>CM062816.1:340669375-341306795 GCA_031772625.1 Pinus tabuliformis
GAATTCGGGAAGACCTTCTAGACACCCTCCATCTACTAGCCGGGGGATACATCTACCAACTCTCCTATGAGGACATAAAGACTGTTTTTAGAAACCATTCTAGAGCAGCCAGAAAGAAAGGTATGGGGAGTCAAGCCATAGCCAGTACTTCTTCTTCCAATTCATCCATTAAAGGTGAAATTAGAAGCATGCTAGAAGAATTCAAGAGTGAGATGCTACAAACTCTTTGCATGCAAATGAATACCTTACATATCAAAAGAAAACAAGAGGAAGCAGAGAGGGCTTTGGCCATTTTTTGCCCTAGATGCACCAGGAGGCATCCTAGGAACGAATGTCCACTAAAATCTATAGAGGTTTGTTTAGTATGTGAAGAAGATCATTCTACAGATAAGTGCCCTTCCTTGCTTGGACTTAAAGCTGTATACCAAGGGGCTGAGGGAGTCACTGAACAACTTTATTACATAAACCAAAGGAGACCGCATGGAACTAGACCATACCAATAGGGGATGCAAGGGACATCTCAGGCATACTACGACCCCAACCAAGTCACCTCCATACCTTCTTGGGGACCCCTTGCTCATCCTTCCTGGTCCACGCCTCCTCCTTGGTCCTTCACATCTTAATATCATGCCCAACCAGCCAACCATTCATTTCAACCCTATGCTCAGCCGCAACCTCAGTGGAATGCATCTCATCAGGGCTGGAGGCCCCAATAAAACTCTCTTCCCGCTCTTCTACCTCCACCACCTGCCCAACCACAACTGTTACCTTATGCTCCACCAAGGCAACCCAAAATGCTTGCCCAGCCAAATCCGAACCTGAACAACAAACAGGCTCAGCAAGTGTATAGTGGGAAACCATCATGCCCAAATTATGCTGTGGAGATTCAACAAATCAACTTGTGATCTGGAAAAGTTCTCCCAGATAGCCAACCTCAACCCAGGGAGGTTGAGGAAGATAAAGAGGGAAGCGAATCTAAAGAAACTCCACCCTTTCCTGAGAGACTATCCATGACAATCTAGCCTACCCAAGAAGAGACTAAACTCCTCGGAGAATTGAAACATTTATGTGTAAAGATACCACTTTTCCAAGCCATAAAAGATGTGCCTATCTACAATAGGTTGATCAAAGAGAAGTGATTTAGGCATCCATGAAGGCGCAAGAGAGATGCCCCAACCATCAATGTCATAGGATAACTGTCCAACCTGATGTTGGGGCAGATAATCTGTCCAAAATATCTGGACCCTGGAAGCCCAGTAGTTGATGTCCACATCAATGGCACAATTGTCCCACATACCTTAATTGATCTGGGAGCTACCATTAACGTGATGACAAATGAAACAATGCTCAAACTTAACCTCTAGGGCTCCTTGAGGAAGACCACGACAGTGCTGCAATTAGCAGCCTGCTCCACCGTGACCCCTGAGGGGATTGTGGAAGATGTGATGGTCTCCATTGATTCTTGGGAATACCCTATAGACTTCTTAGTTATCCAGCCAAAGGCAAAGCTCACTGGGTATCCTCTCATTTTGGGAAGACCCTGGTTGGCTACAACTGATGCCTACATCAGCTGCCGAGTTGGGAACATGACCATAAAGAATGCGCACATGTCCAAACTGTTAACCCTATATCCTACTGCCCAACCCCTGCTAGAACATGATCTACCTCTTTGGTTGGAGGAGGAGGTTGAGGATGAAGTTTATTTTTCACCGCTTTGTGCATTAGAAATCGCAATGGGGGGGAACCACAAGATGAGGATGATATGATTGAAAATTTGATTCAGAATCCACCTCCCAGTGCATCACCATTAGAAGGCATAGTAAGAGAAACCCAGAAAAACCCCTCAATTGATCTCTGTGTGGCCGACTCTGCTTCCCCTCATGTCAAATATATAGAGTTTGGCTGAGAAAGAACCTTGAAAATCAATCCATCCCTACCTACTACCCAGGAGAAGTAACTATGCAGCATATTGAGAAAACATCTAGATGCCTTTGCTTGGAGTTATAAGGAAATGAAGGGAGTGCACCCTTCAGTATGCACTCATCATATATACATCAAGGAAGATTTCAACCCAGTCAGGTAGCCTCAAAGGAGGATGAACCCAACGCTTAAAGATATTGTTAAGGAAGAACTGCAGAAATTGCTTGATGCAGGGTTCATCTATCCCATCTCTAATAGTGAATGGGTCTTTCCCTTGGTGCTAGTGCCAAAGAAAAATGGTAAGTGGAGAATCTGTGTCGACTATCAGGAATTGAACAAAGCCACTAAAAAGGACCATTTTCCTTTACCTTTCATAGATCAAGTGTTAGACAGTCTGGCAGGGAAAAAGCTTTTCTCTTTCCTAGATGGGTTTAGTGGGTACAATCAGATTCAAATCAGCCCAGAAGACCAAGATAAGACCACTTTCACTTGTCCTTGGGGTACCTTTGCATACCGGGTCCTTCCTTTTGGTTTGTGCAACACTCCAGCCACTTTCCAAAGAGCGGTATTGAGTATATTTTCTGAACTGGTTCATGATGCAGTAGAAATATACATGGATGATTTTACTCCTTATGGTTCTGACTTTCAGGAAGCTTTATCTAACCTAGGAAAAGTTCTAGACAAGTGTATTGAGATGAACCTGTCCCTCAGTCCGGAGAAATGTGAATTTTTGATGACTGAAGGGACCGTGCTAGGTCATGCAATATCTCAGCAAGGACTACAGGTGGACCCCAACAAAATTGCCATCATCCAAAGGGTCCCACCTCCTCAAAAGGTGAGAGATGTCAGAAGTTTCCTAGGCTTAGCTGGATATTACAAGAGATTCATTAAAGACTTTAGCAAGTTGGCCTCTCCTTTGTTCGGCCTCTTAGGCAAGGATGTTGAGTTCATATGGTCAAAGAACTATCAAGAAGCCCTAGATACCTTGAAGACCAAATTAGTGACGGCCCCAATTCTCAGAGGCCCAAACTGGGCCCTACCCTTTCACATTCACACAGATGCCTTGAAAATAGTAATAGGAGTAGCCTTGGGACAAATTGATGAAAAGTTACCTTATGCCATATACTTTATAAGCAAAATCTTGTCAAAGACAGAGTTAAAGTATACAGTGACCGAGAAAGAACTCCTAGCTGTTGTGCATTCCTTAAACAAATTCAGACATTATATCACATGCTATCAAACCTTTGTGCACACTGATAATGCTGCAATTAGATATTTAATGAACAAACCATATGTAAATGCTCGCATTATTAGATGGTTTCTTTTATTCTAGCAGTTTGATTTGACCATTATTAATAAGCCTGGTAAAGAGAATGTTGTTGCTGACTTTTTGTCTAGAGTAAATTTACTTGCAGGTGAAGAAGGAATGGTGGATGACCAAATGTCAGATGAAAATCTATTTTCTATATCAGTAATCCCTCCATGGTTTGTTGATATAACAAACTACTTGGTTTCAACATAGTTCCCACAACACCTATCCTAAAAAGAGAAGAGCAAGATAGTAAGGAAAAGTGCCCCTTTCACCCGGATTGGAGGCAATCTCTTCAAACTTGGCCGAGATCAGATCTTGAGAAGATGTGTCAGGGAGGAGGAAGTCTTCGACATCCTCCTGACCTGTCATGAGGGGCCTTGTGGGGGTCATTTCGCAGCAAAAATAATTGCCATCAAGAAATTGCAAGTAGGCTACTACTGGCCCACTCTTCATCAGTATGTGAGGAGATACACGAGCCAGTGTGATTGGTGTTAGAGGATGGGGATACCTACTCCAAAGGATGAGATACCCATGCAACCTCAAGTGACCTTTGATCCATTTGAGAAGTGGGGCATGGACTTTGCGGGGCCTATCAACCCCCGTTCAAAGCAAAAGCAGTATATCATTGTGTGCACCGACTACCTGATAAAGTGGGCAAAGACAAAAGCAATCAAAGCAGCGACAAAGGAAAAAGTAGCTGAGTTTTTGAGAGAAAATATATTCTACAAGTTCGGGTATCCGAGAGAGTTGGTCACAGACCAAGGCAGTCAGTTCACTTCCAGCCTGATTGAAGACCTACTCACACATCATAAGATCAAGCATAGGACTTCCACCCCTTACCATCCACAAGCCAATGGGCAAGTGGAGGTCATTAACAGAGCATTGGAAGGGATCCTAACCAAGGTAGTGAGCAGCAGCAGAAAACACTGGGCGGATAGATTAGTTGAGGCCACTTGGGCTTACAACACCACATGGAAGACCACCACTGGGTTCACACCCTATGAACTGGTCTATGGGAAGAAGGCTTTGTTGTCAATATAATTTGAATTCAATTCCTTAATGATGGCAGCCCAACTGGACCTAGACCTCTGTCATGCACAAAAAGAGAGATTACTTCAACTCAATGGATTGGATGAATATAGATTGCATACCCTTCTCCATACAGAGGTAGTTCAGCTTCAAAGAAAGATATGGCATGAAAAAAATATCAAGGAGAAGCAATTCCAAGAGAGAGATTTGGCACTACTCTATGATTCAAGATACAAAGATTTCAAAGGCAAGTTGAGGACAAGATGGCTGGGACCCTACACTGTGGAGAAATGCAATGACAATGGTTCAGTTCTGATCAGAACCATTGATGAGGAAGCCATCCCCATGCTTGTCAATGGACATCGATTGAAAGTCTACAAGAAACCCCTCTCCAAGAGAGCGTTTATTGAAGATCTGAATAAAACAGTTATGGTAGTGGAGCATGTCTTAGCTTCCACTTCACCCACTCACCAAAGAAAAAAAGAAGAAGGACTCAAGCGAAAACCTCCATGAGGCGCTTAAGTCCCATCATTGGGTTGAAAACCTCTTCTGAGGCAGCCCAGTGATGTCAAAAAAGAAAGAAAAAGAATAAGATCCTGGGTGAAAACCTCCCTTGGAGGCACCCAGGGTAGGAATTAAGGGTGAAAACCTCTCTGAGGCATCCTAGTTGTTTTCAAAAAAAAAAAAAAGGGAAAAAAGAAAAGAAAAATTGAATTTTTATTGCATTGCAAGTTTGCAGGAGGACTACAGGGAGTAGAAGAAGGTGCCAAGGGGACCTTGACATTCACACCAGCATCCATCTCATCTTCTCCACACCTTCCTCCATCATTTTTGGCATCTCTTTCACCCCACTGTACCTTTTTCTTCCAAAACTATGTTTTCTACAGGAGGCTCTGTGTTTTCTGTAGGAGGATCCTGTAGGAATTACAGAGAGCCAAAAGTGGCTACAAAAGGCAGTTTGAGGGAAAAAATCTTCACGAGGATCCTATAATCCCTCCTATAGTCTTCAAACCTCCTTGCCATCATTTCCAAGCCTGCATCACACCCCAAGCATCATTATTTTTTTCCTATCCAAGAAAAACACAGAAAAACAGTTTTTCAGTTAAAGAAAAAAAAACAAAAAATAAGAGGAGAAAAGGCACCATCAACTTCACCTAAATCCTACCTACTATCCCTCCATATTTATCTACACCTATGGCATCATTCTCAAGCTCCAAGCATACGAAGAGGTTGAAGTTTCCAGGGGAGAAGCAGCTACAGGAGCTCCCGTAGGAATTCCTATAGCAGCTGATCCCATAAAAATCCAGCACCAGCAGCAAGAGAGTGCACACATGAAGGTTGAAAAGGCACCTGAGGCTCAGCTCCAGCCAGAGAAGAAATTGCACAAGCACACAACCACATATCAACAAACAAAGATAGCATGCATAAATGGAAATGAAGGCATGCAACAGAGAAAGCCAGCACCTCACAACAAATACACTCGAATCACAGGTAAGTAACTAAATCACTCCTCTATTTGCAATTGTGTAATTAGGAGTCATACGAAAGTAAATGAGATGGTTGAGATTGAACGAGGGAAAAGTGTCCAGTTAACTTGGCCACCTTCATTTATTTGACTCTACTTATCCGAGATGTCATCCACACGTGCGCACAGTGAACTCCAACACAAGATGCCAAGGACAGGTAGTGGGAGGAAGTGTGAACTCCGATGCAATAATGAGGGATGATTACGAGGAGGGGCCATGATGACCAAGAAGGTGGGGATCAATGGTCTAAATATGGCCAACGTACACCTTTCCATCTCAGCACCCATAACCGAAAATATCCATAAAGGGTAATGAGCACTCCTCCCTGAGCATTCTCACCACCTTTTCTTCATTCTCTCCCGTAACTTAGCCACAATAGTCTTCTTGTGCCCCACAGCCTTGTAACCACCGTCCTCCATTGATTTCTTCCATATTCTTGCTCTCGATGTTTTCTACAGGAGAATCTACAGGAAATCTATAGGAGCACCTACAGGAAATCTACAGGAGGGGCAGCGGGCTTCTACAGGAGGGGCAGTGAGTCGTTTTGAAGGGAGAAAACACGACTTTTAGCACGAATTTCAGTTTGAAGAGGTAGGATTCATGCACGCCCCCTGTTTAATATTAATACATGAAAGAAGTGATCACAATTTGGGGATGAAATAAGTCTTTAGGAGAGAAGAAAATAGATAAAAAAAATTCTGTTTATTTAAAAAAACACAGTCTCCTCTGTTTCTCTGCTTTTCTCAAAATTATTTGTCTCCACCTCCATATTTGGTTTTCCAAAAGAATACAGACAATATGATAAGAGGGTTTATGAGGAAGGAGCCCACTAACTCCACTAGGCTCCATGCACATCCCCAAGTGGTGGACATATTCACAAGGGAAAACTGGATGACTTTCTTTGAGAAATTTAGAGGGTTTGATGATGAAATTGCCCAAGAATTTTCTCTATTTGTGGTCCCTCACACAAAAACACATGCCAATGTAACCATTAGAGGCCTGTCCATCAAAAAAACCCCTGAATTCATCAGTAGGGTCACTATCCTTCCTCTTGGGATGCCTTGGAGTAAAGATGAGAAACTAACTGGCCAGGCTGCCAAGAAGAAATTTTTCCAAAATAATGAAACCCCTGTTGAAGATAAAAATGGAATCAGAAGGGCTAGTATACCATATCCCTGGGATGAGGTTAGCTACAAAATAATCAAATACATTTCTTGTGAGGGGAGGTACAACATTGTCTATGGATATCAATTTAGAATCCTCCAAGAATTAAGATATGGCATGGATACCCTAGCACCTCAACAACTCAGTATCCCTTACTTCCTCCTTCAGTCCCTCATTGACTCCAACACCAAGGTACAAGCAGGAAATTCAGAGCAGCTAGCTCACCATGGCTTAATCAAAATCCTAGTAGAGGAAACCCTCCATAACTTTACACTCCCTATAGCATGGGAAGTTTTCTGAAATATGACAACTGAGGATGACATAAAGGCATTAACCTATGATGTCAGTCCTACTGGCAGTGAGGAGGAAGAACAACAAGGGGGAGAAGGTGAAGCCAGTGGTGGCATAGCAGAACAAGAAAGGAAGGAGGAAGGAACTGAAATAGAGGAGGGGAGAGTTGAAGAAACAGAGCAGGAAGAGACAGAAAAAGAGACAGAAGGAGGAGAAAAAGAGGTAGAGAAGGCAGAACAAGGAGAAGAGTCCCTTGAGAATTTAGAAAGAGAGGCAACAACTACCCTCACTACCCTCAGTACACTAGTCAAGCCAAAGCAGAAGAAGAAAAGACAGACCTCCATGTATTTCAAGGCAACGAAGAGTATAAGAATTAAAACAGGCAAACCTCATCCCTCTTCAAAAGTTCCCATTACCATTGAAGATTCACTCTCTGCCAAGGGGAAAGAATCTCCTTCCAAGACACCTATAACATATGAAAGGGGGACTCCTAGATCTTCTACATGGAAGGAAAAGGTAGTACTACAAGACCCAAAACTAGACCTACAAGAGGCTCAAACAGTCCTACAGGAGACATTGTCCAAACTACAAGAGACCCAAAAGCTTGAGAAAAATATAGAAAGACAACCATAGGTGAAAGAGGAATCACAAGAGCTACAAGAACCTGACCCTTAGCCTAGTCTTGCCTCCTATTACAATCTACTTAAGGGAGGCAGGGTAGTCCCACAGAAATTTTCAATACCACTATTTTTCGAATTGGAGAAAGAAAGAGTGAGAACACATAAGTGGATGTAGATAGCCAAATCCAAAGGAGTTGAGGATGTTGGCTATATGGAAAACAAACTCAGGGAAATGGGCAGAGAGTTGAGTGCTCTCAGAGACAGGGAAGCAATTACAAGAAGCCACCTTGAAACTGAAAATGAATTACTAAGGAGGCAGCTGCAAGAGAAAGAGACTCAGCTAACATACATGGCCAAATTATCCATGGAGGCATTACAATGTAGAACACTAGCTAAATCTTATGGCCTCTATCTAAAGGACCAATGGCTACAATTCCAAATAAAGACTTTGGCACAAAGAGGCACAATGCCTTTCCAAGACTATAGGCAGTTCATGGATTTGTGTGACCAAAGCACCTCAGAGGATAAACCAAAGATGGCAGAATTCTACCTACACAACATGGCCCTCACTGACGTGAATGTGTGGGACCCCAATGCCAAGCTAGGGGACCTGCAATTAATGGCCATGGCCCCATGGATGAACCATGAAGAATTGAGGGCAGCATAAATAAAAAGATTGATGATAAGGAGAAAAATGAGCCATTAATGATAAGAGCTGAGCCATCAGATCCTATGGCACTCATCATCACACACAACCTACTTGCCAATGACCCTCAGATTGCCCCTAAATATCTAGCTAATCAGGCACAAGCCATTGCATAGTTTGAAGATATACAAAGGCGACTTGGGGATGACTGTGTGCATGCCTGCATGAGAATATGGAACACCCTACCCCAGAGCTTGTAGATCAGAGAATACCATTCTCCCATGAGGCTAAGGGAGGCATTGAAAAGAGTGCCAATGTACAAGCGCTCCATGCAAATGCAAAAGGTCAACTGGATTGGCCTCAAACTGAGTCCTCCACTTCTATTAGGCATTCTGGAAGGTAGAAGAGAAGAAGAAGAGGAGGAATAGCGGAAGGACATAGACAGAAAGGCAGGGTTTTATGACCAACATGAGCAGACCACCTCAGAAGCCTGGGATGCTAGGGAGGCCACCAGGGCCATAAAAGATGAGGAGATTGACTAAGTTGCTCAGAGGATGAGAAACACCTTCAATAGGGAGGTGATGATGAGCCTCATAAATGGATAATTATATGGGCTCATTTTACCTCCTAGCCTAGTCAAATCAACCATTCTCTCAGCTTATTGTATGATTTTTTGATTATATTTATGCTTATAGAGTGAGTTGAGTTAGTTATTATGCCATGTGGTCTAACATGTGTTTAATGTAGATTATTGATGGATTTCGAGTTCAAAGTCATGGATCCAGTGGTCAAATGGTAGCAATAACTCGAAGTAGATAGAGGAGAGGACTTATAGGATGGAATCCCCCTCATTTATTACTCCTCACTTCGAATTTCCCTTCATTCAGCTTGGAGTACAGGCAGCTGAATCATGCACTAGCAGGCAACCGATCAAGTGGAGGATGATTGATAGTTATCTCGAGTTTTGGGAGCCAAGCCTCCCTGATTTTAAGGAAGCTGTTGGTAGCTTTAGATGTATAAGTAGAGAGGCCTAGGGCCTCACTAGGTTCAGATTTTTTGCTTATGTAAACTTTGCTCAAATTTCGAGCTTATTATTTTGTGACAGTTTCATGTAATTTTGCTATTGTTTTAATAATGAAGATGGAATCCTTTTTGAGCTAGCACTGAGTTACCTCATAGGGCTGAAGCTCTTGGGTTAGGGCCCAATCCAAGCAGCCAAGCTTCTCTTTACTTGTGCTTGTATGCTTTACTTTAGTTTGTAGATTAATTTGCTGTTAGATGTATTTCTTTTATGGTTAAGAATAGGTTGCTTTTGATGATTTAGTAGTTTGCTTCCATTTGTGCTTTCTATAGCAGGTTAAGCAGCAATTAGAAAAGATTCAAAAGGCTAGAAATAGTGCCTTGGCCTCTCTTCCTCCCTCTAGGACCATGATTTTAGGCAAAGACTCTCTTGCTTCCCCAAAAACACATATTTTCCTCATTCATAGGACTTCTAGTGTTTGTAGCTCTTTAGTAGGTTGATAGTCTAGTTTTGCTTTGCTTTAGATCTTCTTCATCAAGTTCACTTCCTGATTTACAATAGTACTCTTTCATGATTTCCTTTCCTACAACATTTCTCAGCATTTCCTTTCATGCATCATAGTTTATGCCATTTTAATGCAAAACTCTGTTTTTCCTAGAATGCATTCATTTCAATAGTTGCTTGATTTCCTAGGTTTCGATGCAGAAAATATCTTCCAGCAGTAGGCCAACTTATCAATGATCACGTTCTCCATCTAATCCATGCCCTATAGGTCTCCCAAACCTCACCTTAATTTTGCCCTAGTTTCCTTCATTTTTCATAGAAATTCTTCCTCTCTCCTTGAGCAAACCCAATCATCTTTCTCTCTCTTGGTGATTCATGGTCGACCTTAGGCGCCCTAACACCTCATTACAACCTTCATCCACCTTTTCCACCCACTCTCACACCCTCAAAACAGCGGAAATTGCTCTCGGCCTCCTCCTATAGTTACCATGTTTTCCTCCTGTAGTTTTCCTGTGTCCTCCTGTAGTTTTTCCTGTAGGATTTATTTTGAAGGCCAAGTGTGGGAAAAGCCTCTAGAATCCCACCTAAGAACTCATAGGACCCATCCACACCATCCTACACCATCCCAAGCTCCAAAACCTCCCTCTAATGCCACCTGTTCGCCACACACAATAAATTAGATGCATGTCAAATTCACATAAAAACACATAAAAATCCAAAAATATGTTTTTTACTTATTTACTTCCAGAAATAGCATGGTTAGATGTTGTTTACTTTCTTGAGTAGGTAATGGCATTTATTTCATGGTTTTCATAGTGTTTCTGGCAAAAGTAGAATTAGCTTGTTAATTAGGGTTTACTAGATTTTGCTTTACATTCCAGTCTTTCTCCTTTCTGCAATTAGAATAACATCTGTAGAGTAATCTTTCTTTTCTTTCATCATAAATAGAGCTTCTTCTGAAATCTATAGAAGTTGGCTTGAGCTCCTAGTGATCTTGCGCCGGCTAACCAAGTGACAACCTGCAGTGAGAACTAGTACTTGTGCATACAACACCGACATTTCCAAGTTTGTTATGAACTACCAGGTTGATAAAAGTAAAGTTGGCAGCCCAGGAGTTGCAGCATTCTTGCTGCAATACTGGTTCTCACCAGAAGGAGCAAACAAAAAATTTCCTACTAGTTTACACTGGTATCTAGGGTGGGACCTTCCAATATGAGAGATCATAAGAATATATCTATATAAGCACATAAGGAATTATAGTCCGCTCCAGTTGAGGCCTCTATGTTGTAGCTTGTCCATGAAAAGAAAACAAAATGAGGAAAATTCTAGTTAAACACTATTAAAACAAATACTCGATCCCAAGCTACAACGAAAAAGGTTTATTCTTTGTATTGCAACAAGAAGTTGCCATAGTTTGGAAACACATTAAACTCATCTAGTTTTTACACAATTTGCCACATATGATCTGGGAGAACATATAAAAATCATATTAGATTAGATATTTATTACACGTATGCAAGAGCTCCAATACCTAAACAAACTTGGCCAGTGATGTGTCCAAGCAACCGAACACTGCTAGGATTTGACACATGGTGAGTGACTGAAAACTGAAATTGAATGAATGGAGGGGAGTTGTGATACTAGTGAGGATTCCATATATGGGATGGATTGCATTAGTTCTATGATGTTTTCCTTGAGGAATATTTATAGGTGGAAATGGATAGAAAAGCTAGGAATGTGTAATGATCAATTTTTGGTGTGCACGCTAGTTTATTGATGTTCAATTGAATTGTGTATGCTCTTGCTATCTAGATTTATGGTTTTTAATACACCTCTAGTGAGTGGAGATAAATTATGTTTTCTCTTTCTATCTGGATTTATGGTTTTTAATGTACCTCCAGTGATTGGTGTTTGGATGTTTGAAAGTTACCTTTTGTTGTGTTCACTTTGTGCTTATATTATCGATGGTATTTTGATCATAGGCTCTAGATATTCAACTGTTATAGAGAAAAAATCAATATCAAGTTTTCTCTGCCCTAGATAGATGCATGAATCTATAATTAGATAATATTAGATCTGACTCATTATGAAGTTGTGATGATGTGATAAAAAAAGACAAAGCCCTTAACAACGTTATAAGATACAAAATGCAAGAGGAATCAAATTTTCTTGGTCATACGTGAGTTGCTGGGAAGACCGTTGGTAGATTTTGCATACAATGTGACACCATGATTGTGAGAAGGAATACATTGTGTGGAGTGAAGAAGCTTCCTCCACACATGGAAGCTACTCACAATGAAACATAATAATATTAATTTCAAATTTGTTTAGCCACTCCACCCCCCGCCCCGCCACACCCCACCCCACCCCCCGCCGCACCCCCCCCCCCCCCCCCCCAACATAAAGTACCTACTGGAAACCTTTGAGCACTACTGAGAGGGGGGGATGAATCAATAGTGTGATATATATATGATTTTCACCAATTCAAACTTCAATTAATGAATCACACATATGATAACCAACTTCTAATAAAAAAAGCATAACATGTGCACGGTATGAGCAGAAACTAAAAACCATAAGCAACAATAAATAATGAACACAATGACATCATCACACATGAGACAAGATTTCTAGTGGAAATCCTTCCAGGGGAAAACCACCCTTGTTGTTGCTGCTTTGATATGAATTTCTATTAGTCAAGAAATTGGTCTTTTACATAGCCTTTTGACTCCCATCAACATGGAGACTTAATCTCATATATAAAATTCCAACACCCATTAGCTAGGAGACTCGATACTACTGATCATCTTGGAAGACTCTGTCCTTTACAGATCTACAGACTACCATCCACTGAAGGCCACCATGATCAATTGATCCTCGCCCATCTACCATTGGACTATCCAACCACCATTGGATGAGAAATTGTTCCTTTTGCTGAAGCTTCAATATCCCTGCACCTCTCTCATGAAGTCACTGCTCCTCTACCACTATGTGGACCTCCTTTCATGTATTTTCAAACTGGATCCAAGATGATTTGCTCAACAAGAAGTCAGCTCTACATACATGATCTTAGCAACAAGATCTCGCCATCAAATCAAAATAAAACAAATGCACAAAAACATGTGCTCTCCAATAGTAAAATAATGGCCACAATAAAACTAATACCAATACAAATCAAACCCTCACATTTGAATATAATTGTTGCATACTACAATTAGAAACATACAACACTAAGGCTATGCACCAAATGTAATAGCAGCTCCTGCAAAAATAAGTGAGAGAGGATCATCAACACATACTCCAACAACATACAAAAACGTCTCCAACGATATTTACTCTAGCAACTTCAATTTTGATCTATTCCAAATCCTGCTTTAGATATACTCATTATGTAGCAATTAACACTCAAGATTGAAGAAAATAAGCTCACAACTAGGTATGAATCTTATTTCCTCAACACAACCTTAACCAACTAACATACAACTCTAAGATCAAGTATATAAAACATGTAGGGCGAAATTGAGCTTCGAGCTATGATCAAAGGTGAACAAATTTTACCAAATCAATCCACTAAGACCAAAACTTTTGCAATAAATGCATTCACATCACGAGAGGACCTTTTCAAACCATTTCCGACTTTTTCAATCAATTATGCAAACCTATAGGAATTTCCTTGCTAATTTCCTTCCGAACAACGTGAGGAATGTAGAGAAAATCCCGTGAAATCCCTTAGTCACTCCCATAACACTGAATCCATGCGAATGAACCTATAGCCACTCCCATAGACTTGTCTCCCAATGACTGAGGCCTTTCAACCACTTCTATAGGCTTGTATCCATGTAAATGTGGCTAAAGATGAGGGAAAACACCACGCCTTCAGCTCATAACCTCTCACACATGTTGGATCACCTTCTCCAACATCTGTATAGCCTCTAGACCTGTGACATGGCCTCTAACACATCTGCAAGTGGATCAAACATGTCTCCCAAGTGTCACTTCCAAATTGACCTAGAAGGAAAACAAACAAGGTTGGAAAGTGGCCAACAGGTTGTCTACTATCCAACAAACATTTGCACAAGCCACAACACATCAGACAGATTTGCAAAAATCTCTATAGCACCATCATTAAGCCATCACATCACTACAACAAGTCATCCTCATAAGCATATAGTTGAAGACCTAATGAATACCTAGTTTACAACTCAACTAGTGTGCCATGAACCATCTCTATCACATGTAGATCTATATGATCAACATCTAGCATCATGATCATCATCATCATTGTGAGACCAACACACTGCAACACACATTAGAGTAAATTTTATCTTAAAACTTCCCATGAATTTTTCATGTCATAATATGTAAAACAATCAAAATCATTTTTTTTTGTGTAATCTTGGTAGATCCTTTTTCTATTAATATTTTTCTGAAAATAAGTATATCTCTAACAAAATTGCAGGTGGCCTCAACCTACCCGCAGGAAACCAGGTCTGTTGGCTACCTGTCTGCATCGAATGCTATCCAAAATTTAAAGAGAGTTTTCATGACCATCAAGGCTACATTGGCAGTTTTTTTTTTTTTTTTTTTCCCATGGAAAAAGTCGTAATTTCTATTAATTTATAAGAAATTACATTTTGTAGATGCCGAGGCATATGCATATGGAGGCATGTATGCCTATCAATATACATGATACTGTCTAGATAATGAAAAATCTTAACTTGCTAATCGTTGTTACTCCACGCAGGGAGTCTGTAATCAACCATATTGTATCAAAACTTCCCTCAACAGAAAGAGGGAAAAAGGTTCAAAATTGTATCATCTCTACGCAGAGAGAGATATGCGCCGAAACCATCACTATTGTATATACATCCATTAATATATATATATATATATATATAGATATATATGAGAAAAAACATAATTTATACAACGAGATCAACAAAAAGTTGGGCTTATAGCCCAAATTGTCCATGTTCTGCAAAAGGTCTGTGGTAATATTGATGGTAAGTACCATCAATTTCCTCCTGAATCAACCAGTCATTGCCCTGTAGATGCGCTGCCTCTTTTGAAAGTTGATTAGCCTCCGAGTTTTGTTCCCTGTAAATATGTCGACAGACAAAGGAGTCAAATGTGGCTATCAATCTACGAGCTTCTCCATTGCATATGCATTGCAGTGAGATGCATTGTTGAGCCAATTACACACAATTTTTGAGTCACCAAACAATTGAAGATGTCTGCAATGATGTACTAATGCAAAGTATATGAGATGTTTTGCTGTACAGAGTTCAGCAAAGTTGTTGGTAACCCTGCCCAGGTTTATTTGAATTTTAAACCTGTGAGAATCATTCAGGAAAAGTATGGCTCCCCCACCACTTCCTGCTTCCTGAGCAGAACCATCAAAATATGCCCAAGGTTTGGATTTGTCGATGTATTCAGGTATGATGGTACGCGGAAGGGCTATGGTGTCATCCTTGGGAAGGAGATCATAATTAGCGATAGTGTGAAGTAGGATGGTAGGCCAGTGGGGGTCCTTTAGATTGAAAATGGAGTGGTTTCTAGCAATCCAAATGGCCCAACAGGCTAGGAGAGGCAAGTTCCTGGCTTTTCCTTTGTAGGCTTGGCACCAGGAATACCAGGCCTCATGTATGTTGTTACCGTGCCAGGGGATCAGGGGAGGGTAGTGTGCAGTAAAACAATTCCAAAATTCCTTAGTGGATGGGCAGTTTAGGAAGAGGTGTTCGGTATTCTCTTCATCAAGTCGACAAAGATGACATCGAAAACGGCCATGAAAGGTTCTTTTCATAAGATTGGCACCAGTAGGGATCTTATCAAATAGAATGTTCCACAGTAGCAGGCGGGTATGAGGGGCAGCCTTGAGTTTCCAAAAAGATCTCCAGTTCGGGTCGATATCTAGTGGTTTGTGGGGGTCCATGAGTCTGATGTATCCTTCTTTAGGGGAATACGATCTGGATTTTGCGAATTCCCAAATAATTTCATCCGGTTCCTCTGTCAGTCAGATATGTGCCAGTCGAGTCGCCATTTCTCAGGGATATCCAAATCGTGTGCCGATTTCCATGCCTTATGAAGGACGGTGGAATTGTTGCGATCGCCAATGTGCTTGATGTAGATGATGCCCCTGTAATTTAGGAATATTATCAATTCAGCTGGAAACCTGTGTGCGTTCCCACATCCCACCCAAGGATCCGTGCCAATGTGGACTGCATTTCCTTCATTTATTCTCTAGGTAATTCCTTGTCGCAATAGAGGAAGCACGTTCATCATTGCCTTCCATATGTTGGAGATATTACTGTTGGTGGGGTGTGTCTGCCTAAACCAATCCATCAAATTCATAGGCCAAATGTATTTTGCCTAAGCAACCCGAGTCCAGAGACTATTAGAGGTAATGAGTTTCCAGCCAAGTTTAGCAGCCAAGGCTTTCGAAAATAGTTCAAGTCTTTTAATGCCCCATCCTCCCCATCGTTTTGGAAATGCTATTCTATCCCATTTGACCCAGGCAAAAATTTTCCCGGGTTGATTACCCTTCCATAAAAATCTGCAACATATACTTTGGAGCCTGTTCAGAATGCCTTTCGGTATCCATGCCAGTGTCATCCAGAACACAGGTGTGGCCTCGATAACAGCCTTTATGAGGATTAATCTGCCGGCCCGGGAAAGGTATTTATGGTACCAGATCTGTAAGTGTTTTTCCACCTTTGCAATGAGCCACGTCCAATCTGCAATCCTATATCTGAGAGGCTTTAATCGGAAGCCTATATATTTAAGCCGATCTTCCAGGTTGAGTGCAGAGAAGGGAAAACGCTGTGTAGTGTAAATGGTCTCATGCTGAGAGTAACCGATTATGGTAATAGTAGATTTTTCCTCATTAATCATCATCCCGGTTGCCAGTTGAAAGAGTTTGAAAATATTATGCAGTGCTGTGGAGTCGCCAATGCTACCATTTAAGAATATCAGAACGTCATCAACAAACAAGAGATGGGTCAAATAGAAGTTCTCCGATATCTTAATGCCAACCAACTGATTTCGGCTCCGGGTAGCAAGGATGGATCGGCTAAGGCCTTCCATAATCAATAAAAAAAGTAGAGAGGAGAGAGGGCAACCCTGCCTGAGCCCTCTCTCAGATAGGAAGAAAGGAGTAGCTTCCCCATTAAGTAGGACACTGTAAGATACATCCTTAATGCAGCTCATAATCCATTTAATATATGCGAAAGGGAAACCTAGATGAGTCAAAATTAATCTGATATAGAGCCAATTAGCTCTGTCAAAGGCCTTGGATAGGTCCACCTTTAAGATCATGCCCTTCTGCTTCTTTGTCTGTAGAGTGTGGAGCAGTTCCTGTGCAGTGGCAATTGCCTCATGTATCTGTCGGTGCTGTAGAAAAGAAAATTGCTCAGGAGATATATGCCTAGAAAGTATGGGTTTCATGCGATTTGCAATGATCTTAGCAATGATTTTATACAGACAGTTACAAAGGGAGATGGGTCTGAAATCATTCAAGGAGGAAGGGGAATCAGATTTTAGAATGAGGGAAATGAAAGTGGATTTGATGACCGAGGGGATATTGCCACTTCTTCTACAGTCCTCCACAATCCTGAGTAAATCATCCCCTAGGATGTCAAAAAAAGCAATATAGAATTCGATGGTCCACCCATCCGGTCCAGGGCTCTTATCTTTTTTAAACCATTTTATGGTGGCCTCAAGTTCTTCCTTCGACACTGCCATCGTCAGATTCTCCGAGTCCTCTTGTTCTACAAATCTAGGAAAGAGTTCTGCAACCTGCATTATCTCCAGGATGTTCACCTCACGAGGTGCTTTGTAAATGGACTTGAAGTGCTCATTGGCGAGCCTGGCCAGACCTTGTTGATCTGATACCACTTGGCCCTGGTCGTTTTGAAGCTCCCAGATAGTGTTAATGGCTTTCCTACCATTAGAAAAATTATGATAGAACTTAGTATTGTTACCACCTTCTGCCAGCCAGATGGCTCTGCTTCTGAGGCGCTAGCTCTCCTCTCTTTCCTTCAGAATTTGGGAACGCTTTGAGACAAGAGTAGTGTATAGGTCCTTGTTGGCAGGTGATAGAAAGGTACCATCTGACGAGTCCTCATATGTGGCAATGGCTCGTTCTGCCTCCTTCAGCGTATTATCATCATTTACTCGTTTCAGGTGTGCGCAGTTTCTAGAGATCCTCTTAAGTTCAGAAAGCTTCCTTATAAAACTAGCAGTGTGTTCTTCCCCATCCAATAGGGGGTTGGTTCTCCAATATTCAGATACCAATTGTAGATAGGAGGGGTCCTTGAGCCAGGAGGCATTGAATTTGAATGGGCTATTAATCTTCGGGATGTTATCTGACAGTTCCAAAAATATGGGCCGATGGTTAGATATGCCTCCAGAGCCTACCCACTGCCTAATACAGGGGTGGAGGGTAAGGAGGACCTCTTTGATGAGGAAGCTATCTAGCCTTCTAGAAAGAATGTGATCACCACTTCTGTTGTTTTTCCAAGTATACTGGATTATGACAGGAGGAATGTCAACCCAATGATGCTCTTCGAGTAAGGAAGAGATCGTGTTGGAAAGGCTATCCACCTGGGCCAAGTGACCCCATGATTCACAGTATCCCATAGAGAAGTTCAGGTCCCCTCCTAGGATGATATTATCTGCCCGAAATAATTCGGAGTCGAGTAGGGTCCTCCAAAATGTTTCCCTCTCCACACACGGGCCATAAACATTAATGATATGAATATTAGATCCAAGAGAGTGGGCGAATAAGTCCATACCAATGAAACCTCTGCCACCCCAAGAATTCCGGAGCACCATGGATTTGTTACGGTAACCAATAGCAGTATCTCCTGATCTCCCAGATGCATCCATGGCATGAAAGGTCCAATTCGGTAGCCAAGAGTTGAGGATAGGAATAAGGGCGGCAGCCGAGCAGAGGGTTTCTTGAAGGAAAATTATATCCAGCTCTGTCGAAGTGAGCAGTCTTCTGAGGGCTAGTTTTTTGGGGGGGCTAGCAACCCCACGACAGTTGAAAGATAAGAATTTCATGGAGGGTGAGGCTGAGGGTCGTCCCTTGCTCTAAGGGCCCTGTCAATGGTTTGTTGTCGCCCAAGGGCGACCTCTTCACCCACAGTGTGTCTGGCTTTAGTCAGCCGGGAGGGGCGTCCCCTAGACAACTTATGGGAGGTCGGGGGGCAAACAAGGTCAATACGAATCGCATCAACACCCTTATCCTTAGATCTGGAGCGTAGAGGGTACCAGGGGGAGATAGGGGGTGAGAGGGGGGGGATGGAGGGGGAAGAGGAGGAGATAAGGGATGGGATGCAGGGGGAAGGAAAGGGGGAGGGAAGGGGAAGGGAGCAAAGGAGAGAGGAGGAAGGGATAAAGCCCAGGGAAATCGGGGCACAGGAAAGATAGATGAAGGGAAGGAAGGGGGGAGGTACCCATGCAAGAGAGAGATGCAATAACATGAGATAATCTAGAGACAGAAGGAGTGGCAGGGAAGAACATACCAACAGTCGAGGTGATGTCCCTTGCTGTACCCGACCTCGATGGAGGAGGAGGCGAGGAAGGAGTGGAGTCCGCTGGTCGCTTGTCCGATGCTGCTTTGTCGGGCGTACCCATGGTATCCCTTGATTTTTCAGGTACATGATCATCCTTGTGCTGAGTGGGGCTCCCATCCGTCTGCTCAGTATCCTGTCTCTGCTCAATACCCCTATTTTTATGCAGAAGAGGGAAATCCTTGTATAAGTGTCCTACTTTATGGCATCTGCGGCAACAATACGGGATGCCTTCATAATCAATAATCTGCTTTCGGGATGTGTCCCTCCATTGTATGGTGATGAATTCCTGAAGCCCTCCTCTAGTGTCAAGATTGATTAGGATGTGAGCGTATGCCATCATACCCGTGTGAAGGTATGACTTGTCGTACTCCATGTAGGTGCCAATAGCATTGCTGATCTGTTTGAAGATGTCCTCAGACCAGTATTGTAAAGGGAGACCGGGAAGCCGAATCCATATAGGCCCAATGCCAATCTATTGAGTCTCAAGATCGAAGAGGGGTGTCCAACGTTTCAGCAGTACTGGGGTGTGCTCGAAGTGCCAGTAGGAGGATAGTATCCAATTTGTGTGATCGGCACGAGCGAATCTCAGAGCGAACCATCCCCTCACAAACGTCTGCACGAATGGGATGTCAACCAGATGGTGACCCCATACCTCTGCTACCCAGGCCTTCAGGCGAGCGGCCGAGTGATTCCTTCCCCTGATGCGACCAACCAAGACTCTGTCCGCAAAGTCCATGGCTTCTCCCCACTGAATATCCTCTTCTAATCTCAGGAAGATGTCGTCTGCCTTAGATTTGTAGCACTTGTACTTCTTCTTGGTCCCCTGAGGAGGAGGTGGATGCGGTGCCCTGCTAGGAGGAGGGTCTGAAGACTCAAGGGGAGGGCAAGGGTTTGATGAGGAGGGGGGAAAACCATCAGCCGAAAGATGTATGGTACCGGCGAGTGGCGGGACAACGGAAAAACAGCCGGAAGGGGGAGCAAGGGTAGATTGTATATGCGAAACGACAGAAACCCTGGTCACCGGTGGGAGAACTCGGGTGATAGAGCCAGAGATAGGGGGGTCTAAACCAGGGTTAGGGTTTAGGCAGGCGGAAACGAACCCTAGTGATGATGGGGATGCCGGAGGAGTAGATAATGATGGCCAGGTAGGAGGATCGTCCTGCAGGACCACAGGGGGCCGGGAGTGTTCAGCCAAAGAGTAGCCAGAACTGAACAAGCTAGCCGACGTGGGAAAGGAGGAGCGCCAGATGGAAACCCCCTCCAATGGGTCTTCGGAATAATCCACGGCATCTAAGTCTTCCATGTCGATAGTTGCGCCTTGAAACGGAGGACACCTCGAAACTGCAGGAGAAAAACGGAGAAACAGAAAAACCCGGGCTGGTCAACTAGGAACAGGAACAGACCGCGAGATGAGGCAGTTAGTAATGGATATACCTCTGAGCAAAATGTTCAGTACAAAAGCCACTGGTGAAACGAGACCGTATCAGATAGGAAGCTGATGGTAAAAAATGAAAACGACAATGTAGGTTCCGGCGGCCGTCCGGGAATTACCGCCACAGAAACGAACCCTTACCGAAACCCTCCTTTACAGTCTCCATCGTCTCCGCTCCCTTCATTGGCAGTTTTATCTACTATAAAATTCAAATTAAAATAGTAAATTCTAGCCAACTTATAAACAAAATTCTATTTGAAGTCCTGCTTCATTCATCTGATGAATCCACCGGGCCTGGGGCCTTCACGCTAGATCCCAGGATTTTTCTTCTCTTCATGCCCTGTATGCTCTGTTCAATCCTATCCACAATGGGGTTGTTTCGGTACAATTGCATCTGGATAGATAAAATCTCCCTGTGCAGATCCTTCATACTAAGCTCGACTGGTCTAGCCTCCTCTGGTTCCTCTCACTCCTTATATGTTGTCATTTCTTCGGCCAGGATATTATTCATGACCTAGTAATATTGAATTGTTTACCGAAACAACGTTTGACGTCCTCTGGTATTCCCGGGGTCTTTAACCATGGTTTCCCATTCTTTTTCCTTGTTCTCTTGATTTTCTATACTGTCATTGAGCTCTGAGCTCCCTCTCCCACTCAGATATTTGTTCTTTCACCTCCGGTGATGTGCCAACCACCTATGCATTTATCAGGTTCTGCATATTCTCTTTACCGGTCTTCCTTCCTCTTTTATTCAGTCCTCTGCTGGAGGTTTCTTCCAACCCTTTCATCTTTTTTCCTACCTTTCCCATTCCTCTATTTCCTCTCTTTCCTGCTTCTTTTCCTTCCTTTGCCATCTCATTCTCCTTCAAGTTTAATACCTCTCTTCCCAGGTGACTCAACTATTCCTGGGTTGGAGCACTATATGAGTTCTGAAACTCCAGGATTCGCTGCACTATGGTAGTTATATTACCTAAAACATAAACCCATGAAAATTCCTTATAAGTCAGAATTATTTTGAACAGAGTAAACATAGGCTTCTCCAGACCGAGATTTTCCAGTCGCTCCTAGCTTGGAGAATTGTAGTATCCCTCTTTAACACCCGAATTCCCCCCTTCCTCCTTAGGGAAATTGAGGTTTCTGTCCTCCACTTCGTTACAGTGGTTCTTTGTTGAATTTTGAAGAACCCAGTTTCCCAATGCCCATAGGGTATCTCTATTTCTCCTCCCTACTGAATTTTCTCCCCCCCCATGCTTATCCCAACCCCAACAGATGGGATAATGCTTCTCAGTATGAACAATTGTGCATGCATCCCTATTCTGGGTCCCATTAGAGGGGCAGGACCAAGATTTTCTCATTATTGTTTCCCTATCCCAATTGCTACCCCTGATACTACCTTTGAACCTGTGGCCTTCAACCAGGTTTGGCTCAGCTCAAGTTGGATAATACGCAACTTTGTTGCAAGGTCAAAGAAGGCAACTGACCCCCACTCATGATCTGGAATTTATCCAAGACAAAGAATTAAAGGTATTACAGACTCATGTGCATGGATGTGCCTATGTTACTTTATGTAACGGATCGATAAGATTGCGAAATACATAGACACTGAAGCAGTTAGATAAAACACAACAGTAAACATGTAAGTAAAACAAGTTTAATAAGGAGTTCACCCAATGCTCCTGGGCTATGTCTCTTGGTCCATCCTTAAGTGGTGGCCTCTCTATTATGTTTTCAAAGTAGAGTTTTACAACAGTGAGCTCGATTTAAGTCTCACTCAATAGATATAAATCAGTAGGACTAGACTTGGATCCCCCAAGTCTCTGGAGTACATAGACTCTCCTTTACTGAAACTCAACCTCTATTGGTCACAGTAGTATGAGCCCAATCTGAGACTCAATACATGACAGATATTTACAGAGGAGTTCGCTTGTATCTCTCAAGCCTTCTCTGGAGTACACAGACTCTCTGACTATCTCTGGCTCTGTCTGGCTCAATGCTGCCTTCAGGTCAGCTCGGCTCTGTTCTCTTCCCTTAGCTTTCTTACTCACTTTTCTCATTGCCTTTCTTTGTTTCTGTCAGTTCATGGCTTTAAATCCAGTCTGCTTCCTGACTGTTCGTTTCCGCTTCCCAGCGTTCTAGTTCTTCTGCTCCTGTTCGTTTGAATTCCCCTGTTATGCGTCATCATCACTGTGTAACACTTCACAGGAAGGTGGCCACCTGTTTCATAACAAACTGAGTGTCAGTTTCTTGGAAATGTTTGAACTGCCATTATTTCCATTTAACTCCCAGATTTCCTACGAAAATGACTCCTTTGCCAACTCATCGTTCATGCCAGAATTCAAACCTTTATACAACTCAGCCTATTTACCCCGTTGAATCCAGTCATCCGTCGGATTGCATGTCCGTCGTCGATCTGGAGCCTCCAGATCTTACGGTGTCCGTCCATATCGAGCGGGCAAGTTGCATGATGTTTACCTGTCCGATGTGAGCAGTTTTCTCTCTCTTCTGCTGGACGTGTGGCACCCAGTGTGTGGCATCGGGCGGGACTCAGTTGAAACCGCTTATTGCTCAAAGCCCTTCTGATGTCCTGCCGGTTTTTGTGTGGGACCCGCCTCTGATGGAATCGGTGAATTCCATATGGTTTTTGACTTTTCAGGTTCGGGTTGCTCGGGGCTTCTTCTTCTCATATCAGAAACCTCCCCCGTTTCTCAAAAAGGCTTCTTGTTTTGCTGTTTTGTGGTAGCACGCGTTACCATGGGCCAACAGTCGGCGCACTTGACCGAGGGTCATTGTTGCTTGGTGTTGCCCACAAATTACAACTGTTCAAGGATATTTCTGATAAGCTCAACATTTGTAAGACTTTGAAACTTTGGCATGAATTTTACAAAGTTATGAAAACTTAGAGAGTTTTTTAGGATCCATTTCAGATCACGGCCTCCCAATGAAAAATATTTTGGACCACCAAAAGTTGGTTTTTAAGCATCAATCAAGTGAGGGTACAGATTCCTCACTTGCCCAACTTCTATTCATTTTGCACTGCTTGGTTTTGAACCTTTGAGTCCAACCCTCAAGTACTCAACATCCCCCTTGTGCATAGTTCTCACCTTCCTGTCCAAAACTATATCTTCCTACAACTCATTGAGATATTCAGGTAACAGATCATCAATAGAAGGCAATTGACTCTGCTCTTCGAGATCTTCAATCAATGAAGGTTCAAATAGTCTCAAGCTTTCTGCATTAACAACTGAGTAGATGTGCATGTAAGCTAGTAAATCAAGGCAAAAATAATTCTCACCAATTTTCTCAAGTATCTTGAAAGGTCCATACCTTATTGGCTTCAGCTTCTTACCTTCACCTTACATTCTGTCTTTGCAAATATACAACCAGACTTGATCACCAACTTGGAAACTATGCTCAATCCGATGCTTATCATGCCTTGCCTTGTACTTGGCTTGGCTCTTTTCTAGCTATTCCTGTACTGCCTGGTGAATCTCTTGGATTTGTTCAATGAACTTGGTTGCCATGTCCACATCGATTTGTCCATCAACTGCTATGTCTTTACCAAAGACAAAATCCAAGGGAGACCTTGGTGTGAAACCAAAACAGGTCTCAAAAGGAGATCTTTGTGTAGAAGAATGTTTAGCTTAGTTGTAAGCATGATGCACATAACATAAATGTTCATCCCAAAGCTTGGGATGCTTGCTACAATAGCCTCTGAGCAACTGGATCACTGTCCTGTTGACCACTTTTGTTTGGCCATTTGTTTGCGGATGAAAAGTTGTGCTCTTCTTCATTCTAGTGTCCATCAATTCCCACAGACTCGACCAAAATTTCCCAACAAATCGGGTATCTTGATTAGATATAATGGAAGTGGGTAATCCAAAATGAACCCATACATGTTGAAAGAACAATTTTGAAGTTTGTTCAACTGTAATCTGTTTGTTACAAGGTATTAAAATACACATTTTGCTAAACCTATCCACAACAACATATAAATAGTCATGACCTTTTCTAGATTTAGGCAATCCCCCAATGAAGTCCATAGAAACACTTTCCCAAGGATGAGAAGGAACTGGTAGTGGAGTGTATAAGCCTAGTTTTCTATTGTTGGGCTTGCTTTTAGCACACATGGTACACCCTCTTACATATCTAGAAACTGTCTCATTCATTTTTGGCCAATAACAAAATCTTTGCAGCTGTGCAACTGTTTTACTTACACTAGAGTGACTTGATATTAGAGAAGTGTGTGCTTCTTGAATTATCTTTACTCTTTCTATTTGAGGAATGCACAACTTTCCCGAATGATACAAGAGTTGGTACTTAACATGATAATCCAATTCTCCTACTTGTTTTCCATGACTTTAAGTTGCATATACATCTTTAAAATCTATATCTTGAGCATACTGTTCAATGTAGATTTCATGCAATACTGGATTATGCTTAAGTATAGTGGATGCATTTATGATTGGTCTGGACAACATATCTGCAAATTTGTTGTGTATGCCCTTTTTATATCTGATGACAAGATGAAACTGTTGTAGAAAACCCATCCACCTATAGTGTCTTGATTGCTGCAACCTAGTTCGTGAGTGCAAATATTGAAGTGGATTATGATCAGTATCTATAACTTTCTCTTTGCCCATTAAATAATGTTTCCACTTTTTCACACTCTATACTAATGCATACAATTATTTATCATATGTGGGATAATTAACTACTGCAGAATTAAATGTCTCAGGATGATAACATATGGGTTTACCATGCTGCATCAACATTGCTCCCATGGCATAGTCACTGGCATCTGTTTCAATCTCAAATGGTCTTTGAAGATCGGGCAATGCTAGTACTGGTGCTGTACTAATATTTTATTTTAAGGTGTCTAAGGCTTTCTGCTGTTTGCCTCCCCACTGAAACACCTTGTTCAATCTTGTTAAAGCATGTAAGGGAGCTACAATCAAGGAAAAGTTAGAAATAAACTTTCTCCAATACTGTGCTGCTCCTAAGAAGCTTCTAACTTCTGTAGCAGATTTGGGTTTAGGCCAGTTTACAATGACTGCAACCTTAGAGGGATCTATCTTCAATTCACCACCCCCTACAATATGATCTAAATAATTCAAAGATGTTTTTCCAAATTCACATTTTGAGAGCTTAGCATAAAGATTTCTCTTTTCAAAACATCTAGAGTCTGCTTGACATGCTTTAAATGTTCTTCCCATGTTTTACTAAATATAAGAATGTCATCCAAATATACAATGACAAAATCATCAATAAAAGGTCTGAGTACATCATTCATTATTCTCATGAAAGTAGCAGGAGCATTAGTTAAGCCAAAAGGCATAACCAACCACTCATACAATCCCTGCTTTGTTTTGAAATCAGTCTTCCATGCATCTTGTTCTGCAACTCTGACCTGATGATAGCCACTATGCAAGTCCAACTTGGAAAAATAAACAACTTCTTTCAACTGATCTAATAGATCATATATGCGAGGAAGGGGATAATGATTTTTTATCGTTATCTTATTCAGTGCTCGGTAATCAATGCACATTCTCCATGAGCCATCTTTCTTTCTCAACAAGACAATTGGAGACCCACAAGGCGATGTGCTAGGTCTTATGAATCCTTTCTCGAGCAACTCCTATACTTGCTTCTTGATTTCTGCATTCTCTAAAGCGGACAACCTGTACATTCTGATGTTGGGAAATGGAGCATCTTGCTACAAATTAATATCATGTACTATTTCCTCTTTGGGTGGCAGACCTTTAGGTTCTTGAAATAGTATAAAATATTCTGAAACAACTTTTTCTAAATCATCTTGTTGTTTAGCATTACAGTCCTCAAATACATTGGTTTTATCAGGTTTCTTTTCCTTTACAACCATCAGTAAAAATTGTTTGCATGAATTTACAATTCTTTTCATCTGCCTTGAGTTTATGAGAGTATAATTATTCTTGAGTTTATGAGCTCTTACAATATATTCGATTCCATCTTTAACGAGTTGACACTTGTTTTCAGCTCTATATAAAATTGCTTTTCTATCATACAAGTAAGGACTTCCTAAAACAATTCCACATATCTCTATTAATTCCCCCTGTATCTGATTACATACTAGACCAACAAAATGAAATCTTGGGGAATTAAAATCAGTTACTGGCATTGTAAATCTGGGAAACCACTTAGGATACCAGGCTGACAAAAAATTAGAAGCATATGTCAAATCATGCCTAACATTCATATCAATGTGAGAAATTAGGTTTTTAGCACACGGTCTTTGCTTCGCTAGATGATTCAAGCATTGAATGACACTCAAGAGGATTGATTATACTAGAAAAATAATTAGCTTCATAACATACACAAGAAAGATAAGAAACAAATCATTCACAGAAGAGATTGATAGGGGGAATCTTTTAGCTGGTGATAATTTAAAAGGAAAGTTTTAAAGTTGTGATCATCTGTAAGAGATATGTACTCCAACCTTAGGTTTAAAACATGGGATTTGCATGATGGTGAATTAGCTAAACAATAATATTTTACCCGATGAGGAACTCTATATTGAGGAATAAGAAAATCAATTTGAAAATGATGAAAATCCTTCAAGAGTAAGCTTACATCTAGTGAAACAATGTTGAGAAAAGAATTATGCAAGAAAATATGAATCTGACCTAGTTCAGAGGCCTCATCAGGATTGCGAGAACTTGACATAACCATTAATGGGCTTTGAAGTCACTCGAATTCCTAACGAGTCCCTGAACTTTCAAATGTTGGATGATTGAATTTTAAAAGCATGCCCAGGTCATAATTTGTGTGAAGACAATTATCATTAATTATTTCAAAAATATCATTATGAATCAGATGGTAGAGATTGGAATCAACAATTTCATTGGATGTCTTAACATCACCAAATAGATTAACGTTACTATAATAAATATGTTCAATGATTAGATTGTTTTTGTCTTCATAATGTATCACCTTACCACCTTGTGTCAACTTCAAATCTGATTCATTAGATTGTGAATTTGAAGAACATGGGATATTTTCATTATTAGTTGATTCATTAGATGTATCAAGACACAAGGAATAGTGAGTTCGAAGAAATT
Organism: Pinus tabuliformis; assembly: GCA_031772625.1. Taxonomy (NCBI): domain Eukaryota; kingdom Viridiplantae; phylum Streptophyta; class Pinopsida; order Pinales; family Pinaceae; genus Pinus; species Pinus tabuliformis. Next base: position 340,697,513 of record CM062816.1, read on the forward strand.
CCTTTAACAAATTATTCTATGATCAAATGGATTCTAGATCCGAGATTTACAAATCCAGGTCTTCTTGAGGAATCAAGAGATCGATAAATGTACACAAATAATCATCACTACCTAAACCAGAGGAGTCATTGGTGATAGGATGATGATCATCTAAGAATTTGATTTTATTAAACACCTTGATTTCATCAAACTAATAACTGATGTCACAAGATTATAGATCAACAAATAATGTAGGAACATCATGTTGACATAGAGGAATTTGAAAAAGAGAAGAGGGATAGAATGTGTCTTCATCCTTTTTCTCCTTTATATGTGAAATGAGACCACCTTGTACCTAATTACCATTTGAGCCAACAAATTGAGAATTGTGAGCATTGGAAGCAATTGTTGGTGGAGTGGGTTGATTAAGCGAATTGAGGTACAAAAATCCATGAGATGTCGATGGTAGAGGACGATAGGTATCCCTTGAAGAAACAATACCTTAAATCAAATTAAATTCAATATTAAGATTATGTGTATTAATTCCATCTCAGGGAATCAAGGGATCAACCTTCACATTAGGCTTTATGAGTGTGTCAGAAAATTCAAGGCTCTTCTAAATAAGATCTTGATCATGGGAAGGGTATGAAGGTATTTTAAGTGGACAAACAATTTGATTTTTGGATTCTCCAACTTCAACAATAGCACCAGAGACTCCATTGTTTGACAATGAAAAGGGAGGAGGACAGGGGACAAAGAGGGTAGCAGATTCCTCCTCTAGGATTTAAGGTGCCTTAGGATCAATATAAGTTGGAAGAGAAAAATCAACCAAGGATTTAGATTCAAATTGTTTCAAGGAGATTAGAACTAAACACCGAAACTTCTCACTCATGAAATTGCAAGCAACATCTTCCTCGAAAACATCATTTCAAAGGTGAATAAACCGATAGACAAAATCCTCTAATGGTTCATTAGGTTTCATTCTAAGTTTATTGATTCTTTTATATACATCTTGATAATCGTACCTATCAAACACTTCACGAAGCTCCTTAACAAGTTTCTCAAATTAATAAATATAAGGAATTGCTAATGTATGACACCAACGCTTAACACGACCTTCAAGTGTGATGGTGAATAGTCTAGCCATGACATCTTTACAATGTCCTCCATTAGAAATACAAAAATCAGAAAATTGAATCATATGTTCAAGAAAAATTAGTTCACCCTCGCCATCAAATTTAAATTAAGACAAGTCATGAATAATTTCTACCAGGATTTTCAGATCAAATTCTTTGGAAAAAACATCCCAAGATTATGATTTAGGGATGAGCCATTTCAATATGAAGATTCAAAATAGAATCAATAGGATCAAATTGTTATTTAGCACTCCTAGCACTGAAATGTTGATGGTGTTGGAAACCACCAACATACAAGGGGTCTCCACAATATGAAGTCCCAACTAGACCTCACACCATTTGGAGTAAGAGTCCCATTGGTATAATATGCCCAACTGCCACAACTTAAAGATTCTCCTTAGTTGCAACAAAAAACATAAGAGAGTATGCACACAACCTTCGAAACAAGCAAGATGACACCATGAAGCATGCAATTGTAATGTATATAAGGTACTTTCACGAGTGAGAAGAGAGTAAGTAAGTCGTTAGAAGAAAAGTAATATTACTATCCTAATAAAGACACATGAGAGCATAGAAAGGATCGTTAATTAACCTGAAAAATAGTTCACAAGATAATAACAACCATAAAAGAAAGTAACAACTCCATTTAAAACGATGTATACCAAACCCAATGAAATAGTTCATTTTCTTTAGGATGTATGAACATAAACATATAACATAAAAGAATAGTCTTACAACATCCATGATACATGCAAGAAAGTGCACTGACTCTAAGAGCTTCAAATATTAAGTGAAAGTTCCAAGATACACAATTACAATGATCCAACACTAGCTCCAATACTGGAACATTAAGCCACTACTTGCTCCTCCAAAGAATGATCTTCTCTCCTATGTCGATCTAGAGAAGCTAAGGTGAAAAGGCCTTTGCTTGAGCTATGAGAGCTTATTTATAACAAATGAGGTGATTCTCCACCTCCTTTGTGGCTCTTAATCTCCCCATGAATCTTAAGCTCCCATATGAAATTTTAGCTTCTAACCTTTGAGCTCCTACATGACTCTAAGGCTTCCTAGTGACTTTCTGTAGAATTCCTGCAGAAACTCTGATAGATCTAGAATTCTAGTTAAATTAAACACAAATAATTTGCTGATATTCAAGAGAGGAGAGAAAGTATTTGCTCCATAAAATCAATGTGTTAAATTAATGAAAAATATTAATACATGATAAACCAAACCTCTAATCCCAAAGGGAGGTGGTTATATAGAAATTGTCGAATTTAGAAAACTAGTAAAAAACTAGAAAAGGCTAAGGAAAGCTAAAGGGAGGCCTAAAATAGCAAAAATGACTCAAGACAACCTATGCCAACTATCAGCCACAAGGAAAGCATGAGGAGGGGTGCAATGCCCAAGGAAGGAAACTTTAAAACATGCTAAAATGGTCTGGGGGACCAAATCCCTTGATTTAAAGGGGAATCTTCATGTGGGGTGCCAATCCTCAAATAACTCAAGTGGATGAGGTGTGGTTAGGTGTGAACATGCAATTAGATGTCTAAATGTTTTAGGAAAGTGGTTGGACCAATATTTACATAATATTAAGCCTTTAAAGGAAAAAACCAAGGGAAAGTTGGTCCACCGAGCTAGTTTACCAAATACCAGGTGTGAACATGATTTTTAGTGAATGTGGCTAAGTCAAGGATACTTAGGCTAAAAAATAAATGTAGATGTTAGGATCATATTCCAACACCCCCCCTTCATCCTAACTCACTTATCTAAATTGAGTCCCGGCCAAGATGCAATGTTAGGTACTCAGGTACAATAAATAAAAGATCCTCATAAAATGAAGAAAGAGGGAAAACCTCGTGGGAAACCCACACACCCCCCCGCCACCACACCCCCCACCCCCCCCACACACAAAAAAAGGAGGAAAAAAGGGCTAAGTGGCAAGAAGGACCTACTCAGCTGTCTCCACCACTCCAAGCATAGCTCTTAGTTCTGAAAATTTCTTTTTTGTGAAAGACTTGGTGAAGATGTTTGCAACATGCTGCTCAGTTGGGAAATACTACAGTGATATGACTCAGTCACGGATCAGCTCGCGTATGTAAATCTCGATGTGCTTGGTCCTCTGCCTCTGAACTAGATCAATCAATATCTGAATGGACCCTTTATTATCACAAAATATGACATTCAGAAGTGGATATTGAATACCAAACTCGGAGAGAAGCCCCTGCAACCAAACAGCCTATGTAGCTACATTCATTGCACCTCTCTACTCTGCCTCGATTGTAGATAAAGCAATCATGGATTGCTTCTTGCTGGACCAGCAAAAAGGCCCTAAACCAAAGCTGAAAACATAACCAGAGGTGGACTTGTGGTATGTACCATTGCCAGCCCAATCAGAATCTGTGTACCTAATCAGTGAAAGTGGGCAATCAACAGCAAAAAAGATACCAAAACTGGAAGTACCTTTCACATATCCAAGGATTCTCTTTGCAACTTTCCAGTGAAGCTCATGGGGCTCCTACATATATCTAGAACAAAATCCTACTGCAAAAGATATATCAGGTCGGGTGTGAGTAAGATAAAACAAACTCCTAACCAACTGTCGATACAGTGTACTGTCCACCAAAGGTGTAGTACCCGTATCCTCAAATCTGATCCCCGAAAGAAAGGGAGATGTTGTTGGCTTGCATTATGTCATCTGAAAGTGGACAAGTAGATCTAATGCATACTTAGACTGTGCCATCTTAATCCTTGAAGTAGACTGAGAAACTTCAAGACCAAGAAAGTAGTGCAACAGTCCCAAATCTATAAAGTACTATCATCAAAAGGGAATCATCATGTTTCAGCAAATAAACATTCAGATCAGATTTGAATCGAAAGAATCCAATGGAAAGCAGGAAAGAATCCATCTTTGCATACCAGGCTCTGGGAGCCTGTTTTAGGCCATACAAAGATTTCTTTAATCTGCAAACGAGGGAAGAGTTTTGAATGTATCCTGTGGCTACTCCATATATATCTCCTCCTTGATATCTCCATGAAGAAATGCACTCTTCACATCCATGTGATGAACTTCCCATCTGCGAGAAGTAGCAATGGCTAAAACTAGTCGAATGGAGTCTGTTTTTCCAACAGGTGCAAATGTCTTTGTGTAGTCTATGCCATGTACCTGTGAGTATACTTTTGCAACAAGTCGAGCTTTGTACTTTCTAATCTCATCATTTGTAGCAATATTTTTTTGATAGATCCATCAGCATCGAACAAGCTTTCTTCCTTTCGGAAGTGGAACCAAGTCCCATGTGTTGTTTTCCATGAGAGTAGAGTACTCTTCATCCATGGTAGCCTCCCAAAGCAGGTTTCCGCAGCCTCAGAGTGTGACTATGGATCTGAACCAAGTGTCATATAGCAATTTATGGGAAGAAATGGTTCAGTGGCATCCAGGGCTTGAGGAGCCCCAAAAAACTGTGATCTAGTCCTTCTCGCATCTGCAGGATCACCAACTATTTCACCTGCATCTTGCAGGGTTTTCTCTGCCCAAGTTGGCAGCTGAGTTAGAGCAGCCATGACCTGCTCCTCATCCTCTGAATCAGGCCCAAGAGGCTTCTCTAATGTCTCCTCTAAAGTTCTCGAAGAAGTTTCGAAGTCCTCTTCATCAGTGGCAACAAGCGGTTCCTCGGCAGGGTCTGCTAAAAAAACATGCAATGATTCTTCTTCAAACTTCACACTTCAAGCTACAAGGAAATTTTCAGTGTGAGAGTCCAACAATCTATATCCTTTGACATTGTTAGGATATCCAACAAAGATTCATTCAACACTTTGAGGCTCCAAATCCTTCCTCTTATCTGTCGGAATGTGAGCCCATTCTCGTGAACCAAAAATGCAAAAGTGTGACACTTTTGGTTTCTTACCGGTCCAACATTCAAATGGAGTGGTGCCTTTTAATTCTTTGTGAGGAATGTGATTTTGAATGTATGTTTCACAATTAATAGCTTCAGCCCATAGCTTAGGAGCTGATGATTTGGACTATAGCATACAATTTTCCATCTCTTTTAACGACTGGTTTTTCCTCTCCACGACATCGTTCTGCTGTGGTATATATGGCATTGTGTGTTGTAGCTGTATACCTGCATCAATAAAAATTTGTTGCACATTTTTGTTGACATACTCCCCCCCATTATCAGTACATAGTATCTTAATCTTACACCTAGACTTATTCTTAGCAAGTGCTTTAAATTCTATAAGGCATTCAAATACTTCCGATTTTAATTTCAGAAAAAATACCCAAGTAAAGCAAGAGAAATCATCTATGAAGGTGAGTACATATCGAGCCTTACTTATTGAAGGCTATGGGAATGGGCCTATTATGTCACTTTGAATCAGCCCAAGAGGTGAATAAGCTCTTTGTGCCTTTCCTTTGTCAAACTTTTGCTCTGGATGCTTGCCAAGAATGCATCCTTGACATACACCGCTTGTGAATTTAATAGCGGGAAATCCTTCTACGATGTTTTCCTTGCTGAGTTGATGCAAGTAATTATAGTTTATATGGCCAAATATTTCATGCATTAACTTGCTGATATCATTAGATTGTGACAGAAATACAGTGCTAATAGATTTAGGAACAAAGTGGGAGAAGAAATACAAACGAGAAGCGTGATCTGCAATTCCATGTGCAAGTTGTGAGCCCGTGGAAATGTCGGTAATCACTGCGAGTCTGGAGTGAAATCCACCTTCCTTCCAGAGCTGAAATGAGTGATCTGATATATCGAGAGAATATTTACAGATAGTGAGGGAACATGAAGCACATTTATGAAGCAACCCCCTTCAAGGTCTACAATTCCTTCTCCGCACACCTTTGTGGGTGTGGCATCTCCCAAGTCAATTGGGGATCTGGTGCTCTTTTCGATGGAGGAAAATTCATCTTTTGATGCAGCCATATGGTTTGATGCACCTGAATCAAGGATCTAGGCTGATGGAGTGGATGTGACAGCCATTAAAGCATGACCAACAGAAACTCCGATAGATCTAGAATTCTAGTTAAATTAAACACAAGTAATTTGCTGATATTCAAGAGAGGAGAGAAAGAATTTGCTCCATAAAATCAATGTATTAAATTAATGAACAATACTAATACATGAGCAACCAAACCTATAATCCCAAAGGGAGGTGGTTATATAGAAATTGCTGAATCTAGAAAACTAGGAAAAAACTAGAAAAGGCTAAGAAAAGCTAAAGGGAGACGTAAAATAGCAACAATGACTCAAGACAACCTATGCCAACTATCAGCCATGAGGAAAGCATGAGGAGGGGCACATTTCCCAAGGAAGGAAACTTTAAAACATGCTAAAATGGTACGGGGGACCAAATCCCTTGATTTAAGGGGGAATCTTCATGTGGGGTGCCAATCCTCAAATAACTCAAGTGGATGAGGTGTGGTTAGGTGTGAACATGCACTTAGATGTCTAAATGGTTTGGGAAAGTGGTTGGACTAATATTTCCATAATATTAAGCCTTTAAAGGAAAAAAACAAGGGAAAGTTGGTCCACCGAGCTAGTTTACCAAAATCCAAGTGTGAACATCATTTTTAGTGCATGTGACTAAGTCAAGGATACTTAGACTAAAAAGTAAATGTAGATGTTAGGATTATATTCCAACACTTTCCACTTTCCATGTGTGACCCTTGGGCTTGCACACATTTTTACATTCTCTCATTTTTTGGAAATACAAAATCACATTCCACAAATTGTGGCACAATACATGGACAACATAATACTTCCATTATGACACTTTGAGAAGCCATAATTTGGTGACTGTGACATAGGAATTCATTCTAATGTATCAATGCCAAGTTCCCCTCGTTGGTGCTATTTATTCAGTTCTTCATGATAAAATTGTCTTGTACTTCATCTTCACCCTCTAAAGGATCTGGATTAATATTGGAAGCTTCTAAATCAACATGATTTTCCATCTCCCTATCGTGGTCCAAGATTCCTTTGCTCTTGCATGATAGCATCTTTGTGTCTCATATCCACAAGTATCCTTCTTGTAACCTCTTCTTACTGACCTCCTTGATCATCATCTTACCATGATAGGATGATAGTACCTGCAAATGAAGTTCACTCATGACAAGACTACACCACTCTCCAAAATCACTTGTTCTATATTTTTTTTTTCTCATGTGAAGTGCTCACTGTGATGGGACAATGCACAAAGAATTAGAAAGGGGCATTCTTGGGTGTAGAGCATAGAGTCAAGAGGAAAGGGATGGAGGTTTGGGCACTGGAAGTGTGCATTACACAATGGAAATAGAGAGAGGGAAGGCTTTGCATAGTGGGAAAGTCCATGAGACAAGGGCGATAGGTTGGGCACTATCATTGCACAATTCCCAATGATTGAGAAGGAGGCTCTGAGAATTGTGCAGGTCACCAATGCAATGTCCAAGGAATGACCCTATTGTTAACTAGGACTATGCAATGTGCAATAAATGCAAGACTGATTAAGGGATTGCATAGAGGGAAAGTGTAATAAAAAATAAATTGGATATTTTTGCCTTAGGAATTCTCAATGCGCAATGAAGGAAGAGAGGCCTTGGTATTGCATAGGTTGCCATTGCAAGGGGTTAAAGGAGATCTCACTGTCAACTAGGAGTGCTCAATGTGAAAATTTCAAGTCTGAAATTCTTGTTGAAACAACCGGAAATTATTCTTCTAATTATTAATTAATTAAGAATTTATTTTCTATGACAAATAATGAATAAATCACACTACAACCTTCACAAATAAAACTACAAAGAAAAATAGTGCTAGAAACTGAGGAAATTCTATAACACACACATAAAAATCAACATAATTATTTTTGGACAAATGTCCCCAGAAAAACCCAACTTGGGAAAACTAGTGCAGCAACTGAGGGTTTTATTATTAAGCAGCAGTGAATTTATCTTAGCACAATTTGGATGTCGAATACTAACTACCCTGCAAAGAAAATGTTGGAAAAGATATATTGAGGGAAATTACCCTCACTCTAAGCAATTCGAACACTCGACTTCCACTAAAAATCAAGTTGTCCACCTAACTCTATGAAGATTCTACATTATCTTGTCATAGTCTGCTACATGCTCATCCCGAAACCATTGAAAATCAAGTCGTCTTACCTACTACTGACTAATAAAATGCTTCTCTGGTCCTTTGGAACCTCTAGATGACCTCTAGAATTGAAAGCATCATCCTTCCTTATCAAATCGAACTGCCCACTGAAGCCTCTGCATTGTCTCTGTGCAGCTTCCTAGAGAAATTTTGGCCTCTTTGCAAATGCACTCACTAGATCTGAAAATATTCCTTTGGATTCATTGTCTTTGCCCCTCTTTGTCTCTTCTTCCTTCTGAAGCTCGAACTCTTCCGACTACTACCTATGAAAAATTGAATTCTCTAAGGAAATCAAACTCTCTATGGTTTTCACAAGTGTCTCAAGTGTATTCTCCATCTACCTATTGACTTCTTCTTATAATCCTCTGTTGGATCTCCAACGACCAAGATTAAAACTTAATCAAGGGCCAAGATCATATAGGAGTCAATCTGTGTGAATTTCTAGATGATTCACACCTTATATCAATTAATATTGAATAATTAACCATATTTCCTAAGTTTAGACTTAGGAAATATTTAAAAATAGGCTAATAATCTAATTGAGACACTTTTAGGTGGAATTTCCATAAATGATTTCTGGGTTATGGATATCTCATGTGTTTTAGCCTCTCCACAAAGTTTTGAGACTATAAAACCTTTGATGCTACAAAAACTAACACTCCCTCTTAGCGAGGAAGGTGTTCTAGTGTTGCATCACTGTTGCTACAACACCCTATCTCTGTATCACCCTCTGTCATGTTGTTGATGTCTGGCTATTTTGATTGATTGCCACTGCCCACTGACCACTACAGAACTCTAATGCTACATCCATGCTCCTGGTGACACTGTTATCTTGCTACCAACTTTGTATATGCATTGCAACTCCCACTCATTTGTTGTTGTTGCAATTGCAACAACTATAAGTGAGAAGCATCCAAATACTAAATCAATTGTTTCTGTTGCATCTGTATCCTTAGTCTTGACTGCTACTAGCTATTGCACTATCATTGAAGAATTTATGTTGTTACCAACCCTGCACTGAGCCCCCTACTCTGTTATCAACACTGCACTACGCTCCTTGACACCTGACTGCTACTAGTATGCAACTTTCACTCAAAATCTGACTGCATTAACGAAACTGATCCATCTAGCTACTAAATAATGTGGGCCCCTATATTAAGGCAATGATCCATGAGGAGGACACCTCAATGGACATTTCCCAAGTCTACATCTCTTGGACTACAACTCCAAATCGCCCCACCTCTTTCCTAGAGGTATAGCCGTGAACATAGAAAACTCATCCTCTAGCCTGGAGGACAACTTATGTATCTCAACAGATGTTGTTGCCTCGTCCTACTTCTCTTACTTTTCCTTCTTCGTGAGAGGACGTTGCATACTATAGTGACCTAGCTCACCACATCTAAAGCACTTGACCTTTGACAAGTCCTTCTTCTTCTTCTTTTCTCCTTGTCCTTGACTGGGACCCTTGGATGCTAAGGCTACATTCTCCTCTTCCTTCTCACCCTTCACTCCCTTGTTGTTGTCTTTGCTAATGGTTCTCTCTAATGGTTCTCTTTACTAGAGCCCACCTCAACTCCTCCTGTTGTAGATCAACCCACATCTTTTCCCATCCAGGCAAATTGTCTCTGCCCAAAATACTTTAGAAAAACACTTTCCAGTCCTTCGAGACATTGTTCAGTGCCAATTGTAGAAGCTCCGTGGGTTGGGGCGCCTCCCCAACAACTGATAGTTGATCTCCAACCTCCTCAATCCTGGTGAGGAAGTGATCTATGCCCTCGCCCTTATGCATCCCAATGCTCCTCAACTTCTCATGGAGAAACATCTTCTGCTTCTCGGAATAACTCTAATATAATTTGGAGAGAGCATCCAACATATCCTTGGTCATATTCTTACCAGCTACATGTGAGAATATATGATCTCAAACTCCATCCAAGATCATATGCTTCACCTTCGTTGTTTCTTTTTTATACTCTTGTTGATATGCATCATGGGTTATTTCTACCACATTCTCTACGTAGGTCTTCAGACCATGCTCATCAAGGAGAAAGGACATTCTGGCCTTCCAAATGACATAGTTGGAGGCATCATCCAACCTTTCTTGATATCCATGCCCAGTTGTGACCATATCAAATATGGTCGAAAACTCCCTCTTTCCCTCTACTTGGTTGTTGGATTTTTTACTCGCACTTCCTTTTGGAGTGAGGAAATCTACCCACAATTACTTCAATTCTGCAATTGGAAAATTAGATCTATAAAGCTCGAGATCGCCTGAGATATTTTTCCCTCTACTGTGTGTGTGTTTTCTCTTCCACCTAACATTGATTTTTCTACTGCAAATTGCTGCAAAAACCTTTGCGCAAAACCAAGGAATATTCTCAGTGAAAATCTGAGTTGTTGTTGCTCGTTTTGCCTATTAGAATCACTATTTTGGGAAAATCTAATTTTCCTACAACTACAAATGGAAAATCAAACCCTTGCCCAACAATTTGCACTGCCTGGCTAGGTACTGTGCAACACCAGAAAATTTCAGCTTATTTCTCCATCTAAGCATCGAAATATTTCCTTCTTCTGATATGAGCTTCTTGACTGGTCAATCAAACTCTGATACCATGTGAAGATTTGAAGTTTGCAATTCTTATTGAAGAAACTGGAAATTCTTCTAACTGCTAATTAATTAATAATTTATTTGCTACAACAAATATTGAATAAATCACACTGCAACCTTCACAAATAAAACTGCAGAAGAAAATTGTGCTTGAAATTGAGAAAATTCTAGCACACACATAAAAATTAACACTGTTATTTTTGTATAAATGTCCCTGGAAAAACCTAACTTGAGAAAACTAGTGGAACAACTAAGGGTTTTATTATTAAGCAACAACAAATTTATCTGAGTACAATCTAGATGTCGAATATTGGCTATCATGTAGAGAAAATACTGGAAAATATATCTTGAGGGAAATTACTGTCACTTTGAGCAATTCCCACACTCGACTACCACTGAAAAAAGTCATCCACCTAGCTCTGCGCAACTTCTGCATCACCCTAGCGCATTCTACTACATGCTCAGCCCAAAACCACTAAAAAATCAAGTCGTCATGCCTGCTATTGAATGGAAAAATGCTTCTACGACCCTCTAGAACCTCTGCCGAGCCTCTAGAATTGAAAACATCTTCCTTCCTAAGCAAATCGAACTACCCAATGAAGCCCCTGCATTACCTCTACGTAGCTTCCTAGAGAAATTTCAGCCTCTCTACAAATGCACTCACTGGATATGGAAATATTCCTTTGACTTCACTGTCTCTACCCCTCTCTATCTCTTCTTCCTTCTAAAGATTAAACTCTTTTGGCTATTGCCTCTGGAAAATCGAATTCTCTAAGGAAATCGAACTCTTTGTGGTTCTCACAACTATCTCAAGTGTATTCTCCGTCTACCCATCAACTTCTTCTTATAATCCTCTGTTGGAGCTCCAACAACCAAGAATAAAACTTAATCAAGGGACAAGATCATATCTGAGTCAAAGTGCAAGTTTCTAGATGATACACACCTTATCTCAATTAATATTGATTAATTAACCATATTTCCGAAGTTTAGACTTACGAAATATTTAGACTTCTTCTTATAATCCTCTGTCGGAGCTCTAACGACCAAGATTAAAACTTAATCAAGGGCCAAGATCATATTGGAGTCGATCTGTGCAATTTTCTAGATGATTCACAACTTATCTCAATTAATATTGATTAATTAACCATATTTCCTAAGTTTAGACTTATGAAATATTTAAAAATAGGCTAATAATCTAATTGAGACACTTCTAGGTGGAATTTACATAAACGATTTCTGCATTATGGATATATCATGTGTTTTTAGCCTCTCCATTAAGCTTCGAGAAGAGAAAACCTCTGATGCTACAAAATATAACACTAAATGCACAAAACAACGTAGGGTTAATCGAGGCTTTGCGTAGTGGGCAAGTGTAAGCAACAAGGGTTGAGTGACTATTCTCTAGGGATGCACAATGTGTAATGTGAAGGGATTTTTCCTCAAGATGAATGTAGAGGGAAAGTGTAGGTAGCAAGAGGCTCATGATTGAGGCTTGAAAGTGCATAATGCACTCATTGCTTGACTGAAGGTTAAAGGTGTGCATAACTTGCACATGATGCGAGGACAAGGAAGAATCCCAAAATTGACTAAGTGTTAGATTAGTGAGACAAGAAGGAGAGAATAAGAGCATACAAACAAGTCCCAAACATGATCACACACACATTCATAATCAAACACATGACAAGAATGTGCATAATACCCAAAAACAACATGCATACATTGAAGTGACAATAAAATGGCACTTATCTCCAAGTGCTCCAAGTGCGATAGTTAAGATGTAAGCCTTTATGACATAAGTGTCAACTATAATCGAAATATGCTCTATGTTATGGGAAAGTTTCCATCACAATTTCTTATGATAGATAGAATCAACTAGTGCAAGAGAGTGCATTGAATCTGCCTTTAAAAGGTGTTCCAAGGTGTTATTAGGATATGTGGAAGTAATCGAAAGTGACACATGCAAGAGCGAAAGCCACACATGCGAAAACAAAAGAAAAAAAGTGAGACATGTAAGAATGAAGGCATGAAAAAACGATACTTGCAAAATAAAGAGTAGGTAAAACGATAGATGTGAAAGAAAAAACAATAGTTAAGAAACTCTCTTGGATGATGGAACATGTGCAACCATGAGTGAGAGAATGTTCCTTGTGCTCCAAAAGTGTGCAAAGCTAAAAAGTGAAATATGAATCATAGATCAAATCTGGGATGGTCTCTTTATAGGGAGAGAAGACATGTAGTTAGGGTTAGGATTTGTGAGGGCACTTAGTGCATGTAGGGGAAACTTAGAGCCAAGGGTGAGTTGAATGCCACTAAAAGTGTGACAACAGTAACTTGAAAAGGTACACTTTCACTATCAACAAGAAGTGTGCATTGAATTTCAACAAGGATTTCTCAATCTCTGTCTGCAAAGGAAGTCCTTGCACTATCACTGGGAACTAGATAATCACTGTTTGCAGGGACTGCGCAACCACTGATGCCAAGAACTATGCAATGAATGTAAAAAAGGATTGCACAATGACTGTCAACAAGGATTGTGCAATGACTATCATCAAATACTATGCAATGATTATTAGCAAAGACTATGCAATGAATGTCAACAAGGACTGTGCAATGACTATCAGCAAGGACTATGCAATGATTGTAAGCAAGGATTGCGCAATCAATGTTGGCCGAAATTTCTCAACATTATCACTATGAAGTGTGCTTAGCTTGTCTTGGAAAGTGTGCTTGTGAAGACATCAAGGATTGGGCATGTGAAAGAAAGTAGTTGTGACACTCAGAATTCCCAAAGGAATACTTGAACACTTAGACAACATGACCAACCATGACCTTAATTTCTTGAAATGAAAGATGTCATGATCATAAGTAGGCTCCAAAATTTGAAGGTAGGAAAAAATTTGGAGGGGATTGTAGCAGCTACAACACCACCACAAGGTTATCTTCTTTCACAAAATACCAATCAAATAGATAATACCAAAAACCATCATGTCGTAATGCAAACCATATATTTTTATTACCTTCAATTCCTTGCCTAGATCAGAAGAGAAAATGCTCGCGTCGAGGACCAAATCCAAACCCCATTAGCTAATAATATTAATATATTTTACTTTAAATCCCAAATTCAGTCTGCCTGGTCTTTCTTTGGCATCATAAGCCACAAATTGTTTCTCTACGGAGGATGGATTTCAAATCTTAAACAATAACATTTCCATTATCTAGGTTCTCTTGAAGAAAAATAATGTCAATCAGATTAGAGTGGACCAACCACTTCAAAGCTAGTTTTTTAGAGGAACTAGCCAAACCTCGGTAGTTGAAGGATAAAAAAATAATAGAAGTGGGATGTCTAGGGCTTTTGATGCTCTAAGTGCCCCAATAATAGCCTTTGCCTTACGACCACAACAACTAAATTGGCTTTAAGCTTAGCATGGGAAATATTTTATTTTCATCCTCTACCTTAGCCTCTAACCTTTAATGGAGAGGAAGGGCCAAAACCATCTATACCCTTTGCACAATAAGGCTTCAATTTAGATATGGTAAAGTATATATAAGGGGAAAAGGAGGAATAATCCTCATATCGGTAGGAGGATGGGTTTGATGAAGGGAGAGATAGAGGAATTGAGGGAATGGAATAGGTAATTGAATTTTGAATACCATATTTTTTAACATTTCTAAGAGGACAAAGTGAAATGCCTAAACACACAACCAAAGAACAGAAAGAGATAACTAAATTAGATACATGAAGGGGAGTAGAGTGACTACCTGAATCCAAATTGTCAGAAGAAGATTGTACTTCAACATGTTCCTTTTCTATTGCAGTCAATGTCATCATACCTTCCTCTGGGGTTGTATCCTCCTCCATTGCCACTGGCTTGGCTACAACCTTTGAAGTCCCAAGGTGAGATGAAGTTGACAATTATTCGTTGTGACCATTCAAACCATCCTTCTTGTTTTCACTACATCAAGAAAATTATGAGTCTCTTTTTCCCTTGTAAGGAAGGGGACACTCATCCAGAACATGAAATATTTTGTGACAACGACAAAATTGAAATGGAACTCCCTCATAGTCCAAGATTTGTTTGTGCGTCACCCCTCAAAAATTCAAATTCATCTCAGGGTACAAAACCCTTATGAGTGTTGAGTTTTACCAAGATTCTCATAATTTCCATCCTTCCATTAACTTCAAAAGACTGGTATGGATCCACATACACCCCTAGCTTGTTTCCAATATGTATAAAATGTTAAAAATAGCAACAACAAATGATAAATATAGAAGTGCTAAATTTAGTACTGCTATAAATAGCATTTCGGGATACCTTCCTATTTTAGTTAGTCCTTGAACTAAAATAGAGAAGTAAAAAAATTCGAATTTGATCTTAGCAGCTGTTTCTAAAATAATTAATTAATTCACCATGAGTTAATTAGTTGTAGAAAATCAAACATGAAGTCTATGTGGGGACATGCAACAGTTTCTCCATTAATTGAGGAATTTATCCATCAGTTAAAGAGATAAGGATGAGTTGTAATATTGAGTTGTAATTAGTTGGCTCAGTTAATTGAGTCAAGTCTAGTTAGATTAATTCAAACAATTTGTTGAATTAATTGTGAGTTTAGTTAGTTAATGCATGCATGCATGTAACTACTGCACTTCAGATAAATGAATATTCTCTCATAAATAACTCATGCATGTCAGTTCAGACAGAGGCCCAATTGAGATTATATGGAGAGACAATGTACTATTAGTTGCTAGAATATTCCACTGTGAATATCTCTTGCATGCAGAAGGAATTCTTTCCTTGAGGATTGCGCAGTTACTTCTTCAGTTTTTGTGAGTGTCATGAGGCCAATTCACACATGTGGCATCACTGGACCCCAAGAAAAACTGTGCAAGGAAATAGGAGGGTTGGACGGCTTGAGGAGGACATATATTGTGTCTATTCAATCTGTGAGTTGTATTGTTTGATTATAGAGAAAGAAGGATATCTTGAGAGCTAATTCTTTTTGTAACTTGAACAAGATTTCCACTGGTATGATAATACAGAGATTGGGGTTTTAGGCTGAGGCTTTCCCCAGGTTATTTCTTTTGTGTTCATGTGTGATTGATTTCTCATTCTCAGTTATATGTGTTCTCATTGATCTTGCTCAATTCGATTAAGCTTCCGCAAAGTTTGCTGTAGAAGTAGATCTTGTATTTTGCTTTAGTCCATTGCATAATCTGTTGATCTACAGTGAGAATTTCTACATGGTATCGGAGCAAATGCGATCAAAGGAGAAGAACAGTATACAAGAAGGGAGAAGTTCGAAGTTTTTGATTCCTGAATATAGAAATCGAGTTCTTATCACATGTCAATTTCACCAATGGAGTTCAGTGGTTTAAGATTCGAGTATGCCCATGATGGCAGCTCGAATTATATAGCCTGGAAGGATCACATGGAAGTAGTATTAGAGGATAACAGTCTAAAGGACTTCATTGATCAAGAAGTCCCCAAGCCGACTGATGCTACTCAATTGGCGTAATGGAAGAAATGTGTGGCTAGAGCAAGGAGAATCCTTCTAGAGGGAGTTCGAGACCACATAGTCTTGAGTCACCATGGGAAGGAGACACCATTTTTGATCTGGAAAACATTGAAAGATCTATATCACAACAACAACGATCAGAGGAAGCTGGCGCTGAAAGACAAGCTTCGGAAAATCAAGTGTAAAAATGGCGACACGATCTCTACTATTTGAACAAGCTCACCACCTGTGGGGATGAGCTTGGAAGTGTAGGGATCATGACTGCTGATTTATGACATGGTGAGTCTTGCACTCCTCGATCTTCCTAAGAGCTGGCATAGCTACCAAGACTCGGTTAATGGAAGAGAAAAACTGCCAGATTGTGAACGACTTTGGTCAGATCTGATGCAGTAGGATACAAGAAGAAGCACCAGAGATGGATCGTCATCGAAGCAAGATATGAGGAAAATATAGCCTTAGAAAGTAAGGCGAGGAAAGGGAAAGGGAAGGCATCCCATCCCAAATTTGGTTCTTCCCATGGTGGAAGAAGTTTGACAAATTGAAAGTGTGATGCTTTAATTGTCATGAAGTGGGCCATTATGTTACAAATTGTCCACAAAAGAAATACAAAAAGGGTTCCTTGAAGGGATTTTATGGTGAGGCACTGGCCTCACAGTTTGAGTTGGATTTCTCGCTTATCACATGCATGGTTTCATCCATGGTGGGATGTGTGTGGTACCTAGACAGTGGAGCTTCATTCCACATCTCAGATGACAAGAATATTTTTAGTACCTTGGAGGAGAAGGATCTCCAAATGCGGATCGAGATGGGCGTTGATGGAAAGTACCATGTTTCAGGTGAAGGTACGGTTGTGTTTCAGAGGGAGCATGGAACTCCTCTCACCCTGACTGATGTAAAGTATGTACTAGGTCTGAAGAAGAATCTTGTGTCTATCGCTATGCTAGAAGATAAAGGCTATGATGTAGTATTTAGTAAAGGAAAGGTATTCCTGAGGCATATTAGTACTGGACAGACAAAGAGAATTTGGATTCGAGTAAAGAATATCTACAAGCCGGAGGTAGACAACTGTGCTGTATTGAGTTCCAAATTTGAGATGGTGCAGAGCCAAGATGTTGGCGAGCTATGGCATAGAAGACTAGGCAACTTGCACCATGGAGCCCTGAAGATCATGTAGCAGATCTCTACCGGATTACCCAAGGGAAAACTTGAGTAGACAAATACATGCAAAGGTTGTACCTTGGGTAAGTATCCAAAATCTTCCTTTCCATATCGGGACAATAGAGCTGGAGCAATCCTGGAGCGAGTTCACTCAGATGTTTGTGAACCTTTCTCTATAGCCTCCACCGCTAAACAAAGGTACTATGTTATTTTATTGATGATTTTTCTCGTAGATGCTGGATCTACTTTATGAAAAATAAGGACCAGACCTTCTTGAGGTTCTGTGAATTTAAAGCCTTGGCAGAAAAAGAATCTGGAAAGAAAATAAAATCCTTGCGTAGCGACAATGGTCGAGCGTATGTCTCCCAACAGTTTAAAGACTTCTGCGCTACAGAAGGAATTAAACGGGAATTGATGGCACCCCATAACCCACAACAGAATGGGGTGGCCGAAAGGAAGAACATATCGCTTGTGGGAGCAGCTCGAGCGATGTTGCATGACTAAAGCCTACCACTACATTTTTGGGCTGAGGCATGCAATACAACAGTACACTTGCATAATAGAATCCCGCACCGTATACTAGGAATGAAGACACCTATGGAGGCTTTTTCCAGGAAGCGACCAGATGTGAGTCACTTCTGAATCTTTGGATCATCAGTTTACTATTATGTGACCAAAGATGCTCGGAAGAAGCTAGATCTAACAACTGAGTTGGGAATACTTGTGGGGTACACAGATACACCCCACAACTATCGGGTGTACCTGCCTACTAGTTAGAGGACAGTGGTATGTAGGGATCTGAAGTTCGATGAGTAGAAAGCCATGTGATTATCACTTGAGAGGGAGCTCAAGTTGCATGCAGAGGAGGAGCCTTAGATTGATGCGGAGCAGCTTCATGCAAAGGATCCAGGAGTTTAGACATCCACTCATGCTAAGACTTCCAAAGATGGGCGGAAACACTCAAGGGAAGCTGACAGGTTGATGCTGGATGTGTGGGATAATGTGGGACAACCATCTTCTCAGCGCAGACAGAGGAGGTCGCCCGAGCGATACACTGGGTACATGGCCCTAGTTGGGGAGTGTGTAGATAAGAAACCTTCTTCATTCGAGGAGGCAGTGCAACAACTAGTCTGGGTTGATGCAATGGTAGAGGAGTACGACTTTTTCATTCGGAATAGTGTGTGGGATGTTGTCCCAAGGCCTCAGGGAAAGTCAGTGGTGAGTTCTAGATGGATTTACAAGGTAAAGTAGGCAGCTGATGGCAGTGTTGAGAAACATAAGGCAAGTTTTGTTGCCCGAGGTTTCTCACAGGTTGAGGGGATTGACTACGATGAGTCTTTTTCTCCCATAGCAAGGTACTCATCAATTAGATCGATATTAGCACTATCAGCTCAGATGGGATGGAAGATCCACCAGATGGATGTGAAGACAACATTCCTCAATGGGAAGATTGAGGAGGAGGTGTACATTGAGCAGCCAGAAGGTTTCGAGACCTTCGACCGTGAGACGCATGTGTGCAGACTCAAGAGGGCTTTGTATGGGCTGAAGCAAGTACCCCGTGCTTGGTACACTAAGATTGACAGCTATTTCACCGGTTGGGCTTCACCAAGAGTGAATCAGATGCGAACCTTTACCACATCGTGGTAGAAGGTAAACCATTGATCATTGTTCTTTATGTCGATGATCTAATTTTGATAGGTGATGATCAGTTGATCCAGTCTTGCAAGGAGGACCTTGCAAGAGAGTTCGAAATGAAAGATATGGGTCTTATGCACTACTTTCTAGGCATGAAGGTGTGGTAGAAAGATGGTGAAGTATTTGTGTCTCAAAGCAAGTATGCCAATGAGATACTCAGGCGCTTTCACATGGAGAAGTGAAAGCCCATGCAGACTCCTCTAGCTGGGAACTGGAGGAAGGAGGATGCTACTTCAGGTGAGGTAGTAGCTGCTACTGTTTATAGGCAGCTGGTGGGTTCACTTATGTATCTAGTGAACACACGACCCGATTTATGCTTTGTGGTGAACCAGCTGAATCAAGCTATGGTTCAGCCTACCAAGCTATTTTGGAAGGCAACGAAGCATGTACTAAGATACCTTAGAGGCACATCTTAGTTCGGATTGTGGTACAGATGGACAGAGGGAGTGAAGCTTCAGGGCTTCACAGATGTAGATTGGGTAGGGATTCCATTAGACTGGAAGAGCACTTCTGGAGGAATCTTCAACCTTGGTTCAGCTACAGTTTCCTGGTACAGCAGGAAATAGAGGTCAGTTGCACTTAGCTCAGTAGAGGCTGAATACATGGCTGCTAGTTAGGCTGCATGTGAGGCCATTTGGATGCAGAATATTCTAGTGGGATTGTTTGGTTAGAGGATGGATCCAACCGTGATCTACTGCAATAATCAGAGTTGTATCAAACTCTCTGAGAATCCAATTTTTCATGACAGGTCCAAGTAGATTGATATCCGGTATAACCATCTTCGAGACTGTGTGGTCAAGAGGATCATGTTGTTGCTGTATGTTTCAACCGAGGAACATGATGAAGATATTTTGACGAAGGCATTGCCAAAATGCAAGTTCGAGTTCCACAGAGACAGGATTGGGGTTACTGATAATCCCTTTCTTGTTGAGAGGGAGTGTTGAAAATAGCAACAAGAAATGCTAAATATAGAAGTGATAAATTTAGTACTGCTATAAATAGAATTTCGGGATACCTTCCTATTTTAGTTAGTCCATGAACTAAAATAGAGAAGTAAACAAATTTGAATTGATCTTAACAGTTGTTTGTAAAATAATTAATTAATTCACCATGAGTTAATTAGTTGTAGAAAATCAAACATGAAGTCTATGTGGGGACATGCAACAGTTTCTCCATTAATTGAGGAATTTATCCATCAGTTAAAGAGATAAGGATGATTTGTAATATTGAGTTGTAATTAGTTGGCTCAATTAATTGAGTCAAGTCCAGTTAGATTAATTCAAATAGTTTGTTGAATTAATTATGAGTTCAGTTAGTTAATGCATGCATGCATGTAACTGCTGCACTTCAGATAACTGAATATTCTCTCATAAATAACTCATGCATGTCAGTTCAGACAAAGACCCAGTTGAGATCAAATGGAGGGACAATGTACTATCAGTTGCTAGAATATTCCATTGTGAATATCTCTTGCATGCAGAAGGAATTCTTTCCTTGAGGATTGCGCAACTACTTCTTCAGTTTTTGTGAGTGTGATGAGGCCAATTCACACATGTGGCATCACTGGACCCCAAGAAAAAATGCGCAAGGAAATAGGAGGCTTGGAGGGCTTGAGGAGGACATATACTGTGTCTATTCAGTCTATGAGTTGTATTGTTTGATTGCAGAGAAAGCAGGATAGCTTGAGAGCTGATTCTTTTTGTAACTTGAACAAGATTTCCACTGGTATGATAATACAGAGATTGGGGTTTTAGGTTGAGGCTTTCCCTGGGTTATTTCTTCTGTGTTCATGTGTGATTGATTTCTCATTCTCAGTTATATGTGTTCTCATTGATCTTGCTCAATTTGATTATGCTTCCGCAAAGTTTGTTGTAGAAGTAGATCTTGTATTTTGCTTTAGTCCATTGCATAATCTATTGATCTACAGTGAGAATTCTACATAAACACATCCATGGACTAGTATTGAGGAGGTAAAATAAATAATCAGACCCAGGCAGGGGCATTCCCCATTTTCTCTCTTCTAGAATTAAAAGGGGTGGTTCATTTTTTAGCAACACTAGGGAAGAGTTGATACTCCGAGGTTTGTTGATTATTCTATTGGCAACTTCCACCATTAGATATTTAAGTATGAACCATACTCAATTTAAGCTACTGATATTTGTGGTTTCTTGTAGCTCATTCCCTCTCGATCCATTCTCTCAAGAATTCCATTGAGAAAGAATGATCCCCGGAAACAACCTTTTTCAAGGTTTCCACAACCTCACGCATATGAACATCTTCTCAAAAAACCATATTAGATTCATTAGATTTTTTCCTAGTGCACTTTCATTTCTTTCCTTTCTTTCCCATTGATGCTTTCCTTCGGTTCCCTTTACATTGATTATGGTTTCCTCTTGCAGACTTTTTCCAACCTCTTACCCTCAGGGAATTTCCTCGTTGTTCACAAATAAAATGATCAGTACCCTAGAGAGAACTACAGTCACCTCAAAACCTTGGGTGTGTTCAAAACCTCTTGAATTCACCACATCAAATATAACCTTCTGTTGTGTAAATCCTAATCCATTAAAAAAGCCTGATGAGCGACCATGTTCAGAGCTCGAGAAACCTCTAGAGAAAACACTAGAAAGGAAGTCAACTTGTGAGAAAATCGTATTTGGGTCAAAAAAATACACCTAAATAGAGACACCAATTTATGATGGAACCAAACTTTCTGAAAAAGGCAAAGAAACCCTAGTCTATACTGGAGGAATATTTTGTGGAGTTTCGAAAGAGACATCTGGCAGTCCAGGAAATGAGGAGGAGACATTATACCAACTCCCATAAATGAAAATCCCACTGGCCTTCCATTTTCATACGCATGGATTTGAGGTAACATGTCTCCCCAGATAGGGGAAAAAACATCTAGCATAAGCGAAAAGTCAACAAGCTCTTCCATTCTTGGAGAATGCATTTCCCTCGATTATTCCTAGATCAATAGAAGTGATGGATAGAGTAGATAGATTCACAGTTTGTGGCCCTTCATCACTGAATTTCAACCCCCCCCCCCCCCCCCCCCCAAGAATACTCCTTTCCAATCCTAACAGACAAAAACTTGTCGTAGATGCCCACAACACAAATACCCATCCTTTTTTTTCTCTCTATCATCAAACTTACCAAGATTTTCATAATTAATTTTGATATATCACTTACTACCAAAGACTTTGAAATGCTTTATTGAGGATGGTTTTCCATACCATACGCCATAGGGTTTCTTGTCATTATTTGGTTTGAGGTATGCTTCATTTAAAATATGAACTATTGTATGAACAACTTCAGGCCAAAAAGTGTTCAGAAGATTTCTTTCATCTAACATTGATCTAGTCATTCGTTGTATTGATATTGTCTGTCTCTACACCACACCATTTTTTTTGGGGTGTTTGCAATTGTGAATTGTCTTATTGTTTCATGTTCTTCAAAAAAATAATCAAAATATTGAGGTAAACTCCCCACCTGTATCAAAACTTAGGCATTTGAATTTACAATTAGTTTGATTTTCAACAAGGTATTTGAAGACTTTGAACTTATCAAATGCTTCATATTTTTGTTTCAAAAATGTAGCCCAAGTCAGCCTAGTATAATCATTAGTAATCAACATAAAATATCATTCTCCACTTGGTGTTTCAATACTTGAAGGTCCACATAAGTTTGTATGAACCAACTACAGAAGACTGGTTGATGAGTGTTCCTTATTCTTGACAGGTACTTGAACTTGTTTACCAATTTGACATGATTTGCAGACTATATTGTTAAGCTTTGAAATATTTGGAAAATACCTTATGTCTTGCTTCTGATCAAGCTTCAACATGTGTTCAAAATTTAATTTCCTAACTTTTTGTGCCTTATCCAACTCTTATCAAAATTCCCCAACCAACATTTCTCATTTTCTTCATTGAGTATGCACACATAACTTTGTGTTCTCACAACCTTTTCTACAAATTTCCCTATGTTTTCCTTCTTTATTTAACAACCTTTGAAGTGAAAAGTGACATCATACCCCTAGTCACACATGTGGCTCACAGTAAAAAAGTTTTGTTTCAGCCCATCAACAAAAATAACATTTTGATCCTTGCCTCTTCCATTGCCCAAGCTAACAATGTCTTTTCCCGTGATCTTTCCTTGAGCATCATTACCAAAGGCAACAATGCATATATTATCTTATTTTAATGATAATAATTTACTCTTATCATAAATCATGTGTTTGGAACATTTGTTGTCAACACACCAATGGTTGCCTTGATTTTGGACATATAAAACAATGCCACATTCTTTTTTCCTTTCTGCCCTTTTCTTCTTCCATGCCTTGTGTTCTTTTTGTGCTTGCTTGATCTAAGGAGTTGATATGATTTTGTTGGTTCTGCAAGTTATTTTATGTCTATATTTATGATAGTTATAGTGTTCAATATAATCAGACAAAGTAGAAAATGATTGTTGTCTCTAAGTTCATTCCTATGCAGATTTACACATCTGCTATTATTGTTTCTTATTAGAGGAGAAGATACATTTCTTTTATTTCTAATTTGATTATTTCTAAGATAGGATCTACAATTTACAACCTTGCAGAAAAATCCATCCAAGAATAACAATGACCATAGAAGACTCATTTTGGTACCCAGGAGCTATTTATCTTTAAGGATATGTTCTTTTTAATTTTTGATGACTTTCTCTTTGAGGGGGATAAGGCTTGTACTAATTTATTTCTTGATCTTTTTGGCTATTCAAATTGATATAACTTTCCCTCTTTTTTGCTGTTGAGTTTCATTAATGTTTCTTATTGCCTTGTTGTCATTTTATTTCCTTGTCCTTGTTGAGTTTTATTGATTTCTCTTATTGCCTTATTGTCATTTTCTTATTTTTGTTATTGTTGAATTTGACCATAATTGTCCTTAATTGCCTTGTTGTCATTCATCTTTCTTTGTTGTTGTTGATTGTGGTAATTTACTTGGGATTTCATTGCTATTGTGTCCTTTGAGTTCTTTAATGAAGATGATTGGTTGTTTTTCTTCAAATTTATTGGTGCTTGTCTCTCCTTCACAACCCAAACCAATCTTAATGAGGGGAGATCTATGAACACTAATACTTTCACCTAGTTTTCAAGATCCTTCGATATAATTTAAGTTCTAGTTTAGTTTAACCTTGGTTTTCTCTAATTCATTTCTAAGGGAGACTGTCTCTTCCTCCACATTTTCATATTCCTTTCCCTTTTCTTTCATTTTTTGTAATATAATGTCTTCAATCCTATTTGCTTCCTCCAAATCAACTTTTAGAAGAAGAAGTGACAAATCTTTAAATTTGTGCTCTTTTCTTCCATACTTAATCAATAGCTCTTTTTGTTTATTTTTTTTTTCTAATTCTATTTATTTCTTCTAAGGCACTGATTAATTTACCTTCCATATCTACTTCAACCTTTTCATAATTTAATTCATATTCATCATGTCCTTCATCTTGGGTTTCCATGGTCATGAGCATGAAATCCTTGATCCCTTCTTCAGCAGGCCCAAATTCACGGATGAGTTGGTGGATCCAGATGTGTCTAGGTGGTTAGATGAATATGAATTGATGGTCATTGTCCTAGTTCTCATTGTTTCTTGTCCTCCTAATGGTTGGATGAACAAATATCTACTGACCCATTGAAATCATGACCAGGTATTTATGTAATCCATGACTTCAAACTAAAGTTTTCTCTTCATTCGTGGGGAGTTAGAATACATATCGTATGCCATTGGAAATCTCTATGAGAGGGTTATCCAATCAAACACTTTTCATAGTATTTTGAACAAGGTACTTGTAGGAAAAATTCTTTCAAAGATAGGATACTTAGCAAATAACCAAGATATCAATGACATCATAAGCTCAGTAAATTGCTAATAGACTCAATAGTCTACCCCTAAACTTAACATAACACTCAAAAATATCCCCACGAAGTTTACATCACTTGACATGAATCACTAAACTTTGACATTAATTGCAACAACAAACTGCGAACAATCTCAATAGCAATATAATAATAGAAATGTGCTCACTCAATATAAGGTGTTTTATGTTTAACATGGGGCTTATATAGGGCTTAAAAATATTATTGTAGTGGATTTAAGGCCTATATTAACAAAGCCTTGATATTTTATATAATCTACCTTACTCTAAGTACAATCCTTGGAATGAGGTGAAGTGCTCGACAAGTTTCCCATGAATATGCATTTCCCTTATAAAATAAATAATGTATTCACTAATTAAAATAAAATTTTGTAATAAATAAAATATATACACTCGCTAGGAGATAATTGAATAACATGTCCTCCATGATATCAATATTGTTAAAAGCACTATCATAACTAAGATAAAAGAGAATTTGTGGAGTGCTAGGAACACTCATAATAAGAAAAAGTTGAATTATTGAAAATAAATTGTTAACCCCAAGTTAGAAGAACAAAATTATCTTTTGATTGTTGCTAGTGCAGGAAAGAAAATATATATCACAAAGATAAGAAAAAATTCACATTCGTTTGAATGTTGTTTAGGGGTCTATGGTAGTAGGAAGTGAATATGGAAGTGGAGTTAGTGGATTATGAAAATGGAAAAGAAGAGGTGTTTCAAAAGTATATTTTTGCATCAAGGGAATAACCAATGGATATTTGGAATGAAACTAAGGATTATTGTTATAGACATAAAGTAGGAGGAAGACTTTGACACTTGCAAACACTAGAAAATATTGTCCAAAAGTTTGAAATCCAAAAATGTGAGGTCACGGGTCCTATTGATGTCAAAAGGGGAAGGATCATGGAATATATTTGAAATGAAGCCCATGGGAATTACATTGTAAAAATATCGGTCATGGAAGATCACACTAGAAAGGAAAATATGGGATTTAAAATTGGGTGACAAGGAACCTTTATGATTATTAGAGCTAGGTGGAACTCAATATAGGTGTGAGGGTTCAAGTATTCAATGTAATCAATGGAAGAAGTTTGAAGAGTTAAATTTGGAAGAAAAATATAGAAAAGGAGGTGCAATCAACGGAAATGGTATCCTCAAGAACTAAAGTAATGGGAATAAACTTCATTGAAAGAGGGTGAAATCAATAATTTACAACGTAAGATATATAAGGATTGAATTAATGATGGGGTTGATGGATAAAACTATTATTGGAATATTTATAGGTAGAAAAGTGAGATTTGTAGGTAGATAGGTGAGTGAAGTTTCAATTGTCACATGGATGGAGCATGAGTGGATTGAAATTATTGGTTACGTTCTAGTATAACACATCCTAGTTTTTGGTTGGTACACATTTGAACTTATATCAAGTAATATGTTGAGCATACCTTGGCTAAAATATGGTGTCAGAGAGATTCGTATTTGGACATGAAAACATGGCAACTTGGGTTAAATACATGAAGTAATACCGTTGCAACCCATGTGGGTGAAGATGTCTAGGCTATTCATTCAATTATGGAACATTGACATTCAAAGGGTAGTGGGATGAATTTTGGGAATGTTTATATATGTTGAAGATAACTACAACAAGGTGGTGTATAAAATAGTGGTCAAAATCCTTGTATAAATAGATATTCAAGACCAGTTACTAGACAAAATTGAGATAGTTTAAGGAAATTGGACTTATAATCAATCCCTAGACTATTGGATTATTCCCTTTCAATTCCTTGACTACAAATAAAAAGGGAACTTTTGGAGAAATTGATTGTACAAAACTTGATAGATGAAATATTTGGAAGGAAAAGGAAATCCCATTAGAAGTCTCAAAAGAAGCATTGGGCTTATCAAACAAAGAAGAAGGACAAAAACATATAAGGATCTAGCAAGAAAAGAGAGGCTTGAAGAAAAGGTACAAAATGCAAAGGCATCAAGGAATGTGTTTTCTCATAAATAATATGACAAAAAGAGCTTGGATTCAAAAGCTACCATCAATGGTCAAAGTGCATTGAAAGGCATGAAAGGAAGTTATGTTTATTCTCTTTCATTGTCTTTAGAGGAACTAAATAAGGGTGAGGAAGTAAATACTATTTATCCATTTAAAGGGGGGGAATTTGAAGGAAATTAAAAACCCCAATTGAACCCTAGTGGTTATAGGCTCCCCTCTAAATGAGGAGAAGATTTTGAATCTCCTAACTGGATAGAAAAAATTCAAAAATGCCAAAAACTAGAACTAGAAGACTTAGTAGATGGAAAAGTAAGTGATGAAGATTTGGAATTAGAAGAACCTAAAAACTTGGCAACTAGGGAAAAACTACAGACAATGAAATATAAGACCCTAAAAAAGTATCTATGGATTGAAGGAGGATTTTCCATTGTTACAAGCAAACAATTAATAAGTAGGAAGGAAATATTTCATATCCCTAGCAAAACAATAAAGGAAAAAAAGTAATGAAAGGAGGAAAACAAAGGAGGAGAAAAGGGAACCTTATAATGAAAGTGAAACCATTAAATACTTCCTTAATTGTGAGATGGGTATGGGTGCTCATAAAAATCTATCCCTTAGAATATGCTTTAAAAGTTATAGGTTAGATGTAGTGTTCATTATAGAGACTATGTGTAAGGACTTTAAAGCAATGCCAATTTTATCATCCTACTTAAAATATTAGTCTTTTTTCTCTCTACATGTATATGGTAAATCCTTGATTTATATGGAAGATGGAATAATTCAATGGAAATCATCCATTTCTCCTTTCAAAACATAGGCATATAAATCAAGCTAAAATCAAAGGAAATGGGAAGTTCCTTCTCCATCATAATTTTATATGGTCCATATGATGACAAAATAGAGATATGTAGGTTTAAATACCAGCATTGGGTTCCATGTGAAAATGTGGTTATAGGGGAAGATCTTAATTTGGCAATGCAAATATGGGAAGTTTGGGGAGAGAATGTCACAAAATAATCCTCTAACAAAATATTTTTATAGCATTTTAAGGAAGTAGCACTCTATGACATTGAACCCATCTAGATAATCCCATTTGGAGAAATTTTAGTGGAAAATAAGGGAAATATAAGAGGTGAGATGGATTTCTAATTGTTGAAAGGATACATGAGGAGGAGAGAAGAATGAAAACCTAGGCTGGAGAAGAGGAGATTCAAACCATTTTAAATTTTTATTCCAATTAGAAAAGGGATACTCCAAACCATCGATACCCTTCAAGTGTAATTACAACTGGATGGAATAGGAAGATTTCATGAATCTAGTCATACAAAGTTGGAAAAGGTATGACCCTCTTATAGGAACAACAATGTTCTAAATAGTAAAAAATATTTGAAAAGCTAACAGAATTGTAGGAGGATGAGCTAAGGAAAAACCCAAAAATGTTTAGAGGGACTAACAAATAGAGAATATGAAATGAAGGAGATGTTAGAAAATAATATTGAGGGTTTTTATAGAAGAATAATTAAGAAATTTAAAATAATTAAAAAGGAGAAAGAGGAATTTGTTGAAGCAAAAGGAAGTAGAATGGAGGTTGAAGAGTAGAGAAATTTGGTTGGAATAAGAAGGCCATAACACAATTTTTTCATATACTTATGCTAAATGCAAAATAAACATTAATACAATTTAAAATATTAAAAAAAATCTGGAGTGGGTTAGAGGTATAGTTTAAGTAAATATAAAATGTCGGGATAAATCATTTTAGAAATATTTTATACAAACCTCCAAGGGCTAATATTGTTGAAATATTGAAGGTGATCTCTTTCTTTATTAGGATGAATGCGGATCAAGAGAATGAGGATTTGAAAGAAGTAGTAGCAAAATAAGAAATACACGTTTTCCTTTCATTATTCTAGAAGGAATGAAGTCTAGGATTGGATTTATGGATTGTAGAATTTTATCTGGGGTTGTGTGACATAATAAAAGAATATATTTTGAGGGTGGCTAAGGAACATAGGTTGTTAGGGAAAGTCTTGGGGATCTGAATATGGGATCCGAATTCAACCTTTATAGCACTTACTATAATAAAAATGAGCATTATGCGTTGTTTTGGGAAATTTGGTCAGCAAGAAATGAAAATATCTTCAAAATAAAGAAATGGTAGCAATTCAAGTCTATTATCATATCAGATATGCATATCAGTTCAAGTTTGTCACCAAATTAAATATTCCTACAAATAAATATGGAAACTATTGAAGGAAAAAATTCAAAGAAATCTAAAGGCTCTAGAGATAGATTAAACAAATGATTGTGGTTATTTTGGTATGGCATATCAAGGTGACCCAAGCAAATTGCACTAGGGGGCATAATATTTTGAGATAATCATGTGATTATTCTTAAAGCAGTGGTAGGAGAGGGTTCCAACGATAGAGTTGATCTGCAGGGTCATTGGTTGATATATAAATTGTTTGTAGGTAATACAGGAGACTCTAAACTCAATGTGGAGAGAGAAAATAAAAACTTTGGATTGGTCCCCATTAGTGGATATAATTATAGAGGCTAGAAATCCATTTACATCTATTTCCTTCTAAAAAGTTCAAATGTAAAGTTTGACTTATTTTCCAAAGAATCCCTAACACTATGGAATGAAGGAGTGATGGAATGGTAGAAGTAATAGATGTGCATGCCTTTGTAGCTAACCCATTTTGATCTATCTTTAACCTTGCGAATATAATATGATAGAAGAAGGGATGTTGCTTGAATGGATCATGTTTGTTAAAAAATTATGTATGGAGATTTTGGTAGAGGGTTTCATGTAGTACCTAAGCAAATCCTACAAGTTTACATACACAAAATGGTTTTTTCTTTTTCTTTTGGGGAGTGCCATGATGGAATAACACATGTATATATGTTTTTCTTTTTCAAATAGAAATATATTTTTTGCTTGGAAAAAATTCACAAGATTCGTAGAAAAAGTGAGCATTGTATAAGACCTAAAACACCTAGGCATGAAAGAATATGTAAAATGTATTAGATGAATAAAATACATGATGTAGCGTCCTTGCCCCATTACCCTAGTCATGGGATGGGTAGCCATGATACACGTTTCCAAATTTCAGCCCCCATAAACCATATCCTCATTATAACATCTAAATAATCCTCCCAAGAAGGCCCAAAATTTAATAGAATGCATGGGCAAGTGAAAATAACAAATGTAATGAAAATAACAAGAATAATCACACAATATTTTAGATTCATTTATTTACATACCATAAAATAAACATAAAATTTGCATATTCATAAACAACAACAAGACACTTACTTTTCAGTAAAGAGAGTTTAAGAAACTAGAAGTGTAAGGGTGATTTTCCAAGCAACCATAGGTATTTAGTGTAGATACTACCTCGAGTTGAGATATGAGGTCCCCTCTCTTTCTCAACCTAATCAATTTACTCTCATGCTTAACTAGCCTACTCCCTACAAAGCATTATAGGTATCTCATCCAACCATCAACAACACAACTCTATTTCATTTCCCCACACACAAAAAATGAATATCTTCCCCCTTTGCTTAACAATCTCTTAGAGATTTATTCCCTCTTGTTCTCTTCAACGTGTTCAAAAGAGCCCAATTTGTTGTATGGATTCTGAGAATTTCTTATTGCGAACAATACCTGGTTGTTAAGCATCCAATGACTAGAAAATGCATAGTGAGTGAAGGCTTCCTCACTTACCCAACCTTTATTCTCACCTATAAGTCGTCACTTTTTCATCAAATGTTCTCAATATTCCCTTAACAAGGTTGATTTTAGTGAATTTCTAGATTTCTCTATTGATAGCAATGGAGATCGCAGCATGAGTAGCATAAATCATGAACACGAGAGTCCTAGAATGAGTGTTAGCATTAATGGGAAAATGAGAGGATTGGTGAAAATGATGGCTAATATTTATTCTAACTACACGAATCTAGGACTCCTATATAAGTCCCATATTGATCGTACTCAACCCATGCTTCCATCATTACATGATATGACTTTCCGATCAATCTCTTACATGCAATGAATGATAAGGAAATGGCTTAAGTTAAGGAACATGGAAAGAAAAGAGGTGAGTTATAGCACTAACACCTAGTGACGGAGGATTTACTTTCCCATAGTTATCCTTTCCTTTTTCCCTCTAATGGAATCATAACCCTTCTCACACTCTTCATGACCGTGTTAGACCGTTATATTATATTTTATCATTAACGTTTACATAGTTTTAATTCAACTTGATAAGCCTAACACTTTGTCCATATATGTATATCTACATCATACATGCTTAGCCATTCATCAGTTAGGGCTTGGCCTTGAGCAAAATTTTGATGACATAATTTGATACATGCTAGGGGTCAAAACCAATGTATTACAAACAATGAAAACACATTCTCAAATTATTGGTTATAAAAATAACATGATAATTAAAATACTTAATTTAACCTTATAACTCCAATAAGCCAAAGTTAATATTAACTAATAACCATCATCCTCATTAATTTGTATCTTCATTAACCATTAAAATTTATATTTAATTATTAAAAATTAAAAATTAATATATATATATTTTTTCCCTAGCCATTATATAGTTAGGGATTGGCCGGGAGCAAAACATACATGAGATAATTTAATACATGCTAGGGGTTTGTAGAGATTCAACTCATCTATAGAGCAAACGATGACCTTAGCCCTAATGAATCGTTGTCCATGCGTGAATAGAGACATGACCGTGGTTGTTCCGGTGTCATTTCGCAGTGGGTGTGGCCATATCGATTCTGAACAACAGTTTGCACAGTCACATTTAACATGGAAAGGGCGGAGGAGCTCTTCTAGCTTATAATATTTTGGGCATTCACAAGGAGTCTGGCCAAAATTTATAAGTAGAAACATATAAATAGATGATTTAGGTATTTTTTATTACACTTAGACTTTATATTTATACTCTATTTTTCTCTTTTGGTTCTAGTTAGTTTTTGATTGACATGGTCAAATGTCTCTGAAATGTAATTTTGTTCCTTGAATAAAATTACAATTTTTTTGCTAAAATAAAAATGTTAATAGTAACTAATAAAAAAAATTAATATTAACTTATAACCAAAGTTTTTATTAATTTAATATATTTAATAACAATTAAAATTTATTTAATTATTAAAAATATGAAACAATTAGAAAGAAATAAAAATATATATAAACTTCACCGTTGACCTAAACAATGATGCAAAACTAGAATTAAGGAGGTCAATTATCATGATCTCTCTTGGAAAAAAAATGGGATGCTATCATAGTGGCTCTCATATCCTAATTGGAGATTAACTTCTTTACGACATCACAACCATTGGTCACTTTCGACAATTAAAGGGATTTTGATTGGACGTTCCCTTGGGCGTGTCATTAGATGTATAATGGTGTGGTAATAGTATCTATTTTCAAGTTTTTAGTTAGGTTTAATTTCAAATTTTATTTTAACACATAAACATGTACAAGTAAAATAAGTTTGTGAAAGAAAGATGTATGTGTAAAAAGGGTTTGTGTAATGAAGTCTTTTATCAAGATCAAGCACTGAATTGTTTGGGGGAAGCCCATTTTAAGGTGATAAGTTAAAGTGAATTTAAAAAAAATGTTTATAAGGAGATTTTTTAGGATAATAACATTGGAATTTCTCAGGTCAATGTGTTTTGAACTATTTAGTGTAGTTCATCTTCAGAATTTAGATTGATGCACTGATCTAAGTAAGGAAATAAATATCATAGAGATCCAAAAAGAGGAATAAATACAATATTTGTTTTCTTGCTTAGACGAATTCATGCATCTAAGTCTTGAAGATGAACCAGACTAAGTGGTTTGAAACACATTGACCTGAGATTCCAATGTGATTGTCCTAATAATTCTCCTTATAAACATTATGGATCACAAAAGCTTGCACTTGGAGATAAAATAAAATGATTAAGTCAAATGAATTCAAAATACATTATGGTTATATAATCAAAGTGAATTGAATTGAGGCCAATGAATAAAGATAAAGAACAAATATTTGTAATGGGTGTGAGGATGAAAGAATGGAATGGATATTTAAGGATTTAATCATTATAACTTATCTCATTTCCAAATGGATATGAGGATGAGAGAATATAATGAATATTTAAGAATTTATTCATTCCATTTTCTTAGTCCCTGCCTCGCCAGGTTTTATAGCATTTGCCTCATTGTCAAAGTGTTTTCACTTTGTATTATTTTGTTGTGTTTTTGCAATTTTAACCAAAGTTTCAAGAAAATGCTTAGTATTACTATTTTCCTGTAAATTCAAAAATAATTTTCTGGATATCTTTTTTCCACTTTTCAATTGGCTAAGCAAGCTCTGATGGGACATAATTCCCATGGTAGAGGGAATTTTATGTTTGGTATTTACTAGTGACTCACAATTCATTAAAAAAAACTAATTTTGCGAGTGGTCATTCTGTCAGTCAGTGCTCTGACATTGACACTGAGACTGTTATGATCTTGCTCTTCCTAATGATTCCAGAACTAACATGGTTGTAGGTAGTGTTGGCATTGATGTCAACAGGGTCATGGTCATACTTGTCATATGCATATGTGATGGATGTGGTTTGGTGGTCCTATTGGTTGGCATTGAAGTATTGATAATGAGATGGTTGTGTTGGCATTATTGCCAATTCTTGAGGTCATGCACTTCTGTAAACCTCATGATGATGTAGTAGCTTGATGGTAGTATGTTGGTCATGGAGGAGTTGTCATGTGTTGGCATTGATGATGATGGCACACTTGATGACTTGTTACAATGTGTTGGTCTCACAATGATGATGACGATGACGCTACATGTTGATCATACAAATCTACATGTGATATAGATGGTTCATGGCACACTAGTTGAGTTGTCAACTAGGTCTTCATGTATATGCTTATGAGGATGACTTGTTGTATTTATGTGATGGCTTGATGATGGTGTTACAGAGGTGTTTGTAGATTTGTCATAGGTGTTGCAACTTGTTTAGATGTTTGTTGGAGAGTGGAGGATTGTTGGCACACTTTCCAACCTTTTGTTGGCCTTCTAGGTCAATTTGGCAGTGACACTTCGGAGACATGTTTGATCCATTTTCAGATATGTCAAGGGCCATGTCAGAGGTTTAGAGGCTAGTACAAATGCTGGAGAAGGTGATCCAACAGGGGCCAGAGGTTTTGAGATGAAGGGCATGGTGTTTTCCCTCATCTTTAGCCATAGTTGCATGGAGTCAAGCCTATGGGAGCAGATGAAAGGCCTCATTAATTGGCAGAAAAACCTATGGGAGCGACTATAGGTTTAGTTGCATGGATTCGGTGTTATGGGAGAAACTGAGGGATTTCACAAGATTTTCTCCACATTCCTCGCGTTGTTCGGAAGGAAATTAGTAAGGAAATTCCTAGAGGCTTCCAGAATTATTTAAAAAATTGGAAACAGTTTGAAAAGGTCCTCTCATGATGTGAATACATTTAGTGCACAAGTTTTGGTGTTATTGCATTGATTTGGTCCAATTTGTGCACCTTTGATCCTAGCCCCAAGCTCAATTTCACCCTAAATGTTTTATATACTTGGTCTTGGAGTTGTATGTTGGTTGGTTCAATGAGTGAGTGAATGAGTTAAGGTTGTGTTAAGGAAATAAGCTTCAAACCTATTTGTGAGCTTAGATGCTTTACTCTTGAGTGTTAATTGCTGCATAATGAGCAGATCTGAGGCATGATTCAAAATAGATCAAAATTGAAGTTGTTGGAGAAGTTTTTGTATGTTGTTAGAGTTTATGTTGGTGATCATCTCACACTTGTTTTTGGAGGAGCTGCTATTACATTTGGTGCATAGCCTTAGTGTTTTATGTTGCTAATTGTAGTATGTACAATTATATTTGTAAGTGAGAGTTTGATTTATATTGGTATCAGTTTTATTGTGGCCACGATTTTACTATTGGGGAGCACATGTTTTTATACATTTTTATTTATTTATTTGACAATGAGATCTTGTTGCTGAGAGCATGTATGTAGAGTTGAATTCTTGTTGAACAGAGCGTCTTGGATCCAGTTTGAAAATACATGAAAGGAGGTACGCATAGTGGTAGAGGAACAATGACTTCATGAGAGAGGAGCAAGGATATTGAAACTTTAGCAAAAGGAACAATTTCTCATCCAATGG
Organism: Pinus tabuliformis; assembly: GCA_031772625.1. Classification (NCBI taxonomy): domain Eukaryota; kingdom Viridiplantae; phylum Streptophyta; class Pinopsida; order Pinales; family Pinaceae; genus Pinus; species Pinus tabuliformis. Next base: position 340,732,852 of record CM062816.1, read on the forward strand.
TAGTTGGGCGAGGATCGATTAATCATGGTGGCCTTTAGCAGATGGTAGTCCATAGATCCGTAGAGAGCAGAGTCTTCCAAGCTTATCAGTAGTGTCGAGTCTCCTATTTGATGGGTGCTGGCATCTTGTATATGAATTCGAGTCTCCATCTTGATGAGAGTCAGCAAGCTATGTAAAAGACCAATTGCTTGATTAATAGAAATTAAGAGTAGAGAAGCAACAACAAGGGTGGTTTTTCTCCTAGAAGGGTTTCCACCAGAAATCTTGTGTCTCATGTGTGATGATGTGATTGTGCGCATTGTTTATTGTTGCTTATGGTTTTTATTTTCTTCTCATATAGTTTACATGTTATGATTTGTTTATTTGTTGTTGGTTATCATATGTGTGATTCAGTAATTGAAGTTTAAATTGGTAAAAATCATATATATATCACACTACTAATTCACCCCCCCGATTAGTTCTCAAAGGTTTCCAACAATTAGTAGTAGAGTGTGGCTCTTGCTTGCAGCTTGATTGCTAGAGAGTAGATTTGGGGTTTGTTGGCAGAATTTTTTTTTTTTTTTTATTATTATTATTATTATTATTATTATTATTATTTTTTTTTTTTTTTTTTTTTTTTTTTTCAGAATGGTTATCCTCAGTGCTGCAAATTACAAGGTATGGAGAAAAAAATGTAAAATTTCAATTATTATCTTGTGGATCTAACATTTGGGGAGTAGCATGTGAAATTTGTTGCAAGGATCTAATTGCATATCAAGTTTTGTAGCAAGATGCACAAGCACGATGCATAATCTACAAGAATCTTCATGATGATAATATGAAGAGACTAGTGGATTTGAAACGTGCCAAAGATATGTGGGACAAGCTAGAATCCATTTTTGGTGATGACACCAAAAACAATAAGGAAAATGAGAACAAGAGAAACAAGAAGAAGAACAAGAAGAAGGGCCTTCAAAAATAAGAAGCTCAACCACAAGAGTCTCATTCTTCCAATGCACATGACTCAGTAGATGATGAGAAGAGATTAGGAAATCATGCACCTAAAGGTATACGTTAATGATTTTATTTTGAGTTATAACTTTGATGATTCATATTTAGATCATGCTGAAGCACATAATGAATATGAGGATAATGTTAAGAGTCTTATAGATGATATTTCTAGACTAACAACTGCATGAAAGGATTAAGAAAAATTGTTGCAGATCTGTGATGATAAGGAGGCGAAGCTCAAGGAGGATATTGTGATCTTAAAATTTTAAGTTGGCAGAATCTGAAAGAGTTGAGGAATCCATGATGAAGCAGTACAAAGAGAAGGAAGATGAATGTGAGAAACTAGAAGTTGAAGTGTTTTCATTGAGAAAGAAACGAAAGGTGGAGAAGAGTAGCGTAGCCTTAGATAAATTGATTGAGATCCGAAGATCACCATTGGATAAATATGGTCTTGTATTTTAGAAGGGTGAATCTAGATTACATGCAAACAAAAACACCAAAGAAGAACCCAAAAAACTTGTAGCAAACAATACCAGAAACAAAAGTGAGATCCAAGGAAGTAATTAGTAGATCTACCAGTCATTTAGCAAACAAAAGAACCAACAACAAATCAAACAACAAAAGAACAACAGAGAAGAAAATCTCAAGGAGAAACTCCATTAAGAAGATTCATTACTCCTAAAGATGATCGTGGAAACTCCATTAGATTTCAAAGGAAATAGAGTCCTTTCATTCATTTGATGCATGAGATACAATGCTACAACTGTCACAAGTTTGGGCATATTGCAACAAATTACTAGATTAGAACGTGTTGAAAATAGCAACAAGAAATGCTAAAAATAACATTGCTAAAGATAACATTTTAGGATCTATTCAAATTTTAATTTGTCCTTGAATTCGAATATAGTCTCACCAGCTATTTGAAAAATAATTAATTAATTCATCTTGAGTTAATTAGTTGGAGAAATGCAAACATGAAGTCTTTGTGAAGTCATGCAACAATTATCCCTTTGATTGAGGAAGTTATCCCTTAATTAAGGAGACAAGGATGAGTTGTATTTGAGTTGTAATTAGTTAGCTTAGTTAACTAAGTTAAGTCCAGCTAGATTAGTTCCAAACAGTTTGTGGAACTGATTGTGAGTTTAGTCAATTAATGCATGCATGCATGCAACTAGTGTACTCCAGAAAACTGAATATTCTCTCATAAATAACTCATGCATGTCAGTTCAGACAAAGACCCAATTGAGATTAAAGGCAGGGACAGTGTAGTTTCAGTTGCAAGAATTTTCCTATGAGAAAATCTCTTGCATGCAAAAGGAATTCATTCCTTGAGGATTGCGCAGTTTTACAGTGTGTAAAAGCAGTGTTCCACTTGGTTGAAGGTGAATCATCCCAAAGGAATAGCGTAAGGAAATAGGAGGCTTGGAGGAAAAAGGAGAAGGCATATGTGTTTTCTATTTTGTCTATGAGCAGCAGTGAGGGATTGTACTGAGAGATGGATAGATGTGAGAGATAAAGCTTTGTGTAATCCTGAGATATTTCCACTTGTATGATAATACAAATAACGAGCTTTTTAGCTGAGGCTTTCCCCAGAGTATTCTTATGTGTTTCATGTGTGATTGTTTCTTCTTCTCTCTTATATGTGTTCTGTTTTATCTTGCTCAAATTGATTAAGCTTCTGCAGTTTTGATTGTAGAAGTAGATTAAGTATTTTGCTTTAGTACATTGCATAATAAGATTAATCTACAGTGATAATTTCTACATGGTATTAGAGAAAAGGTGATCAAAGCGGAGAACAATATACAAAGAAGGGAAAAGTTCAAAGTTTGAAGTTCTTGATTGCAGGTACAAAATAGAATTCTTATCACACCTCAAAGTTCACCAATGGCGTTCAATGGCTTGAGACTCGAGTATGCCCTGGATGGCAGCTTGAATTACATAGCATGGAAGGATCGTATGGAAGCGGTATTAGAAGACAATTGTTTGAAGGATTTAATTGATCTAGAAATCCCCAAGCTAGTAGTAGCTAATGCCCAAGAATTGGCGGAATGGAAGAAGTGTGTGGCAAAGGCGAGGAGGATTCTTCTGGAGGGAGTTCGAGACCATATTGTCTCGAGTCTCCATGGGAAGGAGACTCTGTTTTCAATGTGGAAGACATTGAAGGACCTATATCAGAACAAAAATGACTAGAGGAAGCTGGCGCTTAAGGACAAGCTTTAGAAAATCAAGTGTGAAAAGGGTGACATGATTTCTACATATTTAAACAAGCTCACCACCTGTAGAGACGAGTTTGGGAGTGTAGGAATAATGATTTCCAATGATGACATGGTGAGTCTTGCTCCTCGATCTTCCAAAGAGCTGGCATAGCTATTAGGACTCTGTGAATGGAAGAGAGAAACTGTTGGATTGGGAATGACTGTGGTCGAATTTGATGCAGGAGGAGATCAGGAGGAGCACCAAAGATGGTTCTTCATCTAAGCATGATGATGAAGAAAATCTAGCCTTAGCAAGTAAGGAAAGGAAAGGGAAAGGGAAGGCTTCCCATTCCAAATCGAGTTCTTCTCATGGAGGGAAGAAGATTGACAAATCTAAAGTGAGATGCTTTAATTGTCATGAGGTGGGCCATTATGCAACTAATTGTCCATTGAAGAAATCCAAGAAGGGATCCTCGAAAGGATTAGAAGGTGAGGCACTGGCCTCTCATTTTGAATTGGGTTTTACCCTCATCGCATGCATGGTTTCATCAATGGTGGGTTGTGTTTGGTACCTGGACAGTGGAGCCTCATTCCACATGACTAATGATAAGAGTTTATTCAGTACCTTGGAGGAGAAAGACCTCAAGATGCGCATAGAGATGGGCGATGATGGAAAGTACCATGTTTTAGGTGAAGGTACAGTTGTTTTTCAGAGGGAGCATGGAGCTCCTCTCACCCTAACTGATGTAAAGTATGTGCCTGGACTGAAGAAGAACTTGGTATTGGTCATGATGTTGGAAGACAAAGGCTATGATGTAGTCTTCAATAAAGGAAAGGCATTCCGGAGACACATAGCCACGGGTCAGACCAAGAGGATTGGGATTCGAGTGAAGAATCTCTACAAGCTAGAGGTAGATGACTGTGTTGCATTGAGTTCGAAAGTAGAATTGGTGCAAAGCCAAGAAATTGGCGAGTTATGGCATAGATGGTTGGGCCACTTGCATCATGGGGCCTTGAAGATAATGTAGCAGATTTATACCAGACTTCCCAAAGGTAAACTTGAGCAAGTGGACACATGCAAAGGTTGTACCTTGGGAAAGTACGCCAAGTCTTCCTTTCATGATCGAGACAGTCGAGCTGAAGCAATCTTGGAGCGAGTTCATACAGATGTGTGTGGACCATTCTCGACAGCCTCCACCGTGAAACAAAGGTATTATGTGATTTTCATTGATGATTTTCTCGTAAATGCCGAATCTATTTCATGCAGAAGAAGGATCAAACCTTCTCAAAGTTTTGTGAGTTCAAAGCTTTGGTTGAGAAAGAATCAGGGAAGAAAATCAGGGCCTTGAGAAGCGACAATGGTGGAGAGTATGTCTCTCAAGAGTTTAAGGACTTCTGTGCAGTGGAAGGAATTAAACGGGAGTTGATGGCGCCTCATAACCCACAGAAGAATGGGGTGGCCGAGAGGAACAATAGAATGATTGTGGGGGCAGCTCGGGCGATGCTACGTGACCAAGGCCTACCACTTCATTTGTGGGTCGAGGCATGCAACACAATGGTCTATTTGCAGAATAGAATCCCGCATCACATTCTTGGGATGAAGATACCAAAGGAAGATTTCTTCGAGAAGAGACCATATGTGGGATCTTTGGCTCGTCAGTTTATTGCCATGAGACCAAGGATGCCCAGAAGAAACTTGAGCCGACAATAGAGTTGGGGATACTTGTGGGGTACACTGATACACCCCACAACTATCGGGTGTATTTTCCTACCAGCTGGAAGACAGTGGTTCGCAGAGATCTTAAGTTTGATGAGCAGAATGCCATGCAAGTTTCCCTTGAGGGGGAGCTCCAACTACAAGCTGTGGAGGAACATTTGGTTCCTAAGGAGGAGGAGCCTCAGACTGATGCGGAGCAGTCACATGCAGAGGTTCCAGGAGTGGAGACATCCACTCAAGTAGAGTCTTCCAGAGATGGGTGGAAGTGCACGAGAGAAGCTGACAGATTGTTGTCGAATGCGAGAGAGAATGTGGGAGAACCATCTTCTCAATGCAGACAGAGGAGGTCACCTGATAGGTACACTGGATACATGGCCCTTGTTGGGGAATGTGTTGAGACTGAACCATCTTCCTTTGAGGAAGCAGTGAAACAACTGATTTGGGTTGATGTTATGGTGGAGGAGCATGACTCCATAGTTCGGAACAATGTTTGGGATGTGGTTCCAAGACCGGAGAACAAGTCAATTGTGAGTTCCCATTGTCTTTACAAGGTAAATCAAGATGTTGATGGTAGTGTGGAGAAACATAAGGCAAGATTTGTTGCCTGTGGTTTCTCACAGGTCGAGGGGATTGACTATGATGAGACTTTTTTTCCTGTAGCAAGGTACTCACCTATCAGATCGATGTTGGCACTATGAGCACAGATGGGTTGGAAGATCCATCAGATGGATGTGAAGACTACATTCCTCAATGGCAAGATTGAGGAAGAGGTGTACATAGAGTAGCCGGAAGGTTTTGAGACCTTCGATCGTGATTCACAGGTGTGCCAACTCAAGAGAGCTTTTTACAGGTTGAAGCAAGCACCTCATGCTTGGTACATTGGGATCGACAACTACTTCACCAGGTTGGGCTTCACAAAGAGTGAAGCAGATGTGAACTTGTACCACATCATGGTGGAAGGTAAGTAGTTGATCATTGTCCTTTATGTTGATGATCTGATATTGACAGGTGATGATCAGTTGATCATGTCTTGCAAGGAGGACCTTGCAAGAGAGTTCAAGATGAAAGACATGGGTATCATGCACTACTTTCTAAGGATGGAAGTGTGGCAGAAGGATGGGGAAGTGTTTTTGTATCAAGGAAAGTATGCCAATGAGATACTCAAGAGATTCCACATGGAGAAGTGCAATCCCATGCAGACTCCTCTAGTAGGTAACTGGAGGAAGGAGGATGCTACTTCAGGAGAAGTAGTAGAAGCTACTGTGTATTGGCAGCTTGTGGGTTCACTGATGTACTTAGTGAACACACGACCAGATTTGTGCTATGTGGTGAACGAGCTGAGTCAAGCTATGGTTCAGCCTACCAAGCTTTTTTGGAAGGTAGCTAAGCATGTTTTGAGATACCTCAGAGGCACATCTCAGTATGGATTATGGTACAGACGGACAGAGGGAGTGAAGCTACAGGGCTTCACAGATGTAGATTGGGCAGGGAGTCCATCAGATCAGAAGAGCACATCAGGAGGAATTTTCAACCTTGGTTCAACTGCAGTTTTTTGGTAAAGCAAGAAACAAAGATCAGTTGCACTCAGCCCAACAAAGGCTGAATACATGGCTGCAAGTCAGGCAACATGTGAGGCCATTTGGATGTGGAAAATTCTAGTTGGTTTGTTTGATCAGAGGATGGATCCAACTGTGATCTATTGTGATAATCAAAGTTGTATCAAACTCTCTGAGAATCTAGTATTTCATGATAGGTCCAAGCATATCGACATTTGGTATCATCATCTCAGAGACTGTGTGGTGAGGAGGATCATGTTGTTGCAGTATATTTTGATCGAGGAGCAAGATGCTGACATTTTGACTAAGGCATTGTGAAAGTGTAAATTCGAGTTCCATAGAGACAGGATCGAGGTGGCAGATAATCCCTTTCTTTTTGAGAGGGAGTGTTGAAAATAGCAACAAGAAATGATAAAAATATCATTGCTAAAGATAGCATTTCAGGATATATTCCAATTTTAATTTGTCTTTGAATTAAAATTCGAATTTAGTCTCACCAGTTGTTTGAAAAATAATTAATTAATTCATATTGAGTTAATTAGTTGGAGAAATTTAAACATGAAGTCTTTGTGAAGTCATGCAACAATTATCCCTTTAATTGAGGAATTTATCCCTTAATTAAGGAGATAAGGATGAGTTGCATTTGAGTTGTAATTAGTTAGCTCAGTTAACTGAGTTAAGTCCAATTAGATTAGTTCCAAATAGTTTGTGGAACTGATTGTGAGTTTAGCTAGTTAATGCATACATGCATGCAACTAGTGTACTCCACAAAACTAAATATTCTCTCATAAATAACTCATGCATGTCAGTTCAGACAAAGACCCAGTTGAGATTAAAGGTAGGGATAGTGTACTATCAATTGCAAGAATTTTCCTATGAGAAAATATCTTGCATGTAGAAGGAATTCATTCCTTGAGGATTGTGCAGTTTTACAATGTGTAAGAGCAGTGTTCCACTTGGTTGAAGGTGAATCATCCCAGAGGACCAGCACAAGGAAATAGGAGGCTTGGAGGACAGAGGAGAAGGCATATGTGTTGTCTATTATGTCTATGACCAGTAGTGAGGGGTTGTATTGAGAACTGGATAGCTGTGAGAGCTAAAGCTTTGTGTAATCTTGAGATATTTCCACTTGTATGGTAATACAAATAGCAGGGTTTTTAGCTGAGGCTTTCCTCAGAGTATTCTTTTGTCTTTCATGTGTGATTGTTTCTTCTTCTCTATTATCTGTGTTCTGTTTGATCTTGCTCAAATTGATTAAGCTTCCACAAGTTTGATTGTAGAAGTAGATTAAGTATTTTGCTTTAGTACATTGCATAATCATATTAATCTACAGTGAGAATTTCTACAAAACGTATAGATCACATCAGTAGAGATTCCAACAATATCAGCAGCCAAGAAGTTTGGATTTCAAGTATAATCATGATTTTTATGGTTGTTTTTACTCATGTCACCCGTTTGGCCATAAGGCAATAGATTGTAGGTCTAACCATTGGAGGAGAGATACATTTCTTGCACAGTTTAGATCTGGCATAAGCAGTAGGAGATTTGGTCCTGTTACTTCATATCTTGGCCATGTGGAGTGCTATAATGCCATAGATTTGGCCATATGGAAAGAGATTGTTTGTTTCCTCGTTATTTAAGCCAAAATCGTAAAAAGAAGAAAAAACAAAGAGGATATAGCACCAAACCATTGAAGCAAGAAATGAATCAAGTAAAGGAAGAAAAGAAGCAAGTCAAGGAAGAGAAGAAGCAACCCAAGACCATGTGGAGAAAGAAGGAGCAACGACTCTTCAAGTAGTGAAGATCATTCCATTATGAAGTCCATGATTATTCATGCATATCTATAGAGGATCATAGATTCATGAGAGGTGCATAACCTTAGGGGGAGTGTATGATGGAGTTTGTAGCAGCATATGATGATTTCTTTTCCACCTCATGCACATTCAAGTCCATAGAATTAGTCTCTCTTTTGGAGGTATATTGAGCTCATAGGGAGCTACGCATGGTATGATGTTTGCCTAGATTATTTGGTATATTCTTCATTATTTTCAGTTAGTTATTTACAATAGACTTATATGCGTTTTCATGAGTGAAAAATAGTGCATTTTCCAGCCACATATATGTTTTTTGTGTCCACTAACAATTGGTTGAAAAGATGTGCAACCATGCATAAATTGTGATCTTCACTTCAGGATGTATTGTAATGACTAGTGACATGGACTAGCCATGTATGAGCTATTGTATGATGATTACTACAACCATGAATTTCTTATTGTATCATCAGTATGTATTGGTTGAGAATCTAGTCAATAGTATGATGAGTCATCATGGTGATAGCCATGTTTTGGAGGAGTATAATGATTCTATTTGGTAGCCACATGTATGGGCTGATGATGATGTAATAGTCATGATGTATCATGCTTTTGAGTCATTGGTCCATAGGAGGTGATCATAGTAGCCATGTATTTCATTGATATCTTCGTGTAATATGCTCATGGAGCCATGTACTTATGTTGTACTATCTTTTGGGTCTTATAGCCATGAGTCATGAGGTCATGTTATGGTCATATGAGTTATGTATGAGGTATTATGTCGCTGCTACAGACATATATTTATCACATATATGTCACTTGAGTCATGTTCATGTGGAGTTTTGTCCCATATGTGCTTCTATTTGTCAAAGGAAGCATTGTTTGCAACGGAAACATACATTTTAACCCAACAATTGGTATCTCTACAGCTTGGAGATGGCATGTGTTCAAGGGGAGAATTATTTGTTCCTATTTAGTTTAGCCATACATTGTTGGCATTATGATCTATTTAGAGTTGTTCATGTTATACCTCATACTATGCTATGACAATGGGGTTTATGGTCTCATGTGATGATATATTTTGGTAGTTTCTGCTATATAGTTATGGGGGAGACTGTGTGTGGTTACTGTATGTGGATGTTGTGGAACTTTATGATGATGATCATATGCATATTTGATGTTCCTTATAGTTTCTATTATGATTATGTTGCATATGTTGATTATTATTTCCTTATGTTGGCATGATGTTGCTTGCTGCTAGTAGTTGTTGGATGGTATTGTGCTTTGGATGTTGATTGGGTATATATGTTGATTGTTGCTTATATGGAAACATGGATGATTTTGTATGCAATATATTTTATCCATGTAGAGATCTATTACTCCAGTATTTATGCTTCAGTTCTTGTTGTTTATTCATATGGAGTTGACCGTTTTACATTGATATCAAAGGGGGAGAGAATTTGAATGGATAGAGAGCTGCTTCATTTTTTGGAGAGTGTATGGAGATCAACCTCACATGTTGTTGAGGTTGACATCAATTCCAAAGGGGGAGTTTTTTGGCATTGTAGTGTTGGCATTGATGTCAATGGGTCATGGTCATGGTCATGATCATACTTGTCATATGCATATGTGATGGATGTGGCTTGGTGGTCCTATTGGTTGGCATTGATGTATTGGTAGTGAGATGGTTAAGTTGGCATTGATGTCAACTATTGAGTTCATGCACTTATATCAACCTCATGATGATGTAGTAGTTTGATGGTAGTATGTTGGTCATGGAGGAGTTGTCATGTATTGGCATTGATGATGATGGCAGATGTTAGCACTATGTAAATTTCTCTAGGCTCAGGAGAGAAATTCCAGAGGTAACCACATACCAATTTTAGGCTAAGGGCCAGCTCCCCTAGCCTTTGGGGAGGCTCTCTCACTATGTTCTTCTATCAATCAACTAAATTACTGATAGGATCTATATTTTAGGTTAGTTATGTTAATCAGAGGATGGTTTAAAGTTTGACTGTTGATGGTAAGTGTAGAGAGTAGAACTACTTAGAACCAGAGCATGTTGATAGATCCAAATGAATAAGGGACATGGTGCACTTGAAATAGGGGAAAGAAAGGCGTCCCTATTGGCAATCAATCAAACTTGTTATAGTGGATGGATGAGTAATATGAAAGAGAAGATGACTAACTAAGCATCAAGGCAAGGATGAGTTCATATTTGTCATAGAGGAAGATGATACACATATGATAAGTTCAATTAATCAGAGCAACACACTGAATTCTAAAAAATCCCTTTTCAAACTTGATCATGAAGAAAGTTTACAATATGTTATCACATACTTAATCACATATTTGGAATAAAATACATATAATACACAAGAGAAACACATACCAATAGATATGACACAAGAATCACTGTTCAAAATGCAATTGCCTTCTATTCATTTGGAGAGAAAATACAAGTTGCAGAAACATGTAGTATAGCCTCTAACACTGCCAACCAGGAACCATTTTACATGCATTTACCTCATTAAATACAATAAGGAATTCGAAATTACCACTCTAGGTGGTCGAATTCATTGCGCAGAAGTCTAGTAGTCTAGATACAATGTATCTGCAGAAAAACAGGAACTACCATATCGAACCCACCACATTTTAGAAACATCCCTGATTCAAAACTTAAAATAGTTTAGAAACATCATGTCTGGAAACTCAACTAAACTAACTTATCCACACTTATCCGACCACTAAAATCACTTCTAGAAGGTACCAAAATACACATTTGTAAAATAACCATGACTGGTATACTTGCACAATAGTTGTGTAGCAAAGTGCAATAGGTTTCCAACTCAACATGGTTACAAGATGTATTGGATAAAAATGAGTAGATGGGTGCACTTGAGATGATGTTTTGTTGGTGTAGAACCTTTGAGATACCCTCTTTAGGCTTTGTATACCTCCCAACTGATCGATCGCAACTTGCGCAACACTTGCACAACAGAAGTGAAATTCTGAACTTGTATTGACTTCTCTCACTCCAAAATGATTATAATGACCAGTCAACCATCTCATTCACCTTGAATTACCCAGCATACTTCAAACCTTCCAAAACTTCAAATTTACAAATCGAATTTCAAAAAATTTCAGAATTATGTCAACAAGAAATTGTGGAAAATGGGTCTCCAAGTGACACATGTAATTCCAAAACCGTAACATTTGTGCACAAAATGAGAGATTTTTTTGTTATTTGGAATATTATAGACAAAAACCTCTTTTATTTTTTAAAAAATCACTTCCTTCTGTTATAAAAACTCACCAAAAAACAATGGTTGAAACAGGAAGAAAAATACAAATTTTTTATTTTTTGAAACATAGGCCTCCAAGAGAGTTTCATATCTCCCACATAATAACACCTGTAAAAAACATGAGAGAGGTTTTTATTACCTATACCTTTATTGGAAATAACCTCTTTCAGTTTTTCAAAATTCATTTCCATTTGGTCACAAATCGCTTTTGAAAATGATGGCAAAAACAGTCAGTTTTGCAACAAATTCGTAGCAGAGTGTAGTCTCCATGGTTGATATGGTTTCATATGGTTCTATGCAAGGATAAGTGTGTAGATGTGCTTGATATGATCTGGTGATGATGTAGCACCTTCTGAGTCCTTCCCTCTATGCTTGCAGACCTCCAAAATGGTTGTTCTCAGTTTGTGCAGCATTTGCGCTATGGAAGTTGAAATTTGAACTTGTATTTCGCTCCTCCAAAATTATTATGAGTGACCAACAACCATCTACGTTCACCTTGTATCACCCTTCTCATAATATTTTTCATTTTTACAGTTCAAATAGTGGTTTATGGAACCTTCAAGCCCAGTGCCATCCATCAATTTATCCATTGTCCGTGCTTGATCTTGACAACCATCAACAACAGAAGCTACATGATCTTTACTTCCATTCATTTTCTTGACTTTTTTAAAGTCAAATTTTTCCTCATTCACTTCCTGAGGACAACATGTATCATTTTTTTCTTTGTCACATGTTTGTACATTAGAACAATTACTCAAATCTGAGTTTGTACATGAAGGTAATTGAGAATACATTTCGTTGTTCCCAAATCCTTGCTGAGTAAATTGAAGTGCAACATATCGATTGTTGTTTGAGTGCAAATATTCTTCAGTGACACTCAATTTCCTATTGTATAAAGAGTCACAACCAAAATTGATCTTCCCTTGAAAGTGAGGCTGAAATTGTAACCACCATTTCTCGTCCAGTGAGAGGCTTGGATTCATGTTGATCCAACTAGCTATGTAATCAGATATTGCACCAACGGAAAATTATATTTCAAAGAAAATGGGTTTTGAACCACCAACTATAATCTATATGCAATATTGCAAAGCATATCAAAGAAAATAATTGCATTGAAGGTCGCCCCAAAGCAGCATGGGCATTAGATCTTAGAAGCAAATATATGCAATCCTTTATTATCACCTAACAATCCATGGGCTTCTCAGATTTGTGTGCAACGGTCGCATAGTAATGGTGGTTTACGCAGTAGATACACTATGCCCCCTTTCACCTGAGCTTCAAACACCTCCATTCGGCCTCTGCAACCTCTTAAACCTTCTCAGAGCTCGGATTACAATGGAGTAAGAATGAGGAAAACTTGAAAATTTTGAGATTTATGCCTCCACATGGACTTTAGACTCTCACAAATTCAATTTTGGGTTCAAATACCCCTTTTAGAACACATAAATTTACAATGAACTTTACTCATATGACTCCTTATACATACAGACCCTTTAGACTATGACACTCAGTGATTTTATAGGCTAGACTTTACAAAGTAACTCCCAAAATGAAATCGTAAGATAGGCATATTGATTCATAGATTATAGCAGCCTAACATTGGCTCCAATGGGGATGGCATCCTACCTGTGAGGTGCCATGAACATCACAGACTATTAGCCTAACCATTGGGCAATGGAGTCAAATGAAAAAGACTAAAACTCAATTGACTGATTGATTTGACCTTTACCATACATATCGCAGCAGATCACCAGAATCCTGGGGCCTTCTCCGTGGGCTTCAAATTCTGATGATATCCACCCACACTTGCAGTACTGAAAAATAATACCAAACTACCAAGACAAACTATTGGAAATTCACACTGTTGAAAAATATGCTTAGAGGGTTGAGCTTATTCCTCACACCTACCTACTCTAACCTGCTAAAGATAGCCATACAATCATGTGAAATTACCCTTCCAATGTAGCCAATCAAGCAAATGACTACTTGATTTCATTTTACTTTCATTCTGCTCAGACAGGAAGAAAAATCTGAGAGATGGCCCAACAACATGAAATCTGAACCCAAATTCAAAATTTCTCCATTTTGAGAAGCTAAATCCACTAACTAATTCCAAGAATACTACACATTCCTCATTCTTTGGTTTTTGTAACAGACTGGCCATAGGATCTTCAAGGAGAGTTACATTTTCTTCATGAAAAAAAGGAAAGGGACACTCTTCATTTTTAAATGTTGTATATTCTATGTAACCAAGTTTATCATTCCGTTGACTGTGAAGAGAAATTTCTGAACAATGAATAGTCTTACCTATGTCATCTTTATTCTCATTATGAAACCCACAATCATCATCTAAAGAAAAGACAACATTTTTCTTGATAAAATTTCCATTCATATCATCTACAAAGGAAATACTTGAATTCTCATGAAAAATTTCAAATGGAACAACTCCAGTATGTGTCTGAGGAATTTCTGAAAATGGTCCTTCATAAAATTCAATAGGAAAATCATTTTGATTTGCAAATAAAACAAGAAAATCAGCGTCTTGGCTTATTAGTTTATCGAGCTCTATTAGTTCTTCGATGTTCTCTTGAACAAATAACTCAGGAAAAAATTGAGTTAATTCAACATTTGCTGAACCATTGATATCCCTCTCTACATTCTCTGAATTTCTAAAGATTGTGAATTTTATTTTTCATTCCCAAGGGTAAGAGTATGAATATGAAAATTATGGCCTTGATTTATTTCATTTTCTACTAAAGAAGAAACAATTGTTCGCTAGAAATTCTTGTTATCATGACAGTTGAATTCTATATCTTCTTCCTGGTTAAAGGGATTCTCATGAAAGGACTCTATAAGCTCATCATCCAAAAATTGATCATCTTCATATAAACTTTCCAGATGCTCAATAAATTTTTCAAAAAGTGTGCAACAGTCTTGGACTAGCAACAACAAAGGATTATTTTCTTTATATCTCTCATAAAATACAACATGAAAATATCTAAGAGAATATAAGCAACCATTTGACAAGATTTCATACCAATATCTCACTTTTTCCTCCAAGGTAGCCATGAACATCTTCTTCAGGTCGTCTTCATGAAATTGAACCTTAAGTCTACACACATGCATGTGAAACTTAACCAAATGAAGATTGACATCATCTCCTTTCTGATCTCTAAATTTTTTCAAATAATTTTTCCAATCTACGCAAGGCATGCATTTTGGAAAGCTAGGAATGTGATCTCAATTTAAAGTAGCATACCTTGCAACTGAATTCATTTTCAGCCAATAGAATTGCCAGTAAAACTCTGATTTCTGAATCCTGCTGCCAATGGAGTCTTTGGATTAGGTTGAAATTTGATTGGATTCGCCAGGTGAATGGTTTAGCCTTCATATGTCTGATTGTTATCCACCATCAACAACCATATCTGAATATTTGATGATCTTTCCCGGAGAGGATGGAACCTTTCTTTCCATGGCAACGACACCACTATGTTAGCACTCTGTAAATTTCTCTAGGCTGAGGAGAGAAATTCCAGAGGTAACCACAAACCACTTTTAGGCTAAGGTCCAACCCCCCTAGCCTTGGAGAGGGCTCTCTCACTATGTTCTTCTATCAATCAACTAAATGACTGATAGGATCTAGATTTTAGGTTGGTTATGTTAATCAGAGGATGGTTTAAATTTTGATTGTTGATGGTAAGTGTAGAGGGAAGAACTACTTAGAACCAGAGCACATTGATAGATCCAAATGAATAAGGGACATGGTGCACTTGAAACAGGGGCAAGAAAGGCATACCTATTGGAAATCAGTCAAAACTCGTTGTAGTGGATGGATGAGTAAGATGAAGGAGAAGATGACTAACTGAGCATCAAGCCAAGGATGAGTTCAGATTTGTCATAGAGGAAGATGATACACATATGACCAGTTCAATTAATCAGAGCAACATATTGAATTCTAAAAAAATCCCTTTTCAAACTTGATCATGAAGAAAGTTTATAGTATGAGATCATATATTTAAGCACAGATCTGAAATAAAATACATATCATACACAAGAGAAACACATACCAATAGATATGACACAAGAATCATTGTTCAGAATGAAATTGCCTTCTATTCATTTGGAGAGAAAATACAAGTTGTAGAGCGATGTAGTCTAGCCTCTAACACTCCCAACCAGGAACCATCTTACATATCTTTACCTCATTAAATACAATAAGGATTTGGAATTACCACTCTAGGTGGCCGAATTCATTGCACATAAGTCTAATATGATAGATACAATATATCTGCAGAAAAATAGGAACTACCATATCGAAGCTACCACAATTTAGAAACATCCCTTATTTAAACCTTAAAATAGTTTAGAAACATCATGTTTGGAAATTCAACTAAAATAACCTATCCACACTTATCCGACCATTAAAATCACTTCTAGAAGGTCCCAAAATACAAATTGGTAAAATAACCATGACTAATATACTTGCATAGCAGAATGCAATAGGTTTCAAAATCAGCATGGTTACAGGTTGTATTGGATAAAAATAAGTATATGGGTGCGCTTGAGATAATGTTGTGTTGGTGTAGAACCTCCGAGATACCCTCTTCAGCCTTTGCAGACCTCCCAGCTGACCGATCGCAACTTGCGAGGTAGAAGTGAAATTTTGAACTTGTATTGAAAACTCCCACTCCAAAAATATTATAATTATCATTCAACCATCTCATTCACCTTGCATTATCCAACATACTTTAAACCTTCCAAAACTTTAAATCTACAAATCGAATTCCAAAAATTTTTAGAATTCTGTCAATAAGAAATTGTGGAAAATGGATCTCCAAGTGAAACTTGTAATTCCCAAACTGTAACACCTGAGCAAAAACTAAGAGATTTTTTTTATTTGGCCTATGCTCGACAAAGACCTCTTTTATTTTTGAAAAATTCACTTCCTGATGTTAGAAAATGCACCAAAAAACAATGACGGAAACAGGAAGAAAAATACAGAGTTTTATTTTTTTTAAAACATAGGCCACCATAGCCCCAAGGGTTAGCTCAATCGGTCAAGCCGGGGCCTCGCCAATGGGAGGTCACAGGGTCGAAACCCGAAAGCCCTTGGGGTTAGGTCTGTGATGGCCGAGGGGTGTGACCCCCTTTGGGTGGGGTCCACTCTAGAGACTTTCGATCCTGGACATAGCGGACCACTAACCATGGTATCCGTGAACCAGAAGTGAAAAAAAAATAACATAGGCCACCATGATTATTTCATATTCCCAAATAACAACACATATGTAGAAACTGAGAGACAATTTTTTTATTAGACCTGTTATTGGAAAAAACCTCTTTCAGTTTTTTGAAGTTATTTTCCATTTTTTCTGAAAACTATTTTGAAAATTATGAGCAAAATAGTCGATTTCGCAAAAATTCGTAGCAGAGTGTAGTAGACCTCCATGGTTGATATGGTTGTAGATGTTTTTGTGCAAGGCTGAGTGTTTAGATGCACTTGATATGACCTAGTGATGATGTAGCACCTTTTGAGTGCTTCCCTCCATGCTTACAGACCTCTAAAATGGTTGTTCTTAGTTTGCACAGCATAAGTTGAAATTTGAACTTGTATTGAATTATGCTTCTCCAAAATGATTATGGGTGACCAACAACCATCTATGTTCACCTTATGTCACCCTTCTCATAAGATTTTTTTATTCAGTTCATATAGTAGTTTATGGAACCTTCAAGCCTAGTAGCATCCATCAATTTATCCATTGTCCATGCTTGATATTGACAACCATCAACAGTAGAAGTTGCATGACCTTTACTTCCATTCATTTTCTTGACTTTTTTAAAGTCATATTTTTCCTCATTCACTTTGTGAGGAAAACATGTATCAATTTTTCTTTGTCCACATGTTCTTACATTATAAAAATTACTCAAACCTGAGTCTGTACATGAAGGTAATTGAGAATGCATTTCGTTGTTCCCAAATCCTTGTTGAGTAAATTTAAGTGTGTCATTTCAATTGTTGTTTGAGTGCAAATGTTCTTCAGTGACTGATCCGGATTTAAACATGAATGCAACAAATTATAGAGATACGCATAAACAAAGAGATACGGCGGAAGTAATAGTTCATTTCATTAATGTAAAATACTGAAATATGCTTACAAAAACAAATGGAAATACACTAGCTAGGGTGATGGTAGCTTATCTTTGAGAAGAGATGTGGCGGCTACATGCCTCTGAACTGAACTACAATGAGGCTCAAGGGCCTTTTTATTATTGAACAATAAGATCAAACCCTAAACAACCAAAATCCTAACCCAATGAGATGAAACACCAAGAGTTTATGGGCCTTGTTGGGGTGAGTTGGACGGCCAACTTCCCGGGGTCGTGACTTGGTCATATTATCTCCGTTTGACGTGCATGATAACCCATTGGAAAGATCTCTCCGAAGACTACGACGAAAAAGACGATTTCAATCAAAAAATTGTTGGCGGTATATTTCCAAAAAATCGTCGTTTAGGGCCTCAAAATGGCTCCGAAAGTTTAGGACTCAAAAACTGGTAAAAATAGTAAACTATGCTACAATAAAGGAAACTGAAAAACTGAGAGAAGTAATGGTGGGGGTCCAAGTGCAATCGGCGGGTGGCCACCAATATCCACCCGGATCAGTGACACTCAATTTCCTATTGTATAAGGAGTCACAACCAAAATTGATCTTCCCTTGAAAGTGAGGTTGAAATTGTAACCATTTCTTGTCCAGTGAGAGGCTTGGATTCATGTTGATCCAACTAGCTTTGTAATCAGATATTGCACCAATGGGTATTATATTTGAAAGAAAATGGGTTTTGAATCACCAACTATAATATATATATGCAATATTGCAAAGCATATCAAAGAAAAAAATTTCATTGAAGGTCAGTCCAAAGCATCTTGGGCATTAGATCTTAGTAGCAAATATATGCAATCCTTCCTTATCACCTAACAATCAATGGGATTCTGAGATTTGTGCGCAACAGTTGCTTAGTAATGGTGGTTTGCGCAACAGATGCACAACACACTCTTTCACCCGAGCTTCAAACACCTCTCTTTGACCTCTGCAACCTCTTAAACCTTCTCACTCAGAGCTCGGATTACAGTGGAGTAACAATGATGACAACTTGAAATTTTTGAGATTTATGCCTCCACATCAACTTTAGACTCTCACAAATTCGATTTTGGGTTCAAAGGCCCCCTTTACAATACATAAATTTACAATGACCTTTCTCATATGACTCCTTATACATACAGACCCTTTAGACTATGCCACCTAGTGATTTCATAGGCTAGACTTTACAAAGTAACCCCCAAAATGAAATAGTAAGATAAGCATATTGATTCCTAGATTATAGGACCCCTAACAGCACACTTGATGAATTAGAGGAAATTTTAGCCTAAAAGTGGCCTCCTAATGGAAAATCAAGAAATTAATAAAAAATGTCATGTAGACAATTTTTTAATATTATTGTAATTTTATCTATGTTCCACAATATTTATTAGCACGAGATTTAATAAAAAAAATAATATGTTATTTCTATTTTTTGTAGAAGCTTTCGGATAAATCACATAACCAATGATTTCTTATGTGATTTTTCTGAAATCTTCTACAAAAATTATTATGGATCACAAAAGTCTTAGATCAAATATATTATTTCTAAATTTTTAAGTTTATGAGAAAATTCTTCGGCGTAAATCACATGATCTTACATTTGTCGACGCGTTTCGAATAAACCAGTGTGGTTCATCGTCAGGACAAGTTGAAGAATCAAATCTAGGCTGCAAGTTAAAATAGTTAGAGCAGGACCTCCAACAACTATATTTGACTAGGCAACGGCTAAATTGACCAACTAACGGCTAATCTTGACTTGAAGGCGGCTAGTAGGATAGGACTAAGGGAAAGGAGAACAACTTAATTAAAAATTAAAATTAGTTAAAGTTCAATTCGGTTAAATTAACCATTTCAAATTTGTTTTAATTTTAGAGTTTAATAAAAAGAAATCCTATTGTTAGGATTGTTATAAATAAATATAGTAAGAATTTATAATTTTATTTTATTTAATTGTTTATTTATTTATTAATTTGTTTTCAGAAAAAAAATAAAAATAAATAAATAAAATAATAAATAATAATAATAATAAATAAATAAATAAATATATAATAATAATAATAATAATATAAATAAATAAAAATATAAAATAAAATAAGAATAATGATAATAACAAATAAATAAATAAAAATTCAATTTAAAAAAAAGAGTAAAAATAAAAATAAAAATAAATAAGAGTATACATAAATAAATAAAATAAAATATTATAGAATTGTTTTAGATATCATTTTGGGATTCAACTGCGTTAAGTAAGTCATTCATGTATGACCATTTCCATGAGAGGTAGTCGTAACTGACTAATTTCTCATGATTTTTGAATAGTTCACTTAGCACTCATTGCATCGGGTGATGCTCACAGGGGTGAAGAAGTGGGATTGAAACTAGTGAAATGAATCACATAGCATCAATCATCACTTCCGGGGCTTACACCCGGTAACCAGGACTTCCCAGGAGGTCACCCATCCCAGAACTCCTCTGCCTCAAGCGCGCTTAACTGTGGAGTTTTCCCCACAATCAAGCCCACTTAGCTTGCTACCCCATTTGCAAAACCTTAGCAAGTATTGTGCCTCATGAACCATTCAAGTAGAGATCCCTTGACTCTTTTTGAATTTAAGTATGGGGGTTTACGCAGTGCATTATATTAGATATCATTTTGGGATTCAACTGCGTTAAGTAAGTCATTCATGTATGACCATTTCCATGAGAGGTAGTCGTAACTAACTAATTTCTCATGATTTTTGAATAGTTCACTTAGCACTCATTGCATCGGGTGATGCTCACAGGGGTGAAGAAGTGGGATTGAAACTAGTGAAATGAATCACATAGCATCAATCATCACTTCCGAGGCTTGCACCCGGTAACCAGGACTTCCCAGGAGGTCACCCATCCCAGAACTCCTCTGCCTCAAGCGCGCTTAACTGTGGAGTTTTCCCCACAATCAAGCCCACTTAGCTTGCTACCCCATTTGCAAAACCTTAGCAAGTATTGTGCCTCATGAACCATTCAAGTGGAGATCCCTTGACTCTTTTTGAATTTAAGTATGGGGGTTTACGTAGTGCATTATATTAGATATCATTTTGGGATTCAACTGCGTTAAGTAAGTCATTCATGTATGACCATTTCCATGAGAGGTAGTCGTAACTGACTAATTTCTCATGATTTTTGAATAGTTCACTTAGCACTCATTGCATCGGGTGATGCTCACAAGGGTGAAGAAGTGGGATTGAAACTAGTGAAATGAATCACATAGCATCAATCATCACTTCCGGGGCTTGCACTCGGTAACCAGGACTTCCCAGGAGGTCACCCATCCCAAAACTCCTCTGCCTCAAGCGCGCTTAACTGTGGAGTTTTCCCACAATCAAGCCCACTTAGCCCATTATATTAAAGTTTAATATAATGAGAATTTATATTTTAATTTAAAAAAAAATAAAAAAATTAAATTCTACTCTTAAAATTGTTATTTTAGAGTTTAATATAATAAGAATATACATTTTAATTTCATATAATTGTTAAAAACAAAAAAAAAAACAAAAAACTATTTGAAATCCCTCAAAATATGGCACTTTTATTAAAATAATTGTATATATATATATATATATATATATATATATATATATATATATATATATTTATTTATTTAAATTTATATGTCTATATTTATATTTTATATTTAACTGTCCATATATATTTTATATTTAACAATTCTTTTGGTATTTTTTTAATGATATTGTCTAGTGAAGCGACAAGTTTTCCTGGAATATATTTTTTTGTGAGAATCCGATAATTTTTCCTTTCTCAAATATTTTTTTATTATTATTTAACTATTTTATATTTAATTATATTTATTTATTTAATTATTTTATATTTAACTATATATTCTATATTTTTGGTCGGAATCTGGTAATTTGTCCTTTTTGGAATACATTTTTTAACAATTTTATATTTAACTATATATTTTATATTTTTGGTGAGAATCCGGTATTTTGTCCTTTCTAGAACCATTTTTTTAACTATTTGATATTTAATTATAACCATATTTTATTTTTAATTATTTAACTATTTTATATTTTATATTTAACTACTTTTTAACTTTTTGTTGAGGAATCTTCAGCGAAAATCACATAGAAAAACTTTTGTCGATGCGTTTTGAACCAGCCAGTGTGGTTCATCGTCAGGACAAGTTGAAAAGAATTGTTAAATATAAAATATAAAATTATTTAACTATTTTATATTTTATATTTAACTACTTTTTAACTATTAACAATTGACTATTTTATATTAATTGTCTATATATATTTTATATTTAACTATATTTTTGGTTTTTTTTGGCATGGTTATTAATATGAAATGGGGGTGCAATTTTAATTTATATGCTTTCACTAATAGCAAGTTTTACATTGCATTAATAATTTTTTTGATATTCTAATTTATATGGATAAGGTAGGTAAATAACATTAATAAAATATTTCACAAATTCTCAAATTAATAATAAAGTATTTTATCAATACCCAAATTAATAACAAAATATTTCACGGATACCCAAATTAAATTAAAATTATTTAGGACATGTACCTCTTTTTAAATTTAAAGGATTTTATATATCAAATTTACCACTTTGATATCGCTCTGCAACCCTAGTAGACCTGAGACTCTGCCATGCCCTAAACTAAGCTAGGAACATGATTTCTTTTCCGCCTCATGCACATTCAAGTCCATAGAATTAGTCTGTCTTTTGGAGGTATATTGAGCTCATGGGGAGCTACGCATGGTATGATGTTTGCCTAGATTATTTGGTATATTCTTCATTATTTTTAGTTAGTTATTTACAACAGACTTATATGCGTTTTCATGAGTGAAAAATAGTACATTTTCCAGCCACATATATGTTTTTTGTGTCCACTAACAATTGGTTGAAAAGATGTGCAACCATGCATAAATTGTGATCATCACTTGAGGATGTATTGTCATGACTTGTGACATGGACCAGCCATGTATGAGCTATTGTATGATGATTACTACAACCATGAATTTCTTATTGTATCATCAGTATGTATTGGTTGAGAATCTAGTCAATAGCATGATGAATCATCATGGTGATAGCCATGTTTTGGAGGAGTATAATGAGTCTATTTGGTAGCCACATGTATGGGCTAATGATGATGTAATAGTCATGATGTATCATGCTTTTGAGTCACTGGTCCATAGGAGATGATCATAGTAGCCATGTATTTCATTGATATCTTCGTGTAATATGCTCATGGAGCCATGTACTTATGTTGTACTATCTTTTGGGTCTTATAGCCATGAGTCATGAGGTCATGTTATGGTCATATGAGTTATGTATGAGGTATTATGTCGCTGCTACAACCATATATTTATCACATATATGTCACTTGAGTCATGTTCATGTGGAGTTTTGTCCCATATGGTGCTTCTATTTGTCAAAGGAAGCATTGTTTGCAACAGAAGCAGACATTTTAGCCCAACAATTGGTATCTCTACAGCTTGGAGATGGCATGTGTTCAAGGGGAGAATTATTTGTTCCTATTTAGTTCAGCCATACATTGTTGGCATTATGATTTGTTTAGAGGTGTTCATGTTATACCTCATACTATGCTATGCCAATGGGGTTTATGGTCTCATGTGATGATATATTTTGGTAGTTTCTGCTATATAGTTATGGGGGAGATTGTGTGTGGTTTCTGTCTGTGGATGTTGTGGAACTTTATGATGATGATCATATGCATATTTGATGTTTCTTATAGTTGCTATTATAATGATGTTGCATATGTTGATTATGCTTTCCTTATGTTGGCATGATGTTGCTTGCTGCTAGTAGTTGTTGGATGGTATTGTGCTCTGGATGTTGATTGGGTATATATGTTGATTGTTGCTTATATGGAAACATGGATGATTTTGTATGCAATATATTTTATCCATGTAGAGATCTATTACTCCAGTATTTATGCTTCAGTTCTTGTTGTTTATTCATATGGAGTTGACCGTTTTACATTGATATCAAAGGGGGAGAGAATTTGAATGGATAGAGAGCTGCTTCATTTTTTGGAGAGTGTATGGAGATCAACCTCACATGTTGTTGAGGTTGACATCAATTCCAAAGGGGGAGTTTTTTGGCATTGTAGTGTTGGCATTGATGTCAATAGGGTCATGGTCATGGTCATGATCATACTTGTCATATGCATATGTGATGGATGTGGCTTGGTGGTCCTATTGGTTGGCATTGATGTATTGGTAGTGATATGGTTATGTTGGCATTGATGTCAACTATTGAGTTCATGCACTTATATCAACCTCATGATGATGTAGTGGTTTGATGGTAGTATGTTGGTCATGGAGGAGTTGTCATGTGTTGGCATCGATGTCAACTATTGAGTTCATGCATTTATATCAACCTCATGATGATGTAGTAGTTTGATGGTAGTATGTTGGTCATGGAGGAGTTGTCATGTGTTGGCATTGATGATGATGGCAGATGTTAGCACTATGTAAATTTCTCTAGGCTCAGGATAGAAATTCCAGAGGTAACCACATACCAATTTTAGGCTAAGGGCCAGCTCCCCTAGCCTTGGGGGAGGCTCTCTCACTATGTTATTCTATCAATCAACTAAATTACTGATAGGATCTATATTTTAAGTTAGTTATGTTAATCAGAGGATGGTTTAAATTTTGACTATTGATGGTAAGTGTAGAGAGTAAAACTACTTGGAACCAGAGCACGTTGATAGATCCAAATGAATAAGGGACATGGTGCACTTGAAACATGGGAAAGAAAGGCGTCCCTATTGGCAATCAGTCAAACTTGTTATAGTGGATGGATGAGTAATATGAAAGAGAATATGACTAACTAAGCATCAAGACAAGGATGAGTTCATATTTGTCATAGAGGAAGATGATACAAATATGATAAGTTCAATTAATCAGAGCAACACATTGAATTCTAAAAAATCCCTTTTCAAACTTGATCATGAAGAAAGTTTACAATATGTTATCATATACTTAATCACATATCTGGAATAAAATACATATAATACACAAGAGAAACACATACCAATAGATATGACACAAGAATCACTGTTCAAAATGCAATTGCCTTCTATTCATTTGGAGAGAAAATACAAGTTGCAGAAACATGTAGTATAGCCTCTAACACTGCCAACCAGGAACCATTTTACATGTATTTACCTCATTAATACAATAAGGAATTCGAAATTACCACTCTAGGTGGTCGAATTCATTGCACAGAAGTCTAATAGTCTAGATACAATGTATCTGCAGAAAAACAGGAACTACCATATCGAAGCTACCACAATTTAGAAACATCCCTGATTTAAAACTTAAAATAGTTTAGAAACATCATGTCTGGAAACTCAACTAAACTAACTTATCCACACTTATCCGACCACTAAAATCACTTCTAGAAGGTCCCAAAATACAAATTTGTAAAAATAACCATGACTGGTATACTTGCACAGTAGTTGTGTAGCAAAGTGCAATAGGTTTCCAACTCAACATGGTTACAAGATGTATTGGATAAAAATGAGTAGATGGGTGCACTTGAGATGATGTTTTGTTGGTGTAGAACCTTTGAGATACCCTCTTTAGCCTTTGTATACCTCCCAACTGACCGATCGCAACTTGCGCAACACTTGCGCAACAGAAGTGAAATTCTGAACTTGTATTGACTTCTCTCACTCCAAAATGATTATAATGACTAGTCAAACATATCATTCACCTTGAATTACCCAGCATACTTCAAACCTTCCAAAACTTCAAATTTACAAATCGAATTTCAAAAACTTTCAGAATTATGTCAACAAGAAATTGTGGAAAATGGGTCTACAAGTGACACATGTAATTCCAAAACCGTAACATTTGTGCACAAAATGAGAGATTTTTTTGTTATTTGGAATATTATAGACAAAAACGTCTTTTATTTTTTAAAAAATCACTTCCTTCTGTTATAAAAACTCACCAAAAAACAATGGTTGAAATAGGAAGAAAAATACAATTTTTTTATTTTTTGAAACATAGGCCTCCAAGAGAGTTTCATATCTCCCACATAATAACACCTGTAAAAAACATGAGAGAGGTTTTTATTACCTATACCTTTATTGGAAATAACCTCTTTCAGTTTTTCAAAATTCATTTCCATTTGGTCACAAATCGCTTTTGAAAATGATGGCAAAAACAGTCAGTTTTGCAACAAATTCGTAGCAGAGTGTAGTCTCCATGTTTGATATGGTTTCATATGGTTCTATGCAAGGATAAGTGTGTAGATGTGCTTGAGATGACCTGGTGATGATGTAGCACCTTCTGAGTCCTTCCCTCTATGCTTGCAAACCTCCAAAATGGTTGTTCTCAGTTTGTGCAGCATTTGCGCTGTGGAAGTTGAAATTTGAACTTGTATTTCGCTGCTCCAAAATTATTATGAGTGACAAACAACCATCTACGTTCACAAAGTATCACCCTTCTCATAATATTTTTCATTTTTACAGTTCAAATAGTGGTTTATGGAACCTTCAAGCCCAGTACCATCCATCAATTTATCCATTGTCCATGCTTGATCTTGACAACCATCAACAACAGAAGCTACATGATCTTTACTTCCATTCATTTTCTTGACTTTTTTAAAGTCAAATTTTTCTTCATTCACTTCCTGAGGAGAACATGTATCATTTTTTTCCTTGTCACATTTTTGTACATTAGAACAATTACTCAAATTTTATTTTGTACATGAAGATAATTGAGTATACATTTCATTGTTCCTAAATCCTTGCTAAGTACATTGAAGTGCAACATATCGATTGTTGCTTGAGTGCAAATATTCTTCAGTGACACTCAATTTCCTATTGTATAAAAAGTCACAACCAAAATTGATCTTCCCTTGAAAGTGAGGCTGAAATTGTAACCACCATTTCTCGTCAAGTGAGAGGCTTGGATTCAAGTCGATCCAACTAGCTATGTAATCAGATATTTCACCAACGGAAAATTATATTTCAAAGAAAATGGGTTTTGAACCATCGACTATAATCTATCTGCAATATTGCAAAGCATATCAAAGAAAATAATTGCATTGAAGGTCGCCCCAAAGCAGCATGGGCATTAGATCTTGGACGCAAATATATGCAATCCTTTATTATCACCTAACAATCCATGGGCTTCTCAGATTTGTGTGCAACGGTCGCATTGTAATGGTGGTTTGTGCAGTAGATACACTATGCCCCCTTTCACCTGAGCTTCAAACACCTCCCTTCGGCCTCTGCAACCTCTTAAACCTTCTCAGAGCTCGGATTACAATGGAGTAAGAATGAGGAAAACTTGAAAATTTTGAGATTTATGCCTCCATATGGACTTTAGACTCTCGCAAATTCAATTTTAGGTTCAAATACCCCTTTTAGAACACATAAATTTACAATGAACTTTACTCATATGACTCCTTATACATACAGACCCTTTAGACTATGACACTTAGTGATTTTATAGGCTAGACTTTACAAAGTAACTCCGAAAATGAAATAGTAACATAGGCATATTGATTCATAGATTATAGGAACCTAACATTGGCTCCAATGGGGATGGCATCCTCCCTGTGAGGTGCCATGAACATCACAGACTATTAGCCTAACCATTGGGCAATGGAGTCAAATGAAAAATACTAAAACTCAATTGATTGATTGATTTGACCTTTACCTTACATATGGCAGCAGATCACCAGAATCTTAGGTCCTTCTCCTTGGGCTTCAAATTCTGATGATATCCACCCACACTTGCAGTACTGAAAAATAATACCAAACTACCAAGACAAACTATTGGAAATTCACATTGTTGAAAAAGATGCTTAGAGGGTTGAGCTTATTCCTCACACCTAACTACTCTAACCTGCTAAAGATAGCCATACAATCATGTGAAATTACCCTTCCAATGTAGCCAATCAAGAAAATGACTACTTGATTTCATTTTACTTTCATTCTGCTCAGACAGGAAGAAAAATCTGAGAGATGGCCCAACAACATGAAATCTGAACCCAAATTCAAAATTTTTCCACTTTGAGAAGAAAAATCCACTAACTAATTCCAAGAATACTACACATTCCTCATTCTTTGGTTTTTGTAACAGATTGGCCATAGGATCTTCAAGGAGAGTTACATTTTCTTCATGAAAAAAAGGAAAGGGATACTCTTCATTTTTAAATGTTGTAGGTTCTATGTAATCAAGTTTATCATTCCGTTGACTGTGAAGAGAAATTTCTGAACAATGAATAGTCTTACCTGTGTCTTCTCTATTCTCATTATGAAACCCACAACCATCATCTAAAGAAAAGACAACATTTTTCTTGATAAAATTTCCATTCATATCATCCACAAAGGAAAGATTTGAATTCTCATGAAAAACTTCAAATGGAACAACTCCAGTATGTGTCTGAGGAATTTCTGAAAATGGTCCTTCATAGACTTCAATAGGAAAATCATTTTGATTTGCAAATAAAACAAGAAAATCAACTTCTTGGCTTATTAGTTTATCAAGCTCTATTAGTTCTTCAATGTTCTCTTGAACAAATAACTCAGGAAAAAATTGAGTTAATTCAACATTTGATGAACCATTGATATCCCTCTCTACGTTCTCTGGAATTTCTAAAGATTGTGAATTTTATTTTTCATTCCCAAGGGTAAGAATATGAATATGAAAATTATGGCCTTGATCTATTTCATTTTCTACTAAGGAAGAAACAATTGTCCGATAGAAATTCTTTTGTTATCATGACAGTTGAATTCTATATCTTCTTCCTGGTTAAAGGGATTCTCATGAAAGGACTCTATAATCTCATCATCCAAAAATTGATCATCTTCATATAAACTTTCCAGATGCTCAATAAATTTTTCAAAAAGTGTGCAACAGTCTTGGACTAGCAACAACAAAGGATTATTGTCTTTATATCTCTCATAAAATACAACATGAAAATATCTAAGAGAATATAAGCAACCATTTGACAAGATTTCATACCAATATCTCACTTTTTCCTCCAAGGTAGCCATGAACATCTTCATCAGGTCGTCTTCATGAAATTGAACCTTAAGTCTACACACATGCATGTGAAACTTAACCAAATGAAGATTGACATCATCTCCTTTCCAATCTCTAAATTTTTGCAAATAATTTTTCCAATCTATGCAAGGCATGCATTTTGGAAAGCTAGGAATGTGATCTCGATTTAAAGGAGCATACCTTGCAGCGGAATTCATTTTCAGCCAATAGAATTGCTAGTAAAACTCTGATTTCTGAATCCTGCTGCCAATAGAGTCCTTGGATTAGGTTGAAATTTGATTGGATTCGCCAGGTGAATGGTTTAGCATTCATATGTCTGATTGTTATCCACCATCAACAACCATATCTGAATATTTGATGATCTTTCCCGGAGAAGATGGAACCTTTCGTTCCATGGCAACGACACCACTATGTTAGCACTCTGTAAATTTCTCTAGGCTGAGGAGAGAAATTCCAGAGGTAACCACAAACCACTTTTAGGTTAAGGTCCAACCCCCCTAGCCTTGGAGAGGGCTCTCTCATTATCTTCTTCTATCAATCAACTAAATGACTGATAGGATCTAGATTTTAGGTTGGTTATGTTAATCAGAGGATGGTTTAAAGTTTGATTGTTGATGGTAAGTGTATAGGGAAGAACAACTTAGAACTAGAGCACATTGATAGATCCAAATGAATAAGGGACATGGTGCACTTGAAACATGGGCAAGAAAGGCATACCTATTGGAAATAAGCCAAAACTCATTGTAGTGGATGGATGAGTAAGATGAAGGAGAAGATGACTAACTGAGCATCAAGCCAAGGATGAGTTCAAATTTGTCATAGAGGAAGATAATACACATATGACCAGTTCAATTAATCAGAGCAACATATTGACTTCTAAAAAGTCCCTTTTCAAACTTGATCATGAGGAAAGTTTATAGTATGAGATCATATATTTAAGAACAGATCTGAAAGAAAATACATATCATGCACAAGAGAAACACATACCAATAGATATGACATAAGAATCAATGTTCAGAATGAAATTGCCTTCTATTCACTTGGAGAGAAAATACAAGTTGTAGAGAGATGTAGTCTAGCCTCTAACACTCCCAACCAGGAACCATCTTACATATCTTTACCTCATTAAATACAATAAGGAATTTGGAATTACCACTCTAGGTGGCCGAATTCATTGCACATAAGTCTAATAGGATAGATACAATATATCTGTTGAAAAATAGGAACTACCATATCGAAGCTACCACAATTTAGAAACATCCCTTATTTAAACCTTAAAATAGTTTAGAAACATCATGTTTGGAAATTCAACTAAAATAACCTATCCACACTTATCCGACCATTAAAATCACTTCTAGAAGGTCCCAAAATACAAAATGGTAAAATAACCATGACTAATATACTTGCATAGCAGAATGCAATAGGTTTCAAAATCAGCATGGTTACAGGTTGTATTGGATAAAAATAAGTATATGGGTGCGCTTGAGATAATGTTGTGTTGGTGTAGAACCTCCGAGATACCCTCTTCAGCCTTTGCAAGCCTCCCAGCTGACCGATCACAACTTGCACAGTAGAAGTGAAATTTTGAACTTGTATTGACAACTCCCACTCCAAAAATATTATAATGACCATTCAACCATCTCATTCACCTTGCATTATCCAACATACTTCAAACCTTCCAAAACTTTAAATCTACAAATCGAATTTCAAAAAAATTTAGAATTCTGTCAATAAGAAATTGTGGAAAATGGATCTCCAAGTGAAACTTGTAATTCCCAAACTGTAACACCTGAGCAAAAACTAAGAGATTTTTTTTATTTGGCCTATGCTCGACAAAGACCTCTTTTAGTTTTGAAAAATTCACTTCCTGATGTGAGAAAATGCGCCAAAAAACAATGTCTGAAACAAGAAGAAAAATACAGAGTTTTATTTTTTAAACCATAGGCCACCATGATCATTTCATATTCCCAAATAACAACACATATGTAGAAATTGAGAGACAATTTTGTTATTGGACCTATTATTGGAAAAAACCTCTTTCAGTTTTTTGAAATTATTTTCCATTTTTTCTGAAAACTATTTTGAAAATTATGAGCAAAATAATTGATTTCGCAGAAATTCGTAGCAGAGTGTAGCAGACCTCCATGGTTGATATGGTTGTAGATGTTTTTGTGCAAGGTTGAGTGTGTAGATGCACTTGATATGACCTAGTGATGATGTAGCACCTTTTGAGTGCTTCCCTCCATGCTTATCGACCTCCAAAATGGTTGTTCTTAGTTTGCACAACATAAGTTGAAATTTGAACTTGTATTGAATTCTGCTTCTCCAAAATGATTATGGGTGACCAACAACCATCTATGTTCACCTTATATCACCCTTCTCATAAGATTTTTCATTTATTCAGTTCATATAGTAGTTTATGGAATCTTCAAGCCTAGTAGCATCCATCAATTTATCCACTGTCCATGCTTGATATTGACAACCATCAACAGTAGAAGTTGCATGATCTTTACTTCCATTCATTTTCTTGACTTTTTTAAAGTCATATTTTTCCTCATTCACTTCCTGAGGACAACATGTATCAATTTTTCTTTGTCCACATGTTCTTACATTATAAAAATTACTCAAACCTGAGTTTGTACATGAAGGTAATTGAGAATACATTTCATTTTTCCCAAATCCTTGTTGAGTAAATTTAAGTGTGGCATTTCAATTGTTGTTTGAGTGAAAATGTTCTTCAGTGACTGATCCAGATTTAAACAGGAATGCAACAAATTATAGAGATACGCATAAACAAAGAGATGCGGCAGAAGTAATACTTCATTTCATTAATGTAAAATACTGAAATATGCTTACAAACACAAATGGAAATACACTAGCTAGGGTGATGGTAGCTTATCTTTGAGAAGAGATGTGGCGGCTACATGCCTCTGAACTGAACTACAATGAGGCTCAAGGGCCTTTTTATTATTGAACAATAAGATCAAACCCTAAACAACCAAAATCCTAACCCAAGGAGATGAAACACCAAGAGTTTATGGGCCTTGTTGGGGTGAGTTGGACAGCCAACTTCTCAGGGTCGTGACTTGGTCATATTATCTCCGTTTGACGTGCATGATAACCCATTGGAAATATCTCTCCGAAGACTACGACGAAAAAGACGATTTCAATCAAAAAATTGTTGGTGGTATATTTTCAAAAAATCATTGTTTAGGGCCTCAAAATGGCTCCGAAAGTTTAGGACTCGAAAACTGCTAAAAATAGTAAACTATGCTATAATAAAGGAAACTGAAAAATTGAAAGAAGTAATGGTGGGGGTCCAAGTGCAATTGGCGGGTGGCCACCAATATCCAACTGGATCAGTGACACTCAATTTCCTATTGTATAAGGAGTCACAACCAAAATTGATCTTCCCTTGAAAGTGAGGTTGAAATTGTAACCACCATTTCTTGTCCAGTGAGAGGCTTGGATTCATGTTGATCCAACTAGCTCTGTAATCAGATATTGCACCAATGGGAAATTATATTTGAAAGAAAATGGGTTCTGAACCACCAACTATAATCTATCTGCAATATTGCAAAGCATATCAAAGAAAAGAATTGCATTGAAGGTCACTCCAAAGCAGCTTGGGCATTAGATCTCAGCAACAAATATATGCAATCCTTCCTTATCACCTAACAGTCTATGGGCTTCTGAGATTTGTGCGCAACAGTTGCATAGTAATGGTGGTTTGCGCAGCAGATGCACAACACACTCTTTCACCCGAGCTTCAAACACCTCCCTTTGACCTCTGCAACCTCTTAAACCTTCTCACTCAGAGCTCAGATTACGGTGGAGTAACAATGATGACAACTTGAAATTTTTGAGATTTATGCCTCCACATCAACTTTAGACTCTCACAAATTCGATTTTGGGTTCAAAGACCCCCTTTACAACACATAAATTTACAATGACCTCTACTCATATGACTCCTTATACATATAGACCCTTTAGACTATGACACCTAGTGATTTCATAGGCTAGACTTTACAAAGTAACCCCCAAAATGAAATAGTAAGATAAGCATATTGATTCCTAGATTATAGGACCCCTAACAACAAACTTGATGAATTAGAGGAAATTTTAGCCTAAAAGTAGCCTCCTAATGGAAAATCAAGAAATTAATAAAAAATGTCATGTAGACAGTTTTTTAATATTATTGTAATTTTATCTATGTTCCACAATATTTATTAGCACGAGATTTAATAAAAAAATAATATATTATTTCTATTTTTTTAGAAGCTTTCGGATAAATCACATAACCAATGATTTCTTATGTGATTTTTCCGAAATCTTCTACCAAAATTATTATGGATCACAAAAGTCTTAGATCAAATATATTATTTCTAAATTTATAAGTTTATGAGAAAATTCTTTGGCGTAAATCACATGATCTTACATTTGTCGACGCGTTTCGAACCAACCAGTGTGGTTCATCGTCAGGACAAGTTGAAGAATCAGATCTAGGCTGCAAGTTAAATAGTTAGAGCAGGACCTCCAACAACTATATTTGACTAGGCAACGGCTAAATTGACCAACTAACGGCTAATCTTGACTTGGAAATGGCTAGTAGGATAGGACTAAGGGAAAGGAGAACAACTTAATTAAAAATTAAAATAAGTTAAAGTTAAATTCAGTTAAATTAACCATTTCAAATTTGTTTTAATTTTAGAGTTTAATAAAAAGAAAATCCTATTGTTAGGATTGTTATAAATAAATATGGTAAGAATTTATAATTTAATTTAATTTAATTGTTTATTTATTTATTAATTTGTTTTCAAGAAATAATAATGATAATAATAATAAATAAATAAATTTAAAATATATATATATATATATATATATATATATATATATAATAAAAATAAAAATAAATAAAATAATAAATAAATAAATAAAAGTAATAATAAATAAATAATAATAATAATAAATAAATAAAAATTCAATTTAAAAAAAAGAGTAAAAATAAAAATAAAAAATAAAAATAAAAATAAATAAGAGTATGCATAAATAGATAAAATAAAATAAAAATAAAATCTTATTGTTAGAATTGTTATTTTTAAAGTTTAATATAATGAGAATTTATATTTTAATTAAAAAATAAATAAATTAAATTCTACTCTTAGAATTGTTATTTTAGAGTTTAATATAATAAGAATATACATTTTAATTTCATATAATTGTTAAAAAAAGAAAAAAAGAAAAAAAGACAAAACAAAATAAAACAAAAAACTATTTGAAATCCCTCAAAATATGGCACTTTTATTAAAATAATTGTCTATATATATATATATATATATATAGATATATATATTATATTTAAATTTATATGTCTATATTTATATTTTATATTTAATTGTCCATATATATTTTATATTTAACAATTCTTTTGGTGCTTTTTTAATGACATTGTCTAGTGAAGCCACAATTTTTCATGGAATATATATTTTTTGTGAGAATCCGATAATTTTTCCTTTCTCAAATATTTTTTATTATTATTTAACTATTTTATATTTAACTATATATTCTATATTTTTGGTCGGAATCTGGTAATTTTTCCTTTTTGGAATACATTTTTTAACAATTTTATATTTAAGCATATATTTTATATTTTTGGTGAGAATCCGGTATTTTGTCCTTTCTAGAACCATTTTTTTAACTATTTGATATTTAATTATAACCATATTTTATTTTTAATTATTTAACTATTTTATATTTAATATTTAACTACTTTTTAACTATTAACTATTTTATATTAATTGTCTATATATATTTTTATATTTAACTATATTTTTGGTTTTTTTTGCATGGTTATTAATATGAAATGGGCCTGCAATTTTAATTTATATGCTTTCACTAATAGCAAGTTTTACATTGCATTAATAATTTTTTTGATATTATAATTTATATGGATAAGGTAGGTAAATAACATTAATAAAATATTTCACAAATTCTCAAATTAATAATAAAATATTTTATCAATACCCAAATTAATAACAAAATATTTCACGGATACCCAAATTAAATAATTTAAAATTATTTAGGACATGTACCTCTTTTTAATTTAAAGGATTTTATATATCAAATTTACCACTTTGATATCGCTTTGCAACCCTAGCAGACCTGAGACTCTGCCATGCCCTAAACTAAGTTAGGAACCTGATTTCCTGATTGTTCTAGTAGCTCAGTCAGCGTTTGGGTCGCAAGACAGGCCAGGATGAAAGAGGAAATCGGGGGGGGAGATCCCTTCCTACCGGGATGTTGCAGTGGGTGATTCCCGCCATAATCCAAACACCCATCTGCAAGCGCAAGAAACAAATCAGAAAAATGGCCCTGTCCTTAGGGCGCATTGGCAGGCTCGTAGGGGAAAATGCCTGCCATGTGCAGAAGAGAAACCGAGATTCGTCATCCCGATGAACAAATTGGAAAGATATACATGCTTCATGAAGCACCACACGATGATCTGCAAGTTCATAGGAGTGTTGCCGATGGAGAAAGACCTCATCAAGTGGATACAATAGAAATGGAAACCCAAGGGCCATATCGAACTCAAGCTAGGAGCCAAAGGCTTCTTTACGATAATCTTCTCAAACCCACAAGATAAAGAAAGAGTATTTGAAAATGGCCCCTATCTCCATTATAATGCTGGTCTGTTCATGCGATATTGGGAGGAATGCTATGACCTCGAGAAATAGAAATTCCTAACAGCCTTGGTATGGGTAAGACTG
This sequence comes from Pinus tabuliformis, assembly GCA_031772625.1. Taxonomy (NCBI): domain Eukaryota; kingdom Viridiplantae; phylum Streptophyta; class Pinopsida; order Pinales; family Pinaceae; genus Pinus; species Pinus tabuliformis. The sequence goes on from CM062816.1 coordinate 340,768,393, forward strand.
TTTGGCCTCCCAATGGACTTATGGGATCCATAAATATTAGAGGCTATTGGGAAGATGATAGGAGAATTTGTCAAAATAGCAGAAATCACAAAAAGAGGTCGATATACATCCTATGCGAGAATCTGTGTATACATGAACATAGCATAACCCATACTTGGATTAGTGGAGCTAGAATACCATGAGGATGTTTGGTAGTAGACCCTAGATTATGAGCATATTTAGTTCATATGTTGAAGGTGCCATGAATATGGTCATTTATTCAAGGAATGCCCACTGAACCAGGAAGAGATGGAGAATAAGGACAAGCAACAGAAGATCCCACAGGACGGAAATGAAGGGTTCCAAGAAGTTAAAACCAAGAGGAGGCAACCAAAGGGACTCCATAACCCAGAAAAAGAAACCCAAGCCTAGTCGAGTAGTAAAAATAGATATGAAGTATTACAGGTGGAAGAAGAAGCAGAAAACGAGACCGAACCCATGGATTGTCAGGAAAAAGGAAAAGAGAGCAGCTCTAGTCAAGCAAAAACAACACCCAAGCGGAAAGCCCAAAGAGAACTCACAGACAAAGATGAATAGGTAGGCATGGAAACTAATATAATGGAAATCGACCCAAGGAAGGGAGAGGAGCTTAGTATGGAAGAATAATTCCTTAAGAAATTTCTAAATGAATGGAGACACTTAGATGAAAGATTCATCCCGAAAGACCAAAAAAAACTATACAAAGAGACCTTTCAACAATATCAAGCTAAGAAAGGGTAGGGACAGGTTGAGATCGCAAAACAACTGGGAACGCACCAGGAAAATACCCAGGAGTATCAAAACAAACAAAAGGGGGGAAGAAAAGAGGCCGGAGAAACCTACAGGAATCAATACAGATAATGGGAGAAATGTTGGTGAACACAGGCAGGGTGGTACCGCTATCAGCAGTATACCAATAACTAAATAAAATTTCCCAATGATAGTAATATCCTGGAACATAAGAGGCCTAAACAGCTAAGGAAAATAAAGATACTTAGTGGAGTGACTGAGAAAAGAAAAACCACAATTCATGCTTCTCCAAGAAACTAAGATCACAGGAGAAAAACTAGAAGATATCATGAGTAAGATGAAACCACGGTATGAGGAATGAAAACAAATGAAAAAGGAAGCGTAGGAGGGATAACAATTTTGTGGAATCCAACAAGAATAAATGTATATTATTGGATAGGTATGCAACACATCCTCACAAGTCAGTTCTGCCTCATAAGAACTAAAGAATGGTTCTTTCTCTGAGCAGTTTATGGCCTGCACATCCCAATTGAAAAGGAAAACTTCCTCCAAAGGATAAAGACCCTAAACCAAATTCATGACAAAAAGCTATGGCTGATAGCAGGTGACTTCAACCTAATAACATCACTAGAGGAGAAAAAAGGAGGAATTAGAAGGGAGGAGCCAGAAATGGAGCAATTCGGGGATATTGAAGAAGAGCTTCACATGGTGGATATCTCAACAATTAATGGAAGATATATGTGGAACAATAGACGGGGAGGAAATAGGAAAATAGCGTCTCACCTCAACATATTTTTGGCAACAAAAAATATCATCAGCAAAGATGTCTACTATGAGGCAACCATCCTACCTTGCTTGGGCTCGGATCACTGGACGATTAGATTAGAAGTGGACATGAAACAAGGGCAAACAAAGATACCCTTTAGGTTTGAATCCTTTTGGTTAAGAGACCCAACCTTCACTAGAAAACTGAAGGAGTGGTGGAAAGAGAGTGAGAAAGAAGGCAAAAACCTAATGCATACTTTCCAACTCCGACTCAAATATATTAAAGGTAAAAAAAAAAAATGGAACAAGGAAGAGTCTGGTAACATACATCAGGATCAGGAATTGATTCAAGCTAAGATGAGGAAAGTGCAACAACATATAATTAATGAGGGTAGAGTTGAATCCCTAGTAGAGGCAAAAGGGTAGCTAATAAATAAATTAGAGGAAAGGAGGCAACAAGAAGAGATCCTATGGAAACATAAATCAATAATCTAGTGGTTAAAGGAAGGAGAAAGGAACTCTAGATTTTTTCACAAAGAAATGATTCAATATAGGCAGCATAACAGGATTTTCTCCCTAGTGGATCAGGAAGGAAATCGCCTTATTCAAAAGGAAGATATGGAGAAATTTCTAGTTCACCATTTTCAAATCTTGCTAACTGAACCCAACATAGATAGGATGGATAATATATATAGACTAACTCGACATATTCCCCAATTAGTGAGTAGGGATAAAAACTTGGCCCTTCTATAGGAAATCTCAAAGTCCAAGGTGGAAGAGGTAATCAAAGGCCTTGCGAAAAACAAAGCACCAGGCTCAGGTGAGTTCACAACTGATTTCTTTCAGGCTACGTGGCCGTTCATGGGGGATGATATTGTGGAAATCGTGGAGGAGTATTGGTGCAATAAAAGAATGCATCCGACCCTGAATGCCACCTTTTTTTTCCTCATTCCCAAAACTGACCACTTGGAAGAACAGCAAGGTTTCAGACCAATAGCGCTCTGCAACGTAATTTACAAAATCTTGGCCATAATTATGGTGAATCGCCTCAAACCTAACCTACCTGGCTTAATATCTCAAGAAGAGACAGGCTTTGTAAAAGGGAGACATATAATAGATGGAATTTCTACAACTCAAGAGGCAATACACTCCCTGTAGAGCCAAAAAGCTAAAGGGATTTTGGTAAAATTAGACTTATTGAAAGCCTATGAGCTTCTAAGCTAGAAGTACTTATAGGGCATACTAAAGGCGTTTGGCTTCGATTCAAGATGGATAAGCTAGATGACGTTGATGATATCGACCCCAGTATTTTCAATCCTACTCAACGGGATGCCCATTGAGGCATTCAATGAAACTAGAGGGCTTAAACAAGGTGATCCAATGTCCCCGTTCCTGTTTATATTGGCTGTTGAAGGGCTAGGAAGGTATGTAAAAAAGAAAGTGCAAAGGGATCAATTTACAGGTCCCCGAATATGGGGCAATGATTTTTCATTAACAAATCAACAATTCGTTGATGACATAATGATGTTTGGGCAAGAAACCCTCAAGGAAGCCTGAGGTCTGATGGAAATCCTGAATGACTTCACGAGCACCTTTGGAACGGATATCAATAAGGATAAGCTAGATATCTTTTTATGTAATACTACAATACCATCTCAAGATTTCCTAGTAAGAATAATGGGATTTCACATTGGCAATCTCCCTTCGAAATATTTATGAAATCCGCTAAGTGACCACCAAACCAGAGTGGCAAACTGGAAGACTTTGCTAGCGAAAATCCAAGGGAGAATGCAGAATTGGACCTTCAGGTCACTGAATATGCCAAGCCATGTTATACTGCTGAAAGTTGTGCTTCAATCGATTCTGATCTACAAATTATGTAGTCAAGTGGTCCCCAAAACAGTGTGCCAAGGGATGATTGACATTTAAAAAGAAAAATGTGGCAAGGGCCCAAAACAGAAAGAAAAAAAAAAAAAAAAAAGAGGTCCCTGCTATCATGGAACTGGCTCAGCAAGCCATTAAAATGAGGGTTAGGACTCAGAGTCCTGTACATTCTCAACCAGGTCATGGGGGCAAAGTTATGGGGGCGATGGATTCAGGGAGGAGCAGATTTATGGAAGGAAATATGGAATGCCAAGATCGATCAAGGAAGGCTAAGAGTCCAAGAAAACATCAAGGGATTGGTCACATGGAATTTAGCATCAGAAAATAGGGAAGTGATAAGAACCCACAACTTTTGGGAAATAAGGGAAGGAGACAAAGAAAAATTCTGGAATGAGGCGTGGCAGCAGAGAGAAAAAATTTACAATAGACTTGATCTAGGGGTAATATGTCAATCCACCAATAACCCTGCAAATCGGATAGTGAAAAACTTTTGGAGCCCGAACACAGGAGAAAATTGGAGAAAATGAAAACGTAAATAAGACTGGCCGAGTGCTCCTGAATCCACCCAATGGGAAACATATGAGAAAGAGATGGAAACTTGAAAAATTGCAATCTTGGAAGGGCCAGATATAATAAGGTGGGAGTATAAAATAAAAGGGGTGTTCACTATTAAAGAAGGCTACTATCTACAAGCAGCGCACCACCTGCGATAGGGGCCACCTATATGGGACAAAGTCTAGCAATATAAATCATGGCCAAAAATTGCTTTCTTCCTGTGGATAATTCGACATGGGAGAGGAATCACTTGGGATCAACTCCAAATAAAATGTCTGCAGGGACCATCGGCCTGTAGTACCTATGAAGGACACTCAGAATCAATGGAACATCTAACAAACGCTTGAAACTACAACAAAACCCTCTGGCAAAACCATGAACAACTCTTTGGCATTAGTGACAGGGATCAAATAATCATGAAAGCAACAATGGACAAATGGAGAAGAAAGCCTTACCAGAACCCCATCCTAAATCGTGCTTGGTGGATATCATTAGGATTCTTACTCTAGATAGTCTGGAAAGAAAGAAAGAAAAGAATCTTCAAAGGGGAAAAGAGAACAACAGTAGAATTATGGAGAATGATAGTCCAAAACATAAGAGAAACGATCTTAGCCGAGAACTGGTACACAGAGGACTGGGAAACTAATCCCCAGGAAGGACGAATAATGGCAGGACTAAGCCTAAAACCCAGCATGCTGAATCCTAACTCATGGAAATAGAATTCCCCTCACTGTGAGTTTGCGATCATCTTCATGTGACCTCAGAAAGACTTCATTAAACTTAACTTTGACGGAGCTGCAAAAGGGAACCTGGGGCGGCAGGATCAGGAGGAGTGTTCAGAGATGGAAAAGAAAATACTATCTACTTGTTTGTTATGGATTGTGGCACTGTGAGAAACAATGAAGTGGAGCTCCATGCGCTGAAGCGGGGGTTGGAAACCACAAAGAGGGAAAGTTTCCGAAGAGTCGAGGTGGAGGGAGACTTGAAGCTGGCAATAGAAATGGTGAAAAAACTTCAGCAAGGAACCACATGGGAGAAGATCAGCCAAAGTTGGAGGACGACATGGCTAGTCCAAGAAATAGGAAATCTAATTCGAAGGATAGACTAAATTGTTCCAATGCATGTTCGCAAATTAGGTAACATGGTAGCAGATAACCTTGCCAACTAGGGGTGCCAGCAAGCAGGTAGAAGCCTTGATATAAGGGGAGAGAATTTAAGCCAAATGTAATGGATGAGAAGTTTAGATGAAATCCTAAAAACCAACAACGAGAAGGGTGAAGACCCCCAATCGATGTGCAGTAGTGTTGTAGCGGCTACAACCACCCTCCAAAATATTTCCTTAACCTATTTTGGAGCCTCCCTACCAACCTTCATAGCAACTTGCCTTGCTTTGTCAAGTCCTCAAGCTTCAATGTATTTCTTGCTCAAAGGCAGCCTTTCGATCACAGTTTCATCTTTTCCCCTCACAGGCTGCTCACCCAGAATTAGTCCAGCTGTAGGCTAAGTAGCTTCTCAATGAAATTTGCGCATTTCTGGAGGGCAACGAGCTATTCCCTCCAGGAATTGCACAATTCCCTTTGACATCCTGTTGGGCTCCAGGATTACGCAATCCTGCCAACCAACCCTCCCAGCAGGAATTGCACAATTTTTCCCATCAATATGTAGTTTAGTCTAGGATTTGCGCAAATTTGGGAAGCAGTCAACTATTGGGCCTAGAAATTGCACAATTGCATTGGGCAGTCAGCCCAACTTATAGTAAAAAATACGCATTTTTCTCCAATAGTCGAGTAGTTGCTTGCATGCATAGCTGAGTTGACCAATTCCCTCCAGGACAGAGCAAAAAATACTTGCATGCATAGGCTACTTCTCCCAAGGCAGCATGCAAAGGCATCCCTTGTTTCAGGGGTCTATGTTTAGTAGTTGGAGGTTACATGCAAGGATTAATTCTGGAACCTCCCTCCAATGTCGCTTCCTCCTAGATTTGTGGCATGAGCATCATAACCTTGATGTTATCAAAACTCATAAACCAGACGTTATAGAACTCATTCCTCAAATCAACCTTGTAGCTTTGACATCCCACATCTCATCTAGGAACAATTGGCACATTCAGCTCAACTGTTTTGGGGTAAACTTGCTTCCCATGCCTTGTGTTGCATTTCTGTTGCCTTTTGTGTATTCGCTTGCGTGAGTGTTGTTTTCTTGATTTCTTTGAAAACATATTGTCATTTACATATATTCTAGTTTTGCCTATCTCTGTTTCAATTTTTGTTGCTATCTCACTGTTGTCACATGCATGAAACTATTTTTGCACGGACGTTCGACCAACCAGCAAACCGCCTCACCCACTTGCATGTTTATTTTTTTCCTCAATCCTCCATTCATGTTTTTCATGCATTTTTTATCACTTCTACTATCACTTAGTGTTGCCAAGCATTTCATCGACTTACTCACTTTCAGTTTCCCATCAACGAGTCAAGCCAACCTTGGCCCAATTTCTGCCTTCACCAAGGCTGCATTGTGTAATCTGGAGAAGGAAGGCTCACCTTCCTCTCCACATTTGCACAATATGGCCTAGCACTTTCCTCCTAGACTGAATTTCACATTTCTGGAGGCCAGTGGCTACTTGGCCCAAAAATTTGCGCAAATATGTCCCTGGGTCAACAGCCTTTCCCAGCTGGAATCGCGCATTCCGCAATCCCAGCAGCCAACTACCAAAATGGATTGCACATTTTGCAGTTCCAGCAATCAGTTAGTCTGCTAGTAGCCTGAATTGTGCCTTTTTCAGTCTTGGCAGTTGGTCTCCCGACCTCTCGACCGAAATTGCGCAACCTTCATGATCATTCACCCAAGTATGTTGCAAGTTGGTTCTCATGTTCATTTTGGTTTTCGAATGACGAATTGCTTGCTATGAGTGTTTCCATATCTCCAGGTATCATAGGTGTTCATCTGCCTCTCAGCAATACAGGTACAATGGTTTCCAAGATAGCAGAGACGAAGACACCGTTCAGAGCACGCTTGGGAATGCAGTTGATTAAGTGTCCATGGGCATACCTACTCACGAATACATCAAGTTGTTTGTGGACAAGGACATCAAGAAGCAGCATCACAGTGAGTAGCATCATGAATAGTAACTGAAGGCAACATACTAAATGCAATGAATGCAACAAACGAAGCGAATGCATCGAATGCAAGAGGAAGGTTGTTGACAACATAGAGGCAGAGAAAAGTTTCAAGATCAAACAGATCCACTGATAATGAAAGAAAATTTGGAGACTTAGGCTATGAAGTGACGATGTGACATGAAGATCATGTAAAGGCAGAAGATGGAACAAAGAAGGAGTTGCATGTGCTAAAGTAGCAACTCAGGAAGAACATGAAGCTGCATAGACAGACCAATGAGTTGCAGTAGGAACATGAATAGAAGTGGGCGCAACATGCACTCATGGATGAAATTGCGCCAGTACAAGTTAAGGATCCATCCCAGTAGCTGACACAGAGCAAACATGGTGAGTATTGTTGTTGATCACATGAAAAGGATCCAACATCATGCATGGCATTGATCACACGTATGCAATCCAACCCATTCAACACACTCACCAAGACGAAGACAAGAAGCAAGTCCAACTGGGGATGAACATGCACTTTGGAAAGTTGATGGACATGACCACCAACACACACTTGAAGATCAGCACGGACACTATGCATTAGTGTGTTGTCAGTTCAACCATACCCAAGAATACCATGTGCATGTTAGTAGATGAGTTAGATGATGAGGCCGAACCAATGCATCAGTCACAACAGAGACAAGAGTTTGCTTCAGCAAGATGTCACCATGAGGTGCATGTGCACCATCACGGACGACCAAGCTTGGCATCATCTCACCAACTTCAGCATCACAAGCATGTCAAAGAGTTGGTCTCACCATAGCAGACCAAGTGTCAGTGATTTCTTGCAAGGCTTGCTCAAGCCATGTTGTCTCACATGAGTACATGTGCATTGTAATGTTGAGTCATGTCAAGTGTAAGTCGAGTGTCAACAGTTGGATGTAAGATTCATAGAGTAGGTAAAGAGTCATGAGAGTAGTTGAACTGTCACAAAGGGTAATGTCAAGGGTCACCCCACCCTTTGCTATAAATAGTTTCTCATAACTCATTGTATGGGCTTTTTGTCATCCAAGCTTCTACTAAGACTATCTTGAAGAAGATTTGGACATTATTGTAACGCGCCTTGGCTTCTCCACTGCACGGAGCTAGTAAATTTCTTTGGAGGAGCAGGGAGATGTGGATGTAACGTTCTACTGATAGGGCTAGCAGGTTTACATGGTGTATTGTATGATTGTGACTTACACTTATTTATATAATAAAAGCCAACACATTTTCATGCATATGTTGTTATTGTAGTTATACTGCTCTGGTTGCCTTAATGATATATGTTGTTTAACTTACATACTTGTGTATGAACTGATTCACATGAAATTATATCAATCTTGTTGTTAATGTGTTGCATATGTTGTTAATATTGTCACCATCCGTGTCGAATGCTTCGCTAAACACCAGACAGACCTTTCTCTGAACCTTGTCATATCAACTGTCACACTTGTCTCAGACTAATCTGTGAGTGTTGTTCATGTTATCTTACCTTATATGTTGGGACTACCGCATCTGTGTCGACTTCTCTGCCAGAAGCTGTGCATGTCCTTTGTGTTGTGTGTTCCTAGTAGAGTTGGGACTGATCCCTTTCAACCTGGAACCCACATTCACCTTCCTCTCCCTTTGAAGTACTAGAACCTCTCATATGCATTCCTTGACTCACTGAATCAGTCACACCCTTACTACTGACAGAGTTATCTTACTTGCCTCTGTGCGACATCACAGTGAAGGCATTACCTTATGACCCACTGTTGGGACTCCTACATCAAACGGTCTGAGGTCTAATTGGGACTTCTTATCAGTGATATCCCCTTAACATGTTGGCGGGTCCAGCACCATCAACATTTCTGGCGCTAGAAGGAGGGTATGTTGACAGGCAATGTCCTCTCATCCAATTTTGAACCTTTGCATATCTTTCATGGAATCTTGCATTCTTCTTACCCCAAGGTGTTTTTCGAATCGTGAAGATGTCTCCATCTCAGGGAAGCTTTTCAATCTCTTGCCCACTCACACGTACGATGGTGAAAGTGAAGTGGCCTAGCCTGAACACTTACATAACTTCCTTTCCATGATTTATGAGGAAGATGAGTTTACTTACGAACAGGTCGGTCTGCTGCTTGCATTCACACTTCGCGAATCCCCATTTCTTTGGGTGCTTAGCATATCGGCTGACACTGTGTCCTCATGTTAGCACTTATGTATCTTATTGAAGACACGTTCCATCATTTTGATCCATACCATCTTGACCAAAAACTGTTACAGCAATGGATAGCTCCGCATGAATCCATTAGTGATTTTTGGCAGTGCTTCCGTGACTTACAGTTTTAAGCTCTGAAGAGGCAGATGAAGTTCACTTATCTTTGGGACCGGTTCAAGGATTGTCTTAAGAAATCTGTCCGTCCCAAGAGAAGGCTTGATGTCAAGCCTTGCTCAACCTTATTTATTGATGGAACTACGCAATCCCATGTGGGAGCAGGCATTGTCTCAAAGGACTATCTGCCTCCCTCTCATTCAACAGTTCCACCATCACCTAGTGATGTTGAGGATCATGTTTGCACATTTGTTCATTCTTCACACCATCCCAACATCACTCCACTCAATTTTTGTGCAAAGTTAGTTGTTAGTCCTTCGAGTTCCCATATGCATTCTTTTCTTTGACCTCCATCTTTGCACCCAAGTGTTCCTCCAAATGATGCTATCTTGTGTTCATCCATTCTGGACTCTTCACTTGTTGTGAACGAGGAACAACTCACTGACGGAGTTGGTGTTGCACAACCAACATGCGTTGTCATTCATGAAGATTATGAGTGGGAGCTTGAACATCAACACTCAGTGAAGGATGACTCCCTTCCGTCCAAGCCCCCTCCATTCCTTCCTAGCTTCTTTGGTGAACATGCCATCCATGATTTTACATGTGTGTCTTCATCTATAGATGCACCCATTGTTGATCACTCACAGGACTCACCAGATGCTAGTCCATCATTCGACAACGGAGAGGATAAGTTATTCATTGAAGATCCACTTGATCCTTCATCTATCTTTTCTAGAAACACAGAGGATGATTTCGTTCGCTTTTCATATACCCCTCTGTTTGATTCATATGATCATGAGGATGTCGAAGAATTCATTGATTTTTTTTATCATGGTGGTCGTGATCCATTTCCTTCAATTTGTTATCACAATCATGAATCTATTGCAGTTGATCTTTTGAAGCCATCGGTTTATGATGATCTACCTGATGATGAAGTTGAGACAACCAATACTGTCGGGACACTTCAGCCTGCGCTGATGGTTATGTCACGTCCTCACTCTCTTGGGGTTAGTCTCACTCCCGATCATAAAACTATTTAATCACCCAAGGCTCCTCATCACTCGTATGTATGCATTGAAGATCCATCTCACACACAGATCACACTTACTCCACTTGAACTGCACGATCCCATTGCTCATGCATTGGAGGAGTCTTACATTGCAAGCACTCATGTGCAATGCAAGTTATCTTTGTTTCTTTCGTTTTCTTGCATGTCTCAGTCAAGAGTGTTCTTTTGCTTCAGTTACACGTAGTGTCACACAGCACCATGATAAGTCCACGGACTGTCCATCATGCACATGCACTCACTTATGTCCCATGGGCACTTTGAAACATGAAGTGTGGTTGTATTCACTGCCATATCTTTCTTGTATGCCGGTTCACACAACTAGGTTACTCGCGGACCAAGCCTTCACCCACATGGGTCTACCAATGCGTCAGTGGCTTCATTGGAAGTATCACTACACATGATCACGCCCATGCACTGTTAGTATAGGAGTAGGAGTAGTGTTTGCTTTTATTTGTTTGGTTGCATGCTTGTTTGCTTACATGCTTTGCTTGCTTGTTTGTTTGCTTACTTGTTCTGATTTCACTTTTACTTCTGCTCTTGCTTTTCTTTGTTGTTTGTTTCATTCATTCATAGGTTAGTTTGCATGAAACCATGTGTGACTCATGAAACGAGTTGGGTAAAGTACAAGAGGGTTTGTACAACTATCACTACTTGGTTATTTGTCATCTTGCCTATGTATGATGAACTTGTTACTCTTATTCCATGATACGTCAAAGGAAAATACGTATTGTTCGAAGTGAATGTTGGTGTAAACACAATGCTTGCGTGCTAACTAGTGTCACCTTCTCTAGTCAATTTTTTTTGGGTTAACCCTTGTCAGCTCAATCAAGTAGAGTAAGGTGAGGGGGAAAACCTTAATAGGCACATCAAAGATATAATAAACTAATTCTTTACTGGAACAACCTCCTCTACTCTCAATAAGTCGGGATCCCTCTTCCACCTCTGAAATGAATAAGTGCTATGCACAGAAAAATGAAAAAAATGAAAAGTCAAAAAATTCAAAATGAAAAATGAATAAGGTGAAAGAAGAGAAAGACTTCCTGCGCAGGGAGGTGATGCAAGTAACTCCGTCGGGGTACTGAATAGGCTTGTTGGCAGTGGAGCTATGCTTGTGTTCCTATGTGACTCCATCGGGATACTGTGCAGGCCTGCTGGCAGTGGAGCAACACCAGAGATGAAACTAAGACTCTAACGACTATATTGCTTGTGCACCTATATACCCCTCAACCCCAATCAAAAAAATTGTGCTACCTTGGCTTGGAATGTGTGTCAATCAACCAAGGGCTTGGCAGATGCTACATCTTACAATCAAGATAGTGCTAAGCGAAGACAAGCTGAGAGCTGAACAATACTTTCATAGGTGTTAGACTTGCTTTTCACGAACAAGGTCCATTTAGAGAGTTGGAGTTCTACCAGTGTGTTGCCAAGTGTTGTAGTGGCTACAACTACCCTCCAAAATTTTTCCTTGGCTTGTTTTGGAGCCTCCCCACCAACCTTCATAACAACTTTCCTTGCTTCATCAAGTCCTTAAGCTTCAATGTCTTTCCTGCTCAAAGGTAGCCTTTCGATCACAATTTGATCTTTTCCCTTCACAAGCTGCTCACCAAAACTTGGCCCAGCTATAGGCTAGTAGCTTTGCACATTTTTGGAGGGAAACCAACCATTCCCACCAGGAATTGCGTAATTCCCTCTGATAGCCTGTTGGGCTCCAGGATTGCGTAATCCTGCCAGCCAACCCTCCCAGTAGGAGTTGCGCATTTTTTCCCATCAACAGGTAGTTCAGCCCCAGATTTTCACAAATCTAGGCAACAGTCAATTGCTAGGCCCAGAAATTACGCAATCCCCTTGGGCAGTCAACCCATCTTATATTTAGAAATGAACATTTTTCTCCAGCAGTCGAGCAGTCGCTTGCATGTGCAGTTGAGTTGACCGGTTCCCTCTGGGACTAAGAAAAACAAACTTTCATGCATAGGTCGCTTCTCCCAAGGTAGAATGCAAAGGCATCCCTTGTTTCAGGGATCTATGTTTAGCAGTTGGAGGCCACATGCAAGAAATAATTCTAGAACCTCCCTCCTAGATTTGTGGCATGAACATCATAACCTTGATGTTTTCAAAACTCATCAACAGGACATTGCAGATCTCATTCCTCACATCAACCTTGTAGCTTTGACATCCCACATCTCATCTAGGAGTAGTTGGCACATTCATCTCAGTTGTTTTGGGGTAAGCTCACTTCCCATGCCTAGTGCTGCATTTCTGTCGCTTTTTGTCTATTCACTTGTGTGAGTATTGTTTTCTTCATTTCTTTGAACACCTGCTTTCGTTTACATATATTCTAGCTTGTCCTAGCTCTATTTCAATTTTCGTCGCTATCTCACTATTGTCACATGCATGAAACTGTTTTTGCACAGAAGTTCGCCCAACCAGCGAACCCACATGGATGTTGATTTGTTTTCTCAATCCTCCATTCATGTTTTGCTCGCATTGTTTATCACTTCTACTATCACTTAGTGTCGCCATGCATTTTATCAACTTACTTGCTTTCAGTTTCCTGTCAATGAGTAGGGCCAACCTTGGCCCGATCTCTGCCTTCACCAAGGCTGTAATGCGCAATCTGGAGAAGGAAGGCTCACCTTCCTCTCCACATTTGCGCAATCTGGCCCATCACTAGCATCTTGGATTGAATTGCACATTTCTGGAGGTCAGTGGCTGCTTGGCCCAAAAATTTGCATAAATCTGTCCCTGGGCCAGTAGTCTTTGCCAGCTAGAATCACACATTCCACAATCCCAGTAACCAACTACCCAACTGGATTGCACATTTTGTAGTTCCAGTAGTAAGTTAGTCTCCCAACAACCTGGATGGTGCCTTGTGAAGTCTTGGCAGTCGGTCTTCCAACCTCTCAGCTGAAATTTCACAACCTTCATGATCATTCACCCAGGTATGTTGCATGGCAATTCTCATGTTCATTTTGGTTTTTGAATGATAGATTGCTTTCTATGAGTGTTTCCATGTCTCTAGGTATCACAAGTGTTCATCTTCCTCTCAGCAGTACAAGTAAAATGGTTTCCAAGAGAGCAGAGACGAAGACACCGTTCAGAGCACGCTTGGGGATGCAGTTGATCAAGTGTCGATTAGCATACCTACTCATGAAGACATCAAGTTGTTCGTGGACAAGGACATCAAGCAGAAGCATCATAGCAAGTAGCATCATGAAAAACAGCTAAAGGCAACATACCGAATACAATGAATGCAACAAACGAAGTGAACGTAGTGAATGCAAGAGGAATGTTGTTGGCAACATAGAGGTGGAGAAAATTTGCAAGATCAAGCAGATCCACTGATAATGAAAGCAACTTTGGAGACTCAGGCTATGAAGTGACGATGCGACATGAAGATCGCGCAAAGGCAGAAGATGGAACAAAGAAGGAGTTGCATGTGTTGAAGCAGCAACTCAGGAAGAACATGAAGATGCCTAGACATACCAATGAGTTGTAGCAGGAACATGAACAGAAGTGGGTGCAACATGCACTCACAGATGAAACTGCACTAGTACAAGTTAAGGATCCATCCCAGTAGCTAACATAGAGCAAACATGGTGAGAAGTGTTGTTGATCGCATGCAAAGGATCTAGCAGCATGCATGGTGTTGAGCTCATGCATGCAATCCAACCCATTCAACACACTCACCAAGGCGAAGAAAAGAAGCAAGTCCAACTATGGCTGAACATGCACTTCGGCAAGTTGATGCACATGACCACCAACACACACCTGAAGATCAACACGGACACTATGCATCAGTGTGTTTATAATTAAAATATACCCAAGAATACCATGCAGATGTTAGCAGATGATTTGGATGAAGATGTCGAACCAATGCACCAGTCGCAACAAAGACAAGAGTTCGCTTCAGTAAGACGTCACCATGAGGTGCATGCACACCATCACGGATGACCAATCTTGGCATTAGCTCACCAACTTCACCATCACAAGCATGTCAAAGATTTGGTCTCACCACAACAGACCAAGTGTCAGTGATGTCTTGCAAGGCTTGCTCAAGCCATGTTGTCTCACACGAGTACATGTGCATTGTAATGTTGAGTCATGTCAAGTGTAAGTCGAGTGTCAACAGTTGGATGTAACAGTCATAGAGTAGGTGAAGAGTCATGAGGGTAGTTGAACTGTCACAAAGGGGAATGTTAAGGGTCATGCCACCCTTTGCTATAAATAGTCCCTCATAACTCATTGTATGGGCTTTTGGTCAGCCAAGCATCTACTAACACTATCTTGAAGAAGAGTTGGACATTATTGTAACGCGCCTTGGCTTCTCCACTGCATGAAGCTAGTACATTTCTTTGGAGAGCAGGTGGATGTGGTTGCAACGTTCTACTGATAGGGCTAGCAAGTTTACATGGTGTATTGTATGGTTGTGAATTACACTTATTTATATAATAAAAGCCAACACATTTTCATGAATATGTTGTTATTGTAGTTGGACTGCTCTGGTTGCCTTAATGATATATGTTGTTTAACTTACGTACTTGTGTATGAACTGATTCACATGCAATTATATGAATCTTGTTGTTAATGTGTTGCATATTTTGTTAATGATGTCACCATCCGTGTCGACTGCTCTGTCGAACACTAGACAGACCTTTCTCTGAACCTTGTCATATCAACTATCACACTTGTCTCAGACTAATCTGTGAGTGTTGTTCATGTTATCTTACCTTGTATGTTGGCACTACCCCATCCTTGTCGACTTCTCTACCGGAAGATGTGCATGTCCTTTGTGTTGTGTGTTCCTAGCATTGTTGGGATTGATCCCTTTCAACCTGGAACCCACAATCACCTTCCTTTCCCTTTGAAGTGTTGGAACCTCTCATACTCATTCCTTAACTCAGTGCATTAGTCACACCCTTGCTACTGACAGAGTTATCTTACTTTCCTCTATGCAACATCATGGTCAAGGCATTACCTTACGACCCACTGTTGGGACTCCTAAACCAAATGGTATGAGGTCTAATTGGGACTTCTTACTAGGGAGATCCCCTTGACATGTTGGTGGGTCCAACACTGTGAATGGGTAGGTACGAAGCGGTGACAGAAGGCAAGGTGGGCCGCAGGGTATGGGGGGCCAAGGTGAAAGCAGATACCCAACTTGCTCAAAGGGCAAAGGTGGAAGTTGATGGTGTGAGGCCATGAGTGCAGGTGGGACAACAGGTAGTACAAGGTAGTGGGGCAGCAGGAAGTACAGTGCTAAGGCAGAGGTGGATGAGGGTGGAGGTGAGAGACGATGACCCGGTGTCTATTGTGGGAGTGGGTAGGCAAGAGCAGCTGGCAAGTGGCAAGGTGGATGGAGTAAGCCCACGACAGGATCAGTCGACAGTAAGAGTGGAGTTATGAAGGAAAATTATGGCAGTGTCAGGGAAATCCCATCCCGATTAAGCTGAACGAGGGAATGGGTGGCAGAAGAAGGATGAAGTCACATGGAGAGTCCTTCATACGGTAAGCAAGGAAACTGGACAGAGAAACAAAAGGGTAAGACATTTAGGAGAGGAGGCATTTGCATGCAGAGTGCGAAGGAAAAACGTGTTGCGGAAGGTGGTGGAAGTGGGATGGAGGATGTCGAGCTGTAACTGAGTTTCGTCAGCAAGATTTGGTATGTTATCTCGGCTCCCATTCTAGACTGCATGGAAAAAATGATTTTTATAGAGGATTATTGGTTAATGGCTATGGTAACTCAAGACGTAGCAAGAGTAGAGACCTGTTTCTTCCGTGGCTCTAGCCCATTAACCTGGAGTGGTTTTTCCTAGAATACCATTAAGAAGAGGGGGTTTGGGAACTTTTTCATGGGTCTCTGGGTATATAGGTCCTAAGGGACGATGGCCCGCTGGGACATCCTTTGGGGTTTTCATAATGGAGGTAGAATGAAACCTATCACACCAGTAGGGTGGAGTCTGTGGCCTGGGAAGGAAGGAGTTGTAGTCATGAGTTGATCCAAATTGGATCCTAAAGAACTCTCTAAGTTTTCATAACTCTGTAAAATTCATGCCAAAGTTTCAAAGTCTTACAA
Organism: Pinus tabuliformis; assembly: GCA_031772625.1. Classification (NCBI taxonomy): domain Eukaryota; kingdom Viridiplantae; phylum Streptophyta; class Pinopsida; order Pinales; family Pinaceae; genus Pinus; species Pinus tabuliformis. The sequence continues at coordinate 340,784,967 of CM062816.1, forward strand.
AGGTCGTGCTTATCAGAAATATCCTTGAATAATTGTAATTTGTGAGCAACGCCAAGCAACGAGGACCCTTGGTCAAGTGCGCCGACCATTGGCCCAAGGTAACGCGCGCTGCCACAAAACAACAAAACGAGAAACCTTTTTTAGAAACGAGGGAGGTTTCTGATATGAGAAGAAAAAGCCCCAAGCGACCCAGACCCGAAAAGTAAAAAACCGTACGGAGTTTGCTGATTCCTTCAAAGGCGGGTCCCATACGAAAACTGGCAGTACATCAGAAGGGCTTCGAGTGGTAAGCGGTTTCAACCAAGTCCGGCCTGATGCCACACAATGGGTGCCATGCATCTAGCGGAAGAGAGAGAAAAGCACTCACATTGGACGGGTAAATGTCATGCAACTTACCCACCCGATATGGACAAAGACTGTAAGATCTGGAGGCTCTAGATCGACAACAGACATGCAATCTGATAGATGACCAGATTCAACGGGGTAAATAGGTCGAGTTGTATAAAGGTTTTAAGTCCGGCATGAACGATGAGTTGGCAAAGGAATCATGTTTACGGGCAATCTGGGAGTTAAACGGAAATAACGACAGTTCAAACATTTCCAAGAGAACTGACACTTAGTTCGTTATGAAACAAGTGGCCACCTCCCTATGAAGCGTTACACAGTGATGATGACACAGAACAGGGGAACTCAAACAGACAGAGGTAGAAGAACCAGAACGCTGGGAAGCGGAAACGAACAGTCAGGAAGCAGATTGGCTTTAAAGCCACGAACTGGCAGAAAAAAAAAGCAAGGCAGTGAGAAAAGCGAGTAAGAAAGCTAAGAGCAGAGAATAGAGCCGAGATGACTTGAAGGCAACATCGAGCCAGATAGAGCCAGAGAGAGTCAGAGAGTCTGTGTACTCTAGAGAATGCTTGAGAGGTTCAAGCGAACTCCTCTGTAAATATCTGTCATGTATTGAGTCTCTCATTGGGCTCATACTACTGTGACTAATAGAGGTCGAGTTTCAGTAAAGGAGAGTATGTGTACTCCAGAGATTTGGGGGATCCAAGTCTAGTCCTACTGATTTATATCTACTCAGTGAGACTCAAATCGAGCTCATTGTTGTAAAAATCTGCTTTGAAAACATAATAGAGAGGCCACCACTGAAGGTTGGACCAGGAGACGTAGCCCAGGAGCGTTGGGTGAACTCCTTATTAAACTTGTTTTACTTACATGTTTACTATTATGTTTTCTCTAACTGCTTCAGTGTCTATGTATTTCGCAATCTTATCGATCCATTGCATAAAGTAACATAGGCACACCCATGCACATGAGTCTGTAATACCTTTAATTCTTTAACTTGGATAAATTCCAGATCAAGTGGTATCAGAGCTCAAGGTTACTAAGGTTAGACAGGCTTGTGCTGGATTTTATTGTTGAATTCTAACTAGATCAAAGCTTAAACTAGGAGAAGGATAGTTGGTTGAAACTAACCCTGAAATTGGAAGAGTCTATCCTAAGAGGAAGATGTCAGAAGAAAGTCCCTTGGAATCAGACCCTCAGTTCATGGATAGTTTCATGACCATGAGAACCATGGTAGAGGAAATGTATAAAGAATTTAAGAAAGGTAGAGAGGAAGATTCATCAAAATCCACATGAGATAAAGGAGCAGAAGAATCTCTCCTCCATGACCACTCTAAAGGCAAATGGAAAGAAGAAAAACTTCCCACACCTCCTAGTAGCCCTAAAAACAAAAAGAAGACATCTTTTATTAAATTAGATGTTAAATTTGATTTACCAATATATGATGGAGAGTTGAATGCAGAGAAGCTGGATAATTGGATTAGACCGATTGATGTTTATTGCAAGGTGCAGAGCATTGATTCAGACAGTAGTAAGATTTAGCTGGCCAGCCTATGCCTTGGAGGCACTACCTTGGTATGGTGGGAAGGCAGGACACAAGTTGACATGAAGAAGCATGGTAAAATTCTTTCTGTCTGGAGTGAATTTGTTTCTACAATTAAAAAAAAGTTCTATCCACTAGCCTATATGCAACAAGCCATGATGAGCTGGCAAACTCTTTGACAATTAAAAGGGCAAAGTGTATAAAGTTACACTCAAGAATTTAGGAAAAGAGTTTTGATTCTAGGAATTTCGTTAGACTCACCTAAAACTTTGCTGAAGTATATAGGTGGTCTACACAACTACTTAAGGCACACAATTCTCATGTTTAATCCCACTAGCATAGATGAGGTATCTATTCAAAATACACATCTAGAGGCTAGAGGTAAGAATGTGAACCCAAAAGTTGGGGGATCGTCAAAACCCATTGCATGTAAGAATAAGGAGAAAATAAAACAGAAATGGAAAGAGAGGAAGACAAACACTGTACAAAAGACCAAATCTTCATGCACTCACTGTAAGAAGGATGGGCATGATTATGAACACTGTTGGATTCTGCATTCAGAGCTGAAACCTAAGAAGTACGATGGCAAGAAGAAGAAGACTGTTGTAGCTATTCAAAAGGATTTGGGGTCAGACTTAGAAGATGAAACAACAATTGCAGCCACACGTATAAAAGGTAAAAATTCTGAAGCATCTACTAGTAATTCTGCACAATCTACTGATAATGAAGAAAATGAGAGGAAAAGGCATGAGATTTTTCATATTCGAGTTGTTTCCAAGCATCAAAAGATTGATACTTTGTTTGATAGTGGCTCACAAGTAAATTTAATTTCTGAAGCAATTGTACAGAAGTTGGGATTACTAACCACACCTCACAAAAAGCCATATCCATTAGGTTGGTTATGTGATAAAGCATAGCTACAAGTGACTGGACAATGTAAACTTAGGTTTTCTTTTGGGTCATCATTTGTAGATGAGGTTATTTTCGATCAGTACATATGATGATAGTTGTCTTACATTGGTTGATCTTTTCAAGCACATTGATCTTTATGAATCATAATTTCATTGTTCAGATACTTGTTGGATAGTTGAGGCACTTCAGCTTTTGTTGATGGTTATGTGAGGTCCTCATTATCTTGACAAGGTTTATGAATGAGATCAGGTTATGCTTTCTTTGCAATATTCCCCCATGATTCAATTGTGTTGATATAACATTCCCCTAAGAGTTTCAGGGTTTTCAAAAGGGTTGTTTCAGATACTATGATCAAATCTATGATTGGTTAGAGGAATCTTATCTAGCAAGTTCTATTTCTAATAATAAGTTCCAATCTTACATGATGTTTGCTAAAAATGAAAATGAAGATGAATGCACATGTGTGGGATGTCTTCAAGGTTTGTATGATCAATGTTTTAATCCATAAGGTAAAGTTTCAGAATGGTTAAAAAAAAAAATTTACATCATAATTTTTTGCCTGCAAATGTGACCTTCATATTTATGTGCAAGTGATTCAAGCAAGTATTTTTATCGTTGCACATCATTTTATATTGTCACTAATCATTTATATCTTTCTACTTGTAGGTAAGGAACAATTCCTATGGCTGTATTGGAAATATGACTTTACATGATTCTAGCCTTGTAGTTAGATAGATTAGAGTTTAGGTTTAGTTCCATTCTAGTCACTTTTGCATCGTATTACAACATTGTTCTCGCTTCTCCTTTCTCATTTGAGTTTTGTTCTTTGCATGCCCTTTACTAGTCTTTACTTTGCTTTCTTATTTTTTGTATTTTATGTTATGTCTCTTGCTTTAATGTCTTTTCTCGTGTTTGGCTCTATGGTAATGTGGCAAAAGTCAAAAGGGAAACTATGGCAACTGGAAACACTTGGCTTATCTTTAGTCTACTTCTTTGTTTGGGCCTAAATATATTTTAAGGCCAATGATGCATGTATGGAAAATATGTTTCATCCTAAGTGAAAGCTCAAGAAGATCTATGTGTAACAACTCATATGAGATACGGGCGACCATGGCGGAAATGAGGGTTTCTGAGTAACTGCTACAGTTTAAGAGCTAGAAGTGAACAGATCACGGATAGCAGCACTGTTAAGAAGGGGACAAAGGCTGACTGTCCAGATGGGTGCAGAGGGGTCCAATGGGACCCCCACCTATAAACAAATAATCATGCAGAAACAGAGATAGCAAGCAAAGGAGGGAGTCAGAATCCCCGGGAATGACAGGCTCAAGCAGAGCGGCGGGAAAAACAAGGAGAAAACACAGGTGGAAGACAATGAACCAAGCAGTAATACAATAAACCAAGGCAAAGAAGATGAGGGTCTGGAAGATACTGAAGACAGAAACGCTTCAGGACAAAATCTGACAGGAAACAAGGAAAAACAACAAGGAGCAAACGGGGAGCCCACAGACAGCAGGCGGGGGAACAAAGAGAAGGAAGGGGACACAAGCTCGAACCCCAACAAAGACTCAACAGCAAACGGTATTTGTAAACCAAGGAAAGCTGACAGTCTTAGAGTTGTAATAACGGATCCAGAAATACAAGCCTATAGAGAGCACATGACAGAACATGCAGTCATTTGCAAGTTCATGGGAATGTGGCCAACTGAAAGAGCCTTGTGTCAGTGGATCAGACAGCATTGGAAGCCCAGAGGAGATGTCAAACTGCATTTGGGAGCCAAAGGTTTCTTTACAGTTGTGTTCACTAACCTGGAAGACAAGGACAGGATTTTCGATGGAGGCCCGTATTTCATGGCCTCAGCTGGTTTATACATACGACCATGGAAACCGAACTTTGTTCCGGATAAGGAATCCTTCACTCAGGTTCCAATGTGGATCCACTTGTTTTCTCTCCCGATAGAATATTGGGGTTTGAATGCTCTAAAGCAGATTGGAGACCAGTTGGGGAAATTTGCTAAAGCCTCAGAGGCAACATTGCAGAAGAAATACACTTCCTACGCAAGAATATGCGTGGAAATGGATGTATCAGGGGCACTGTACGAGGGATTATGGCTCGAATACAGGGATGAGGATTATTTTCAGGCAATAGACTATGAGAAGATCCCGTTTCGCTACCGAAAATGTCATGAACACAGACATATAATAAGGGATTGCCCTATGAACAAGAAGGAGGAGGACATTAAAACAGAACCAGCAAACAAAGGCAAGGATAACTTTATAACCCCGAAGTCAAGGCAGAGAGCCAACAGAAGAAGGGCACATAGAACAGGAATAGAAAGAAACAACAACAACAACACTTTTGAGCTCTTGGATCTGGAGACAGACTCAGAGGAGTTACAGAAAACCAAAGCAACAGGTAAGGAGCCAAGAGACAAGGAGGAACGAACCAGGAAATCAGAGGAAGAGAACAACAACAACAACGAAGTCCAAATGGGGGAGCAACCAGAAGAGCCGGAGGAGGACACAGACATGTTGACTAGTGATGGAGGGAGCGAGGACATTGAGTTGGAGGAAGTTTTAGCCCGGGAAGGGATGAATCTACCTGCCATAGTGGAGAGTTGGAAAAATCAAGGTATAGAAACGGTACCAGAAGAAGAAATCAAAAAGATCAGTGATCTGTTTACAGCAAGGCAGAAAGCAGCTCTAGAAAGACAACATAGAAAGCTAGGCATCGCAAGAGGTAATAGTCTCCACCCGAAGAGTCTTCTATGGAACTCATCAAGCTCACGGCAAAAGAAGAAAAGGGGCCGAAAGACAAGCAATGAAGCTCTGCAGGAGCTAGGAATGATAATGATCAACTCAGGGAAAATGAAGGCTCTTAGCGCCTTCCCGTCCTTTCAATAACCCCTTAAGTTTATCATGAAGATCATTTCTTGGAATGGAAGAGGGCTAAACAGCCAAGCAAAGCACAGAATGCTGAAACGCAAATTCCAGAAATATAGACCGGAAATCATGTTCTTACAAGAAACAAAATGCAATGGATCCAACATGACAAAGTTAACCAAGAAGATAGGAAGGCACATAAATTTTCTAGAAGTTGAAAGTCAGGGCAGAGAAGGAGGACTGGCAACCCTATGGGACACAAGAGAACTTCAAATATTATCTGCAGAAGCGAACAAGCACTTCATTGCTGTGGAAGCTCAACCCACAGGTAATTCTGAATCTTTTTTATGTGTAAATGTATATGGACCTCAGAAGATAGAGGATAAAATCAGTTTCCTGAATTCTTTACATAGGCTTATTAGCAGGCACCCAATGTCCAAATGTATTATGGGGGGTGACTTCAATATGATAACAACCCTTCTAGAGAAGAAAGGGGGTCTTAGGAAACTCAATAGGGATGCGGAGTCTTTCATTAGTTTCATTGAGAATGCTAAATTGGTAGACATTCACACCAAGAGTGGCAATTTTACTTGGAACAATAGAAGAGGGGGAAATAGAATGATAGCCTCTCGCTTGGACAGATTTTTGGTTTCCGAGAGCATCATAATGGATGGTATCCTTGTTGAGTCAGATATCCTTCCCAGTGGAGGTTCGGACCACTGGCCAATATCGCTCATAGCAGATGTTCAAGGCACACCAAGGAATAAACCCTTTAGATTTGAAAAATTTTGGTTGGATCATCCCAGCTTCCTTCAGATGGTTGAAAAATGGTGGTTAGAACCTATGGAGGGTGAAGGCTCTAAAATGTTCAATTTGCAGAAGAAATTAAGACTCACTAAGGATAAGATAAAAGAGTGGAATAGAACAATTTTTGGGGAAATTTTCAAGGAAAAAACCTCTATAGAAAATAAGTTGGAACAAATTCACAGAGAATGGGCAGCTGGACAAAGCAGTGAGGAATCCATCAAACAGGAAAAGACTCTAACTCAACAGTGGCACAGTCGATGTCGGCATGAAGAAATCTTATGGAGGCAAAAATCAAGGATTCAGTGGCTAAAGGAGGGAGAGCAGAATACTAAATTTTTTCACAGATCTGCTCTAGATTACAGAAGTTCAAACAAAATTCTTGAGATGAGAAATGAAAATGGGGAGCCAGTTAAGAACCACCATGACATATCAGAGTTGCTCACAGCTCACTTCAGATCCATAGCACAGGAACCGCAGTCAAACAGAGGAGAAGCCATTAGGGAACTTCTAAAAGCCATTCCTAAAGCTATAACCTCTGAGCAAAACTGGGCCCTTAATAGAGAAATCACATTGGAAGAGGTAGAGGAAGCTGTAAGAAGCATGCCAAACGATAAAGCCCCTGGGCCGGACGGGTTCACAATCAATTTTTACAAGGCTTGCTGGAATATTGTGAAGCAGGATATTTGGGAGGTTGTAGAGGACTCCAGGCGTTCTGGAACCATACTCAAATCCATTAATTCGACCTTCATAGCGCTAATTCCAAAGGTAGAGGAAGCTAATACTCCTGAAAAGTTCAGACCTATTGCTCTCTGTAATGTTATCTATAAAATAATATCAAAAGTTATTGCCAATAGGCTGAAGCCCATTCTCCCGGGGATCATATCGGAAGAGCAATCGGGTTATGTAGAGGGAAGGCAGATATTAGACAACATTATCCTGGCTCAAGAGATGATCCACACTCTCCATACGAGGAAAAAAGCAGGGATGCTAATGCAATTGGATTTATCAAAAGCTTATGACAAGGTAAGCTGGAAATACCTCGAAGCAATTTTGGATGCTTTCGGTTTCAACAGGCATTGGGTTAACTGGGTTCTGGCCCTCATCAAATCCGCGAGATTCTCGATCTTAGTCAATGGGGCCCCCTCTGAACCATTCTCACCTTCGCGAGGAATAAGACAGGGCGATCCTTTATCCCCTTTCCTATTCGTTATCCTCATGGAGGGTCTCAGCAGAATTATAGCCAAGAAGAAAGCTGCAGGGGAAATTAAAGGTCTTCAACCAATCCTAACTATTCCTGCTACTACTCATCAACAGTTCGTGGACGACACTATGTTACACGGTAACCCCACAGTGAAAGAGGCCTTGGCATTCAAGGAAATCCTAGATCTCTTTAGCAGAGCATCAGGGATGGAAATCAATTTCTCCAAATCTACGATTTTCTTCTTCAACACTCATCATGCTATTCAAGCTCACCTTTCTCAACTTCTAGGCTTCCGGATAGGCAGTTTACCTTCGAGATATTTAGGAGCTCCCCTTACTCTGCGGCCTTGGCAGAAAGTGCACTGGGAAAAGATCATAGCCAATATGGAAAACAGATGCAAACACTGGACACATAGGGCGCTTAACTTTGCAGGGAGATTAATCCTCACAAAGGTTGTGTTACAGTCTATACCACAGTACTTATTATCCATGCTACCGGCACCCAAAGGGATTCTTCAACAAATCAGAGCGATTCAGAGATCCTTTTTATGGAGTGGGAATGGGGACAAGAGAAAATGGGCGTTAGTAGCCTGGAACAAATTATGCAAGCCGAAATATTTGGGGGGACTAAACCTTGTGGATCCGGCGGTGACCAACATAACCTGTGGAGCAAAGCTATGGTGGAGATGGATTAAAGAGCCCAATCTGCCATGGGCCAGACATTGGAAACACAAGTACATCCCTAACTGCAATCATCAGGATCTTATAAGATTGCAGGAGGTTCCAGAGGGCTCGCCCATATGGAATCTTGCAAGACAAAACCGCAGCCTAGTGCAGGAAAATAGCTTTTGGGAAATACGCAATGGCAGGCTTGCCCTGTTTTGGGAAGATGCATGGCAACAATTCCCCAAATTAGACACCCCAGAGTTAGCACATCTCAAACAGATCAGCCAGCACGAAGGCAGAAGCAGAGTCTGCCATTACTGGGACTTGAGCAGCAGAGATGCAAACTGGAGAGGATGGATACACCTCAGTGCTGATAACAACATTGAGGGAAATGAAAGCATAAATCAACTCAACAGGCAGATTCGTAAAAGAAGGATAAGGAAAACAGAGGAAGAGGATCAGCTCAGATGGGGTATGACAGGAAATGGAAATTTCTCATTAAAAGAAGCGAGGGAACTGTTAGTAAAGGCAGAACAGGAGGAAGCAACGCCCTGGTGCAACAAAGTGTGGGACAGCTTATTTTGGCCGAAAATTAAGACCTTTTTATGGTTACTAATGCGAAACAAAACCCTGACATGGGACAATCTACGAAGGAAAGGGTTCGAAGGGCCTTCCAGATGCCCGATGTGTTCAGGGGAAGAAGAAACTATAAACCACCTATTTAATTCGTGTGAATGGGCAAACCATCTATGGAATTGGATGGAGGGAATTATGCGGAATTCAGACCGAGACCGAGAGTCCATCCAAAACACGATTTTAAATTGGCAAAACAATTTCTCCAAAAACCAGAGAGTCAATAACATATGGAAAGCCATGCCAGGCTTTGTACTGTGGACAATATGGAAAGAGCGCAACAGGAGGGTATTTCAGGATGAAAACAGGAGTATTGAGCATTCTAAAGTAACTATTCTTACAAATATTAAACAATTGATTCAGACAAAGTGCAAGACTGATCCCAACGAAAAGCCCTCGGATCGAGACTTACATATCTTGAAGTGCTTTCAACTGGAAATCAACCACAGCATCGCAACACCGAGACACCAGCAACAACCAAACTCGGAGGCCGATAGATGGACTTGTCCGCCAGCGGGAGGTTTGAAGCTGAATTTTGATGGTGCCTCCAGAGGCAACCCCGGGAAAGCTGGCATTGGAGGTGTTATCAGAGACCAGGAAGGAGAAATTATGCATATTTACTGCAGAGAGTTGGGGGAAGGCACGAACAATGAGATGGAGTTCGCGGCGTTAGAACAAGGATTGAAAATTCTAAGAAATCTACCGACAGGCAATGCAGTGGTAGAAGGCGACTCGTCCCTGGTTATTTCGGTCGCAAAGAGAATTCAGGGAGGCACTCAGGCATGCAAAGCCACGAGACACTGGAGGCTCGCCAAGGTGACGGAGAACATTGCAAAACTAATCAGCGAAATGAAAGGTTTAGTCTTTCAATCGGTCAAGCGTAAGGCAAATAGGCTAGCGGATTACTTGGCAAACTACAACATTGACAACCAAGACAGGGGATGGGACACATGTTGGCAGCAAGTGGACTGTCCTCACCTCAAGGAGAGATACCTACAGATGGCAAGAGAGGACGTGGGTAATTTAAACTGGGCTTAACCAGAAATCGGCAGACTATATCGGCCCCTCATGATGAAATACTCGGGAGACGATATGAGTGGCGAAGGTTGGCACAGATCGAAAGGACAAGCTGGGCATTTGCATTTATGGCAACAAAGGGTGCACAGAGATCACATCTTCAAGTTGATGTTTCGAAGGGACTACTGCATCTGCCCCCTCAGCAGGATCGACATTTGGCACGAATATATTCATCAAGGCATGAGCAACATTTATTTGTATAGCAGGCGACATCACGCAGCATTCACGGCCACCCAAAGGAACTATGATAGCAGTACGCCCACGATGTTTCGGGAGGTGAGGCTTAGCGTGGGAAACCTTACGGCGAAGAGTTATTTAACTAACTGCTGGAGCAACGTCTCATTCACTCATTCTAAAGGCATTGCTTTGGGTTACAATTGTTCTCGAGTCCGAGCTGCTATCCAAGTGACGGGTAACAGGAACGATATGGATACTGGGAATTGTAGGAGTATCAATGCAAACCAGGAGCTCCGGGCTGCAAGAAGCGCATATGAAACTCGAACGACTACAAGAAACAAACGGAGAATTGCTGAGATGGAGGCTGCGGTAAAGGAGGAGGAACAGCCGCGTGATGAGGAGGAAATCGCAAGGGAGGTAGATTGGTTGATCGACCCAGGCACTGCATCCAGACGCGCCACTCAATTCGTGCGCACACAAGTAGAAAGCTGGAGGATCAAGACCCTTTTGGCGAAAGCTCTGGATTCCATGGATGCTGGGAATCAGAACTCGCAAGGGGAAAACCATATATCTGAAGGCCAACTAAAAAGTCTGATTGAGATTTGCGGAGCGTTGGACAATAAAATTTCAGCTGTGCATGAGGTGGCGGAAACTGTCAATAAGAAATTAACACTGCTTATTCGACTTCTCCGGCAGACCTTAAGTCCGGATCCCCCGAGTTCTGAGAGCAAGCAGCAAGCACCGCCGAAGGAAATTCACAACTACCGATCCCTGCAGGAAAGAGTGGATAGGCATGTCCTGGAACAGGGTTTGGACATTGCAAGTAGGTTCGGAATGCCCCCGCAGTGATTCGGGTCTGTTGGTGCCTTCTCTTCAGCCTTGTCTGCTGTCATGTTTGTGCCATCTCTCTGGCTTTGTCTGTTGTCTATTTCTGTGGGCCTCTATGGCTTTTGTCTGGTGTCTGTCTGGTGTCTTGAACTGTAATTTTGTATTATCCTGATAGTGTGCTAGTTACAGTGATGCAGTTCAAGAATTATCGATGTTATAGATATGAGTAGGAGATAAATGGCTAAGGCCACCCTGCGCGGTGTGCAGTTAGCATTTTGAAATATCATAGTCTCTGGTTGTCTCAGGGCTGGTGTCTTGTGTCTTTTGTACTGTCTTCATCAGGTCTCGATCTGCTACTGCAGATTTTTTGTACAATATTTTTGTTTCATAATATAACTATCTGACTTACATAAAAAAAAGCAAGCTCAAGCAGATCTACGATGCCCATATGTATAATGGGATATTCTTTCCTTGAATTGGATTTTATATTGATCAATTTTAACGTGTCAGCTTAGTTGTGTAGAAAAGGGAAAGGAGGAAAAGCTTAATAAAGCAAACTAATTTCATAGGTGTATATATAAGAGTCTCTGTAAAACAAGGAAAACCTCTCTGCTCATTAATAAGTCAAGATCCCTCTTCCACACTTGGAAAAATAAACACCTATGAAATGTCAATGAGCATAAAGTAATAAAATAAATAAAGGGTGAAAGAAGAGAAAGGCTTCCTGCATAGAGGGGTAAAGCAAGCAACTTCGTCGGGGATTGAACATGCTCGCTGGAAATGAAGCAATGCTTGTGATTCCTTGAAGTGTCTATGTCGAGGTATTGAACAAGCCTTTTGGAAGTAAAGAAACACAAGACATGATACTAAATATTTGAATATCTTAAACTCGAGGAACTCATATACTCCTACTCCCTAATCGAAACAATTGAAGTTTCACTAGCCTTGTTAAGCTGATAAGAGCAATAGAAGGAACTACAACTTTAATCAAAAAAAGTAAGGAAGTTCAGTTGATTAATAGAATGAGTGAATACTCCCAAAAGGCTAGACAACATGCTCAAGGTTAGACCTAAATAGAGAAGTTCGGGTTCTTCTAGTGTGTCGCCAAGTGTTGTAGTTGCTATGATCACCTCAAAAAAAAATTCATACCTTCAAATTTTGGAGCCTCCTCATGATCATGCCATATTTCATTTCAAGCCATTAAGCTCATACTCAGTCAATTTTTCTAAGTTTTCAAGTCTTCCTTTAAGAATTCTAAGTGTCACAACTACTTTATTTCACATTCCCATCTCTCGATGTCTTCACAAGCACACTTTCAAATATAGGCAAAGTGCACTTCATAGTGACACTATTGAGCACTCTTGGTAAGAATTGATTGCATAATCCTTTCTAAAAATCATTTTGCAGTCCTTGCTGATGGTCATTACATAGTCCTTGGAAACAATCATTGTGTAGTCCCTTCCAACAATGATTGTGTAGTTCCTAGCAATAGTGCAAAGACATCCTCTGCAGAAAGAGGTTGAGAAATCATTATTGGCAATCAATGCACACTTATTGTTGATAGTAAGAGTGCACATTTTCAAGTTAGTGTTGTCACACTTTCAGTGGCAGTCAACTCACTCTTTAATCCTAGTTTCCCGGCATGGACTAAGCTCCCTCACTATTAAAATAATAACAAGAAAATCCCCTTGAATTAAATTGGGAATTAAATTGTATTTCTATTCTCATAGAAACTTGTAGCAGTTAACTAAGTTAAGGTTACTTAGTTGGCTCAGTAAATTTGACTTGGGAGTCTATCTAGAGTCATGTAAAGTGATCCCTAAATTTTAGGGGCCTAGGTTGAGTTCTTATGGAGTTATAATTATTTAATTCAGTTAAATTCAATTAAACTAGTTCTCATTGTTGGAGGAACTAGTGAGTGGTCAAGTGAATTAAATTGGATTTAATTCACATGCAATGATCAATCAGATAACTAATAATTCACTCATAAATAACTCATGCATGTCAGTTTTGAGAAAGACCCAACTGAGATTAGAGTTTAGGGACAATGTACTATCTGTTGTAAAATCATCTAAATTAAACTGATGGTGCATGCAATATGAGGAAGGCCTATGAATGGATTTTGCAGTTATGTGTGAGGAATTTTCCAATTAAATATGGGATAATTCCCAAGAGAACAATGCAAGGAAGTAGGGGCTTATTAGGAAGAAAATTTGGCTAAATATTGGCTTGAGCTGGTTTGTGAAGCAGTGAATGAGATTGTGCTTATGCAAATATTGTTTGGGTTGAACAAGCATTGTATTTTATTCTCAGGTATTCTGGTTAATGCAATATATATATAGTAGGGTTTTTTAGTTGAGGCTTTCTCCAAAAAAATATTGTGTTATGTGTGATTGAAATTCTTCCTTTTCTTATTCATGATTTGATCGATCAATTTTTGTTTACGCTGACGAGTAGAGTAGACTCAACTCAATTCTTTTAGCATATCAGAATTTGCAGTTTGAATCTACAATAAAAATCTACATGGTATTAGAACTGAAATAACTATAGAAGAGGAGAATACAAGTTTGTTGTCCAGGTGAAATCGAATTTGCAATCTCATACTTCAAAGCCAACAAGATGTCGTTATATGGTTTGAGACTTGAGTATGACCTTGAGGGTAGATCAAATTACATAGCTTGGAAGGACATGATGGAGGCAGTGTTGGAAGACAATGAGCTGAAGGAATTCATAGATCATGATATCCTAAAGCCTCCAACATTTGATGCTAAAGATCTGGTAGAATGGAGAAAGTGTGTGGTAAAGGCGAGAAGGATTATCCTAGAAGGAGTTCAAGATCATATTGTCTTGAATCTCCATGGTAAGGAAACTCCATTTGCAATGTGGAAGGAATTGATAGACCTATTTCAAAACATCAGTGAGCACAAGAAGTTGGCATTGAAGGAAAAACTGAGAAAGATCAAGATGGAGAAGGGAGACTCAATTCCAAAGTACTTAACCAAGTTCACCCCATGTTAGGATGAGCTTGGAAGTGTCGGGGTTACTGTTACAGAAGATGATCTGGTGAGCCTAGCACTTCTAGGACTTTCCAAGAGTTGGCACAACTACCAGGACTCAGTTAATGGGAGGGAGAAGATACCAAAGTGGGAGAAATTGTGATCTGACTTGGTACAATAAGAGATTCGATGGAACACCAAAGACAGATCCTCAAAAAAGAATGATGATGAGGAGAATTGTGCCTTAGTTGGAAAGGTGAAGAAAGGGAAGGGGAAGTCATCCCATTCCAAATCAAATTCCAGTTAGGGTGACAAGAAGAAGGACATGTCAAAAATTAAATGTTTTCACTGTCACGAGCTAGGACACTATGCCAAAAAGTGTTTGAACAAGAAGGCTGGTAAAAATCCCTTAAGAGGAGTCGGAGGTGAAGCCCTTTCTTCGCAATTCAAACTAGATTTCACCCTCATCGCTTGCATGGTGTTATCGGTGATGGATAGTGTGTGGTACCTGAATGGTGGAGCCTCCTTCCATATGACCAGTAACAAATATCTCTTCAATAACTTGGAGGAGAAGGACCTCTAGATTCACATCGAGATGGGAGATGATGGGAGGTATAGTGTGATTGACATTAGTACTATTACCTTTCAGAGGGAGTCTAGTTCTCCCCTCACATTGAGAGATGTCATGTGTGTTCTGGGTTTGAAGAAGAACTTGATTTTTGTTTCCATGTTGGAGGATCGAGGCTATGATGTGATATTTAGTAAGGGAAAGGATTTCCTTTGTCACATAGCCACATGACATGTGAAGTGGATCGGGGTTCGAGTGAAGAACCTCTACAAAGTGGAGTGTTGTGTTAAAAACACAACCCCCCGAATTTTCACTTTATTCTCATTATGGGGACCATTTGATTGAATCTTCGTCATGTCACTTTCTCATTTTCTGATTCTGGATTAGTTCAATGAGTTTTATATGTTTTTGTATTCCTATCAAAACTCGTTTGGTATCATTTGGTTGTTTGGTTTGCAAATGGTGCCTAAACGAAGATTGGACATTTTCACTGCCTTGGCCTACTAAATGTATAAAATTTACATTACTTTTGTTTTATAAACTTATTCGTTTGCAAATAATAAACTTTTATTTGTAAATACTAGTTTTATTTTAATTTTTAATCAATTTGATTAATTATGAAAATAACCCTCGATACCAAGACCAAGTCTTATATTACAAAGTGGTTTTTTGGCTTATTGATAAAAGCGGAGAAAGACCTATTGAAAAGAATGCATATATCAAATATAATATCATATTTTTGAGTCATTGGGACTTTGACATCGGAAGAATCCTTTTGAGAATCCACAATATCAAAGTCCGAACTATATTATGAAGAGGTTTAATAAAAAATTTATCCAAAGTTTCGAACCCATGTAATAAAGTGGTTGTAATTCTTTGCATTACACATCGAAATCCATGGATATTGTAATATTAAAGATCTCTGATATAATGCCCTTTAATACAAAAACTTTGGTTTATAAAACCAAAATCTCTAACATATCTTTGCACACACATTCGACTCCCGCATATCGAAGGTAATGCATATCAGAGATTTCCTTTCGAGAGACATTTAAAAAACTCCAATATGACACTCCGTTGATATTTTGATAGTGATATAACCTACGATCTCTGATAACTGATAATCATAACCCTCCAACTTCGAATCTTCGATAATCCACTTACTTCCGACTTTTGAACTCCGATAATCCACTTACCTTCGATATCCAAACCCAATACACTATTTAAAAGGATTTCAATAAGATATCGCGTCTGCTCCATATTGCAGCCCCCCATTATCAACGTTTTTGTTTGTACACATTATAAAAAGTGTCAATGGGCTTACCTCTGATACCACTCAGCTCTTGCCACTTGTCATCCCCAAGGGACCGTTGTTATATTAATTGAAAAGCCATTGATTTTTAATTGGTTTTTGGCGTAAATAATAGTTGTTTGCATATTATTTTTTCTGCCATTTTTATGGCTCAATATGATTTTGTTATTCTATTTTCACAGAGTGCTTCCAATTAAGGCCAATATTAAAACAAATCAGGTCTATTGTCAATGAAAATTCTCGAGGAAGTCAAAGGGATATTATAATAAAAGAAAATTGTTGTTTCAGTTGTTCCACAACTATGAATTCGTCGAAATAGATTGGAGACAAATGGGATTATTCTTATCGTTGCACAAACTAAATTGAGAAAAAATTCTTAATTGTACTGTCAGCATTTTTCCAGACCCCAATAAAAGCAATCCTTCTATTTTATTGTCTTTGAAATTAACTTGACTATGGAGAGATTTGGCGAAATTGTTTTTATATCTAAATCATGTATAAATACTCATGTTTGATTGTGAGAAAGGGGATTCGAATCTGAGAGAAGAGAGGCAAAGTAATACTAGAGCTTACATCCTGTTTGTATAGAAGGATTTAAGACTCATTTGCACTATTGTAGTGAGATTGGATCCATTTGTGCAGACATGGAATTAATTTAGAGACAAAAAAGGATTTGCACTATTGTAATTATCTGATGTTTTATGTAATTTATTCATTTTTGTAATAAAATTTATTTATGTAATCATATGTACAACACTATTGCTTTCTCTATTAATATAAATAAATTCTTCAGATTTCAAATTCATTTATGGAGTATGAGTATGTATATGGCTTTTCAGCACTACTGTTGATTTTTACTAAAATTCTCATTTAGAATTTGGTCAAGCTATCTTGCAGGGTTAATCAGAAATGAGTTTTGAAACTGGAACTTGCATAAGGACAAACCTTTATCTCCTTGAGCTACTAGCTATCTAACAGTTTAATCTTATATATGTCCTTCTTTCCCCATGTCATGTATTTGAACTATTTCAGTATTGTAACATGAATCTTTTTGTTCTTATGCATATGTTTTATTAGGAATTGGAGTTATTTACATTTAAGTGTCTAGTAACTACTTATTAGGCATTTAGTTGTTTATAATTATTTTAACAAGGATTAGATCTTGTGAACTATTTCCCTGGTCTATTTCCTTTATCTAATTTCAATTCTAACATGCTTCTTTTCCCATCCTTTTAGCTTACTCTTGATTGAGAGAAGGAATAATCCTTCCTTCGATCAAGATAGGTCTAGTATTAGATGCATCTAAGATTATATTTTGCATGTAATTTTATTTTCTGCATCCTAGAATTCCCCTCATATAGGGGTAGTCTTTAGAGTGGTTTGGCTGAGCCATAAAGTCAGCGTAAGGATCACTTTCTTACCTAATCATCAAGAAGAGTCGATCTGATGTCTCTTCTCTATTGGTAGGTGAAATTCATACTTTAAGCTAGTAGAGATAGAGAGAGGGTAACTGGACCCAATTGAACTAGTCAGAACCACCATTTCAATGGAAAAGGAATTGTTTTAAGTTCTCGACTGTGTGGTCTCCCTTAAAATATTGAAAGGTCATTTTTTCTGATCAACATGGCAGTAGAATACTGCATTTCTTTGAGCACTAAAGCAGAGAAGGTGTAGAACTGAGACATCAGTGAGTTGTGGCATAGAATATTTGGAAACTTGCACCATGGGGCTTCGAAGATCATGCAACGAATTTCTATAAGACTTCCCAATGGTACACTAGAGTAGAGAGACACATGCAAAGGGTGTACAATGGGGAAGTACAACAAAGCTTCCTTTCATGATAAAGATAATCAAGCGCAAATGATCCTTGATCAAGTTCACTCATATGTGTGTGGATCGTTCTCAACAACATCCATGGCCAAGCATAGGTATTATGTAATATTTGTTGATGATTTTTCTCGTAAGTGCTAGATTTTCTTCATGCAAAAGAAAGATTAGACATTCGCTAAATTTTGTGAATTTAAAGCACTTGTCGAGAAGATATGGGCAGGACAGTTAAGTTATAAAAAGAGATAACGATGGATAATATGTGTTGAATCAATTCAAGAACTTCTGTGAAACAAAAGGATTTTGATGGGAGTTGATAGCACCTCATAACCCACAACAGAGTGGAGTGGCTGAAAGGAAGAACAAAAGTATGGTGGGAGAGGCACAAGAGATGTTACATGATCAGGGCCTATAGTTGCACTTGTGGGTCGAAGCACGCAACACAATTGTTTATTTGCACAACAGAATCCCTCAACGTATTCTCAGGATGAGTACTCCAAAAGAATCTTTTTTCAGGTAAGAAACTAGATGTGGCACACTTCAGGATCTTTGGTTCATCAGTCTATTGCAATGTTACAAAGGATGCACGTAAAAAGCTAGACCCAACAACTGAGTTGGTCATATTTGTGGGGTACATTGATACACCTTACAAATATTGGGTGTGTCTCCCATCCAACAGGATGAAAGTGGTTCATAGAGATGTAAATTTTGACGAAGAGAAGGCCATGATATGTTCCTTGAAAGGGAGCTTTAGTTACATGCATTTGAGGAGCTTTTAGATCCAAAGGAGGAACCTCAGGATGTTGTGGAACAACCACATGCAGAGGAGAAAGGAGTGGAATCACCCACTCATCCAGAGACTTCTAGAGATGGAAGAAAGTGCACCAGAGAGGCTGACAATTTATTGCATGACGCTAGAGAGAATGTGGGAGCACCCACATCACAACGTAGGTCACCAGAGCGGTACACTGGCTACATGGCTTTGATGAGAGAGAGTGTAGAGATTGAGCCATCCTCATTCGAGGAAGCAATGCAACAACTAGTGTGGGTTGATGCCATGGTTGAGGAGTATGATTCCATTATCAAAGTGTTTGGGAGGTTGTCACAAGACAAGCAGACAAGTTAGTGGTGAGTTCCAAATAACTTTACAAAGTAAAGAAAGCAGCAGATGGGAGTGTGGAGAAACACAAGTCCAAATTTGTGGCCATAGGGTTCTCTCAGGTGGAGGGAATTTATTACAATGAGACTTTTACTCATGTATCATGGTACTCATCAATCAGATCTATTCTAGCACTATCAGTGCAGATGGGACGAAAGATACATCAGATGGATGTAAAGACAACATTCCTCGATGACATGATTGAGGAAGAGGTGTATATTGAGTAGCCAAAAGGATTTGAGACCTTCAATAGAGAGTTTCATGTTGTTATATACCTAGGGGTGATAATATGGGGTACAAAGGGAGGTACCCAAGGGAATAATGTATTAATGGGATGGGCCATAGTAATAAATAAGGTGGTTAACCCGTATCATGTAAGGGACCACAAGTAGTTAGTAATAATGTAATGGGCCCATGGTATTAGATAGATAGTATTGAGGGAACCATGGTAATGACCAATGGTATTGTATGTATGAGGCCTATATAGAGGCTAGAGACTCCACATTGAGAGGTGTCAAGGATTATCGTATGAACAAGCATATGGATTGTGGAGTGTTCTCCTTCCTTAAGGAGTGAATGTATGGTGTTTCCCTACCTTATGGGTTTGATCAATAAAGAAGCATTTCTATCTATTCAGATCTTGTTATTTCTTGGGTATATTTGCATTGTCTTATTTTTTCATATCAGATCTATAAAAAGTGGTATTAGAGCTATAACAAGTGGATCAGAGCACTTTCTTGGGCAAAAGTGGAGAATTTTTTTTTTTTTTTTGCATGAACTTTCTGAGGTGGCGAGTTTGCAGATCATAACTGTACGTTTTGGGGAAAAATCTACAAAATCTAATTGCAGATTTAGATTATTTGTGAAAAAATACCCAAGTTTAAAAAAAAAAAAAAAAAAAAAAAAACGGCCGAATCGGAGTCCAGATGAGGGAGATATCGCTGATCTAAAAATCAGTGGTGTTGCAGACAATTTTTCGGGGCAGTGAGTTTGTGGCGCAGATCTGGACGTCTTGGTGCAAAATCTACATAATCTAATTATAGATCTGGATTCTTTGTGAAAAAATACCCGATTTCAAAAAAAAAAAAATCAATCGAATCGAAGCCTGGATGAGGGAGATATCGCTGATTTAAAATCAGCTATTTTTTAGCAATTTTTTGTGATGACGGGACAGTTGCAGCGTGGATCGGCAATTCTAGTGCCTAGATCAAGACTTCTACAACATGGGAAGATGCAGAATGGTTGTTCCATTTCCAAAAATAGGTAATAATAGGGATTTTGAGCAATATTGACTGAATTGTGGCCATTTCAAATTTTCGCCAATTTTTTTTTGTGATGGTGGGCCTATATCAGAATTTGAGGGACTTGTATAAATTTGATGGCTCTCATCCAACCAAATGGCTAGTACAAATGGAGAAATATTTGAAATTAAATTACACCATAGATGATGTGACTCAGCTGAGTGTGGGAATCATGTACTTGGACCATGAAAGATGGCAATGGTGGCAGTGTCATAAAAAATGCCATCTAAGGACAACTACTTGGCAGATGTTTGCAAAATCTATTTGTGACCACTTTGACCATAAATCTAGTTTTGTGGGTCCTCTTACTAAGCTCACACAGACAGACACACAACCTAGCAAAGATTTTATTTTTGCAGGAAAAAAGGAAACCAAGAAACCTAAAGGGTTATTTTCTGCTGGTATCTCCTTATTGCAGGTTCATGGATTGATTCAAAAGGAGAAGATCATTGTGTCTATAAATCCTAATTGCAAGCATAATTTTATCAATGTTAATTTGGCAAAAAAATTGCAAGTTACAACCAAACACATTGAAAACACACAGGTTGATGATGAGGATGTTCAAGTTTATAAGGATTTGAAGCTATCTATGGATAAGTATGTGTTGCATGGTGATTTTTGTACTTCATATATGGATAACATGGATGTTGTTTTGGGATACCCTTGGATGGAATCAGCGAGTACTATCAATATTAATGTGTAGAAGAAATTCCTGAAGTTTTGGTATAAAAAGAAGAAAATTACATTACAGGATATTTCCATCAATAAATAGGTAGAGTCCACGGAGGCTGAAGCAGAAGATGTTCCATGGACTGACATATCAGATGATGAGCCATTGATGATTGACAATCAAACACAAATAGAGGCTGAAGTAGAAAAAGATACAGGTGTTGATACATCAGATGAGGGCTCAGTGGTTGAAGTAATATTGGAAGATAAGACACCATAGCAGGCACCACAACATGCACCAAATAACAGTCAGGCTCCAGTAAGGGGTGAATTAAAGAAAAAGACACCGTGGGTTAAAACTTCAACATATCATCAGCCACATCACCTCGCAAGACAACAACCAACAAGATGGCAACCAATTAGCCACAAAGACAACAACCCCCGTGTTTATGTGAATCATTTCCTTTCCTTTACTGCTGCACATTAAACAAATGAAGTGTTAAAGTATGAATTCATGCTTGCCATGCTCTGCTTTTAAATTTGTTTAATTTCAATGTTTTCTACTGTCTAAAGAGAATTCAAAGTCATTGTTTTCTCTCTTTAGCTTCTCATCTTTCATTCCTGATCATTCATCTCAATTTAAGGCATCAATATTGTTTCCTACCTCGCCCCAAGGAACCCCCTGCAGAAACTGTGTCCAATCCCCGCACCCAAAATTGCCCTCTCCTCAATTTGCCACCAAAAACCCTAAAAATCCCAAAACAACCTTTTTGATCAGTTTACTAGCCTAAAATCAGTGTTAACATATTGGTCATCTCATCCATTGAAGATTTTACCGAGATAGACCAGAGAGAGCCTTCTCCTGCCCCGTAGAGCTAGCTACGAGGCTAAATGGTTTGATGTTGCCTTGAGGTTTACCTTTCTCAGCCTGAGGTGAAATTTCAAGCGCTAACATACTAGCAACCATACTGGGGAGAACAAACTTGTCTGTGGATTGATGTGTTTGTTTCATAAGTATTAGACGGAGCTTGAAGTTATGCCAGGTAGCCTTCGAAACGCTTTTGCTTTGCATAAGTGGAAGTAGATAAACGCTGCTTCAGTCAATCTCTGTGAGCTTGTGAATACAACACTTCATTTTCATTTTACCCCAGTACATGTATCAAGTTCAGATCTGATTGTTGATAGTGGACAACGATCAGACACTTGAAAGGCTGAAATCATTCACTTGGCGACTCTAAAATCAGTTTCGAGATCAGATCCAAAGACTCCACTGGAGGACTATCCTGACCAACAGAAACATGAAAGGACAACATGGACAGATCAGGATCTCAAGTTGGAATTTCATCCAAGACATTTTGTTCTTTGTCATAAATTATTTCTTCTCTTTTCCCGAGAATGTCAAGAAGGCTTTGCAAAGTATAGTATGCTCGAGAAAAGATCCTCGCCCTGCAGTTGATTCTTTCCCTTTGAAGATTGTGAATACCAAAGATTTGCATACCTTTGAGCTTGATCAAGATCCTTTTTCCGAATTTTGTGATGACCATCTTCAAATTGATGAGCCTCAAGAGACCACGACCGATTCTATACCTGCTGTACATACCCATACACCTTGTAAAATTCCAGATCGGTATAAACCTCTTGTTTTACCTTCTGTTCTTC
The DNA here is from genome assembly GCA_031772625.1 of Pinus tabuliformis. Taxonomy (NCBI): domain Eukaryota; kingdom Viridiplantae; phylum Streptophyta; class Pinopsida; order Pinales; family Pinaceae; genus Pinus; species Pinus tabuliformis. The sequence goes on from CM062816.1 coordinate 340,807,525, forward strand.
ATGCTTTCCCCAAAAATTATGATCTATACTTGCCGAGGTTTGACGGTGAATGTAAGAATGTCAACGCTGAGCAACATGTGCAGAATTTTGAGTCCTTTCTTGATCTTTTTGAAGTTGATGATGAAGATGTTAGTATTAGGCTTTTTGCTCTTTCTTTGCAAGCCAAAGTGAAGAGTTGGTTCAAAACCCTGCCTGATAAGAGCATCTCAGATTTCCAGCAGTTCGTCAAAGTTTTTCTCGACAGGTGGATGATCGGGCAGAACCTTTTCTTGATTGTAGAAGAGTATAACCAGCTGAAATGATTGCCAGGGGAGACAGTACAACAGTTTTCAGCCAGATTTAATCAAGTTTATTATTCGATGCCAGTTGATATAAGACCTTCTCCTAGATCTGCTCTCTTGCACTAACCGGGTGCCTTTGATCCGGAGATGGAGTTTCAGCTGAGAGAAAAGAATATTGCAACACTTCATGAGATGCAAAACAATGCAGTAAATGTAGAGGCTCATCTGCTGATCCGAAGGGCAAGGATGAAGGAAGAAGAGATGAAAAACATAGATCCGGCCGAATCAACATCTCTAGAGGTGAAGCTTGACATTTTGGTAAGTGCAGTGGAAAAGATGATGGACAAGATCAACGCAAGGAATGATTATGATGTTCATGGCTCGCCGACTGAAGAAGAACAAGTTGCTGACCCAAAACATTTTGTTTCTGATCCCAGTTGTCATAGTGATTGTTTTATAGATCATTGTGAAGAAGAGAGATCTGTTGATATGACATGCATGCTTGATGATATGTTTTATACCGATGATTTGCCTCAGTTTGATGAGTATGATGATGATTATGTTCTCCAAACAAAAGCTAATCTTATAGACAAATCAGCAGCTAGTCTATGGGAGGAAGAGGTTCACTTACAGCAGCTCGAGTACAATGATCAAATGATGCATATCAGCTATGACATTGACGAGGAAAGTGCAGCAAATTTTGAAGTAAGTGAAGGATCTTTACCTTTTTGTTTTGATTCATGTCAGTTCATTAGAGACAACTTCCATGAACTTAGAAATCAGCTGTCAACAAGTCTTGATCTAGACCATCTTGAAAGCAATAAAAACCTTGTTCCAGACTTCTCATATTCAGATTTGCAGCCCCCAAATGCCATTGGTTGTCAAGTTGCAGATGAAGGCATGGAAGCTGACATATTTGATCAAATGATACAAGAAGGTTCCCTACCATTCTGTTTTGAATCATTTCAGTATTTGAAGGGAAATTTGCATAGTCCATCTTCAGTGAAGAATGAGCAGCATGTAGGCAATCATGTAATCACAATGGAACCAATAGAAATGGGATTGCAGCAGTGTTTTCAAGTTTTTCATGATCCAATAGCTGATGTTTTGGATGAGGTTTGCAGTCAAAGTCTTTCTCCATTGACTACATGTGAGCTTGAAACATGTGCTGACATGAACTTGATCCGACAACCGGTTTCTTTATCATTTTCAGCAGAGGTCTCGTCACAAGGCTCAGATCAAAGTTTGCATTCATGGTATGAGGAGAAGAGAAATCCATTGGATGAGATAAGTTCTAGTGTGCTTGAATTTCATGATCCTTATGCAGTGTTTTTGGAGGCGGATAGAGAATCCATATCATTCAACGGATCTGTTTCTAAGTTGTCATGGGAGTTTCCTTTCAATAGTTCTCTCTTGTTGTTCATAAGTGAGCACTTGCGGAGAATTCGAACAGCAAACAGAATACTTACTTGGTTACACTGGTTGTTTCATTTCACTTGATCAGGTGATGAATGAAACTGTTAGAATAGGTTGTGATGAATAAGCTCCACTTTGAGCATCATTTTCAGTTTGTCGGTTGTGTTTAAGTATTGAGTTAGTTTTTAGTTGAGTGAGATTCAATTTGTGTTGTCAAGTCATCATTTTTCAGTCATGCAATTTAGTTTGAGTTTTTGACTCCATTGCCCAATGATTCAAAGGCACTGGTCTGCTCTCCCAGAGGTCTAAGGTTCTTGGCACCTCCAAGGAGCTACCATCCCCATTGGAGCCAATGTTAGTGTCAGTCTTTCCAGCCTTCCTACAGTGATCAAATATGCTCTTACAAAGTGGTCTCAGAGTGTCAAGGTCAAATTTTGTCATTTCAGTGAGTCTTCAAGCAAAATTTGGTCACTAGGCATTAGGTCTAGGGTTTGCCCAAATGTCAGTCCATGTCATCATTTAGCTGAGCCTATCATCATTCAGATGGTTGTCATTATCATGTCAGTGTCGAATGAGTCATTTTACACCTTATTCATGCTTCAGTTGTGCCTAGGTAAGGTCATTTCCCTCTCCTAGGGTTTTGAAAGCTAATTTCTCTTGGACGGTCAAATCATCGGAAAAAATTGTATCTTGATGTTCATACACCTTCCCCTATCCTTAAAGTACCTTAACAAATGCTTCCCATCCCTTAGATCCACCAAATTCCTCATTTTTGCACAAACCCTAGTTTCTAGCTACAACTTGGCAATTTTCTAGGTTTGGCCTGTGTTTTTCCCTTTTGGACTCCTTCCCCTCGCTCAATCTCTGAGATTCCACTTTCCCCTGCTTCCTAACATCCCTCCTTACTCCCAAAAATTTCCTCAAGAATTTAGAAACCCCCTATCCCCTTCATTTCGCTTCATTTCGACAGAATTCCTTGTTTCACACATCGGGATAAGTTTCACTCAAATTATGTTTCAGAGAAATAGAAGATGAATTTTGGAAACTGAGAGAGATTTTTGTCCAAAACATTCCAAGGAAGAAAAACCTCCTTCACTTTTTGCACAGGTGTCATGATTTAAGAGAAATGTCAAGAATACCATTGCCTCAGGAGAATCAAAGACACCTCTAAAGTGACCTTGGGAAAATCAAGTTTTCTCCTAGCTTGGTTGGCCAAATGATTTTCTTGATGAGTAAAATGATAACTAGACACAAAGATATTTCCAATGAGCTATCATGAGCTCAATTTGGGGTTGAGAAAGGCATTCAAAAGTTGACTGCAACAACACTCTTCCTTGAGGCAGCCTCATTTGGCACCTTTTGACCAGTCTTGGGAGATTTGATTTTTGACAGGTCAAATAAACTCAAAATTGAAAAATTCTAGTTGGGTTGGAAATTAGACTCAAAGACCTTTCCAACGAGCTATCCTGCACCCGATTCTGACACCGGGAAGGCCTCCAAAATCCTCCTGCAAAAGCACGACCCGTTGAGACTGGCGCGCGACCCGTTGAGACTGGCGCGCGACCCGTCAGGGCACCTCCAGCAGTGTAAAAATTACACAGGTGCGACCCGTTGAGGGCGTGCAACCCGTTGGGCAGTGCGCGCGACCCATCAGGATTCACCTACAGAAAATTTTCCAGTGAGCCACAAATCAACTTCTTTCTCCTAAATTTCTTCAGGTAGGCCTCTAAATCATGGTGATTTTGCTTGGTAAAGAACAAATGAGCATAGAAGATGTGTCAAATGCCATCAAGATGAAATGGGAAATTCATGTGTATTGTGCTTAAAAAGGTCAAAGGCAAGTAAAGCTAGGGTTTTGTTTTGTTGTGCTCAAGGTCATCCTTTTCATCCCCACTTTTTCCCCACATCCTATTACCACCTCCCTTATCATTTTTACCCAATCTCCCTACCAAAAATACTAAAAACCCTACCCCTACCCCTAAAAATCAATAACATAACCCTAAACCCTACTTCCCATAAAACCCTTGCATATTATGATTATGTGATGTTGTATATGTCATAATTTCTTCCCTAAATTCCCTCTTACATATATTTTCCCTAAGTCCCCTCAAAAGTCCCCCTCCCTAACTTCTCCCTTGTGTTATTTGTCCCCTTGAAACAACATCTCAAACAGTCAAAATAGCAGGGCATCCCATGGGAGGAGTTCATCTCTCGTAAGTTTTTCACAACACCACCCTCGCCACATCCTGAGGTTGTTCACGAGGAGGGAGGACCATCTCAGTAGCATGACATCCCTATCACTAGACATCTCAGCTCCTCACCTCTGGTTACCTATCAGAAAGGCCCAAGGGCCTTATTTGCAGCAGCTCGACGAGTGTTATCTCCACATCAGGTGGAAGGGGCCTCGCTTTCTTCACCAGCACAGGTACCAGGGAGGGGCAAGCAGCCCATGATTGATGAGGGGCCATCAGGAGTTCCAGATATTGAGCTTGTTGATCTTGAGGCCTTTTCTCCGAGCCAAGAGGCAAAGGAGGTCATTCAGCACCTTAGAGCTGCAAATGAGGTATTGCAAAAGAGACTAGAAGGTGCACAATGGACAATCTCATACCTGGAGCAGTGCAACAAACAATTGGAGGATGAGAAAGCACTTGATGAGCTGTGGAGGATTCGTAGTGACCGAATCTTGAACCGAAGAAGACCCGGTGACCCATTGCCCGCTGACCGAGAGTCCATGCTCATCCAGGTAAATGCACACTTGGAGAAGCTGTTGGCTAAGGCCAACCAAGAGAAGAGATTGCTGAGGAACATGAAGAACCATTACTGGGCAAGAATGCATGTGTGCAAGGCAAAGATGAAAATGTTCCAAAGGCGGTTGGCAAAGGCACAAAAAGGGAGAAAGAGGCCTGATCCCCTTCGTATCTTGGCTGAGGCTTCACTCAAGGATCAAGGCACTAAATAGCCTAGCCATAGCACAAGTCCCAAGAAATTTTGAGAATTTTGGGTGAATTTTGGCATTTTTTGGCAATTTGCAGGTTTTTCCCATTAACGGGTCTCACCCCCCCCCCCCCCCCCCCCCCCGCGACCCTACATCAGGGCAACTCCTTTTGACTAAAACTCAGCATTTCCAGATTTTTCATGCAAATTTACATATGCTCATGGATGGACTTGAGATTTGGTGAAGTTTTGGGCCTCCAGAAAGTCAAAAAACTAGTAAAAATTGACTTTCTGCCACTTTTTTGAATTGCAGAAAGCAGTCTTGGGAGATTTGAGTTTTGATAGGGAAAATGAACTCCAAATTCAGAAATTCCAGTTGGGTTGGAAAGTAGACTCACAGACCTTTCCAACAAGTCCACTTTTGCTCAATTTTGCCACCTACAAGTGCCCCAAACATGGCTCAAAAGGTGCACGACCCGTCAGGCAGGGGCGTGCGACATGTCAGGCAGTTTTGTCTAGAAATGCACTGTACAGCTCGGAAAAACACAGTTTGACCCAGTTTGACTTTTTGGGATGAAATGTGATCCTCTTTGATGTAATTTGATGTAATTATTGTACTTTTTAGACACTTTTACTCTTATGTAACACTTCTAGAAGATTCATTCATGAAAAGGGTAAATATTAAATGAATGAATTGGTTTCCTAGCTTATAGAGGCAAGTTGTTTTGACTACCTAGTTTGTAGTGCTTAGTTTAGAAGTGGTTGAAACAGCTCCTAGGATAGTGAGCTCGACCCATGGAGGCAGGGAAAGAGGTTAGATCATCTATATTATGTACTTTCTTGCTCATTTTCATGGTTGGACTCTTGAGGGAGAAGCTATCATTGTATTGTTTCACTGTATCTCTGCAATTTTTGGCTAAGGAAGACCAGGGTTTTGCAGTCCTCTTTGGGATTCTTGTGGATTCATGTGTTGATGGTGTGTTTCTCAATGTTCTTGTAAGTGTGTTTATGTGAATCATTTCCTTTCCTTTACTGCTGCACATTAAACAAATGAAGTGTTAAAGTATGAATTCATGCTTGCCATGCTCTGCTTTTAAATTTGTTTAATTTCAATGTTTTCTACTGTCTAAAGAGAATTCAAAGTCATTGTTTGCTCTCTTTAGCTTCTCATCTTTCATTCCTGATCATTCATCTCAATTTAAGGCATCAATATTGTTTCCTACCTCGCCCCAAGGAACCCCCTGCAGAAACTGTGTCCAATCCCCGCACCCAAAATTGCCCTCTCCTCAATTTGCCACCAAAAACCCTAAAAATCCCAAAACAACCTTTTTGATCAGTTTACTAGCCTAAAATCAGTGTTAACATATTGGTCATCTCATCCATTGAAGATTTTACCGAGATAGACCGGAGAGAGCCTTCTCCTGCCCCGTAGGGCTAGCTACGAGGCTAAATGGTTTGATGTTGCCTTGAGGTTTACCTTTCTCAGCCTGAGGTGAAATTTCAAGCGCTAACACCCCACATGACAGATAGAGAGGAGCGAAGATCCACCTACTACACATCAACATAGAAGAGCTGCCATAGTCAACTTCCATCTCAAGCGAGCGAGGCACCAGGAAGATCAAGGGTTCACCTTTCTCTTGGATGGCTAGATGCACGTGAATGGTACCAGTTGACTACTCTTTTGAGTAGATCTTATTATTTGTGTTCTTCCCATGTTTTGGGGATGAAACATGCTAAGGGGGGTGGAATGTTATATACCTAGGGGTGAAAATATGGGGTACAAAGGGAGGTACCCAAGGGAATAATGTAATAATGGGATGGGCCATAGTAATAAATAAGGTGGTTAACCCGTATCATGTAAGGGACCACAAGTAGTTAGTAATAATGTAATGGGCCCATGGTATTAGATAGATGGTATTGAGGGAACCATGGTAATGACCCATGGTATATTATGTATGAGGCCTATATAGAGGCTAGAGACTCCACATTGAGAGGTGTCAAGGATTATTGTATGAACAGGCATATGGCTTGTGGAGTGTTCTCCTTCCTTAAGGAGTGAATGTATGGTATTTCCCTACCTTAAGGGTTTAATCAATAAAGAAGCATTTCTATCTATTCAGATCTTGTTATTTCTTGGGTATATTTGCATTGTCTTATATTTTCATATCAGATCTATAACAAGTGGTATCAGAGCTATAACACATGTTTGCATACTCAATCAAGCATTGTATGGACTGAAACAAGCACCTTGTGCTTGGTACACCAAGATTTACAGCTATTTCACTGGTTTGGGCTTCACCAAAAGTGAAGCAGATGCAAAACCTTACCATATTGTAGTTGAAGGTAAATTGTTGATTATTGTATTATATATTGATGATTTGATTCTGACAGTTGATGGGAAGATGATTAAATCTTGAAAAGAGGATCTTTCAAGAGAGTTTGAGATGAAGATATCTTCCAATAAGATATTGAAGAAGTTCCACATGGAGAGCAACAAACCCTTAAAGACTCCTCTAACTAGTAACTGAAGGAAGGAAGATGCAACTTCAGGTGAAGTAGTGGAGGCTACTATTTTTAGACAACTTGTGGGTTCACTTATGTATTTGGTGAACAAACGACCAGACATGTGTTTTGAGGTTAACCAACTTCATCAAGCCATGCTTAAGCCTACCAAACTGTATTGGAAGGCAGCTAAACATGTGTTGAGATACCTCAAAGGCACCACTCAGTTTGGTATTTGGTACATATGGACAGAGGGAGTGAAGATTCAAGGCTTCACAAATGTATATTGGGTAGAGAGTCTATCCGAAAGGAAGATCACATCAGGGGGAATATTTAGTATTAGGTCAACAATAGTTTCTTGGTACAATAGGAAGTAGAGATCAGTTGCATTCAATTTAGTAGAAGCAGAGTACATGGTTGCTAGTCAAGCAATTTGTGAAGCTATCTGGATCAGGAAGTTCCTTGTTGGGTTGTTTGGTCAGCAGAAAGATCCTACAATGATTTACTATGAGAATTAGATTTGTATCAAACTCTATGAGAATCCAGTTTTTCATGATTGGTCCAAGCATATTGACATCCAGTATCACCATCTATGAGATTGTGTGTAGAGGAGAATCATGTTGTTGGAATACATTCCTACAGAGGAGCAGGATGCGAAGATTTTAACAAAGGCATTGTCAAGATGAAAATTCGAGTTTCACAAAGGTAGGACTAGGGTAGCAGATAACCCCTTTCTTGTTGAGAGGGAGTGTTAAAAATAGAAACAAGAAAATCCTAATTTAATTTGTGCTTGAATTAAATTGGGAATTAAATTTGTATTAAACTCTCATAGCAACTTTAGCAGTTAACTAAGTTAAGTTAACTTAGTTGGATCAGTAAAGTTAAGTTGACTTAGTTGGCTCAGTAAATTTGAGTTGGGAGTTTATCTAGAGTCATGTAGAGTGATCCCTAATTTTAGGGGCCCAAGTTGAGTTCTTATTGAGTTGTAATTATTTAATTCAGTTTAACTTAGTTAAATTCAGTTAAACTAGTTCTAACTGTTGGAGGAACTAGTGAGTGGTCAAGTTAATTAAATTGGATTTAATTTGCATGCATTGGTCAATCAGATAACTAATAATTCACTCATAAATAACTCATGCATGTCATTTCTGAGAAAGATCCAATTGAGATTAGAGTTCGGGGACAATGTACTCTCAGCTGTAAAATCATCTAAATTAAATTGATGGTGCATGAAATCATAGGAATGCATATGGATGGATTACGTAGTTATGAGTGAGGAATTTCCCAATTAAATACGGGCTAATTCCCAAGGGAACGTTGCAAGGAAGTAGGGGCTTGGCAGGCAACAGATTTGGATAAGTATTGGATTGATATGGTTTGTGAAGAAGTGAGTGAGATTGTACTTGTGCAGAGATTGTGCAGGTTGAACAAGCATTGTATTTTCTTCTCAAATCTTATGGTTAATGCAATATACAAATAGCAATGGTTTTTGGCTGAGGCTTTCCCCAGAAAATTATTGTGTTATGTGTGATTGAAATTAGTCCTTTTTTGCTTCATGAATTCATCGATTAGTTTTGTTTCCGCTGATGAGTAGAGTAGATTCATGTGAATTGTTTTAGCATATCACAATCTACAGTTTGAATCTACAATAAAAATTTACACTCACAAATCCTAACCCTAACTGCATGTCTGATCTCCCTATATAAAGAATCCATCCTAGAGCTCATCTCACATTCATCTTTCACTTTTGAGATTTTCGCACTTTTGGAGCACAAGAAGCATTCTCTCTCTCATGGTTGCAAATGTTACAACATTCAAGTGAGCTTCTCAACTATTTCTTTTGCTTTCACATATGTCATTTCACTCGCTCTTTCTTTTGCAAGTGTCGCTTTTGCTTGCTTTCATTCTTACATGTGTCACTTGTGTTTTCTTCTATTTTTTCATGTATGGCTTTCACTCTTGCATGTGTCAATTTCACTTGCTTTGGCATATCCTAAGAGCACGTTGGCACACCTTTTATAGGTAGCTCCAGAACACTCTCTTGCACTATTTCATGTTATCTATCATAAGAACATGTTGCGTTGGATACTTTCCCAGATCATAACACATATTTTGATTATAGTCAACACTTGTGTCATAAAGGCTTACATCCTAACTGTTGCACTAGGAGATAAGTGTGATTTTATTTTTCCTTCAATGAATTCATGTTGGTTTTGGGTACTATGAACATTATTGTCATGTGTTTGATTTTGAATGTGTGTGTGATCATGTTTGGGACTTGTTTGTATGCTCTTACTCTCTCCTTCTTGTCTCACTAATATAACACTTAGTCAATTTTTGGATTCTTCCTTGTCCTCACATCATGCGCAAGTTATGAACACCTTTAACCTTTAGTCAAGTGATGAGCACATTCTATACTACTGCACTATCAAGCCTCTATCATGAGCCTCTTGCTTCATACACTTTCCCTTTTCATCCATATTGATGGTAGCTCCCTTCACGTTGCACATCGTGCATCCCTAGAGAACAGTCACTCAACCCTTGTTGCTTACACTTTCCCACTACGCAAAGCCTTGATCAACCATACCTTTTATTTCACATTGAGAACTCTTATTTGACAGTGAGGTCTCCTTTAACCACTTTCAATGGAAACCTATGCAATACGAAGGCCTCCCTTCCTTGATTGTGCATTGAGCATTCCTAGGGCATAGTGATCCAATTTTTTGATGATTACTCTTTCCGTCTACGTAATCCCTTAATCATACTTACATTCATTACACATTGTGCAGTCCTAGTGGAAAGTATTGTCATTCCTTGGAACTTGCATTGGTGACCTTCTCAATCCCCAAAGCCTCCTTCTCAACCATTGTCCATTGCTTAGTCACAGTGCCTAAACTTTTCACCCTTGTCTCCCTAACTTTTCCATTGTACAAAGCCTTGTCTCTCTCTCTCTCTCTTTCCATTGATATTGGGAATTGATATTGTCTTGTCATGAGTGAACTTCATTTGCAGGTTCTATCATCGTATCATGGAAATATGATGATCAAGGAGGTCAAAAAGAATAGGTTACAAGAAGGACACTCGTGGAGATGAGACACAACGATGTTGATCCAGGTGGATATTAGTGGCCACCTACCAAGTCCACCTGGACCCCCACCATTGTTTCTCTCAGCATTTTCAGTTTCCTTAATTGTAGCACAACTTACTATTTTTAGCAGTTTTTTGGGTCCTGAACTTCCGGAGCCCTTTTGAGGCCCTAAATGATGTTTTTTGGGAAATCTGGGGGCAACATGGGTCCATGGATTGATTTTTCCCTTCCCAAAGTGGTAGTGCTTAGATAGATATTTCTAACAAGCTATTTTATGCATCAAACGGAGATCGTATGCCAAAGTTACAACCCCGGGAAGTTGATGTACCAATTTACCCAAACGTGGCCCACAGTTTGGCGTTTCATCTTCTAGGGTTAGGTTTTGGAATGTTAAGGGTTTTCGATTGTTTCTCAACAATAAATAGGCCTTCGAACCTCATTGTAACACAGTTTAGAGGCATGTAGCCACCACATCTCTTCTCAGAGAAAAGCTACCATCGCCCTAGCTAGTTTATTTCCATTACTGTTTGTAAGCATATTTCAGTATTTTACATTAATGAAATGAAGTATTATTTCCCCTGCATATCTGTGTTTATGGTTATCTCTGTAATTTATTGCATTCCTGTTTAAGTCTGGATCAGTGGTATCAGAGCGGTCTACTTTTTCTCTGTTTTTCTTTGCATGTCCCCATCGAGGTCGGGATATAAGGAGTTAGGGCTTGAACTGGTCAAACCTTTACAAGACCAGCCTCGCAAATCCCAACGGCCTCCCATGGCGGATGAGAAGAAAGATGAGGGGGCAGGAGATCCTATCAAAATCTTGCTCGAAGAAGCCCTCTAGTGACAATGGAACGCGATGATGGACAACTTTGCCCAGATCCTTCAGTAGCTACCCAGAAGCAACACGTCGGCTTCCAGCAACTACTCTGGAAACACCACGCCCTTTAAGGTACAAGTTAATTTTGAAATCCCCATATTCAAGGGTTAGATAGATGCAGATGCCGTAGATAAATGGTTAAATCTACTAGAGGGTTATTTTTTTGTTCATGAATTTTTGAGTCGAGAAAAGATTGTTTTCGCTCTTCTCAAAGCAGCACCCCATGTCAAGGACTGGTGGGAAACCTACTGCCAGCAAAAGGATGAAATTAATGGCTCACTATTTTCAGCCGCACCCACCTGGAATTCATTCCGGGATGCCATCAAGGAGCAGTACTACCCTATCGGAAGCTATGAGGATGAATACATAAAGTGGACCATGCTGCGGCAGGGAAGGGACCAAGACGTGTCGGAGTTCACCAATCTTTTCCATACCCTTCGCACAAAGTTGGGTATTAAGGATTCAGAGCAACATTTGATACTCAAATACTGCGGTTGCCTGCACAAGTACATCCAGGAAGAAATACAATTCCTGAACATCTCCTCGCTCGGCATAGCATATCGATATGCCCTCAAGTTCGAGCAGAAGTTTAAACAAAAGAAGCAAGACTTTGGATCTGCAAATCCAAAACAAGGGAAAGGTGTCCCTAAACCACAGAACAAAGGACAAAGCCAAGGCAGGGCAGCCCAAGACAACCCACCGAAGCTGCAAGAAAAGAACAACACTGCGAAGCCGAAAAAGAACACGAGAAAATGGTGTGAGTTCCATAAGAGCTCCACTCACAACACAAGTGAGTGTCGGGCCAAGCAGTCACTAGTGGCTGAGCTAAAGGTTTCAGAATCAGATGCATGTTCCAACTCTAAGTCAGAACCCGACAAGGGTAATGACAAAGGGAAGCAGATCATTGATGCGGATCCCAATGCCATTGTTGCTTCCGCCAAGATCCAAAAAAATGAACTCAAAGATCCAGAGGAGGAGGAGTGTCTCTTCCACTCCCAGATGTGGGTAAAGGGCTCCCCGCTACAGTTCATTATCGATAGTGGGAGCCAAAAGAACCTCATTTCGACAGAGGTCGTGAAGTGGTTGGGCTTACTGACCATAGCACATCCACAACCATACACCATCGGGTGGCTTCACCAAGGACGGGATCTTCACGTGAGCCAACAGTGTCGCCTTTCATACAACATCAAGCCCTTCACGGATGAGGTATTGTGTGACATTGCTCCCCTTGAAGTTTGTGATGTATTATTAGGACAACCAGATTTGTGGAAGTGACATGCTGTGTATGAATCAAGGCCCCGTGTTGTTATTATTACATTGGGAAATAAGTTGTACAGGATACCAGAGCTAGCACCGCCTACCGCCATCTCTTTGATTACTACAAAACAATGCAGTGAGCTCATTTCCAAAACTAGGAAATTTGTTTTCCTGATGATATGCCCTCAAGGAAAGAAGAAGACGGTGGTCGTGGCCTCCAAACAGGGCCCCTCCGCACGACAACTACAGATGGACAAGGTCGTGGAGGAGTACGAGGACATCTTCACCTCCCCCGCAAGGGTTCCTCTACACTGTCAGGTCAAGCACTCCATCGATCTGACCCCAGGGGCGCTGCTACCTAATGGACCAATTTATCGATGCTCCATTCTGGAGAACAATGAAATCAAGAGGTAGATTCAAGAGCTCCTGCAGAAAGGTCACATTCGTCTGAGTTCATCGCCTTGTGGGAGCCCGATCGTGTTGGTACAGAAGAAGGATGGGACTTGGAGACTCTGTATTGACTATTGGGCGCTGAATAAGATCACTGTCCGTAATAGGTACTAGATCCCGTAGATTGATGACCTCCTGGACCAACTAAAGGGGGCGAAATATTTCAGCAAGATTGATCTGAAGTCAGGATATCACCAGGTACCAATCGAACCCTCTGATGTGTGGAAGACTGCCTTCAAAGCCAAGGAAGGCCTTTTTGAATGGTCGGTTATGCATTTCGGATTGACGAATGCTCCTGCAACCTTCATGAGGCTAATGGATGACATATTGTGGCCATTCACCAACTCATTTGTAGTGGTATACTTGGATGACATTCTAATCTTCAACCAGAGTTGGGAAGAGCACCTCCACCATATCCGACAGGTTCTCCAAACACTGCGGCAACACAAGCTATGTGCCAATTTGGAGAAATGAACTTTTGCATGACCTAGGTTCGGTATCTAGGATACATTATTCATGAATAGGGGGTGCATGTGGATCCAGCCAAGATCCAAGTCATTCGAGATTGGCCATCTCCAACCACTCTAACAGAGCTCCGCAGCTTTCTAGGTCTTGCCAACTTCTACCGCAGGTTCGTGTTGGGGTTTTCTCATATCACTTGGCCCTTGAGTCAAGTCACCAAGGGAGGAGCGAAAGCAAAATTCTTTTGGTCTAAATCTCAACAGAAGTCATTCATAGAGTTGAAAGATCGCCTCTACATGGCACTAGTGCTCGTGTTACCAGATTTACAACAACCATTTGAGGTCGAGACAGATGCCTCTGACTATGCTATTCGGGTAGTCCTTACTTAACACGGGCATCCAGTGGCATATCACAGTGAAACACTTTCAGACACAGTCCAGAAGTATCCCACTTATGATAAAGAGATGTATTCCATTGTGCAGGCCTGCTGACAATGGAAGGATTACATTTTGGGGAAGGAAACGATCATCCACACAGACCACCGACCCTTGCAGTTCATACAGACCCAAGGGAAATTGCAGAATGATTACCATCAGAAGTGATCTACATACCTACAACAGTTCCATTTGAATATCAAGTATAAGAAGGGTAGCACCAATAATGTTGCAGATTGCCTCAGTCGACCACCGATCATGGCGTTAACCACCGTGCTCAACTCTTATGGAGACGACACTTCTGATTGGCCACTTCTCTACAAAAGCGACCCAGAATTCGGCCACACATACCAGACACTCTTGGAGGGTCGGCATGTTCCAAATTTTCACCTATAGGATGCCCTATTATGCCACCTTGGTCACCTTTGTGTTCCTTCAAGCGAGCGTGCCAAGCTGATTTGGGAAGCACACTATAGTCGGGCTGCTGGACATTTCGAGGTCGAGAAAACGGTGGCAGTACTGCAAAAGTATTTATATTGGCCGAATCTTCGACAGGATGTTGGGAAGTACATCAGATCATGTACTGCCTGTGCCATTGCCAAACCGACCATCAAGAAGCAAGGCCTCTATGCCCCACTGCCTACCCCTAGTCGACCTTGGGAATCCATATCCATGGATTACATGTTAGGCTTTCCTTCCACTAAGCATGGAAATGATTGTGCTTTTGTGGTCGTTGATAGGTTCTCGAAGATGGCTATTATGGCAGCCTGCAAGAAGAATATCGCAACAAAAGCCACTGCTGAACTCTTCTTTGAACAAGTGTGGGTGCACTTTGGGGTCCCCCGGTCTATCATCTTAGATCGGGACAGTCGATTCCTTAGTACATTTTGGTCCAATCGCTGGTCAATGTTGGACACCAAACTCACTAATTCCACAACCTTCCATCCTCAAACTGATGGCCAGACAGAGGTTGTCAATAGGATGATTGTGCACATTCTGCGCATGTACAACTCAAAGCATCCACGCACATGGGACGAGAGCCTCCCCTATGTTCAGCACAGCTACAACCGAGCTCTTCATAGCTCGAATGGCCACAGCCTTTTCAAGTGGGCCTGGGATTCCAGCCACTATGCCCCATTGACGTGGCCATGCCACTTGCAGCTACTCACATAGATTCGGCTCATGTCCAGTCTGAAACAGATAAGGCAACCAACTTCATTGAGCACATCCAACATATTCACCAGCAGTTCCATGACATTCTGGAGAAATCAAATTCCAAGTACAAGCAGCGACATGATCAACATCGGGTGCCACACAAGTTTCAGGTGGGCGACAAAGTCTAGTTGCATTTGCAAAAGGAACGCCTTATAGGAGCCTATCGGAAACTGAGACCACTTTGATATGGTCCTTACACCATTACTAAGGCTATGGGAGATAATGCATTTGAGCTCAACATTCCCCCATTCCTTGGCCTGCACCCAGTGTTCAATGTAGACCGCCTTCGGCCATACTTTCCACCATTGCTAGACACATCTGACATTGCAGAACAGCTCACACCCACAGAATTAAATCCAGATTGCATGGAACAAGCTGCAACTGATCGGATCATGGACACACAGATCAAGAACACTCGCCAACATAATATCCAACTGTATCGAGTTGTCAAAGCAGGCCAACTCCTTCATCAGGGCAAGTGGCTCACCAGGGACCAAGTTCAGCAAAATTTTCCTCATCTCATGGAGGAACTCAACGCAATGGGGACCATTTCTTCCTAAGGGGGGAGGAATGATCCAGGTGGATATTGGTGGCCACTTGCCAAGTCCACCTGGACCCCCACCATTTTTTCTCTCAGCATTTTCAGTTTCCTTAATTGTAGCACAACTTACTATTTTTAGCAGTTTTTCGGGTCTTGAACTTCCAAAGCCGTTTTGAGGCCCTAAACGACGTTTTTTGGGAAATTTGGGGGCAACATGGGTCCACGAACTGATGTTGCCCTTCCCAAAGTGGTAGTGCTCGGATAGATCTTTCTAACGAGCTATTGTACGCGTCAAACGGAGATCGTATGCCAAAGTTATGACTGCGGGAAGTTGATGTACCAATTTACCCAAACGAGGCCCACAGTTTGGCGTTTCATCTTCTAGGGTTAGGTTTTGGAATGTTAAGGGTTTTCCATTGTTTCTCAAAAATAAATAGGCCTTCGAGCCTCATTGTAACACAGTTCAGAGGCATGTAGCTACCACATCTCTTCTCAGAGATAAGCTACCATCGCCCTAGCTGGTTTATTCCCATTACTGTTTGTAAGCATATTTCAGTAGTTTACATTAATGAAATGAAGTATTATTTCCACTGCATATCTGTGTTTATGGTTATCTCTGTAATTTGTTGCATTCCTGTTTAAGTCCGGATCAGATGTTGTCATGTAGGAGTAAAGGAATTTTGGACCACAACGAAGAGATGGAAACTCATAATGAATTAGAAGGTTTCAATACTTATCCAGACCCTTAGGAGGGTGAAGGTGAAGTATAATTCAGATATATCTGAAGAACTAAAGACATATAAACAAAGAGAGGAGCTTGGCATTAATACAGTGCAATGAATTCTTATGTTACAGTTGCCAAATTATGGCTTCTCAAAGTGTCATCACAAAAGTATTATATTGTCCATGTATTTTTCCACAATTTGTGGAACGTAATTCTGTATTTCCAAAAAAACGAGAAAGTGTGAAATGTGTGGAATCCTAATGGTTACACATGGAAAGTGGAAAGTCACTAGGAATTCCTAGAGTCATGTAGGATCTCAAAGGTCACATAGAAGCTCAAAAGTCATTTGGGCGTTCAAGGGTCATGGGGGAGATCAAGAGTAGCATGGGAGGTGGAGAGTCATCTCTTTTGTTATAAATAAACCCTCATAGCTTAAGCAAATAAATGTTCACCTTGTATTCTCTAGCTTGGCATAGGAGAGAATATCATTCTTTGGAGGAGAAAGTAGTGGCTTAATGTTCCACTATTGGAGGTAGTGTTGCATCATTGTAATAGTGTATCTTAGAACTTTCACTTAATATTTGAATCTCTCAGAGCTAGTGCACTTTCATGCATGTATTGTGGATGTTTTAAGACCATTATTTTAATGTTTACGATATATGTTTATGTTCATACATTCTAAACAAAGTGAACTATTTTTTTGGCTTTGGTATACATCTTGTTAAATATGCATTGTTACTTTCTTTCATGATCGTTGTTACCTTGTGAACTATTTTTTTGGTTAGTTAACAATCCTTTCTCTACTCCTATGTGTATTTATTAAGATAGTACTATCACTTTTCTTCTAAAGACACACCTTCTCTCTTCTTGCTTATGAAAGTACCTTATGTACATTGCAATTGTATGCTTCACAGTTTAAACTTACTTGCTTGTCTCAAAAGGTTATGTGCATACTCTCTTATGTTGTTTATTGCATATAAAACAAATATATAAGTTATCGTGGTTGATCCTATTATTCGGATGGGTCTACTACTCCAAATGGTGTGAGGTCTAGTTGGGACTTCAGATCAAGGAGACCACCTGTATGTTAGCAGTTTCCAGCACCATCAACATTCTAGCACTAGAAGGAGGGCCAAATGACAAGTTGATCCCATTAAGTCCATTTTGAATCTTCATCTTGAAATGGATCATCGCCAAATCATAATACCAATATTTTGAACTTGATCTTACAATCCCCATGGAAATTATTAATGACTTTTCTTAGTTTAAATTCGATGGTGAGGGCAAACTAACTGTGCTTGGATAGATGATTCAGTTTTCTCATTTTTGTCTCTATAATGGAATACATTGTAAGAATGTCATGGCCAGACTATTCACCCTCACACTTGAAGGTCGTGTCAAGCATTGGTGTCATACATTACTAGTTGCTTCTATTCATTTGAGAAACTTGTTAAGGAGCTTCATGAATCTTTTGACATGTATGATTATCAAGATGTATATAAAAGAATCAATCAACTTAGAATGAAACACGATGAATCATTAAAGTATTTTATTTATCAATTTCTTCACCTTTTCTATGAATTTTCCAAGGAAGATGTTTATTGGGATTTCATGAGTGAGAAGTTTCAGCGTTTGGTTCTAATCTCCCTAAAAAATTTTGAATCAAATCCTTGTTTGTTTTTTCTCTTCCAACTTGTATTTATCATGAGGCACCTCAAATCCCAAAGGAGTAACCTACTACCCTTTTTGTCCCCTCTCCTCCTCCCTTTTCATTTCTAAACAAGGTAGTCTCTAGTGTTGTTGTTGAAGTTGGAAAATCACAAAATCAAATTGTTGATACACTTATCCCACCTTCATACCGTTCATATGATCAATATCTTATTCAAAAGATACTTGGATTTTTTTACACATTCATAGAGCCTAATGTGAAGCTTGATCGCTTGATTCCCCGATATGACATTAATACACAAAATATTAATCTTAATCTTGAATCTGATTCTATTGAAGGTATTGTTTCTTCAAGTGATACATGTCGTCCTTTATCATCAACATCTCATGGATTTCTGTATTGGGATTCACTTGATCAACCAGCTCCACCAACAATTACTTTAGATACTCATGTTTATCAATTTGTTGGTCTAAATGGTAATTAGGTACAAGGTGGTCTCATTTCACAAGGAGCAAAAGGATGACACATTATATCCCTATTCTCTTTTTCAAATTCATTTATGTTAAAATGATGTTCCTACATTCTTTTTTGATCAAAAGTCATGTGACACTAATTATCTGTCTAATTAAATCAAGATGTTTAATCAAATCAAATGCTTGGGTGATTTCATCCTGTAACCAATGACTCCTCTTATTGAGGTAGTGATGAGTATTCATGTACATCTTTTGATATCTTGACTTATCAAGAAGACTTGGATTTCAAAGTTCATATCTAGAATCTAATTTGATAATAGAAGAATTTCTCATAGGAATTTATTCTACAAATCACTATCCCTTGGGTCTTGATACATCTAATGGATTGACTGCTGATGAAAATATCCAATGTTCTTCAAATTCCCAATTTGATGAATCAGATTTGAATTTTACATAAGGTGGTAAGGTGATACATGGTAAAGAATAAAACGAATATAATCATTGAACATATTTATTATAATTTGAGTAATTTATTTGGTGATGTTAAGACATATGATGACACTATTGATACCAACAATTGCCATATGATTCATAATGATCTTGCTGAAATAATTGATGATAGTTGTCTTCACACAAATTTTGACCTAACCATGCTTTCAAAATTCAATCATCCAACATTTTGAAGTTCAGGTACCCATCAGGAAGTCGAGGCACTTCAGCTCCCATTTATGGTTATGTAATGTTCTCACAATCTTGGTGAGGCCTTTAAACTAGGTTAGATTCAGATCCTTTTTCATAATTATGTTCTCAACATTGTTTCACTAGATGTAAGCTCAATATTGAAGGATTTTCAACATTTTCAAGTTGATTTTCTTAGTCCTCAAGATAGATTTCTTCATCGGATAAAAGATTCTTGTTTGGTTGATTCATCATCATGCAGATCCCTTGTATTAAACCTAGGATTGGAGTACATATCTCTTACAAATGTACACAACTTTGAAACTTTCCTTTCAAATTATCACGAGTTAAAATATCCCCCCTTTCAAACTCTTTCGTGAATGATCAATTTCTTATCGCTCTTGTGTATGTTATGTGGTTAATTATTTTTATATCACAATCAATCTTTGTGAGTGTCATTCAATGCTTGAATTGTCTAGAAGAGAAAAGCTCATGCGCTGACAAGCCAATTTCTCACATTGATATGAATGTTGGACATGATTTGACATATGCTTCTAATCTTTTGTCATTCTAGTATCCTAAGTGGTTTCCCGGATTTACGATGGCATTAATTGTTTTTAATTCCCCAATATTTCATATTGTTAGTCTAGTATGTAATCATATGCAAGGGGAACCAATAGAGAATCGAGAATCTTACATGGAAAACCACCAATCTGATCATAACATTGGTTCTAACAACTATCACTTAATTAATCATTTTCCCACTAGTACATCTAATGATAGTTTTCTTACATTAGTTGATCTTGTCTAGCCCATTGATTGTTATGATTCATCATTTCACTATTCAAATACTTGTTGGATAGTTGAGGCACTTTAAATTTTATTGATGGTTATGTCAGGTCCTCACGATCTTGATAAAGTTTCAGAATGAGATCAACTTATTCCTTATTTGCAAGATTCTCCCCATGTTTCAATTGTGTTGATTGAAAGTTCATTCTCCCAAGAGTTTTAGGGTTTCCAGAAGCTTTTTTTTGGATACTATGATCAAATCTATGATTAGTTAGAGGAATATTATTTAGAAAGTTATGTTGCTAATAACAAGCTCCAATCTTACTTGACGTTTGCTAATAACGAAATGCAAACAAATGTACATGTGTGGGATGCCTTCAAGGTTTCCATGATCATTGTTCTAATAAATAAGGTAAAGGTGCAGTTTGGTTAAAGCAAGTTATTGCAACATACTTTTTTTCATGTAGATGTGACATTCACCTTTATGTGCAAGTGATTCAGGAAAGTATTTTTATTACAGCATACCATTTTATATTGTCACTAATAATTTATACCTTTCTACTTGTAGGTCAGGAACAACACATGTGGCTGCATTGGAAATATGACATTACATGATCCTGATCTTCTTGTTAGATAGATTAGAGGTTATATTTAGTTTCATTCTAGTCACTTTTGCATCGCATTACAACATTGTTCCCGCTTCTCCTTTCTCATTTGATTTTTGTTCTTCACATGCCCTTTACTAGTCTTCTCCTTTCTCATTTGATTTTTGTTCTTCACTTGCCCTTTACTAGTCTTTACTTCACTTACTTATTTTCTATCTTTTATGTTATGTCCCTTTCTTTAGTGTCTTTGCTCACGTTTTGTTTTAATAATACCATGTATGAAATTTTTCCTGTTTGGCTCTATGGTATTGTGGAAAAAGTAGAAAGGGAAACTATAGAAAATGGAAACACTTGGCTTATCTTTGGTCTACTTCTTTGGTTAGGCCTAAATATATTTGAAGGTTAATGATGCGTGTATGGAAAATATGTTTCATCCTAAGTGAAAGCTCAAGTGGATCTACGATGCATGTATCTATAATGGGATCTTATTTCCTTGAATCAACTTTTATATTTATTGGTTTTAACATGTCAACTTAGTTGAGTAGAGAAGGGAAAGGAGGAAAATCCTATACTAATTTCAAAGGTGTATATATAAGAGTGTTTACAAAGCAAGGAACTTATTCGTTAAATAAGTCAGGATACTCTTCCACCCTTGGTGAAATAAATTCCAGTGAGCATAATGTAATCAAATAAATTAAGGGTGAAAGAAGAGAAAGGTTTCCTGTGTAGAGGGGTGAAGCAAGCAACTTCGTTGGGGTATTGAATAGGCTCCTTGGCAATGAAGCAATGCTTGTGATTCCTTGAAGTGACTCCGTTAGGGTATTGAATAGGCCTGTTGGTAGCAGAGCAATGCCAAATATTATATTAAAACTCTAAATATATTTAACTCATGGAACTCATATACTCCTACTCCCTAATCAAACAATTGAAGTTTGACTAGCCTTGTTAAGCTTCCAAGAGTAATAAAAGGGACTACATCTTTAACTCAAAAAGTAAGGAAGCTAGGGTGATAAATAGAATGAGGAAATTCTTCTAGAAGGCTAGAAGTCATCCTCAAGGTTATACCTAAACATAGAAGTCAGGGTTCTTCTAGTGTGTCACTAATTATTGTAGCTTCTACAACCCCCTCCAAAAAATTTCCTAGCTTCAAATTTTTGAGCCTCCTTATGATCATGCCATATTTCATTTCAAGCCATGAAGGTCATGCTCGATCATGTTTTCTAAGTGTTCAAGTATCCCTTTAGGAATTCTAAGTGTCACAACTACTTGATTTTACATGCCCAACTCTTGATGTCTTCACAAACACACATTCTAAGATAGGCTAAGCGCAATTCATAGTGAGAGTGTTGGGCAATCTTGGTCAACAATTATTGTGTAGTCCTTGTTGACATTCATTGCAAATTCCTTGTTGATAGTTGTTGCGTGGTACTTGCTGACAGTCACTGCACATTCCTTGGAAATAATGACTGTGTGGTCCTTGCCAACAATGATTGTGCAGTTCCTTGTGATATTGCATGGACATACTCTGTGGACAGAGATTGAGCAATCCTTGTTGACATTAAATGCCCACTTATTGTTTATAGTGAGAGCGAACCTTTTCAAGTCATTTTTGTCCCACTTTCATTAGTAGTCAACTCACTCTTGACTCCTAATTTCCTGGCATGCACTAAGCACCCTCACAAATCCTAACCCTAATTGCATGTATTCGCTCCCTATATAAAGAGTCCAGCCTTCATCTTTTTCTTTTGAGCTCTACGCACTTTTGGAGAACAAGGAGCTTTCTCTCACTCATGGTTGAAATTGTGATATCATGTGGGTGAGTTTATCAACTGTCATTTTTTCTTTTGCATCTATCGCTTCATTTTCTCTTTCTTTTGCAAGTGTCGCTTTTTCCTGCTTTCATTCTTGCATGTGTTACTTGTGTTTTCTTTTGTTTTTGCATATGTTCCTTTTGCTCTTACATGTGTCACTTTTGATTGCTTCCGCATATCATAAGAGAATCTTGGCACACCACTTAGAGGTGGCTCCAATGTACTCTCTTTCACTATTTGATTTTTTCTATCATAAGAACATGTGTTTGACACTTTCCCATAGCATAGTGCATCTTTTGATTGCAGTCGACACTTATGTCGTAAAGGCTTACATCCTAACTATCACATTTGGAGATAAGTTTTGTTTTATTGTCACTTCAATGTGTGCATGTTGGTTTTGTGTATTATGCACATTATTTTCATGTGTTTGATTATAAATGTTGTGTGTGATCATGTTTGGGACATGTTTGTATGCTCTTACTCTCTCCTTCTTGTCTCACTGATCTAACACAATCAATTTTGGGATTATTCCTTGTCCTTACATTAGGTGCAAGTTATGAACACGTTTAATATTCAGTCCAGTGATGAGCGTATTGTGCACTTTCAAGGCTCAATCATGAGCCTCTTTTTTCCTACACTTTCCCTCCATGCCCATCTTGAGTTTAACTCCCTTCACATTGTTCATTGTGCATCCCTAGAAAAGAGTAACTTAACCCTTGTTGCTGACACTTGCCCACTGTGAAAATCCCTTATCAACCCTACCTTGTGTTGTGAACTGATAATTTATAGTTGATAGTGAGGTATCCTTTAACCCCTTGCAATGAAAATCTACGCAATACCAAGGCCTATCTTCCTTCATTGTGCATTCAACATTCCTAGAGCACAATGATCCAATTTCTTGTTAATTATACTTTCCCTCTATAGAATTGCTTAATCAACCTTTCCTTCATTGTGCATTACATATTCCTAGTGAATAGCAAGGTCATTCCTTGGCCATTGTATTGGTGACTTGCGCAATCCCCAAATCCTCCTTCTTAATCATTGTGCATTGTGTAGTCATAGTGCCTAAACTTATCACCCTTGTCACCTAGACTTTCCCACTATGCAAAGCCTTGCCTCTTTCTCTTCCCATCATGTAATACACACTTCTAGTTTCCAGATCTCCATCCCATGCCTCTTGAATCTGTGCTCTTCACCCAAGAAGGCCCCTTTCTTATACTTTACTCAATTTGTCCCATCACATTCATCATCGCACATGAGAAAATGAAGACAGAACAAGTGAATTTGGGGATTGATGTTGTCTTGTCACGAGTGAACTTCATTTGCAGTTCCTATCATCCTATCATGGAAAGATGATGATCAAGGAGGCCAGGAAGAACATATTACCAAAAAGACACTTATGGAGATGAGACACAAAGATGTTATCATGCAGGAGTAAAGGAATCTTGGACCACGACAGAGAGATGGAAAATCATGTTAACTTAGAAGGTTCCAATACTTATCGAGACCCTTTGGAGGGTGAAGATGAATTACAAATCAAATCTATCATGAAGAACTGAAGACATATCATCAAAGGGAGGGACATGACATTGATATATTACAATGAATTATTATGTCATAGTCACCAAATTATGGCTTCTCAAAGTGTCATCATAAAAGTCTCATCTTGTCCATGTATTTTGCCACAATTTGTGGAATGTAATTTTGTATTTCCAAAAAAATGAGAAAATGAAAAATGTGTGGAAGCCCAAGAGTCACACATAGAAAGTGTAAAGTCCCTAGGAATTCCTAAATTCATGTAGGAGCTCAAAGGTCACATAGAAGCTAAAAACTCATATGGGATCTCAAGAGTCTTGGGGGAGATCAAGAGTCACATGGGAGGTGGAGAGTCACCTCATTTGCTATAAATAAACCCTCATTTCTCAAGTAAAGGACTTTTCACCTTGGCTTATCTAGCTCGACATAGGAGAGAAGGCCATTCTTTGGAGGAGAAAGTAGTGGCTTAATATTCCACTATGGGAGCTAGTGTTGCATCATTGTAATTATGTATCTTGGAAATTTCACTTATTTGAAGCTCTCAAAACTGACACACTTTCATGCATGTATCATGGATGTTGTAAGACTATTATTTTAATGTTTACTATATATCTTTATGTTCATACCTACTAAATAAAATGAACTATTTCGTTATACATCTTGTTTAATGTGCATTTTTACTTGATTTCATGATCGTTGTTACCTTGTGAAGTATTTTATAGGTTAATTAACATTCCTTTCTATGCTCTTGTGTGTCTTTATTAGGATAGTACTATTAATTTTCTTCTAAAGACTCACTTTCTCTCTTCTCACCGGTGAAAGTACCTTATATACATTGGAATTTTATGCTTCACAATGTCAACTTACTTGCTTGATTTAAAGGTTATGTGAATACTCTCTTATGTTTTTTATTGTAGCTAAGGAAAATATTTAAGTTATGGCAGGCTAGCCAATTATCTGGATGGGTCTCCTACTCCAGTGTGATGTCTAGTTGGTAATTCATATTAGCGAGACCCCTTGTATGTTGGTGGTTTCTAGCACCATCAACAAGTGGGAGGGGATTAAAATTTTTCTATTGGGGCCATGAATATATGGGTGCTCAAGCCCATATAGATCCCCTATCCAAACATTTTATCTACAAGTTGGAGGAGCACCATTTTTGTGATGTGGACTTGCTAAAAAAACAAACCTACTTGGAAAAATAAGAGGACTTGAGAGGCTATAATTGCAAGAAGGATTAATCATTTTTTAATGGTGGAATGTTATGAAACCAAATCACAAAAAGATAGAAAAGATATATCAATGACTTAGAAATCAGCCTCTTTGAGGGGAAAACCTCCTTTACATTACTCAAATGAATAATTCTTGGATGATACAAATGAAAAAACATCCTTTCTATATATAGGAGTCTAAGGGGTCACAATATAATCAAATCCGGCATAACAATAATAATATAAGGGCACAAAAATAACAATAGTGGGCTTCTATGAGGCACAACAATAACAATATGGGGACAATGACAATAGTAATGGGGGAATCACTAGTATTATAGGGACCTAACATGCCCCTCTCCTTCAAAAAAGTGTTTTCTTCAATGCTTGAGTAGTTCTAGATGCTTCTGTATAAAATTCTCATCCTCCCATGTGGAATCTTCAGTGGGTAAGTTCTTCCACTTGATAAGATACTTTGAAATTGATCGATTTCGTAGTTGTCGAGTTCTTGTTTCTGTGACTGCTTTAGGTTCCAATATGATTTCTCCTTCCTCATCAAGCTCTGGTAATATTGTTTGAACTAGTAGCTTGCACCTATAACCTTCTTTAAGCATGAAACATGGAAAAATGGGTGCACTTGGGAAGCTGCAGGAAGCTCCAATTTGTATGCCATAGTACCTATCTTTTGCAACACCTTGTATGGACCATAATACTTTGGTGATAATTTATTATCCTTCTTAGATTTCTTGAAGGAAATTTGTCTATATGGTTGTAGCCGTAGGAATACCCAATCACTTACATCAAAACTTCTTTCACTGCAATGTTGATCTGCATGTTGTTTCATTCTATTCTACGCCAAAGTGAGGTTATCCTTTAAGAGTTGGAGAACTTGTTGTTGATACTCAATGTAATCTTCCACTGCTTGAACCTTAGAATTTTCTCTTAAATATGATGTGATGGACTGTGGATGATATCCATAAAATGCCATAAATGGGGTCATTTTTGTTGTAGTATGGAAGGAAGTGTTATACCACCATTCAGCCAGAGGCAACCATTTCATCCATTGTGTCTGTTTATCAAATATAAAGCAACGAATATATCCTTCCAAACATTTGTTTACTATCTCAATTTTCCCATCAGATTGAGGATGATAAGATGAGCTATGAGCTAACTAAGTACCAAGACAAGAAAATATTTCTGTCCAAAAATTTCAATGAAAATTGGATCTCTATCATTACAATAATCTTTGGGTTTCCATGTATCTTTTGAATTGTTTCCATAAATGCAGTAGAAACTTTCCTCGCTTTAAACGGATGAGATAATGCATAAAAGTGTGCATACTTGTTAGGTCTGTCAACTACCACCATGATAACACTCTTTCCTTCAAACTTGGGTAAACCTGTGATAAAATCCATTGAAACCTCCTCCCAACATTGGCTTGGAATGGATAAAGGTTGTAATAGACCTGGGGTCTTAATTGTTTCAACTTTATTTTGTTGAAAAACCAAACATTCCGCCACAAAATTTTTAATATCCAATTTAAGGCCATCCCAAAAAAGTTCTTTCTTAATCCTATGGTAAGTTCTTAGAAATCCTAAGTGCCCTCCTAAGGGAGAGGTGTGAAATTCCATAAGAATCTTTTGTTTGAGTTGGGAATTATTACATAGGTATAAGAGATCTTTGTACTATAACAAATCATTTTTCCAACTAAATGTATCAGATGTACTGGGATCTTGTTGTAACTTTTGAATTAGTGCCCAAACTTCTTCGTCATTCTTCCATTCATCCCTTTCTTTTTTTATCCAATCTGGTTGGATAATAGAAATGGCAGAAAGAAATGCTTCCACATCCTCATCCTTTCTTAAGAGTGCATCTCCCACAACATGTTCTTCCCTTTTTTGTAGATGACTTCCAAGTCATAACCCAACATCTTTGTGACCCATTTTTGCTGATCTTCTAAAGATAATCTTTGTTCTAAAAAGTATTTAAGACTATCATGATCCGTTTTTACCTTGAAGTGTCTTCCTATTAGGTAGGGTCGCCATTTCTTAAGTGCATGTAGTATTGCCAACATTTCCTTCTCGTAAATAGCTTTGTGTAAATACTTTCCTTTGGTTAGACGAATTTCAAAAGCAATGGGTCTTTCTTCTTGCATTAAAACAACACCAATTCCATTTCCTAAAGCATCACATTCCACAATAAAGGTTTTTGTGAAATCCAATGCTTGGCACATTGAATCTTTAAGATGTTCAAAGGCCTTCGTTGCTTCTCGAGTACATGAAAATGCATCTTTCTTCAATAATGTTGTTATAGGTGTTTTTATTCTCCCATAATTCTTAACAAACTTACGATAATACCCTGTCAACCCGAGAAATCCTAGTAGATGCTTTATGGATGTGGGGATTTTCCATTCCTTAATGGTTTTAATTTTACTAGGGTCTGCCTTAACACCTTCAGGAGATACAATATGACCCATATATTCCACCTCTTGTACTCCAAAGAAACATTTGGAGCTTTTTTCATATAATTGTTTCTCCTATAATAGTTTGAGCACCCTGTCAACATGTTGAACACGATCCTTCCAAGACTTGTTGTAGATTAGTATATCATCAAAAATACTAACACAAATTTCCTAAGGAAGGGTTTGAAAATGGAATTCATCAAACCTTGAAATGTAGAAGGTGCATTGGTAAGGCCAAAAGGCATGAACAAAAATTCATAATGACCCTCATGAATTCTAAATGTTGTTTTCAGAATGTCTTCAGTCTTCATTCTAATTTGATGATATCCTAAACGGAGGTCCAACTTTGTGAAGTAAATTAATCCATGCAATTCATCCAATAGTTTATCAATGATAGGAATCATAAATTTTTCTTTAATAGTGAGCTTGTTGAGCTCCTTAAAATTCGGATACATGCGCCATGATCCATCCTTCTTGTGAACCAGTACTACTGTAGCAGAGAAAGAACTTTGACTAGGTTGAATTATACCAGCCTCTAGCTTTTGTGCAACCATATTTTCAATTTCACTCTTTTAGGCATAGGGATATTTGTAAGGCCTGATATTTGGAGGAACACTTCCTGGAATCAAATGAATAGCATGATCATGATCACGAATAGGTGGGAGGCATTTGGGAGTCTCAAATACCTTGGAATGATTGTCCAAGACTTTTTGCAGATCAGAAGAAATAGATGATTTCGATGTGGGAACCTCTAGCAAACATAAGTGTGCAATTACGACTCGTTGTTCTTTCTTTAGAAGCTTTGTCATTTCGTTAGAGATGATTATCTTTACCAGTTTCCCTGTGATGCCCCTTGATTCAACTTCCTTTCCTTTTGAAGAAAATTTGATGAAAAGTTCTTGAAAATTAAAAGCTATTGTATCCAAGGATTGTAGCCATTGGACTCCTAGTACAACATCAACACCTCCCATTGGAATGGAAAGCATTGGGCTACTCAATACATATTCTCCCATGGTTAGCTTGATATTATAGCACTTTCCAGAGAAATTTATGGTTCCTCCACTTGCAACCATTGCTTAACACTCTGGTGTTGGATATAGGAAGCAATTCAATTCCTTGGTTATCTTACAATGAATAAAATTGTGGGTACTACCCGAATCAATCAACACTATTATCTTTTTCTTCTTGATATGTCCTTCTATTTTCATAGTTTGAGGAGTGGTAATTTTGGCCAATGCATTACAATATATGGTCAGATTCATTTCTTCTTTCTCTAGGGTTTTTTCCTGGTGTATATCCTCTAATTTCGATGTTTCCTGTTCCTTTTCTTCCTCCTCTTCACAATCTATGTAAAATAATTTCTTCTCAGCACACTTATGACCTTTAGTGTATTTGTTATCACAATTGTAACAAAGCCCTTTTGCTCTTTTTTCTTCCCATAGTTGGGGTGTAAACCTTGTAGGTTGTGGAAGGCTAGGGGCAACAACACTTCCATCTTTATAATTGTGAGTGGTAGGCTTCCTTGTTGCCATAATTTTTCTTTCCATTTTTCTTGCCAACCTGAATGCCTTCTCCAATGAATTAGGTTCCCAAAGGCGAACCTCATGTTGGATGTTATCCTTTAAAGTCCCTATGAACACATCAATCCTATGCTCCTCTGGAATATATTTTACCCTTATATTCAATTTTTGGAAGTCCTCAATGTGATCCATCATTGAACCCTTTTGTTTGAGATTTATCAATTGGCTAAAAAAAGTGTTGCTTTTTGTATCCTCATAATGTGCTATCATTTCATCCGTAAAAATTTCCCAAGTGACAATTTGTTTACGAGAGAAAAGCCATCAATACCATACAAATTGATTTGGTTCCAAATATAAAGTTGCAATGTGTACCTTTTTTGTGTTTTTCACATTATGGAGATCGAAATATTGCTCCATCTATAGTATCCATGTTATGGGATCCTTGCCATCAAATTTCCACATATCGATCTTTGGAACATGATGGGTCTTCGATCCAACGATAGATCAATGAAATCATGATTAACATTTATGTTGTTCTCATCATGAGTTTCCTTTACTACCCTTTCACCATTAGTAATCATTTCTTGTAGAAACTTTGTCAAATATGTCTTCAAATCTTCCATGTTGTCTTTAATTTTTTCTTCTAAACCATCCATCTTAGGTTCCACGCCTTTCTTTAAACCATCCATATTAGCTTCCACGTCTTTGTTTAAACCATCCATCTTAGCTTCCACACCATCCATCATAGTTTCTACATCATTCATCTTAGCTTCCACGTCATTCATCTTAGCTTCTATGCCTTTCTTTAAACCATCCATCTTAGATTTAGTTACTTTTTGTGAGAGTGAATTTTGTTGCACTTGGTCTCGTAATTTTGATATCATGTTGCATTTCTTCCTCTTCTTCATGAGTCATGCTAGATATTTCAGGTTGCTTACCAGGTGTTTCCATTTTCTTTCTTTGGGGCCGTTGAGCCTCAAACCTGCACCTTCCTATACACCCTCTCAGCCTTCTTTTTCCACTTACTTCATCCACCAAGCTGTTAAATCATTGCATTATAGTCTAAAAAGAGCTTCTGACATGGTTTGCTAACTATGCTTATGACTATTGTTTGGTTTAGATTTTTGTTCATGCAGTTGCGGAAACTTGTCAGTTTCCGCAGCCAGCACAAGTTTCCGCAGCCATTTTATTAAAGGTTATGCTACAGGTGTCCTATGAAGAAACGAGCCACATGGGCAAGCTATAGGTGATGGGTACATGGAACGTGTCCCTTCAGATCAGCCAAATCATCCATAAAAGGTCACAGTCAACAAGGGTCAAAGGCAAAGCCAACCAAGGAATTTAGCGGTGGCACGTCTCTGTTTTGAGCACGTGAAAGTTTACGTGGCACAGTCCTCAGCTCACGGAGATATCGGCACACCTGGAGATCAACCCCGTAACCTGAATCCAACAGCTACCACTTCGAAGATTTAATGGACATGATGACCGTTACGCTAGATCTCAGGCTGAGGAGATCTACGTGTCTCTGGCAACACAGTTAACAGCATAGGATTTAGTTAGTTAGTTACAACACTCTTTCATTATAAATAAAGCATTGATAAACGCTGTGTAGAAGCTTTTGGAGATGTAATTTTTGAACTGTTGTTATTATCACCCCACTGCACTCTATTTTACATATTTTGTTGTTGCTTTAATACATGAGAAGACTACTTTCCTAAGCTCATTTTTGTGACTTTTCGTTCACTGGCTGATGTGGCGAAGGGCCCCTGCGCACTAAAGCCCTGTATAGTTTTCATTTGATTTTATTATGTTTCTGCTTTCATAATCATTAGCTTGTATATAACATGCTGTTTTGATGTTTTTAATTCACTGTTGTTTACATTTTCATTTATGTTTTCTTATAGCTGTCAGCTGATCAATGCTTTTTTACAGGTTTTCTTAGGCAGCCCAGGAAAATTTTCATCTTTTTGATAACTACTGACATATGAGATCATCTTGTCCTTCCTGCTAATTTTCATTTTCTGAAGATTAGTTCTAGCACTGTCATTTTTCAAATTGTGTTTTGCTTATTTATTTTTCTGCTACTTAGACATCATACTACTCATTTATTTATGGTTTCTTTCTATAGTCAAGTGACTATATTAGTAAGAAATCAGAATATTACTTATTGTAGTGTGATTTAGTTATCATATTGCTTAACTTATTCATGATTGCTTCCCATAAGGTAGATTGAGCTGAAGGGTAAAGGATCAGAAGAGTTGAAGTAGTGTGATTAGTTTCCTTTATGCAATTTAATTTAGATATCATATTGCTTAACTTGTTCATGATTGCTTCCCATAAGGTAGATTGAGCTGAAGGGTAAAGGATCAGAAGAGTTGAAGTAGTGTGATTAGTTTCCTTTATGCAATTTAATTTCCTGCAATTTAGATATCATATTGCTTAACTTGTTCATGATTGCTTCCCATAAGGTAGATTGAGCTGAAGGGTAAAGGATCAGAAGAGTTGAAGTAGTGTGAATTAGTTGATTTTGCTTTCAGTTTTTGAGTTGCTTTAAGTTTAGTTTTTACTTTCTTTTTCATGCAACAGCAAGGATACTGGGCCATTGTCATTAGTTCATTGTTTGATACATTTACTTCCTCTTAAGAATTGATTTCATTACAGTTATTTTAAAGCTTTCTTTTTGAACACTTTTAAGTTTGGAAAATCACTGTAGAAATCACCATTACCATCCATACTTAGCTTTCATTTTCGCCATCACACATTAGGGAAAGATAAATCCAAAAACAAACTAAAAAACTCAAAAACGACAAAAGACTAAGGAAATGGTTATCTTGTACATATAGTACACTTCACTTCGTCAGTTTACGAATCCCGGATTGACATTTTAAATAGCAATTTAGAACACATTAAATTGACCAAACATTTTGGCGCCGTTGCCGTGGAAGTGAAATTAGGTAGCCAATTTCTAAAAAAAAAAACAAGAAAATTTCAAGGAAGGAAAATTGATAACCTCTCAAAGTATGCTCTCCTCTTGCACTTAGTGTGATCTGGAGGATCAGAAAAGAGAAAGTTATTGGTTTAATAGTTTCTTGAGTATGCTCTCTTCTTGCACCTAGAGTGACCTGGAAGATCATAAAGAGAATTATTAGCCCGATTTCAAGAAAAATAAAAAAAAAATGACATGCATAGAGCAAGAAATTCTAGGGGAAGGTTTTTAGCTAGAGCCAAGAGTTCAATTTTTACAACTCCTTCTACCTCAAGGAATAGACAAGAGACACCTCCATCATCTCCAACCTACACTCTAGCCCTAGGATTCCTGGAATTCAAGAGACAATAGTTGAGTTAGGAGACTCTTCCTCACCATCCATTGAATCTGAATTAGGAAAAGATCCTTTCTTTTCTTCTACAGGGAGACACATTGTAATTGAAGAAGTAGAATCATCTGAGGAAGAAGAGGGAAAAATTCCTCCTCGTTCACCATTAGTAGAGGAACCAGAGGACTCTGAAATCTCTCAGAAAACTACCATGACAGAAGAGGGAGTTAACGGATTTGGTAGAGGTAGAGGTAGAGGAGGGGGAGGAGGAAATAATTGAGGAGGTAGAGGTAACAATGGGGGAAATAGGGATGGAGATAACTCGTTTAGATTTCCTATAGTCGATGAGGATTCTCAAGCAACAATGAAAAATATTTCACCATCTGTCCTCCCAAACTTTCATGGGTTAAGAAATGAAGATCCTGAAACATTTCTATTTGAGTTTGAGGTCGTGTGTCGAACCTATGATTATCTAGAAGACTCTCAAAAACTCAAACTGTTTCCTTCAACATTGAAAGGAGCTGCTTTGAAATGGTTCATGGGATTACTCACTCAATCCATTAGGACTTGGAATGATATGAAACAAACATTTCTGGATAGATACATGGATTATTGTATGCCTACCAACCACAAGGATGAAGTATTTAAAATGGTACAAAGAGAAGATGAAAACTTGGAGGATTTACTTGAAAGATTCCAATAAAATCTGAAAAGAGCAAAAATGAGTAACTTAGATGAGGATACCTTGAAAGCCCTTCTATTAAAAGCCATTAGAGATGAATGGATAGATATTTTGAACATGATGGGAAAAGGAGACATATCTCAACTTCCACTTCATGACATAGTAGAACTGTGTGTCCATCTCTCAAGAGGAAAATCTAAAACTGGAAAAGGTCCTGGAGATCCTTCTCTCATCAGAGCAAACAAATCTGCAACTGGATCAGTAAGTAGGGTTGAGATTGGCAATATGCTTGATGAATTCAAAACTGATATCTTAGGGAGTCTTAGTGAGCAACTAGACACTCTTAAGATCCACAATAAGCAGAAAGAAGAAGCTGAAGCTTTAGCCATCTTTTGCCCAAAATGTAGAAAAAAACATGCTCTCAAGGAATGTCCCTTGGATGCAAAAGTTGTAGAAACATGTGCGATTTGTTCAAAGAATCATGAGACCAAGGATTGTCCTTCAATTCTTGGGCTCAAAGCTATCTTTCAAGAAGATCCAAATACAATTGAGTCTCTCTGTTTTGTTGCAAGGAGACCTTGGCGGGGGTAACAAAATCAAGGGTTTAACAACTCTATGAACTTTCAACCCCCACCAAATTGGAATCCTTGGCAACAACCGTGGTCCCAACCTCAAAATCCTTTTCAATCATGGGTACAAGGTATGCAAAATCCTTATGGGAGATTTGCTCAATTTTATCAATATCCTCCATCTTTTCAAAACCAACAAGCTCCACAACTTCCAAATCAAAACCCACAACTATCATTGCAATTTCAACAACAACAACCCTCTCAAAAAAACCCAAATTCTCAACTCTTGCTTCCATTCCAACAGAAGTCAAATCAACTTCCTTCTCAGCCATTGCCAAACCCCAATAATAAAAACCCTCAAAATGATTACATGGTAGAAGGTCAACAATTTCCTGCCTATATGATTGTTCCTCTCAATGATGTACAACTCAGATCTGGTAGAGTTCTAGATAAACCTTCTATAGATGCCCAAAATCAAAGCATTTCTGAGGAAGAATCTTTTGAAGCCAATAAGGGTTATGAAGCATCTCTTCAAAACCCAAACACTCAGAAAGAAAAAGGAAAAGAGCTAACCCCCACAACTCCTATAGTTGAGCAACCTGCATCTTCATCCACACCTCCTTTTCCTGAAAGATTACAAATTGACAAAGGGGTGGAAAAACAAATCTTGTTGCCTGACTATGATTTTCTAGATGAATTGAAGAATGTCTGTATCAAGATTCCCTTGTTACAAGCCATTAGAGAGATTCCTATTCTAGCAAAAACAATAAAGGAGTTGAGTCTTAAAAGACCAGGAAGGAAACCTAGAGACACAAGAAGAATCCACCTGGTAGGGAAAATTGCAGACATCATGATGGGAAAAATTACTATGCAGACGTATGTAGATCCCGGTAGTCCAATTGTCAAAACACATATCAATGGGGTTGAAATTCCAAATAATTTGATTGATTTAGGGGATGCTATCAACATTATGAGTAGACAGACTATGGAACAGCTGAAACTTCCTAATCTTCTCTTTACACCTACTTTATTGCAACTTGCAGATCGATCAATTATTAAACCAGATGGTGTATTAGAAGACATTTCAGTCTCCTTAGACTCTTGGGAATATCCAGTAGATTTTATGATTTTAACCCCCAAGAGTAATTTAGGAGGACACCCTCTCATCTTAGGAAGACCTTCGCTAGCCACAGCCGATGCTTTCATCAGTTATAGGTCTGGGGATATGTATATTTCTGATGGTAATTCGACAAAGAAATTCAATCTGTATCCTCCAGCAAAAGCAATTACAGAAATAGGAGATAATGAGTGGATTGATGATGAAGATACTATACAACCTGTCTTTACCATTTCTAAAGTTAGTGAAGATAGTCAAATTCTGAACACATTAGAAAACTTTGAAATATCTTCAGAATATGACCACACACAATTTTAGTTAGATTCTGACATTGAGTATCTATCATCTAGACAAATGTCTCTTTTCTCTATGGAAGAATTTGGTAGTTCCGCCATTGAGATCTTTCCAGGAAAAACATTGAATATCAACAAAAATTTGGAAAGATCACAACAGGAAGAACTAATCAAAATCTTGCAAAAACATTCTACTGCATTTGCATGGGAATATACTGATATGAAAGGTATTGACCCTAAGACTTGCATTTATCACATCTACATTGAGGAAAATAGCAGACCAATCAGACAACCTCAGAGAAGGATGAATCCAAACCTTAGGGAGATAGTGAAAGAAGAGCTCCAAAAGTTACTTAATGTAAACTTCATTTATCCAATTTCAGATAGCCGATGGGTTTCTCCTTTGGTTATAGTACCTAAAAAGAATGGTAAATGGAGGGTATGCATTGATTACAGAGAATTGAACAAAGCAACTTTGAAGGATTACTTTCCTTTACCCTTTATCGATCAGGTATTAGATACTTTAGCAGGCAAAAAGTATTTTTCATTTTTGGATGGTTTTAGTGGCTATAATCAAATTCAGGTAGCACCTGAAGATCAGGACAAGACCAAATTTACCTGTCCATGGGGAACTTTTGCTTACCGAGTACTTCCTTTTGGATTATGTAATGCACCCGCAACATTTCAAAGGGCAGTACTAGG
This sequence comes from Pinus tabuliformis, assembly GCA_031772625.1. Classification (NCBI taxonomy): domain Eukaryota; kingdom Viridiplantae; phylum Streptophyta; class Pinopsida; order Pinales; family Pinaceae; genus Pinus; species Pinus tabuliformis. The sequence continues at coordinate 340,843,135 of CM062816.1, forward strand.
AATCTTTTCCGATCTAATCCATGATTGTGTAGAGGTTTATATGGATGATTTTGCAGTTTATGGTAATTCGTTTGAAGAAGCATTAGAGAATTTGGAAAAAGTCCTTATAAGATGTAAAGAAACAAACCTATCATTAAGTCATGAAAAATGCTTTATGATGTTTACTGAAAGGATTTTTTTAGGACATCATATTTTAGGAGATGGGATTAAAGTTGATAGATCAAAAGTTGAAGTCATCTCCAAGTTGCCTATTCCAAATTGTCAAAAAGATGTTAGAAGTTTTCTTGGATTTACTGGATACTATAGAAGATTTATTGAAAACTTCACCAAAATAGCATCTCCATTCTTCAAATTACTTACAAAAGGCTGTGAATTCAAATGGGATCCTGATTGTCAATCTGCATTTGAAACTTTGAAAACAAGAATATCTGAAGCACCCATTTTAAGAGGTCCAAATTGGAAACTTCCTTTCCATATTTCCACAGATGCTTCAAATACAGCTCTAGGAGCTGTATTGGGACAAAAGGATTTAGTTCCTTATGCCATTTACTACACCAGTAAAAAGCTGACTCCCACTGAGTTAAACTATACTGTGACTGAGAAAGAGTTCTTAGCTGTTGTTCATGCAATCAATAAGTTTAGACACTATATAACTGGCTATGAAACTTTTGTCCATACTGATCATTATGCAATTAGATATCTCATGAATAAACCTGTTACTAACGGCAGAGTTACAAGATGGCTCTTACTTTTACAAGAATTCAATATTACTGTGTTGGATAGACCAGGGAAACAAAATACAGTAGCTGATTTCTTGTCTAGAATCCAAAATACTAACGAAGATTCTCCTGTAGAGGATAAGTTTCCAGATGAATATTTGTTTGCAGTAACTACTAAGACTCCTTGGTATGCAGATATTGCTAACTATTTGGTTACAAGGAAGCTACCTCCACATCTATTTCCTGGTGAAAAAATAAAAATTATTCAGGAGAGTTCAAGTTATTCATGGATTTCTAATGAATTGTTTAAAACAGGGCTAGATTGTGTGATTAGAAGATGTGTTCGGGAAGATGAAATTCCTGACATCCTCAAGGCATGTCATGATGAACTATGCGGTGGACACTTTGCTGACAAAATGACGGACTATAAAATCCTTTCTTTAGGATATTATTGGCCTTCCCTTTTCAAAGATGCAAAACAATATGTCAGAAGGTGTGATAGTTGCCAAAGAGTTGGGAGACCGACTCTTTCAAATGAAATGCCATTACAACCACAGGTACTCATCGAACCCTTTGAAAAATGGGCTTTAGATTTCATTGGACCCATTAATCCACCATCTAGACAAAAGAAGTATATATTGGTATGCACTGATTATGTCACTAAATGGGTAGAAGCCAAAGCATTGCCTTCTGCCACTGAAAATTTAGTTGTTCAATTTATTTTTGAGGATACTTTTACTCGTTTTGGTGTCCCAAGAGAAATTGTGACAGATCAGGGAAGTCAATTTACATCTAACTTGATGGAGAAGCTGATGGAAGAATACAAAATCAAGCACAGAAAATCTACTCCTTACCATCCGCAAGCAAATGGCCAAGTGGAGTCTACAAACAAAGTTCTTGAAAGCATCATCACCAAAATTGTTCATCTACACAGAAAAGATTGGGCAGAAAGGCTTCCTGAAGGCATTTGGGAGTCTCAAATACCTTGGAATGATTGTCCAAGACTTTTTGGAGATCTGGAGAAATAGATGATTTCGATGTGGGAACCTCTAGCAAACATAAGTGTGCAATTACGACTCATTGTTCTTTCTTTAGAAGCTTTGTCATTCCGTTAGAGATGATTATCTTTACCGGTTTCCCTGTGATGCCCCTTGATTCAACTTCCTTTCCTTTTGAAGAAAATTTCATGAAAAGTTCTTGAAAATTAAAAGCTATTGTATCCAAGGATTGTAGCCATTGGACTCCTAGTACAACATCAACACCTCCCATTGGAATGGAAAGCATTGGGCTATTCAATACATATTCTCCCATGGTTAGCTTGATATTATAGCACTTTCCAGAGAAATTTATGGTTCCTCCACTTGCAACCATTGCTTAACACTCTGGTGTTGGATATAGGAAGCAATTCAATTCCTTGGTTATCTTACAATGAATAAAATTATGGGTACTACCCGAATCAATCAACACTATTATCTTTTTCTTCTTGATATGTCCTTCTATTTTCATAGTTTGAGGAGTGGTAATTTTGGCCAATGCATTACAATATATGGTCAGATTCATTTCTTCTTTCTCTAGGGTTTTTTCCTGGTGTATATCCTCTAATTTCGATGTTTCTTCTTCCTTTTCTTCCTCCTATTCACAATCTATGTAAAATAATTTCTTCTCAGCACACTTATGACAAAGCCCTTTTGCTCTTTTTTCTTCCCATAGTTGGGGTGTAAACCTTGTAGGTTGTGGAAGGCTAGGGGCAACAACACTTCCATCTTTATAATTGTGAGTGGTAGGCTTGCTTGTTGCCATAATTTTTCTTTCCATTTTTCTTGCCAACCTGAATGCCTTCTCCAATGAATTAGGTTCCCAAAGGCGAACCTCATGTTGGATGTTATCCTTTGAAGTCCCTATGAACACATCAATCCTATGCTCCTCTGGAATATATTTTACCCTTATATTCAATTTTTGAAAGTCCTCAATGTGATCCATGATTGAACCCTTTTGTTTGAGATTTATCAATTGGCTAAAAAAAGTGTTGCTTTTTGTATCCTCATAATGTGCTATCATTTCATCCGTAAAAATTTCCCAAGTGACAATTTGTTTACGAGAGAAAAGCCATCAATACCATACAAATTGATTTGGTTCCAAATATAAAGTTGCAATGTGTACCTTTTTTGTGTTTTTCACATTATGGAGATCGAAATATTGCTCCATCTATAGTATCCATGTTATGGGATCCTTGCCATCAAATTTCCACATATCGATCTTTGGAACATGGTGGGTCTTCGATCCAACGATAGATCAATGAAATCATGATTAACATTTATGCTGTTCTCATCATGAGTTTCCTTTACTACCCTTTCACCATTAGTAATCATTTCTTGTAGAAACTTTGTCAAATATGTCTTCAAATCTTCCATGTTGTCTTTAATTTTTTCTTCTAAACCATCCATCTTAGGTTCCATGCCTTTCTTTAAACCATCCATATTAGCTTCCACGTCTTTGTTTAAACCATCCATCTTAGCTTCCACACCATCCATCTTAGTTTCTAGATCATTCATCTTAGCTTCCAAATCATTCATCTTAGCTTCTACGCCTTTCTTTAAACCATCCATCTTAGCTTCAGTTACTTTTTGTGAGATTGAATTTTGTTGCACTTGGTCTCGTAATTTTGATATCATGTTGCATTTCTTCCTCTTCTTCATGAGTCATGCAAGATATTTCAGGTTGCTTACTAGGTGTTTCCATTTTCTTTCTTTGGGGTTGTTGAGCCTCAAACCTGCACCTTCCTATACACCCTCTCAGGCTTCTTTTTCCACTTACTTCATCCACCAAGCTGTTAAATCATTGCATTATAGTCTAAAAAGAGCTTCTGACATGGTTTTCTAACTATGCTTATGACTATTTTTTGGTTTAGATTTTTGTTCAGGCAGCTGCGGAAACTTGTCAGTTTCCGCAGCCAGCACAGGTTTCCGCAGCCATTTTATTAAAGGCTATGCTACAGGTCTCCTATGAAGAAACGAGCCACATGGGCAAGCTACAGGTGACGGGTACATGGAACGTGTCCCTTCAGATCAGCCAAATCATCCATAAAAGGTCACGGTCAACAAGGGTCAAAGGCAAAGCCAACCAAGGAATTTAGCGATGGCACGTCTCTGTTTTGAGCACGTGAAAGTTTACGTGGCACAGTCCTCAGCTCATGGAGATATCAACACACCTGGAGATCAACCCCGTAACCTGAATCCATCAGCTACCACTCCGAAGATTTAATGGACATGATGACCGTTACACTAGATCTCGGGTTGAGGAGATCTACATGTCCCTAGCAACGCAGTTAACAGCATAGGATTTAGTTAGTTAGTTACAACACTCTTTCATTATAAATAATGTGTTGATAAACGCTGTGTAGAAGCTTTTGGAGATGTAATTTTTGAACTGTTGTTATTATCACCCCACTGCACTCTGTTTTACATATTTTGCTGCTACTTTAATACATGAGAAGACTAATTTCCTGAGCTCGTTTTTGTGATTGTTCGTTGGCTGGATGAGGTGGCTGAGGGCCCCCGCACACTAAAGCCCTGTATAGTTTTCATTTGATTTTATTATGTTTCTACTTTCATAATCATTAGCTTGTATATAACATGTTGTTTTGATGTTGTTAATTCACTGCTATTTACATTTTCATTTATGTTTTCTTATAGTTGTCAGCTGATCAATGCTTTTCTACAGGTTTTCTTAGGCAGCCCGGGCAAATTTTCATCTTTTTGATAACTACTGACATATGAGATCATCTTGTCCTTCCTGCTAATTTTCATTTTCTGAAGATTAATTCTAGCACTGTCATTTTTCAAATTGTGTTTTGCTTATTTATTTTTCTGCTACTTAGACATCATACTACTCATTTGTTTATGGTTTCTTTCTATAGTCAAGTGACTCTATTAGTAAGAAATCATAATATTACTTATTGTAGTGTGATTTAGTTATCATATTGCTTAACTTATTCATGATTGCTTCCCATAAGGTAGATTGAGCTGAAGGGTAAAGGATCAGAAGAGTTGAAGTAGTGTGATTAGTTTCCTTTATGAAATTTAATTTAGATATCATATTGCTTAACTTGTTCATGATTGCTTCCCATAAGGTAGATTGAGCTGAAGGGTAAAGGATCAGAAGAGTTGAAGTAGTGTGATTAGTTTCCTTTATGCAATTTAATTTCCTCTAATTTAGATATCATATTGCTTAACTTGTTCATGATTGCTTCCCATAAGGTAGATTGAGCTGAAGGGTAAAGGATCAGAAGAGTTGAAGTAGTGTGAATTAGTTGATTTTGCTTTCAGTTTTTGAGTTGCTTTAAGTTCAGTTTTTACTTTCTTTTTCATGCAGCAGCAAGGATACTGGGCCATTGTCATTAGTTCATTGTTTGATACATTTACTTCCTCTTAAGAATTGATTTCATTACAGTTATTTTAAAGCTTTCTTTTTGAACACTTTTAAGTTTGGAAAATCACTGTAGAAATCACCATTACCATCCATACTTAACTTTCATTTTCGCCATCACACATTAGGGAAAGATAAATCCAAAAACAAACTAAAAAACTCAAAAACGACAAAAGACTAAGGAAATGGTTATCTTGTACATATAGTACACTTCACTTCATCAGTTTACGAATCCCAGATTGACATTTTAAATAGCAATTTAGAACACACTAAATTGACCAAACAGGGGCATCAATTAATGATAATTATGCTTCACTATGCCCTTTGAATTCCTTCAAACTAATTTTTCAAACCAAACTTATGCAAAAATTTTAAAAAACTACACACATTTTTTCACTTTGTAGGAGCTCGATATTGTATTTGATGTATCTCTGAAATTTCAGATCTCAAGCTCTAAAATTGCGAATTGTGGTAGTTCTCTGAGTCCTCTTTCCAATGCCACAAGTCTGATCGAAATTGAATTCTCCAAGAAAGCGTTATGCCCAATCTCCCAAGTTCACCTGATTATACACATTTTTAGTAGAGCGAACTTGTACAAAGTGCCATGTGTCACTGTTTCAACCTTCGAACCTGAACATAATGAACACAAAACTACATTTCGTACTCTTTCTATAAATTCTTACTGAATTTCAATATGATACTCAGAGAGAAAGTTATGACGATTTTCCCAAAGTCACATGTTTGGGATGTAATTTGGGAGGCTACAAAAACCCTAACTTCCTTGGATCATATCTCCGAAATAGCGAGACAAGATCTGAAATTATTACTCGAGGATCATCACGATTTCAGCTCAAATGGGTTTTTTTTAGCTTCTAAAACGTCTCAAAAAAAAAGTTATAGCAAAAATGCCATGATGACCTGTTATGCAGCAGCAAAACCCTAGAATCCAAAGCTATGATACCAAATTGTATGAAACCAGCTCACAAAAAGATAGAAAAGATAGATCAACAAGTTAGAAATCAGCCTCTTCTAGGGGGAAACCTCCTTTACATTACACAAATGAACAATTCTTGGATGATACAAATGACAAAACCTCCTTTCTACATATAAGAGTCTAAGGGGTCACATCTAATCAAAGTCGACATAACAATAATAATATAAGGACACAAAAATAACAATAGTGGGCTTCTATGGGGAACAATAATAACAATATGGGGACAATGAAAATAGTAATGGGGGAATCACTAGTATTCTAGGTACCTAACATGGAACCTTTGTATGACCATACTCCATTCTTTTTCCAATGGATTAGTATGTGTGGGGAATCTGATCATCACCCCATCTATTCAGATTTGAAGGGGGACCAAAGAAATCCAGGAAGTCCTTTCAAATTATGTTCATCATGGCTAAAATATGCATCTTTTCACAACTTGGTTGTAGAGAATTGGACTCCAGTTAATCCAAAGGGAGTGGAATTGGTAGCAAGCAAATTTGCAGAAAACCTAAAGAAGGTACAACAGGCAATGATTTCATGGTCATCCCAAAAAAGAAGAGGGAGGAGGAGGAGCTAAAGGCTATTGAAGTGGACTTGGAGAGACTAGAAGCCTTGATGGGGAGGCTTATTGATTTGATGAATCAAAACAAAGGGTTATATAGCTTGAAACTACAAAAATAAGAATTATAGAGGAAAAGGAGGAAATATTGCATGTAAAAATTCATGTGATTTGGCGCAAAGGCAATGATGAAAAAACAAAGTTTTTTCAATAGTATGCTAAGGGAAGGAATGCACAAAATACCATATGGTCTCTGGAAATCCCTCAAGGGGGAAGAGCATCATCATTTGGTGAACTAGAAGTTATGGGGAAAGATCACTTTAGTAATATGTTTAAAGCCCCTCCTGATGTGATTATTGCATAGGTCATATCCCTTGCCATGGTCTTTCCTAGATTTGTTTAAAATGAAGAAAATGAAAGCCTAATGGAACCTGTATTGGACAAAAAATTACATAAAGTCCTCCACTTCAAAGGGACAAAATCCCAGGTCTAGATGGATGGTCAATTGAGTTCTTTATTAAGCTATATGGAATCATTGGCCATGATCTCTCGAGATTTTTTGAGGAATCGGGGATCAATGGTAGAATTCATGACCTTTTTAATGCTAATTTTAAAGTGTTAATCCAAAAATCTAACTCTCTTGTGATGATTTTCAACCCATTTCACTATGTAATTGCATTTATAAGGTTATTGCCAAAATAATTGCCAACAAATTAAGGTTGATCTTGTCAAATAACTTGTCAAAGGAATAATTTTATTTCTTGGAAGGATGACAAACTTGTGAGGCTATTGGGGTTGTGCTTGAAGAGATCCACTAGTCTGACGACAATGAAGCTAAAGAGTTGGTCATCAAGATTGATCTCTCCAAGGCATATGACAGGGTCAATTGGATATATCTTTGCTTGTTAATGATCCAATTTGGTTTTGATGTTCCTTTCATAAGTTGGGTCATGAGTTGCATTACACATGTCTCCTTTTTTGTACTCGTCAATGGTGTGCAAACCTCCTTTTTCATGCCTAGATGGGTTTACAATAGGGATTTTCTCTCTCAACACTTTTTTTTGGTTAGTTGCTAAAGGTATTAGTAGGTTCCTATCGGGAGCCAAAGAAGGGGAATTTAAGGAGTATCATTGTAGCAAAGTAATGTTTTATTACTCATATTTTATTTTTGGATTATATTATGCTTTTTTAAGATGGATCCAAGTGGGACGTGGCATCCATAAAGGAGGCTCTCTCTCTATTCGAAAAATAAACTGGTATGCAGGTAAATCACCATAAATCATCTCTTTCTGCTATTGGTATTTCAAGGGATGAATTAATAAATTCACTGAATCTTCTTCCACTTTAATTTATCACTTTTAATGAAGGTCTAAAATACCCAGGATTTTATCTAAAGCTCAATGATTATAGAATGACAAAATGGCATTGGCTCCTTGCAAAGATTGAAAAATAGTTGAAGGCATGGAGTTTTAGATGGTTGTCTCGAGCTGATAGATTGATTCTCACAAAATTAGTGTTCAAAGCCATTTTGATTTTTTGATGTTCTCTATCATGGATCCCAAAAGGCATTTTATCTTCTATTCATAAAATGTGTTGTATATGTTTGTGGGCAGGACAAAAGGAAGGCATGATCTTTGTATGGGTAAAATGGGATAAAATATCCCTACCAAAGGAATGGAGAGACTAGGGCCTTAAAAATATCCACTTATTTAAAAAGGCTCTAGAAATGAAGGTGGGATGGCATTTGATATCCACAACAAGCCTCTGGACTAAATTGTATACCGAAAATATATCCACCCTTGGTCCATTGTGGATTATATTTGGTCTTCAGAAAAGAGCAGGCCAAATGCCTCATGATCTAGAAGGTTGTGATAAAATCTTTTCGAGTGTTTGAAAGGGGCCTAGTTTGTAAAGTTGAAACGGGGAACATGTAAGGCTCACTGTTGATTCGTGGGCTGGTTGCGATGCAAACTTTTTTTCCCCTAATCTTATTGACTCTACACAAAAATGAGAGGTACATGTTGGTTTAGATTACTTATCAAAACAAGACTTCTATATGGGCTCATGGGTGGTATAACACATATCAATTACATCTTCTTCAAGAGTATATGGAACAATTGTCTCAATTCATTGTAGCTCTTAATACATCTCATGTGTGCATCATGGATAAAGATGACTCTCTAGTTTGGGCACATGCTCCTGCTAGAGAATACACTCCAAAACTGGGTTATGTTTTTCTTATTAATGACAAAAAACCAAAAAATATTTCATGGTGGTTGAAGAAGTTATGGAAAATTGAATGCCTTGAAAAAGCATTGATGGGCCTCTTAAATAGGTACCAATCAATGCCCATTTGACCATCCTTCTCCACAATTTAATCTCTCTCTTTGCATTTGATGTCACCTTTTTGAGCTATAATGTGTTCGCTGGGAATATTAACGGAATATTTGTCATATCTTGTAGCTTAATGCATTGAATGTTCAGGGTAAGGAGCATTTATTGTATACTAGATTCATATGTAACTTGACTGGCTTAGCTAGATATTTCAAAACAAAGTCTTTAATCACTTCCAAGTCATTTCAAGTGGTCTCCTGCCTAATACAGTTCTGAGAAATCTTCTAGATTCTGGTTGATAATATTCATGTGTCTTACCTCCTTAAGTGCACCTAAATAATGTATTTTGTGTACACACACCAAGGCTTCTAATCCATTGTGCATTGTGTATATGTTGTCATAGTGTTGGTTATATGAGTGGTGAGTTAGTCATAGGTCTTCATATGCATTCTTATCTCCACTTTATCCATCTCAATGTCAGACATGTGCTCTCTAACCAACACTATAGGTGCATTTGAATACTTGGTGCCCCATTCCTAGATCGATTTTATAGTTGTACAAGCTAACTTTAAGATTCTCAGGTTCTTGTGTGATCCTTTTTTAACTTGATATAGTGGAATCATTTCCTTATGCAAAATGATATCTCTTCGTACAATTGCTTTATTGTGTCCTCCAATGGCTTGATTTATTTGTGTATAACCAACTATAACTCATCTTTGCTAGAACTCGTGAAAGGAAACCTTTGATTCTCAACCAGGAGGTGATCATTTCTTTTCTTTGCACTAGCCAATTCCTTTTCCAATTGTTCATTCTTCTCTATTGAGAAATATGTATTATTCATCATGGCTACCACAAAGGATGCATTTGCTAAAGCGAATACTCTAGGATTGGTCTTAATGTTTGACACAATGACCCTTTTTTTTTGGATGGAAACAAGTCAAATGGCTCATTTGGGAAATACCTCCTCCTTTCTTGAATGATCTTATTACTCATCTCATCAAAGGTGAATTTGGAAATGTAAATAATTCTATCATTAGGTGGAGGTGGAATCCCCAATTCACTAAATGGAATATGCCCATCAGTCAGAGGAGTTGAAGAATGAATATCTAGAGGAGATATGATTGGATCAGTTTGTGTTATTTGGTTGCCCATCAGTCAGAGGAGTTGAAGAATGAATATTTAGAGGAGATATGATTGGATCAGTTTGTGTTGTTTGGTTCTCCTCCTCTTATTCATCATATATGTCTTGGGCCTCTAAATCTTCTTCTAACTTTCTTACAAACTCCTCTTCCTGTTTCCTCTTATTTTTTTCCTTCATCCTGTAGCCTTTTCTACTCCTCTTCTTTCCTTTGTTTTCTAAGATCTTCTTCTTGTTTCTTATTTTGGGCTTCATCCTCTTTTCTTTTCTTCAATTCTTCTTTCTTCTTCTACATTTCCTCTCACTTCTTATTTTCTTGCTCTTCTTTCCGCTTTCACTCTTCCTCTTATTCCCTTTTCCTAGATTCTTCAAATTTCTTCCTTTTCTTCTTTGCCTCGATTGCACCTTTAATGAATAGATCAACCTTGAATTTCTTTCTCCTTTCTTCCTGATCATCATGTCTCTGCTTCCTCTTTGGCTCAACATTAACCTAAGAAACCACTTCATGTTAGGTCCCTTCTTGATTAGTATTTGCCACATTTATTGTATGAGAAGGGCCTCCTCTATCACCCAATCCAACTGCTTTGGAAGCGTTATACTAGTTCTTTGTCTTCCCTTCATCTTTTAAGGAGTTAGAATCATTGGGCAAGTGTATCTCATCTTTACATAATGTTGCTTGCAAACACCTCTAGGGTCATATCAATGGAAACTTATCTTTCTAAACTTGAGGTAGTTAAGTTCTTCCATCTCTTCCTCTACTTGCCTTAGATTCTTTAGTCATAAGACCCTATTTGCGGACATAATATTGGCCAAGGTGACTTCTTTGACTTCGGCAACTATTGTGATAACATTGTGCATAAATAGTAACCAATCTCTTGCATGAATACCTTATCTGTCACATACTTCGGCATAGGATATGGAGGATTATAAGCTCTAAAGACTCTGATAAATGTGCCTTGAGAAGATGTAAACAAATATGCAACTTCCACAACAACTTCTCTGGCCTTGTCAGTCATGTAAGGTGCCTCAACCTCAAATATCATATAATAAAGCACCACAATGAAGTGTTGTTAGGTCCCTATAATACTAGTGATTTCCCCAGTACTATTTTCATTGTAGCCCTTATTGTTATTTTTGTGCCCCTATTGTCCCCATTGTGCCCCATAGAAGCCCACTATTGTTATTATTGTGCCCTTATATTATTATTGTTATATTGGCTTTGATTATATTGTGACCCCTTAGACTCCTATATATAGAAAGGAGGATTTGTCATTTGTATCATCCAAGAATTGTTCATTTGTGTAATTTAAAGGATGTTTCCCCCTCGAAGAGGCTGATTTCTAAGGCATTGACTTATCTTTTCTATCTTTTGTGAGCTGGTTTCATACCATTTGGTATCAGAGCTTTGGATTCTAGGGTTTCGCTACTCCAAACATGTCATCGTAGAATTTTCGCTATAACGTTTTCTCTATGAAGTTTCAAAAGCTAAAAAATACCCCATTTGAGTCGAAATCATTATGAACCTCAAGTCCAAATTTCAGATCTTGTCTCAATATATTTTCAAAGATATGATCTAAGGAAGTTAGGGTTTTTGCAGACTCCCGAATTACATTCCAAACATGTGACCTTGGGAAAATCGTCAAAACTTTCTCTCCAAGCATTAGATTGAAATTTTGTAAGAAGTTACAGAAAGAGAATGGTCTGCAGTTTTCTGTGTAGATTTTTTAGATCTGAAGGTCGAAACAATGACACATGACACGTCGTACAAATTCTCTCTACTGAAAAATTATATAATCCAGTCATCTTGGGAGATTGCGCATAATTCTTTCTTTCAGAATCCAATTTTCATCAGAATGGTGGCATTCGAAAGAGGACTCGGAGTACTACTGCAGGAAACAATTTCAGACCTTGGAGCTCCACAATTACAGAGGTACAATTGATTCAATATCGAGCTTTTACAAAGAAAAAAAAGGTGTGTAGTCTTTTTAAAATTTTGAACAAGTTTGGGTTGAAAAAATAGTTTGAAGTTCAAAGGGCATAGTGAAGCATAATTATCATTAATTGATGCCCCGAAGAAAGAAATGGAAACACCTAGTAAGCAACCCGAAATCTCTAGTATGACTCATGAAGAAGAGGAAGAAATGAAACATGATATATCAAGATTATGAGACCAAGTGCAACAAATTTCACTCTCACAAAAGGTAACAGAAGCTAAGATTTTTGGTTTAAAGAAAGGCGTGTAATCTAAGATAAATGGCATGGAAGCTAAGATTAATGGCGTGGAAGTTAAGATGGATGGAATGGAAGATAAGATGGATGGTATGAAAGACAACATTGAAGATAGGAAGAAAGACATGGAAGGTTGGAAGGAAGGTTTGACAAAGTTGCTACAAGAAAGGCTTCCTAATGGAGAAAAGGTAGTAGAGGAAACTCATAATGAGAAATAAATAAATGTTAATCATGATTCAAAGAATGAAAGCATTGAAGATTTGAAGAAAGACATGGAAGGTTTGAAGGAAGGTTTGACAAAGTTGCTACAAGAAAGGCTTCTTAATGGTGAAAAGGTAGTAGAGGAAACTCATGATGAGAACAAAAGAAATGTTAATCATGATTTCATAGACTCTAACATTGTAATAAAGACCTACCATGTTCCAAAGATCGATATGAGGAATATTGATGGCAAGGATCCCGTAACATGGATACTATAGATGGAGCAATATTTCGATCTCCATAATGTGCAAAGCACACAAAAGGTATGCATTGCAACTTTATATTTGGAACCAAATTAGTTTGTATGGTATTGATGGCTTTGCTCTTGTAAACAAATTGTCATTTGGGAATTTTTTACGGAAGAAACGATAACACATTATGAGGATACAAAAAGAAACAATTTTTTTAGCTAATTGATAAACCTCAAACAAAAGGGTTCAATGATGGAGCACATTGAGGACTTCCAAAAATTGAATATAAGGGTAAAATATATTCTAGAGGAGCATAGGATTGATGTGTTCATAGGGACTTTAAAGGATAACATCCAACATGAGGTTCGCCTTTGGAAACCTGACTCATTGGAGAAGGAATTCAGGTTAGCAAGAAAAATGGAAAGAAAAATCATGGCAACAAGGAAGCCTACCACTCACAACTATAAGGATGGAAGTGTTGCTTTCCCTAGCCTTCCACAACCTACAAGGTTGACACCCCAACAATTGGAATAAAAAAGAGAAAAATGGATTTGTTACAATTGTGATAACAAATACACTAAAGGTCATAAGTGTGTTGGGAAGAAATTATTTGACATAGATTGTGAAGAGGAGGAAGAAAAGGAATAAGAAACGTCAAAAGAAGAGGATATACACTAGGAAAAAAACCCTAGAGAAAGAAGAAATGAATCCGACCATATCTTGTAATGCATTGGTCGGAATTACCACTCCTCAAACTATCAAGATAGAAGGACATATCAAGAAGAAAATGGTAATAGTGTTGATTGATTCGAAAGGTACCCATAATTTTATTCATTGGAAGATAGCCAAGGAATTGAATTGATTCCTATATCCAACACCGGAGTTTCAAGTGATGGTTGCAAGTGGAGGAACCATAAATTTCTCTAGAAAGTGACATAATATAAAGCTATGCATGGGAGAATATGTATTGAATAGCGCAATTCTTTCCATTCCAATGGGTGGTGCTGATGTTGTACTAGGAGTCCAATGGCTACAATCCTTGGGTACAATAGCTTATAATTTTCAATAATTTTTCATGAAATTTTCTTCAGAAGGAAAGAAATTGAATTAAGAGGTATTGCATGGAAACCAGGAAAGATAATCAGATCTAATGGAATGAAAAAGCTTCTAAGGAAATAACAACGAGGGGTATTATGTTCTCTAGAGGTTCCAACATCGAAATCATCTATTTCTCTAGATCTCCAAAAAGCCTTGGACAATCATTCCAAGGTATTTGAGACTCCCAAAGGTCTCCCACCTATTTGTGATCATGATCATGCTATTCATTTGATTATAGCAAGTGTTCCTCCAAACATCGGGCTTTATAGATATCTGTTACACAAAAACATCGTCACCATGATTATTTGCAGTTAGTATGGGTCTATCATCACTTGTACTGTCCTCCTAAGCAAGTCTTAGACCTCATCTCTTCAAGTCAAGCTTTGAAAATGAGAGAAAGACATTAAAAATCAATGTAACTCTGGTTCCGCACTTTCTCTCACGATCACCTGCGGTCCCGCACCTTCTATGTACAAAAACTGCGGACCTGCCCGCTCTGTCCCTAACGGTGTAGGTGCGGACCCCTATGAAAGTCAAAAGGCGCAAGTTTTATCTTAAAAAAACTCACTTTGGGTTAATTCTATAGGTTTCTAGAAGGAATTTTGACGTGGATTGTTCGCTCTGAGGTGGTTCATGCATCCCAAAAGAGAAGGAGCTAATCCATTGATGAGAGGAGCTATCCCTTTGAAGGAGGGCTTTATCCCTTTGAAGGAGGACCTAGTAACCTCCCTCCATTGCACTATAAATACAGACATTGGGCTGGTTGCTGAAGAGGTTAGAAGATGAACATTTTTTAGGGTAAATGCTGGTGAAATCAAGACTTCCTAGTTGAGCTTAAGAGGAGAGATCACATACCTTTTTGGCTTCATTGGGGAGTGAGTGAAACTTGTCAAAGTAGAGGAGACTTCTTGCTGGACCCTGGGAGGAGCTTGTACAGTGTCAAGGCAAAGGTTGTAAAGTTCTTCTTCTTTTGGATTAATACAATCAAACTCATTCTTCTCAACAAGTATCTCATGTTATTTGTTTCATGGACTCCTTGACTTTCATGTTAAATATGTTTTATGCAATTGGCTTTTCAGGTGCTATTTAATTTGTTTGTCTTGTTTGTGTTTGCAGATTCGCGACAAAGGAGCTCATTCGGATCGAAAGAGTGAGGGCATCCACAAGCTTGCGTTGGACCTAAGGTAGGCCCTAAAAACACTTGTTTGTCATTGTTAATCAAAGCATATTTAGAGAAAGATAGTGTTTGGTTGGTTTGCTTGTCATTAGGTCTTCTTTAGATTCTAGGAAGGTCTATCTTATCCGCAAGATCGACTTATTTCGTGTGACAAAATGGCGACTCCACTAGGGGCTTGATTGTTTTCCTTGTTTTTACTTTGACCTGAGAAACTGTGTTTTTGTTTTTGTTTCTGGCTTGTTGTGTGTAAAATTGGGTAGAGTTTGTAGATCCAGGGTTATTTTTTGTTTTTCATAGCTTTGGGAGAGGACAGCACCCTAGCCGTTTGACACAGTGCGTACCTACCCGCAGCTTGGCTTTTAGCACAGATCGGGACCGCACCTGTGTCAACTTTGGGCCTGCGGACCTTGTCAAAATTTTGAAAAACCCTAAGATTTCCTCTGTTAGTCAGCTTAGTGTTTGTTTAGAAATTGTTATCCACTACCCAGACCTGCATATAACTTGTCAGAAGCTTTCCTTAGATTGATTTCGTTAGTGTTAGGGTTTTAAGTGAAATTCCTAGGAGTTTTGCTTGTTGGGTTTGTTTTTCATTTTGGTTGTGTAGTGGCTCTGAGCTTAGAAGCTGTAGGGACTTCAGATCACCTTAGTGTCTACCAGCTTTCTTATGAGTCTGACCATTTATGAAATCTCCCCTTGTTGAGGAATCCGCTTTGAGTTTTCTCTTTACAAAACTTCGAAAAGCTTGTGTTTGAGAGTTTGGATTTTCATTTTCAAAAAGAAAACAAAATTGGTTGTTCTTGACTTATTTGTGATTCTCCATAAATTGGTCCTCAACTTACATCTAGCTAAGTAAAACATCCTTAAAAAAAGACTTTTAGTAGGATTTGACTTCAAATAGGTTTTTATAATTTGTAGATCTCAAAGTTAGTCATTTTCATAGTTTTGAGTGCTTTATTAAAAAATATAAAAATCTCTTTTGAAAAAGTTTGTTTTGTAGTGATTGAGTGCTTTAAAACGAAAAGGGAAATTTTTGTGAAATAACTAGTTGTCTCGTTTTGAGTGCATTGGAAAAGGACAAAAACTCTTCTTTTAATTTGTTGAATTGAGAAAGATTTGTGTTTACAAAGTATTTGCATTCTCAAACTCTTTCTTAGTTTAGACGTTCATCGAAGAGAAAAAGATTGTTTAAATCATCTTAGGTGCATTTTTAGTGATTTTGAGTCGAGTCTTCATACCACGAGTTTCATCTCCGCACCTTTTGACTTAAAAAAAAAACCACTAAAATTAACGCTTAAAGTAAAATTCACCTAGTAACATTTTTATTTCTAGGGCTCTGATACACCAACTTAGCTTAGGCTAGTATCTTGGAGTAGGAGAGAAATTAACTCTCCAAGACAGTAAAAACAAACAAGTAGTTGTATCTTGTGGTAGGGAAGAAATCCAATTGTTGCATTTATGCTCTGGGAAAGCTCCTCTTAAAGGAGAATCACGATATTGTGTCCGAACCAGTGTGGGAATCAATCCTTCCTCATTGGGAACGACGCCAGATATTCACGTATTAAAAACGGTAAACCTTGGATTAACCATTGTCGAGGAGCCTGGGGTCACTTGTTGGTAAACCTTGGATTATGTCAAGGAGCCTTCAAGGGGATTGAGCTTGCTACTTTGCCCTTGCGTGCGTATCGGATCGTAGACTATTCCCCCAGGTATATTTGTTTCAGTTGGTAACCTTAGTGGCCATATTCTTTAGGACTCTTCCTGAGGTGACAGTGGTGGGAAGATCCCACTATACTTGGAGCAGACGTCGGCTAGACTCACTTGGATTTTCTGGGGGTTCTCTTCACTCGAGACAGTTAAGTGGAGAAACTTGTGCCAGTCTATTCATTAAGCAGGTTGCTGGGGTAACCGTTCCAACCGCCATTTCTGTATTGAGCTCTGCGACGTTGGATTTCATCACCAACTAGTGTTTTCAATACGGAAAGTTACTGTTCGTGTGTGTTCGATCTCCTAGATTCTTTAGGCGTGAGATTCAAATTTGTTTGGTTCTTTAGAGACTTTAGGTGCTTTTCATTGAGATTTTACTTTGTTTGCGTGTGAAGTAGTTAAAAGTTTTCAACTATGGCTGAATTACTAAGGCAGTCTCGTAGACTTCGAGGCCAGTCTCCTGAGTTTGTAAACGTGGCTGAGTTACTGAGGAAGTCCCATAGACTTCGGGGCCAACCTCCTGAGGAAGTACCGAGCCAGCTTGAAGGCTTGAAAGTCCTCGTAACTCCTAGAGACAGTAGAGTTGGATCACCTGAAGAAGGAGAATCTTCTTTGATAGTACATCCTGATTTTCAACCGTTAGTAGCAGATTATAATCCACAGTCAGTGTCTGTTTCTGAAATTGCTGGTAGCTTTTCATCTACTAGTGATATAGGTGAGGAACCTAAAATATCCGAGCCTGAAAGTGAATTTGCTGCTACTCCGACATCGGGGTTTGTTTCTCCAACTTCTAGTGGTCCTGGTTCACCTAGGGTAGAAAGAGTAATCACCCAAGATCTTCCTTCTGGACTTATTGCTATCGAAGAACTTGCTCCGGAAGAAGAAGTAGGCATCCCTATCCCTGAAAATAAACCTGTTATTGAACTAAGGGAGCCTGAATTTTTACAGTCCACCTAGGAGCAGTTCTTGGTATCTTTCTTTGACTAATCTCTTAGAAAACTCAGGGTTAAGTTTTTCACCACCTCGTGCTCCTTATCACCCAACACCTAGAGGTTTTTATACTCCCGTAAATATGTCAGTACAGTCATCCATGTTTACTCAATCGCCCGAACCTTTTTTGTACGGCGGTCCTTCTATTCCCTCCAGGTATCAGTCACTTTCTAGTACTTTTTCGGGAGCATCTCCTCAACCCATTGAGCAAGGGTTATTAACTGGAAACAATGGTACTAAGCCATTGAGCGTAGAAGACATTCTCATGATGTCAGGTTCTATTCCCAATACTCAACCTCAAGGTGGCCAGTTACTGCTTGGGGGGCAACCTCAATTAACGCCTGGGGGGCAACCTCAAGGTACACAATTTGCATCTAGGGGGCAACCTCAAGGACAGTACATACCTATGGGACAGTACGTTCCTCAAGGTCAACCCCAGACTCAATATGTACCCCAAGGTCAACCCCAGTATCAATTTATACCTCAAGGTCAACCCCAGTATCAGTATGTGCCTCAAGGGTATCAACCCCAAGGACAATACTCGAACCAAGGTTTCCAACCACCCTCCGGTCAAACGTATGTTCAAGGAACGGGAAATGTACCTTTCAATTATCAATCCTACCCTCAACCTGGTTATGGTCCTCAGTATTCTCAGCCAGTTATGAGTCAGTACCCCGGAATGAATATAGTGTGGGATCCATCGCAAGCTCAACAGGTATTGCAGCCAAGTGTACAGTTGTCACCTCAAACTGGACAACCCCTAGTTTCTGGTTCACCCCAGCAACCAGTCTAGTCTAACATTCAAACTTCTGTACCTTCGGTAGTTTCTCAGCCTGGGCCTAGTACACCTCGTACTCCACCTCAAACGACTGCTACAACTGCCGCAACATCTGTTAAATCTACCCCACCTACTTCTGGAGTATCGACAGCTCCGGTTTCTACTATTCCTGTATCTACTCCTCAGACATCTTTACCACCGTCTCGATCTACGATTCAAACTTCGGTTCAGATGCCTGTACGACAACCTGGTTTAAGTACGGTTGTCACAAGTCAACCACAATTTACTTATCAACCGTACCAGGGACAGTATCAATTCGGTCCTGCTGTGCAGCAGCCAGTCTATCAGTATCAATCGTACCCTGGTTACACATATCAACAACCTCAACAACCCCAGTACGGTCCTGTTAATCCTGGTTTTCTGGTAGGATACAATATCCCGAACGTGATTCCTATTCCTAGTTATCCTGGATATCCTCCTCCTGGGGCTGGTCTCATGACCTAGAGTTTTAGGGATCCTAATCGGCAGTTACCGTTTATCGCAACTTTGAACTTACCTGACTTGTCGCGCCTAACGAACGATCCCATTAATTATCTTCCGTTTTGGCCGCCAATGTCGAATAAGTTGCCCAGTGACATTCCCAAGTTCGAAGGTAAATCAGGAGAGGACCCGTCGAACCATGTGATGACTTACCACCTCTAGTGTGCATCTAACTCCATTACAGATGATTCAATCCGTCTTAGACTTTTCCAGTGCACTCTAATTGGTCTCACAGCCAAGTGGTACATTGAGTTACCGCGAGGCACTTTTTATAATTTTAGTCAGTTAGCTACCTCGTTTTTAACTCATTTTCAGTTGCTAGTCTAATATGACAATGGCACGGAATTGTTAACTTCGCTAAAACAATCGACATCCACTTACGTTTCAGATCATATTCATGAGTGGAGACGTCGACGACATTTAGTGAAGGTATTTATTCTGGATCAGATCTTGGCTGAGTGGTTTGTAAAATCTTTGTTGCCAAAGATCACTGAAGATGTTTCTAAAGCCGGAGTTGTTACTGAGGAGCAAGTAATTGCTCAAGCACAGTACCTTGACTTGGTCTATACTCAGTCAAGTACGTTACATGAAAAAATCCCCGATCTTCCCAAGCAAAATCAAATCACTGTAGCTCCTTCGGGATCTCATGCCACCGATGGTATGATTGGCACGGTTAACACTAAAAATAAGAAGAAGTCTTCCAAGAATTCTTCCCCTATCATAACCTTGCCTGATTCCCCAACAAGAGACTCTTCTGTAGAGATTTCCGCCGATATTCACGTTGTAGAGTCATCTACAACCAAATCAAAATCCGGTGGGAAGAAGAAAGGAAAGAAGAAGAATAAAACGGACAAAAGTTCAAAGGAGAAACCTGAAAAGGCGGAATCCAATGATGAAAAGCGCAAACCTCGTTATCCTTGTCTCATTTGTGATGATGAACTTTTTACAATAGACTGCCCTCATCGTGCAGAGGTTGCGAAGATTGTCAAGGCTTCCCAAACTCCTGCTGTTTTGAAGGATCCTTTTCCGGCTCAAGACAGTAATATGATAGGTTCATCCTCGAATTCCAATGAAGAACCCATACTGATGATGTCCCATGTTAGGATTGCGACTCGATCACAAGATTATGGTAGTAAAAGTCCTGTTGATGGTAAAGAAGCAGAATATTCTCATTCTAATCCATCAACTTCAACTCCCGGTTCCGATCCACTACAGATCGAGAAACCTAATCCAGACTTGGTAATCAAACTGCCCGCCAAGGGTATACTTAGAAAGTCATCTTTCAATCCACATGCGAGAGTGGCTCAGAATTATAACATTGTTGAGGATTTAGCTGTTTCACCCTCAACAATGTCGGCTTTGGAAGTGCTGCAATCATGTCCAGTACAACGTAAATTACTTTTGTCGGCTATAGGAGCTATTGATGTTCAGGACTCGAACCTAATGATTTTTGATCTATAAAATAGTACATTGCGTTTTCCTCATCAAATGGCTTTCCAGATTCCAATGATAGTCAAAAACAGGCCTATTCATCAAACTGTAATTGATGAGGGAGCCTCAACGTGTATTATGTCAATACAGTGTTGGAGATCTCTTGGTTCTCCTTCGCTAAATCAATCCCCGACAATTCTAAAGGCCTTTGATGGCCATGGGTTTCATCCTTTTGGCATTCTATAGGATTTTCCTATAGGGGTTGAAGGAAAAACCGTTAGTCTAGATGTGGAGGTGGTTGATGCCCCTCTAGATTACAACCTTCTCTTGGGTCAAAGTTGGTCTTACGCTATGACAGCGGTCGTTTCATCGGTCTTTCGAGTAATAAAGTTTCCACATAATGGAAAGATCGTAACAATAGACCAGCTGGCTTACTTTTCATCCGACCCAGCCTCTTCGGAGAGTATTCAACATGTTGGTAAAACAACTATCCCATATAAGGATGTTGGAGTAGGACTAGTTAAAGATGCCGGTTTACTAGGAACTTTTCCTTTTCCTCCAATCAACGCATCATCTTCATTTGCAACCATTCATATGATTACATCAGACACCATTATTTACGATGATCCTTGGATTTTCCCTTCTGAATCTGAGATAGACTCATTTGGTAATGCCATGCCTTTGAGTCCATATGAAATTGCCTATGAAGTCGTGTAGTCATTTGTCGACCCATGTTCAACCGAAAATGACTTAATGAATGTGGTCCGTGAGGAATCACTTTTCACATCAACCTCGGATTTAACCATGTTTTCAGAACTTGTTCACTCTGATGAGCAAATTCGTGAAATCGTATGTGTAGATGATTTGCCATGGGAAGATCTCCATCACAGATCTTCGTTTTTACCTGAGGATGATCGTTTTGAAAATGATTTCTCATCAATTTTTACAACTGAATATGTCAAGGAACCTCAGAATCTAATGAAACATCCCGATTCAGAGTTAAATTTGGGAAACATCTCTCGAACTATTCCTATTGACATTTCGGTTAAGCCCGGAATTGTTGAGAACATTCATATAGGTGCCTCGTGTACAGATGACGAAATTCAACTATATAAGGCCCTATTTCAATAATTCCGCGACGTGTTTGCCTGGTCCTATGAGGAAATTCCAGGAATTGATCCCGTGATTGTTGTTCATGAGATCAAGACTTACCCGGATGCTAAACCCGTCCAGCAACGTTTACGTCAGATTCACCCATGAAAAGCTGCAGCAATTAAAGCAGAAGTTGAAACTAAAACTCCTTATAAAATTATTTCATTTATATAATTATATATTTATATATAGGTATGTTCATTAACTATCTTCCTTTAAATGGTCAATTTGACTTTTTGATTGTCCCTTAGTCAAAGCTAGCCGTTGATCTAGATAGCTGTTGGAGGCCCTGCTCAGACTATTTAACATGCCAAGCTGGATCTGTTTCTTCAACTTGTCCTGACGATGAGCCACACTTGTTGGTTCGAAACGCGTCGACTAAGGTCTTTCTATATGTGATTTACACCGAAGCTCTTCTTATAACTAGTTGAAAAATTGTTGAAAGCAGGTTTCATTTATCTGATCCCGTTAACGGATTGGGTATCGAATATTGTTTCGGTTAACAAAAATCAGGGAACAATAAGAATATGCATCGACTATAGGGATATTAATCGAGCCTGTCCAAAGGAAAATTACCCAACTCCCTATATCGATCAAATCATTGATTATTGTGCCAGCAGCGAAATATTCTCCTTCATGGACGGTTTTTCCGTATATAATCAAATCAATATTCTACCTGCCGATCAACCACAAACGGCTTTCATTTGTCCATGGGGGACATTTTCTTATTGCAAGTTACCTTTTGGGCTTAAGAATGCCGGAGCAAATTTTCAAAGGGCGATGTCTTATGCGTTTCATGACATCAAGCGCATTGTGCAACCCTATCTCGATGACTTTCCTGCTCATTCATTAAATCGAGCTGATCACCTCGTCCATTTACGCCAATCTTTATGAGGTGTAGGCATTATCGTATTCGGTTGAATGGGTCAAAACGGGTCTTCTGTATAGAAACAGGTCGATTGCTGGGGTTTGTAGTTTCGAAAGCTGGCATTCGCGTCGATCCCTTGAAGGTCGAAGCTATCATCAAATTGCCTCCTCCTTTGAGTCTTGGCCAACTCCAAAGTTTGCAGGGGAAAGCAAACTTTTTACGACGCTTCATTCCTAACTACACCGAGGTCACAAAGGGTTTTACCCGGTTGTTGAAGCAAAATACTCCATTCTATTGGGATGAGATAGCTCAGAAATCTTTTGATGCACTCAAACACGCGTTGACCCATGCACCATTGTTGCATCCTCCCAACTACAACCAGGATTAATTCTTGTATCTCGCCGCCTCTCATTCCACCATTGGAATGGTCTTAGTTCAGGAAGATGAATTCGGAACTGAACATGTGATATATTACCTTAGTCAAACTTTAAATCCAACTGAGCTAAAATACTCACATGTGGAGAAATTGGCATTGGCAGCTGTTCAAGCTGTGCAACGTTTTTGTCACTACATTCTACTACGTAAAACTACGGTAATTTCGGATTGCAACCCTATGATCTACATTTTGACCAAGAAATTGCTAGGGGGAAAGTACTCTAAATGGATCATTATCCTGCAAGATTTCAACTTGGAATTTGAGAAATCTAAGTCTAAGAAATCTTTAGTTTTTTCGGAGTTAATGTGTGACTTCCCGCGTGCTGACACGGAAACTGTGGCGGAGGAGCCCATTGCGGACGAATCCTTGTTTCTAATCAGCACTTTAGATCTGTGGTATGGGGATATCATCGTTTATCTCCAGACCCAATCCTTTCGGCCAGAAATTTCAAGGTCAGAACGTCGAAAAATTCGATTCCAGTCCCAACAATTCAGGATTATTGGAGATACTCTTTATCGCCATGGGGCGGATTCTGTTTTTCGACGTTGCTTAACTCACGAGGAAGCTGAAAGGGTTCTAAATGACTGTCACTCTGGAGCGTGTGGCGGTCATATGTCTGGGTTTGCCACAGCCCAAAAGATATTGCGCGCTGGCTACTTCTGGCCGTCTTTATTTAAATATTGTATTATGGCGGTCCGAAAATGCCACAACTGCCAAATTTTTGATCGTATGTTGCGCGCTCCACCTGCTCCTCTCCACCCTATAATTGTCGTTGGTCCTTTTGCCAAATGGGGTATCGATTTTATTACATGTAACCCTCACTCGGCCGGGGGGCATTCATATATCATTCTTGCGGTAGATTATTTTACTAAGTGGGCCGAGGCGATGCCTACATTTGAGGCAGACGGCAAGACAGCTGCAATTTTCGTGTTCAATCATATAATTGCTAGGTTTGGTGTCCCGCAAGCAATAATCACTGATCATGGGTGTCATTTTCAAAACGTTATGATGACTGAACTTACAGGCCAGCTTGGTTTATGTCACGATAGTTCAACCCCTTATTATCCACAAGAGAATGGTCTGGTTGAATCCATCAACAAAGTTTTAGTTATCATGATCCGACAAATCATTGGGATTCATCGGTCGAATTGGCACAACATGCTATTTTCAGCACTTTGGGTGTACCGAACTTCAGTAAAAACATCAATAGGGTTCACTCCTTTCCAACTAGTCTATGGTTTGGAAGCTGTGTTACCCATTGAATGCGAAATCCCGTCACTGCAAATGGCCATCGAGTTACTTCCAGCCACTTCCGAAGAGGAAAAGAGTTTGTCACACTTGGCTCAATTAGATGAGAATCAACGTGATGCTGCATTGGTGATCGAGACTCACGCAAAACGAATGAAAGCTCAGTATGATCGAAATGTGACCCCTCGAAATTTTTCGGAAGGAGATCTAGTCTTAGTTTACGATCAAGCTAATGATAAATTAGGCATTGGAAAATTCGTTCCTATGTGGCATGGTCCCTATGTTGTCAAGCGAAAGCTAGCCAAAGGGGCCTATGAATTGGTAGACTTTGACGGCGAGCCCCCTAAAGGGTCCTTATCAGTCGAGCCCCCTAAAGGGTCCTGAAAATTCTATAATAGTAGGGGAATCTTGAAAAACCTCCGCGCTATATAAATAAGGGGTGAGCCTGCCCAGAAAGGGCTCTCGACTAAAGGAGAGGCCCGGTAGGACCCGTTAGGGGGCTCACTATTCATATGGTGAGGAGAGGGGAACAAACAGATAAGTACGGTGATTGGATTCGAGAAAGCGTAATTACATATCACCGTAACAGGATATAACATATATGACTGAACGGGTATGCTTTAACGACTATCCAGTGGTGAACATCTCTCTTTTCTGTTGGCACCTTGTCATGGGTAGATCAGTATTTAGGGGAATCGGTGCACCTCACACTGGGGACTACCTTACCTGCCTGAATGACACTACCTTACCTCCCTGAATGGCTCAACCTAGGCCCTTTCCTGAGGACTCTTTGGGTAAACCCAGAAATGGCCTTTACTTGAAGAGGTATTATGCTTAAAAGAATGGGTCTGGAGATTTTTAGTTAGATTAGTTTTTCTTTCCAGCTGGTGTGTTTTAGTTTAAACAGTGTGCTTAGCTTAGAGAGTGTTTTTCGTTATTATTCCTGCTTATCTTGGTTTTACTCTTGATATTGCAGATGTCGATGCCTCTCCAAACATACATTGGTTTCGCTGATGGTGCTTGTCGTAATACACAGAACATCTCTTCCGCAGCTTGGGTTATCTATTCGCCCTCTGACGAGTTAGTATCTATGCATGGGGTAAGCCTCGGTCAAACAACGAACAACATTGCCAAGTATAGTGCAGTGATTGAGTTATTATCTGAATCTATTTCATTTGGGATTCGGAGTTTGATAGTGAGGTTAGATTCTTAACTCGTTGTATTACAGCTTAATAGAGTGTATGCCATTAGAAATCTAGTGTTATTGAGATTATTTTTGAGAGTGCGTCTCTTGGAATGTGAATTTGATTATATTGAATATCAGCATATTCCAAGATCTTTAAATACATTAGCAGATGAAATTGCTTCTCGAATGTTAAATAGACATTTGCAACAATCATACATTAAATTTAAAACCATTCGATAACATGATTTACAAGATAAGCTGGTAATACTAATATATATATATATATATATATATATATATATATATATATATATATATATATATATATATATATATATATATATATATATAGGAGTGTGTCAAAAAATACATCGTCCTCGATCATAGGTTGAAAAACACCTTATGATCGGCAAAAATGATAAGTACAAAAAACAAAAATGTCACATGTGCCCACAATAGGCGATCATCCTATCACTCGTGATGATCTCTATAAGAAACCACTGCACGGGCCACCTTACAAAGGAACCTCCTAAAAGGTCCCGGGACCCCAATCACATAGCGCTGAAGTCGACAAGGAATGTCATCTATAGTGGTCTCAGGAATATCTCCTGTCAAGTGCTCGAGATGACCCTCCAACTCGGCCAAAACCTCTGCTGATTCGTCCTGTGGGGCTGGCGCGGGTGCAACTGGTTGCTTCCTCTTGTAAGGCCGGAGAGCAGCTGGTCACTGTGGACCCACATCTGCATTTGAAATTTTCTACTATCAGTTTTGAGACGATGGAAAAATAACAAAAAGATTTAAAATAGAAAAATGTTGAAAAGGATTTTACCTGACTCATCCCACTGCTCTCCTGGTAGAAGAACCATGTCTGGGTCACCACGAAAATCTATCCCAGCGTAAGGAAAGTCCTGAATAGAAAATACCTGGTTTTCCAGCCATTGGAAATACTTAGGTTTGAATTGAGCAACCTCTGTCCTCTCGTTCGGGTGACGGGCCATAACTGTGACCCATCGCATCAGTTTGGGCTCTCGAGGAAGCCCAGCTCCAACAGTAAGGTGCTATGGGATCATCATAGGAACCCTCTCCAAGCCAAAACTCACGACCAAAGCCCCATAACCAAAGGTCTTTAGTCGTCCGTTCTTGGCCCTGGTCAGTTGGCCTTTCATATTGGCCAACACAGCATCGCACCAATTGAAGATGGTGCCTCGAAAGCAATCAACTACCATACGCATCTGGGATCCGGTGGCAATATGTAATGCGGCAGCTCCGCAAAGTCTGGTGACGGTGAACGCAATCACCATGAGCTTAGGACGGGATATGGTCTTTATGTCTATCCCTTTGTCTCTAGCCTTGCTGTTACAGTACTCTAGCCTGAGGCTATCGACAGACTGGCCACTTGCCCTAGCCCCAAACAGAGTCAAGTCTTCGCCTCTCTTAGGCAAACCAGTCAAGAAATATATGTCCGCCAGCTCGATTTCAAGCTGGTGGCCGCCAATGAAGAAGCACTAGTCCTGTACGCTCCATCTGTCAACCATCCACTATAAGAAATCCACCTGAGCCCTCATGCCAGGAATGGCCCAGAATTTATAGAAGCCGCACGCCCTCAAAGCATCAAGTGAAGGCTGATGATTCCATGCGGCAGCATCCATGTCCTCATGTTCTCGTTCGTGCCAATCTAGCATGATGTACTCTCTGCATCAAGTATAAAGACAAATTAAATTGCTAGAAATTATTTTATGTGGTCCATTTTTGAGAATTTTTGGGTTAAAAACCCTTGCGACGGGGACCGCACCCTCCGGGTTAGACACAGTGCATGGGATCGCACTTTGTCTACATGGAAGGTGTGGACCCTGAGTTTTTTCCCAATGGAGAAAACGTTGGGGTCCGCAGGGCAGCAGTGGTAAACCTGCGGGCCCCCGCGCGTGGGTTTTATGCCTAAAAACCCTCCCAAAAATGAAATAAATGACTAAAACAAAAATGAAACGGTTAAAAATGAAGAGTCGGATGATGTGGATTACCTGGAGAAGATGGTGTTCGATTCCGATGGTTGGATTTTCCGCAATCTTCACGGGAAGTTTTCTTAGCAAAAGCACTATTTTCTCACCCAAACTCAAACGGTAAAAATGAATTGACAAAGGCCCTTTTTATAAGTTTTTTGAGTAAATAAATTGCAAATTTGTTTATGTTTCACTTTGAAAAGGTATTTTTGCGACATTTTTATCTATTTCAAACAGGTATGAGTAATGTTTGTGTTTTTGTGCAGGATAACGGATTATTCAGGCAAAATCTATCATTTTCGATGAAAAACCATTTAGAGTCACCTTTAAGCTCTTTTCTGACTCCTAAAACATGAAAAGATTGTCGAGTGTTTCTTTTAAACTCGTTAAAACGGAATTAAAAGACGATCCACTTACAGTTCTTTTCCGACCGTAAAAACATGAAAAGATTGCCGGATTTTTATCGTTTCAAATTCGATATCGGTTATAAAACGATGTGTCGTTGATCGCTTTTTTACTTTTTCGGATCAAGGGCACTAATGACGAAAAGTACTCCTTGGTCATAAAAGATAAAGCGGTTCTCTCAAGTATTATTTTATACTTTTTCAGGCTTGGGAGACACAAATTTACGAAAAAGGTCAACCCTGGAGTCTTCTTAAGTTTTTCAGACTCTCTAAAATTGAAAAACGCCGAGTTTCTCCTATACTGGACTCGTTAAAATTTCACAGTAAAGGACCTGTTCGATTACAAACAGGAACAAACCACTCCTTCTTAGGGTTTGAATTTAAACTAAGTTGGACTCATCCGAAGGATGAGCTTATAATCAAGAAAATGTTATCCTCCTCAAGCTTGTCAAAAATAAAGAGGTACTTGCCAGAAATGGTGGGGGAAAAGAGAGAAAAATGAGCCTGTTTGTCATACTTTGTAACCACTCTTGACCACGACACTTTTATTCACCTGGGTTGGGAAATCCTTTGTCTAACAGTTGATCAAACCACATTGAAAGTCTTCAGCCGGTTTCTGGGTATTAACTTTGGGTCAATTGTCACCAAGCCATCTATCGTGTCATTATGTGTTCAAGAGGTCACTGCCAATAAGCCATTCATCTGCAAAATATCTATCATCTATCTTGACCATCCCTGAGTTAGTCCTTGCAACTAAATTTCTTCAACTTGATCTATGATTTCGTGTTGTGGGCTTGCCTACGACGGATCGCTTTCTATCGACATCAGCTCATTATCTAGAAAGATGATCTAGGAATCATCAGTACCTTGAGATCTGCATGCCTCAATGGCAGGTTTCTCGCCTTTGACGATAGTTTACATCATTGACTTCCGAATCAAAGGATTCCGTGACATGTTCGACATCAACACATT
This sequence comes from Pinus tabuliformis, assembly GCA_031772625.1. Classification (NCBI taxonomy): domain Eukaryota; kingdom Viridiplantae; phylum Streptophyta; class Pinopsida; order Pinales; family Pinaceae; genus Pinus; species Pinus tabuliformis. The sequence continues at coordinate 340,871,966 of CM062816.1, forward strand.
TATTCGCATCTCATGGATTGTACTGGGTACTTTGAGAGCCATTGACATCACTGGTGGTTTCTCTCACACTTGTTAACAGTTTACATCATTGACTGGTAATCAAGTGGTTTCTACCATGTTCGACATCAACACATTCATTCGCATGGGTAGAATCGTATTGTTTCGGAAAGTAGAAATGAAGACCCTGGATCTAGTTTCCACAATCCAGGCTGCGAGGAATTTTGTATTCATTATATAATGGACTATGCATAAACAGATGGCTGTGTCCATACTGTGTCCACATGAGTCTTTACTTGTGATGTTTTACAAGATCATTCCTATATCAGAGTAGTAGTTAGTTTTTCTAGTCAGTTTTGATCTGAGTATGGGATTGCCTACCTCAGCGATGATATGATCTCATATATATATCTTGCATTGAATGTTTTTACAGGTTCCAACCAAGCTCTCCACAAGATGATCCTCGAAATGATAAAGTACTTCACTCTTCCTAAATGATAAGAAATCCTCATCTACTACAGACTTCGCACTTTAGGGGGCAATCTGTTACACAAAAATATCATCACCATGATTATTTGCAGTCAGTATGGGTCTATCATCACTTGTACTGTCCTCCTAAGCAAGTCTCAAACCTCAGCTCTTCAAGTCAAGCTTTGAAAATGAGAGAAAGACATTAAAAATCAATGTAACTCTGGTTCTGCACTTTCTCTCACGATCACCTGCAGTCCCGCACCTTCTGTGTACAAAAACGGCGGACCTGCCCGCTCTGTCCCTAACGGTGTAGGTGCGGACCCCTGTGAAAGTAAAAAGGCACAAGTTTTATCTTAAAAAAACTCACTTTGGGTTAATTCTAGAGGTTTCTAGAAGGAATTTTGACGTGGATTGTTCGCTTTGAGGTGGTTCATGCATCCCAAAAGAGAAGGAGCTAATCCCTTGATGAGAGGAGCTATCCCTTTGAAGGAGGGCTTTATCCCTTTGAAGGAGGACCTAGTAACCTCCCTCAATTGCACTATAAATACAGGCATTGGGCTGGTTGCTGAAGAGGTTAGACGCTGAACATTTTTTAGGGTAAATGCTGGTGAAATCAAGACTTCCTAGTTGAGCTTAAGAGGAGAGATCACATACCTTTTTGGCTTCATTAAGGAGTGAGTGAAACTTGTCAAAGTAGAGGAGACTTCTTGCTGGACCCTGGGAAGAGCTTGTACAGAGTCAAGGCAAAGGTTGTAAAGTTCTTCTTCTTTTGGATTAATACAATCAAACTCATTTTTCTCAACTAGTATCTCATGTTATTTGTTTCATGGACTCCTTGACTTTCATGTTAAATATGTTTTATGCAATTGGCTTTTCAGGTGCTATTTAATTTGTTTGCCTTGTTTTTGTTTGCAGATTCACAACAAAGGAGCTCATTTGGATCGAAAGAGCGAGGGCATCCACAAGCTTGCATTGGACCTAAGGTAGGCCCTAAAAACACTTGTTTGTCATTGTTAATCAAAGCATATTTAGAGAAAGATAGTGTTTGGTTGGTTTGCTTGTCATTAGGTCTTCTTTAGATTCTAGGAAGGTCTATCTTGTCTGCAAGATCGACTTATTCTGTGTGACAATATCCATGTGCCCAAAAGAGTGAAATTGAACATATGGTTGCAAAAATTCTAGAGGCTATTATAATTCAACCTAGTCAAAGTTATTTCTCTACTCCAGTAGTATTGGTGCATAGGAAGGATGGATCATGGTGCATGTGTCTAGATTATAGGGAACTTGACAAGCTCACTATCAAAGCTACATTTCCCATTCATATCATTGATGAACTATTGGATGATTGCATGGATAAATTTACTTCACCAAGTTGGATCTTCGCTTAGGATATCATCAAATATTCCAAAAAAAACATTTAGAACTCATCAGGGTCATTATGAATTTTTTTTCTTGCCGTTTGGCCTTACCAATGCACCTTCTACATTTCAAGGTTTGATGAATTCCATTTTCAAAACCTTCCTTAGAAAATTTGTGTTAGTATTTTTTGATGATATACTAATCTATAGCAAGTCTTGGAAGGATCATGTTCAACACGTTGATAGGGTCCTCAAACTATTGGAGGAGAACCAATTATATGCAAAACTCCAAATGTTTCTTTGGAGTGCAAGAGGTGGAATATATGGGTCATATTGTATCTCATGAACGTGTTAAGGTAGACCTTAGAAAAATTAAATCCATTAAGGAATGGAAAATCCCCACATCCATAAAGCATTTGCGAGGATTTTTCGGGTTGACAGGGTATTATCGCAAGTTTGTTAAGAATTATGGGAGAATAGCAGCACCTCTAACAACATTATTGAAGAAAGATGCATTCTTATGGACTCCATAAGAAACGAAGGCCTTCGAACATCTTAAAGAGGTAATGTACCAACGTCGGAATTCACAAAAACCTTTACTGTGGAATGTGATGCCTCAGGAAATGGAATTGATGTTGTTTTAATGCAAGAAGAAAGACCCATTACTTTCTAAAGTCGTCCAATCAAAGGAAAGTATTTACACAAAGCTATTTATGAGAAGGAAACATTGGCAATACTACATGCACTTAAGAAATGGCGACCCTGCCTATTGGGAAGACACTTCAAGGTAAAAACGGATCATGATAGTCTTAAATACTTTTTTAGAACAAAGATTATATTTAGAAGAGCAACAAAAATAGGTCACAAAGAATTTGGGTTATGACTTTGAAATCATCTACAAAAAAGGGAAGAAAAATGTTGTGGAAGATGCACTCTCAAGAAAGGATGAGGATGTGGAAGCATTGCTTTGTGCCATTTCTATTATCCAACCAGATTGGATAAATGAAGTGAGGGATGAATGGAAGAATGACGAAGAAGTGTGGTCACTCATTCAAAAGTTACAACAATATTCCAGTACATCCGATACATTTAGCTAGAAAAATGATTCATTATGCTACAAAGATCGATTATACCTATGTCATAATTCCCAACTCAAACAAAAGACTCTTATGGAATTGCATGCCTCTCCCTTAGGAGGGTACTCAGGATTTTTTAAGACTTACCACAGGGTTAAGAAGGAATATTTTTGGGATGGACTTAAATCTGATATTCAAAAGTTTGTGGCAGAATGTTTGGTTTGCCAACAAAATAAAGTTGAAACAATTAAGACATCGAGTCTATTACAACCTTTGTCCATTCCAAGCCAATGTTGGGAGGAGGTTTCAATGGATTTTATCACAAGTTTACCCAAGTCCGAAGGAAAGAGTGTCATCATGGTGGTAGTTGATAGACTTACCAAGTATGCACACATTTTTGCATTATCTCATCCATTTAAAGCCAACACAGTTTCTACTTCATTTATGGAAACAATTCAAAAGCTACATGGAAATCCAAAGATCATTGTAAGTGACAGAGATCCCATTTTCACTGGAAATTTTTGGACAAAATTATCTTCTTGTCTCAGTACTCAGTTAGCTCATAGATCATCTTATCATCCTCAATCTGATGGGCAAACTGAGATAGTCAACAAATGTTTGGAAGGATATCTTCGTTGCTTTGTATTTGATAAACAGACGCAATGGGCCAAATGGTTACCTCTGGCTAAATGGTGGTATAACACTTCCTTCCATACTGCAGCAAAAATGACCTCATTTATGGCACTTTATGGATATCACCCACCGTCCATCACATCATATTTAAGAGAAAATTATAAGGTTGAAGCAGTGGAAGATCACATCGCAGCGAACGAAGTTTTGATGTAGGTGACTGGTATTTCTATGGCTACAACCATATAAAAAAGTGTCCCTCAAGGAAGCTAAGAAGGATAATAAATTATCACCAAAGTATTATGATTCGTACAAGGTGTTGTAAAATATTGGTACTATGGCATACAAATTGGAGCTTCCTGCAACTTCCCAACTGCACCCAATTTTCCATGTTTCATGCTTAAAGATTTTCATTGGTGACAATCTCCCAGTTCAAACAATATTGTCAGAACTCGACGAGGAAGGAAAAATAATATTGGAACCTGAAGCAGTCACAGAAACAAGAACTTGATAGCTACAAAATCGACCAATTTCAGAGTATCTCGTCAAGTGGAAGAACTTACCCACTAATGATTCCACATGGGAGGATGAGAATTATATACAGAAGCATCCAAAACTACTCAAGCGTTGAGGAAAACTCTTTTTTGAAGGAGAGGGGCATGTTATGTCCCTATAATACTAAATATTCCCCCATTACTATTGTCATTGTAGCCCTTATTGTTATTGTTGTGCCCCTATTGTCCCCATTGCACCCCATAGAAGCCCATTATTGTTATTGTTGTGCCCTTATATTATTATTGTTATGTCGGCTTTGATTATATTGTGACCCCTTAGACTCCTATATATAGAAAGGAGGTTTTTTCATTTGTATCATCCAATAATTGTTCATTTGTGTAATGTAAAGGAGGTTTCCCCCTTGAAGAGGCTGATTTATAAGGCGTTGATCTATAGTTTCTATCTTTTGTGAGCTGGTTTCATAACAAGTGCTCAATTATTTTATCATACACTCACCTATAGATGGCCTTTAACAATATCTTGCAATAGGTGTGGACAGGAGATTGTTTCTTGGTTCATTTTCACTCTAGGCCTAGGAATTCATTCTGAGCACAAATCCCATCAAGCAAGAAGGTTGACATATAGAACTCAAGTTTCTTGGATTGTGAGACAGTTTTCACCTTTGCAACATTCCTTTGTAATTGTTGGGCTAATATATCTGACCAATTGAAAATATTTCCCTCAAAAGCACATGGGTAGGCCATGTAGACCCATCCTTCTTCAAAGAATTATGTGCTTTCACGCCCATACAACCTGCAACACATAGCCATAAGGTATTGATACACTTTCCTCAATGACTTTGTTCTGTAGATTCCATCAATCTTCTGGAGAAAATTTCTCGGCTCCTACCACCATGTCTTGAGAATGTCTTTTGTAACAAATTGAGAATAACAAGTTGCATAGAATTTTGAATTCAAGTACTCCTCTAGATTTGGTATCTTGTAATAAGAGTGAAGATCATGGGGTTGATATGTAGTGAGATCTTGCCCACTTGCACTATTGAGGATCATGTTCTTAGAGTCAAGATGTTGCAATATCCATCCTATCACTTTTGCACAAGGTAACATTGGATACCTACTAGCAATCCTATAGAATTTGGACCTTTTGACATTGACATACACCTCCCTATCCTCTAGGTCTTCTGGGAACTCATCCTTGATAAACTCTCTGAAAATAATTTGTCATGTTAAGGTGGTAGACTTATCAATGAAGCATTTTGTATATGTCATAATGGGTACTCTAAATCTCAGACTATCTATGACACCTTTTATACTACTTTTAATAGCCTCTCTAGTTGGTCCTTTGCATGTAACAAGAGGCATAATGTTGGTGGAAGATGACAAACTAATAAGGCATGGATTTGAAATATCTGGAAATTGGAGCTAACTCATGGTAACAAAAATTAGTCCCACAAAACCATATATTCTATATTATTCATTTATGCAAAAGAATTCACTATAAATGGGTAGTGCATTGGTTTTAGGCACAAGAGTACAACCTTGAGGCAAGGTAGTCACACTAGTCACTAGAAGTGCACTATGCACTATGGTTAGAAGAGAGACTGGCTCGGGTTTAGGTTGCATCAACAAGAGATGGAGGTTAGGTGCTTAGGTCCTGGAGATGCACAGTGCGCTCTTGCTGGTAAAGAGACTCCCTCTTGAGTGCAAGTCACATCTTCAATGGGAATGGGTTGCATTCTTGTCAATTAATAATGTGCTACATGAGGCAAGGAGACTAGTGTCGGGTGCAGGTCACAAGTCCAATGGACATAGGGTTGGAGACTGTAATCTAGAAGTTCCCTTTGTGCTCTTGAGGAGAGACAAGCCCTTTGATGGGCTCAAGTCATAATTTTAAAAAGAAAGGGTTCAAGTATCTGTGGACTAGGGGAGTGTAATGTGCCAATGCAATGTTTAAAGAGTCTAGAGTTGGTGCAATACATGAAAAAGAATATCTGCTCAAAATTCGACTAAGTGTTTGATGAGAGAAAGCAAGGGGAATCATATGGATGAAAAAAATAGCATGCACACTCATATATACAACCATAATCATGACTAGAAAGGGAAGAGACTTTAGGATGTTAAAATACACTAAAATCATTATGTAATAACTAAAGAGACACTTGTAAGAGAGAAATTTCAAAGTGCGACAAATGAGAAAGATTATCCAAAATATGGCGCAATTGTAACCAAGAGTGGAGAACGCACATTGTGCTCCAAAAGTGCACAGAGATCCAAAGTGAAAGATAAGTATGAAATGAGTTATGAGCTAGGATCTTTATGTAGGCACAAATTAGGGTTGGAGAGTGTGTTATTGCATGTCACAAAAATCAATGGAGAGTGTGATAGCTTTGTTTTTATCAAGTTTGCTAAAGATGTATTTAGAAAGTGCACTCTAACTATCTCTAGAAGGTGCGCTCTAACTGTCTCTAGAAGGTGTACTCTAACTGTTGTCAAGGAGTGCATTAGGCTTGCACCGAAGAAGTGTGCTCATTTGGTCGACATGAAGTGTGCTCCACTATCTCCATGAGGTGCACTCCACTATCTCCAAGAATTATGCTAGGCATATCTTGAGAGAGTGCGATATGGCTAAGGTTTGTGAAAGCATGGTGCATCGACACTTCGATTTTCTAGGGGAAGACTTGAACACTTCGAAAAACATGAACACGCATGATTTTGATGACTCAGAATGATAGTTCACATGATCATTACGAAGCTCCAAAATGTAAATGAAGGAAGAATTTTGGAGGTTGTTGTAGCAGCTAAAACATATCCCCCTGGAATTCATGCTAAAGAGGCCTAGAAAACATAATTGCTTCAATAATATTTGCTTAAAACTAGACAACCAAACTTAGATAGCCAATGGTTACTCCAAATTCTAATTATTTTTTCAATTTTCTCTAATAACCATGACCAATATTTAATTAGATAATTGCATGGTTTAAGAATGAAGCCTGGATATTTTAAACCATGTTTGATGTTCTTTATGGGAGCAGAGAGGATATTTTCAATTGAGGATAATTCATTTTCTGGGATTTCCCAGCTATAGATATAGGACTTTTTTCTGTTAATTATCATGCATGTATCCTGGCTAAACAACTCTAGAAGGGAATGAAGGTGGTTTATATGATGAAGGTCCCAATTTGAGAAAATGAGGAATTCGTCAACAAAAAGGAGATGTGAAAGGAAGCAATTTTTAGAAATAGAGACACCTTTATAGTTACTAGAGCAAACAAAATTAGATATCATCCAACTAATGCCTTTTGCAACAAGAAGGAAAAGAAGGTGGGAAATGGAACATCCCTGATGAAGGCCTCGTCCAACATTGAAAAGGGGGGAGGCAACCCCATTGATCAAAACTACAAATGATGGGGAAGAGATACAATTTAGAATCTAGGTGATAAAGGAGAAAGATGAACCCAAATGAAGTAATATGATATGACCGTATAAACAGTTGATTCTATCAAAATATTTTTAGAGATCGACTTTGAAAACAAAAGCTTTTTGTCGATAGGTATGGATGGAGTGAAGAGCCTCCTAAGCTAGACCAATGGCCTCATGAATATTTATATCTAAAAGAGACCCAAACCATTTAGAGGAGATATGACAGGAGAGGATATGCTTAAGACACAACATTATGATTTTAGTGATGATCCTATAGATCGAGTTGCAAATGTAAATGGTCCAAAATCGATCAAAAGAAGCAGGGATGTTAATTTTAGGAATAAAAATGAGGAAGGCAGAGTTGAAGGGCCCCAACATTTTTCATGATATTGAACGAGAGTATTCAATGAAAAAGACAAGATCATCACCTATGAAATCCAATAATTTGATTTAGAATTCAATAGGAATCCCATCGTGCCCTGGACTTTTGTCCTTTTGGAAACCGTGAAGAACAATTTTGTGACCACCCCTCCCAACATTTACCCACTTTTACAAGCTCCTGAGGTAAATGTGAGGTTGAGTGCTACTATGACATGACCCAACCTCCAAGTTCCAATTAATGAATTGGGGCCAATAAAGTGAACACTTACTAACATCCTAAAAGGATTACAAATCACTCAAGAGTTGAAAACCACCCCAGGTGACTAATCCTTGATTTAGAACCTTTTTCTCTGGCCTAACACCCCAAATGTGTGCATACCAAGGTAAGAATGTGATTATGAGGCCCCATCCGCATGCACAATCTTGCTTCCATGCGGTTATGACCTAAATCCTCTAGTTTAGTGCCAGCAGTCCAAAGATCTGAGCCACTTTTCTAGGCTAGCCTCCAGACCATTGCCTATAACTGCTTATAACTTTCCAAAATCATAATTAACATGACGATGCTGCCAAAAATTCAAAATTGAAGCAAAAACTTGGCCTCAATTGCCTATAATATGATATACATTTTGTCAAACATATGGTAAACATGTAAGTTATAGGTTATTAATGCATATTTAATCATAATTATATGAAACTCATCTAAGAATCACCAAGAAGATCTAATTCCCTCTCAAGTAGCTACAACAACACTTGTTAGCCCATGCATTCATCAATCATTCAAATACTTATCAAATCATGAACAATATCCATAACTATAGCACATCATAGAACCATGCTTATAACCAACATATAACTAGAATAATAACCATGATAAAATAGCCATAAAATCCACATAATAACAAGTACAAGTGATCATTGATAACAATAGGAAAATAGCTCTTATTAACGTATGAAAAATCCAACCAAGTCAGGGACTTCCACTTACCACTTGGCCATGGATTAGGTTGAACCAAATATTTCTTTCAACAAATCACCCTCGTGCCATATTCCAAACTTGGATGCCCCATAGTTTCTTCACCATACCATACCTTGAGGAATTTTCCTATCTCCACCCACCTATCGAGGGCTTCCCGAAGAAAACCATCTCCACCCCTAACCCTTGGGAATCTTCCTAAGACCACCACACCTGGTTCCAAAACCTTCCAACAATCCAAAGTTCAATCAAGAATGAATCCCTTCATGCCATGGCTATCAAAGAAATGGAAAGTCAAGGATGAAACCACTTTCAATATAGGAAAAACCCATGCCATTGACAACAAATGACCAAAAGAACAAATTCAAGTACCTTGCATTCACACGTCAGCTAGTAAATCACACATGCAACCTGTTACCGGAAAAATACTCCTGATAAATTTGTTGATCCAACCTTCTCCTTTATTTACTTTTCTTTTCCTTTTCCTTCCTTTGCTTTCCTTTGCTTGTCTTTGCTTTCTTACTTGCTTTCTCCTCTTGGAACTCTCACTCTCTCTCAAAATTGATCCAAGCCAAAATTAACCAAAAGTTGTGTATTGTTTCTCTGAAGCCTTTTTATTATTGATGTCTCTTTTTTCTTCTTTTTCCTTCATTTTTCCTCTAGTTTCCCTAGCATGCAAATCCGTGTCTCTTCACCTTCATTTTCTCCTATTTTCCTTTACTTTCATAAATAAATGCCAATTATTGCCTCTTTGCCTTCGTCAATGCCTTTTCCAATTTCCATAAGCATTAATAAACCAAAAGTGATGCCTACTATAGTGATTTTCCCAACATTTAGCTTATAATGAGTGTCCCATGACCTTGGTCTTATTTTTCCTATATTATTCTTTATTACATGAATGTTAACCCAAGGTTGTAACAAATTTCTAGTTCCTTCTTTGAAACCTCCTCCATTAGCCTATCGTTATCTTCCTATTCAAGAAAACGAGGGAAGTGTCTAGAAACTTGAAGAACCTACTCAATTATGACTCTATTTTCCTATTGGAAAATACTTTCGAACTAAAAATAGCCTTCTCTTACAATATTAGAGAAAGAGTTGCAAAAGCACTAGAGCGACCCATGGTACCTAGATGGTTTTTATGGTTTTTCGATGGTTTACCACTCTATGGAAATATTTGGTGTTTTCATCCTTTATAGAGATCCAAAGGGCTAAGCTCTTTAAGCGCCATTCTTTCTCACAGTTAAGAAGAATCAGCTTTCTAGATATTTTTAGCTCAGACATTTGGTCATGGAGGTCGATCAGAGCATTTGGAGAGGAAAGCTAATTCCAAAGAGATATAATGTTGGATTCAATTTCCGATAAGATTTTACAGGATTCCCCCCACTTTTTTTCTAGCCCAATTGTAAACGATTTCCTTGGTTTTTTTAGATTTCTTTGGAATTGAAGGGAAGGAGATTCCTGAGAGTCGAGGAAAAGATGGGACTATTTTTTTGGGGGGAGGGATAGGAGGGAGGGGTCATCCAACCAAGAAGGGTTTAGCTTGAAAGGGTTGGGAATATTATTAGGAAATGAATCTAGATCCCAGAAAATATGCATGTTATCTAACTTTCCCCCAACAAAAGATCACTCTGTATTTTGAGGTTGGAATCAAACAAGCTCTCTGAGATAAGGACCTGTCCAATATTTTAGCAATTTTGGTCGAACCAATTTGATTATTTGACCAAGTGGGCATGATTTTTGTTAGAAAAATATTGTAGAGATTGAATTCATCCAAGAGAGAGACCATAAAATCCGAAAAAGGGTTTGGTATAGAAAAGGACCCCCAAAATTCCAAGTTTCCTAGAGTGAAATTTACATCCCCACCCAGGAAAACTCTATAAAAGCTTAAAACCAGGAGTTGAGCAATAGAGGACCAATATTCATGTGTGTCGATATACAAACCATAAACATTGATAGAATGAAAATATTAATCCAATTCAGTAGAAGTGAAATCCACTACTAGTAATGATTTCGATGACCAAGAAGAATTGAGATGCATGACTTTAGGGTTCCATCTCGTTATTAAACCTCTAGATCTTCTCATTCCCATTGCATCAATTGTCAAAAATTTCCAATTTGGGAGGATTGAAAGAATAACACCGGTGGCATTGTCTCCATCTGGCATGGTTTCTTGAAGAAATATGACATGGGGAGAGAAACACTAATAGAGTCTCTTAAGAGCCAATTTTTTAGACGGGCTGACTCAACCCTTACACTTGAGAGAGAGAACTTTCACGAGGAACCTACAAGAGGGCCTGTAGCTCTAAGTTCTCTTTGAATTGAGGTTTGTTTCCCAACTTTAATATCAAAATGTGCCTTTCCCTGTGATTTTGAAAGGAAATATTTATGGACCCTGAACAAGGAGGAAATAGAGGGGTCCTTGTTGGGCCACAGGAATTGCATATTTTTTATAGTTGTTACCTTTTCTTTCACTTATTTACCACTTATATTTACATCATCACACCACCATTTTGAAATAAAATCCATCAAATCTACATAAATAATCATTAAGGTAAAGGTCCAAATGTGCTCTTGATTCTATATATTTTTATTTATAAATTTGATTCAATTTGCATCGGTTGCAAAATTTGACACTTTTTGCATCCTCACTAACATTCCATAGTTGAATCCAAGGTTTAAATAGGTCCCATGGGAGATATATCAGCTAGAGAACATGGGAATATGACAAATTTTTCCTATATTGATTTCCACCTACTGGGTGCGGGCAGAAAAAGCCTAGTTGACCACAATCTCAAAGTAAAATTCATAGTCAAATAGTGGTATGGCACACCAGGAAACAAAATACGGTATCAAACGAAGTTGAAACCTTATCAAGCAAGCAAGATCACGAAGAATTTGAAGAATGTTGATGTGTTTCTCACATGATTTGCTTCACAGATAATGAATCATGTGAGTAAGAGTCTCAATAGAATTTGAAGTCTAAGATGTCGATCTGTAGAGCTAGCCTTTAGCAATAATTTTCTTAAAAGTAGTTACTTTAAACTCTATAAAATGTTTCTCAGAGAATAAAACCATAAGTATCGAACGCTGAAGTTTTCTCAGTATGCTTGGATGTTATTGTTTTTGAATCATTTTTGAAGTTCACAAATTGTTCAGTTAATACAACCCTTTGATATGGTTATGTATTCATTATGAGATTTGGTGTTTGACCAATAATTTCCTGAGTTTTCCATCTCTCATGCACTTTAGGAGGGTCCCCTGATGAGTACGAGAGTATTTTAAAATTTCCTTATGTTTCATTCCTGAAGATAGGCTAGTTTCTTTTATACTCATTTTATGAATGATTTATTTCAAGTATTTTCTTTAGATGTTCTTTTTTGTATGCATTGTCTTTAGATGAGATTTTATTCTCATTTCATTCTTGTTCTTTTGCAGACAAAGCACTTGAATAAACCTTTGAAAACAACAAAAACATTTATTAGTTGATTCCTAATTTCAATCTTGTATCTCTGCATTTAAGTAGTCTCGACTTATAGATAATGTGCAGACATGAATGATTGTAAACTTTGAACACACATACCAGTAATCTTAATTTTCTTTGATATCATAGATAGATGCAATTTAGATTCAATTTCTCAAAATATTATTTTCTTATTGTCATAATATAAAGTTTCCTTTACTTTCCTTAGGATAGAATTCATTTGTTTTCTTTAGAAACAAAGTTTTAATGCTTTCTAGAACAAATTATTTATTTCATAAAATAGATTTTATGGATTTCATAGAATAAATCATTTCCATATTCATTAGAATAGAATTTTAAAATATTTTCATATAATATACTTAAGGAGAGATTTTAAAAATCTTTCATAATATAGGTTTAAAATAAGAACTTTAAAAGCTTTCATAGTATAAGGATTTAGCATAAGAAGTTTCTCGCTTTTATAGTATAAGGATCTTGTTATCATAACATATCAGTGGTTTCATAGAATAGAATCATATTTATTCTTCCTAGAATAGAAATGTACTTTCAATTCAAATAGATTAAATTTCATTGCTTTCTAGTTTAAAATTTACTGCTTTTCATAGATCAAATCTTATTGCCTTCCTAGAAGTTTCTGTCTTGTTTTCCTAGAAAGTGTGTGTGCTCATTTTAGATATCTTCATGATTAGGATTTTATTCCAATCTTGCAATATTATTTCAATAGAATAAATTGTCCTTTTAAATTGAAATTCAATTTCCTAGCATATTGTGCAAGTGTGCAAACCTGGATTGATAATTTAATGGTAAGTAATTTAACTCATAATTAAATTACCCAACATTTTTAGCATCATTGCTAAGGAAGTATACATAGGTATTTACTTTCAAATTAGAATATATTTTTATCTATACAAATTTGTTTAGGAGGAGAGGTAAGATGAGAGTTAAGAACCTACGCATCACAATTGTGGGGTTCTTCCTAACTAGAGTTGTTGCAAGTGCATCTCATTCTAGCTACATCCATTCTTAGATTCATAGTTAAAAACTCATATTAAAAATCATTTGGAATGCTTGATCTAGAATTATGTAGGAACTCAATAAAATACAGATATACACATACACACAGAGATTCAACATAAATAAAACTTAATTTCATTAATATCAAAGAACTGAAATATGCTTACATTACAGAAATGGAAATAAACTAGCTCAGGCGATGGTAGCTTATCTATGAGAAGAGATGTGGTGGATACATGCCTCTAAATTTTGTTGCAATGAGGCTCAAGGGCCTTTTTATAATTGAACGATAAGGGAAGACCCTAAACAACCAAAACCCTAACCCTAGGAGATGGAATGCCAATATTTTTTGGGTCGCGTTGGGGCTTGTTGGGCAGCCAACTTCTCGGGGTCATAACTTGGTCATATTATATTTGTTTGGCGCATATGATATCTCATTAGAAATATCTCTCTGAATACTATGGGATTTTCCATAGGTCCCTACTAATAACTATGGGCCTGCTGTGAACCTAAAAAACGTTGTTTAGGTGGTCAAAATTTCTTTGGAAGTTCATGACCCGAAAAAATTGCTAAAAATAGTAAATGTTGCTATAAACAAGGAAACTGATGAAATCAACTAGAGGTCTAGGTGGAATAGGTGGGTGGCCACAAATATCCACTTGGATTAGTCCTCCCTCCTTAGGAAGCAATGGTCCCCATTGCATGTAGAACCTCCATGAGGTGAGGAAATTTCTACTGAATTTGGTCCCTGGTGAAGGAGTTGGCCCGCTTTGACAACTCGATATAGATGGATCCTCTATTGGTGAGACTTATTGATCTGCGTGTCCATGATCCAATCATTTTTGGCCTATTCCATGCAGTATGGGTTTAACTTTGTTGGTGTGATTTGTTCTACAATGTCGGATGTGTCCAACAATGGTGGAAATTATGATTGAAGGCGGTCCACATTGAATATTAGGTGCAGGCCAAGGAATAGTGGACTGTTGAGCTCGAAGGCATTGTCCCCTGTAGACTTGGTGATGGTGTATGGCCCATATCAGAGTGGGTGAAGCTTACGGTGGGGCCCAATGAGGCATTCCTTATGCAAATGTAGCTAAACATTTTCACCCACCTGGAACTTGTGTGGCACCCAATGATGATCATGTCGCTGCTTGTACTTGACATTGGCTTTGTCCAATATGTCATGGACCTGTTGGCACATGTTTTGAATGCACTCAATGAAGTTGTTATCCCTGTTAGCTTCAGAATTGACATGAGTTGAATCTGCCTGAGTAGTTGCAAATGGTATGGCCACATCAATGGGACATAATGGTTGGAATCCTAATCCCACCTAAAAAGGGATGTGGCCAATTGAGCTATGGAGAGCTATGTTTTAGTAGTTTTGGATGTAGGGGAGGCTTTCATCCCATTTGCATGGATTCTTTTAGTTATACATGCACCGAATGTGTACGCTCATCCTGTTGACAACCTCTGTTTGGCCATCAATGTGGGGGTGGAAATTGATGGACTTAGTGAGCTTGGTATCCAATATCGAATAGAGACTGGACCAAAATTTACTTAGGAACCTATTGTCTCGATTTGAGATAATGGATTGTGGGATCCCAAAGTGTACCCACACTTGTCTAAAGAAAAGCTTAGTAGTGGCTTCTGATGTGATACTCTTCTTGCAGAACACTGGAATGGTAATCTTAGAGAATCTGTAGATGACCACAAAAATGCAGTCATTGCCATGCTTAGTAGAAGGAAGGCCTGACATGTAATCCATGGAGATGGATTCCCAAGGTCAACTAGGAGTAGGCAGAGGATTATATAGACCTTGCTTCTTAATGGTTGGTTTGGCACTAGCGTGGGAAATGTAGGATCTGATGTACTTCCCAACATTATATCGAAGGTTCGGCCAATAAAAAATTCTGCAGCATTGCCACTTTTTTCTCTACCCCCAAATGTCCAGCGAACCAACTATAGTGTGCCTCCCAAATCATCTTGGCATGCTCGCTTGAAGGAACACAGAGGTGTCCCAGGTGGCATAATAGTGCATCCTGGAGGTGGAAATTTGGAACTTGCTTGCCTTCCAGGATTGTTTGGTATGTGTTGTCGGATTTTGGATCGCTCTTGTAAATATGCGGTCACCCCATAGTCTTTGTTGTGTGTGGAGCATGATTGTTCAGAGGTCTTTGTTTCAGCCGGATGTATACCCCAGGAAGTTTGTACACCCCTCCACGCGGGGGGGTGTGGGGGGGACTTTTCCCCCCCACGGGGGTCCGGGGGGGCCCATCCCCCCCAGCTGGGGGGTCCGAGGGCCAGCGGTCCCTCGGCGGGGGCTCGGGGGTAGCGCCCCCGAAGCTAAAAACAAATGTAAAATTGCCTCGTAAAAGTATAGTAATTTCTAGTCAATCTGGGCCGTTCATTAGGCGGATGATCTGACGGTAGAACTTATGTTTAGTTTAGGGTTTTTTGCCCTAGAAGGCAACCCCTCTCTTTGTATGAGGGCATTGTATTGGAGGCTGAGATATAGATGTGTATTTTGTGAGCGAGAAACAGAGAGGTGAGACTGTGAGAGAAAACAGAGGATATTACAGCGGGTTTGCTGTAAGTTGTGTCTCTTCATTTTGCTGGATAATAGAAAGGAAGGATTGGCTGTTCGGGGTGGACGTAGCCCAAACTGGGTGAACCACGTATATCTGTGTCTCTCTTGTTTTGTGCGTTTTCTGTGGTTATATTTTTGCAATATTTTATGTGTTCCATTGCTCCGTAATATATAATTTTCTAACAGTCTCATGCCCATAAGAGTCGAGAACAGTGGTCAACACCATGACCAAAGGTTGGTTGAGGTAATCTGCAACATTATTGGTGCTTCCCTTATTATACTTAATGTTCAAATGGAACTGTTGTGGGTATGTAAACCATTTCTGATGGCAATCGTTCTACAACTTCCCATGTGTTTGTATGAACTGCAGGGGTTGGTGTTCTATGTGGATGGCAGTTTCCTTCCCCATAATGTAATGTTTCCATTATCGGAAAGCCTGCACAATGGAAGACATCTCTTTGCCATCGGTGTGATACTTCCAGACTATGTCTGAAAGTGTCTCACTATGATATTCCACGGGATGCCCTTGTTGAGTAAGGAATACACCAATAACATAGTTGGAGGCACTTGTCTTGATCTCAAATGGTTGTTGCAAGTTTGGTAATATGAGCACTGGTGTAGAGCAGAGGCGATGCTTCAACTCATAAAACTCCTTCTGTTGGGAATCAAACCAAAAGAAATTTGCTTTCACTCCTCCCTTGGTGACTTGACTCAAAGGCCCAGCCATATGAGAGAACCCAAACATGAACCTACGGTAGAAGTTGGTAAGACCCAGAAAGTTCTGGAGCTCTATTAGAGTGGTTGGGGGTGGCCAATCCTGAATGATGTGTATATTGGCTAGGTCCACGTGCACACCCCACTCATCAATGATATACCCAAGATATTGAACCTAGGTCATAGAAAAATTACATTTCTCCAAATTGGCACACAACTTGTGTTGTCACAGGGTTTGGAGTACCTGTTTAATATGGTGGAGGTGCTCTTCCCAAATTTGGTTGAAGATCAAAAATATCATCTAGATACACCACCATGAATGATTTAGTGAAGGGTTGCGAGATGTCATCCATCAACCTCATGAAGGTTGCAAGGGCATTCATCAACTTGAAAGGCATGACCAGCCATTCAAAAAGGCCCTCCTTGGATTTGAAGGCAACCTTCCACACATCGGAGGGTTCGATTGGTACTTGGTCATAACTGGACTTCAATTCAATCTTTCTCAAATATTTGGCCCCCTTGACCTGGTCTAAAATATCATCAATTTGTGGGATTGGATACCTATTCCGAACAATGATCTTGTTCAACACCCGATAGTCAATACAAAGTCTCCAGTTCCTGTCCTTCTTCTGTACCAACACGATTGGGCTCTCACAGGGTGATGAACTTTGCTTTATGTGCCCTTTCTGCAATAGATCCTGAAGCTACCTCTCGATTTCATCATTCTCTAGAATAGATCATTGATAGACCATTTCATTTGGTAGTAGTGTGCCTCAGGTCCGAGTAATGGCATGCTTAACTAGATACTGTAGAGGTACCCTTGTGGGTGAGGTGAAGATGTCCCTGTACTCCTCCACAACCTTGTCCATCTATGGTTTCCATGTGGAGGAGCCCTGTCTAGAATTCGTGGCCATAGTCTTCTTCTTTCCCTGAGGGTCGATCATAAGGAAAATAAATTTCCTAGTCTGGGAAATGATCTTAGTGCATTTCTTCACAGTGATCAAATAAATGGTGGTAGGCGGTGCTACCTCCAATATCCTATATAAATTATTTCCCAAAGTAATAATAACAGTGTGAATCATAGACTCATACATAGCGTGTCACTTCCAAAAGTATGGTTGGCTTAATAATACATCACAAACTTCAAGAGGAGCAACATCACACAATACCTCATCTGTGAAGGGCTTGATGTTGTAGGGATGGAAAAACTTTTGGCTGACATGGAGATCTCTCCCTTGGTGAAGCCACCCAATGGTGTAAGGTTGTGAGTGTGGTGTGGTTGGTAGGCCCAATCGCTTCATGAACTCTACTAAAATGAGGTTCATTTGGCTCCTGCTGTCGAAAATGAACTGCAATGGAGAACCCTTCACTCACATCTGTGAGCGGAAGAGCCACTCCCCCTCCTCTAGATCTTCGGGCTCAACCTTCTGGATCTTGGTGGTATCATTGGTGGGACTAGAATTCGCATCAATAATTTTCTTCCCTTTTTCATTCCCCTTGTCAGTTTCTGACTCAGAGCCAAAACATGCATATGATTCAGACACCTTCAGCTTGGCCACCAGTGACTACTTGGATCAACACTCACTTGTGTTGTGAGTGGGGCTCTTATGGAACTCACACCATTCCCTATGTCCTTCATTCTATGGTTTCAGGGCACCTTTCCCTTGCTTCAGATTCACAGATCCAAAGTCTCGCTTCTTCTTTTTAAATTTATGCTCAATCTCAATAGCGTATCGATATGTGGTTCTAAGTGAGGAGGTGTCCTGGAACTCCATCTCGTCTTGGATTTACTAGTGTATACAATCGCGGTACTAGAGTACCAAATGTCGCTCAAAATCCTTGAAACCTAGCTTCATGCGAAGGGCATGGAAAACATTTGTGAACTCCGACACATATTGGTCCCTTCCCTACTGCAGCGTGGTCCACTTTATGTATTTATATTCATATCTCCTGATAGGGTAATATTGTTCCTTGATGGCATCTTGGAAAGAATTCCAAGTGGGTGCGGCTGAAAATAGTGAGGATTCTCTCTCATCCTTTTGTTCACAGTAGGTTTCCCACTAGTCCTTGACATGTGGGGTGGCTTTGAGGAGTGCAAAAGTAATATTTTCCCAATTGGAAAAGTCATGAACTGAAAAATATCCTTCCAACATATTTAACCATCTATCTATGGTGTCTGCATCTATCTGGCCTTCAAATATGGGAATGTCAAAGTTAACTTGTACCTTAAAAGGAGTGGTACCTCTAGAGTGGCTGCTAGATGAAGATGCGTTGCTTGTGGGTAGCTGCCAAAGGATCTGGGCAAAGTTATCCATCATCGTGTTCCTTTGTCACTCGAGGGCTTCCTCGAGCAATATTTTGGAAGGATCTACTACCCCCTCGTCTTTATTTTATTCTGCCATGGGAGGTCTTAGGGGTTTGTGAGGTTGGTCTTGCAAAGGTTCAACCAATTTGAGCCCTAACTCTTTATACCCTAACCTCATTGAGGATATGCAAAGAAAAATAGAGAAAGAGTAGACCCCTCTGATACCGCTAATCCAGACTTATGCAGGAACCAAAAAAAATATAGATATACACATAAACACAAAGATGCAACATAAATAAAACTTCATTTCATTAATATCAAAGAACTGAAATATGCTTACATACAAAATTGGAAATAAACTAGCGCGGGCAATGGCAGCTTATCTCTGAGAAGAGATGTGGCAGATACATGTCTCTAAGCTATGTTACAATGAGGCTCAAGGCCCTTTTTATTATTTAACAACAAGGGAAAACCCTAAACAACCAAAACCATAACCCCAAGAGATGGAATGCCAAGAGTGGTTTGGCCTCGTTGGGGTTAGCTGGGCAGCCAACTTCCCGGGGTTGTAACTTGGTCATATTATCTCCATTTGGCGCGTACGATACCTCATTGGAAATATCTCTCCAAGTACTACAAGATTTTCCAAAGGCCATTGCTTACAATTATGAGCTCGTTGTGGACCTCAAAAAAATTCCATTTAGGGGGGCTCAAAACTGCTTCAGAATTTCAGGAACCAAAAAACTTCAAAAAATAGTAAATGTTGCTATAAACAAGGACGTAGTTTAATTCCATCATCACCAAACACCCCCACTAGACCATGTGGTGTTGTAAGAGACACATCACCATCCATATCATGCATTCCATCTTTTGCAGGTAGAATAAGACTTCCTGAGGTACAAATATTAGAAATTCTACCTAGAGAAGAACCAACTTCATCTACAGAAGCAGTGGTAGAAGAACCTACATCTACAGCTGAAGGAGTCATCTTCCTTTCTTCAATAGGTGAATAACTTATTGGACAAGAATTAAAAGTACCTAGTGAAGAAGAAGAAAAAGAAGAAGAAGAGGAAGAAGAAGAAACTTTTCCTAAAGAACCATTGATAGAGGAACCAAAGGAAGACAATCCAGTTGAGGAACCTTATATAAGCCATGAAGAATAAATAAAGAGAAAAGAAGAAGGAGAGGTACATGATGGATACATAGGAGGAGGAGAAGAAATACCACCATTTGGTGGTCGTAGAAGAGGTGGAATCCTTGCTCTTGGAGGTGGTAGAGGTAGAAGAGGAGGAAGAGGAAATGATGGAGAAAAAAATGAAGAAGACAATCCTTTTGTATTTCCTATTCAAGATACCAATACTATTGTTACTATAAAAAAAAATTTCTCCATTTTTTCTTCCTGGCTTTCATGGTATGAGGACTAAGTATCCATAAACATTTCTCTTTGAATTTGAGGTATTATGTAGATCTTATGATTATTTTCTTAATGCTCAAAAATTGAAATTGTTTCTAACCACATTTAAAGATGGGGCTCTCAAATGGTTTATGGGTTTAGGAACTAATTCTGTAAAGACATGGGATGACATGAAAATATTATTCTTACATAAATATAAGGATTATTGTATACATCATGACCTTAGAGATGCTTTTTTTTAAATGAATCAAAAAAAACATTAAAGCCTTGAGGATTCTGCTGACACCTAATCATCAAGATTGGGTGAATGTAATGTAAATAAATAATAAAGAATATAAACAGTCATCGGGAGATGAAGTGAACAGTCTCTCCCTCATGTATATAATAAAGACCAACCTGAAGGAATAAAATGAATTTATTTGGTGGAGTTACTACCTGGCCTGACATGGTATCATAGCAAATAGACCCAATATGAGATTGTGCATCATTTTCAATCCATTTATGAAAGTTCTTGAATGTTTGAAAAGCATCAGATTTGTTCTTCAATAAATAAACCCAACACATTCTAGTGTAGTCATCAATAAATGTCATCATATATTTATTTCCATTTGTAGAAGGAACAGGCATTGGACCACATAAATCTGAATGAATGAGTTAAATTTTTCTATGTGCTCTTGAATGTGAATCATGAAAAGACTGTTTGCTATGCTTTCCTAGAATGCAAGCATCATATTGCTTAAATTTCCTAGGAATTGTAGGAAAACCAGCAACACCATTTTTCTTCAACAAGCGGAGACTGTCATAGTTCAAATGTCCAAATCTAGCATGCCATAATAAACTTGATGGAAGTGTACCTTCTTCATAATGATAATTGTATGAGAAATGTTGTGCATGAGTAGAGGTATCTTGCAGCTTGAGAAGCCTTTCTTCTTCTATTTCCCTCATGACAAGTGAGTGGTCAGATGCTTTTCTCACCTCAAGATTGCCATCAAACATATGAATGGAGTGACCTTGCTTGCAGATGTGGACCAAGGACGGCAAGTTTCTCTTCAGCTATGGGAGATATAGAACATGATGCAGAAGAAAGTCTGGAAGACCAGGCAATTTAAGCATGATTGTTCCAAGCCCTGATGGCTTGATTTTTGATTGGTCAGAAAAGTATACTGCTCCATCAACATTGTTAGTAAATTCTTCAAAAAAATATTTTCTATGGGACATGTGGCAAGTTGCTCCTGAATCAAGAAACCAATCATTTTTCCAAGAAGCAAGTGAAGCATTAAATAAATCTTCATTTACTCCAATATTACATTGTGCCACAACATAGTGAGCGGATTCAGGTGCTTTACCTTTGTCTGTATCATCAGTTTTACCTTTGGGTTGATTTCTTTGCTGCTCAATTTTGTCCCAAGGTAACTTTCATGTAGAGGCATCATGTGATCCATTTCTTTTGCAATGTATGCAGTGCAAATCTGCCTTTTCTCCTTAAGAGTGTTTGCGCCCCCCCACCCCGCCTCTGAAATATCTTCCTCTTCCTCTAGAAGAATTTTGAGAAGGATGTTTTTCTTTATGAGCAAGGCACACAGCTTCCTTAGAAGATTCAAGGGATGTCTTCTTTCCAAAAGCTTTCTCTCTTTCAGCAAATTTTTTCACAAGAGAGTCAAAGGTAATGTCTTTAAGATTTCCATTTGCTTGCAATGACTCAAGATAATTGGAGTAAGTAGGATAAAGTGCCTTGAGAAAAGCGATAAGAGGAATATCCAAATCAGTTTTAGTGACTTGGATATCATGCATTATAGACTTTACTTTGGATGCAAGAGCAAGAAAATCATTATTTTGCAATTCAAGAGTGAAGAGTTTAATCATGAGTTGAACAACTTCCAATGCAGAATGTGAGTCATAGAGTTCTTCTAGCTTTTGTAAGGCTTCGAAAGCAGTTGAAAATGGCGTAATATGGTAACTCACCTCTTCACTTACAGATGCTACAATTAATGCATAGGATTTGTTGTTCTTATTTTCCCAAATGGCGAGCTCTTTATCTGAGGTAGGCTATTCTGGCTGTTTGTCTTCATCTCCAATGCACACTCCTTTCCACAACTCATTGAAAATGAGGGTGTGTTTTATCATCCGGGACCACTCAAGATAGTTCTCCTTGCCAGTGAGAACTATTCCCACAATGGATATGATTGAATGCATTCTGTAACAAAAACTTCTGCTACAAAATTTTATTGATAATGGAAAAGAATACACATCAAATGAATTTGAAAACTATCTCCGCCAACATGGGATCAAACATCAAACAACTGTGCCTTATAATCCCCAACAAAATGGTGTAGTTGAAAGAATGAATAGGAAAATCTTAAATATGGTATGCTCCATGCTCTTCTTCAAAAATGTAAAAATAATGTTTTGGGCTAATGCTATTCTATGTGCTGCATATATAAAGAATAGATGTCCATCTAATGATATTAGAAACAAGACTCCATATGAAATGTCGTATGGGCATGTTCCTTCGATAAAGCACCTCAAGGCCTTTGGTTCCACCTGTTATGCCTTGATACCAAAGGTACATAGAAACAAAGTTGGTGCAAGAAGTCATAAGTGTATCTTCTTGGGGTATTCAAACACCTCCAAAGCATACCGTCTCTATGATGAAGTCAATAAAAATTTTGTTGTATCTAGAGATGTAATTTTTCTTGAATCATCCAAAACTGACAATGTTGTTGAGCGGTAACTTGATCGCTTGGATAGATTCGCAAATGCAAAATCATTTCAAGAATTTGATAATCAGATTCCACATCTTGAAGGGGGGATTCCTATACTAGATCAACATGTGGAATATTCTTCTGAAGAACTCTCTCCCCCGCATGAAACTCCAACAATGGATGATGCTTTAAGTGATGTGATTGATAGAATTGGGAGACTCAATCTTGATTCAGTCCCAACTCAATCAACGGAGCAGCCTGGACCATCTGAGAAAGGTCCCCCAAAGTGGCTGATAAAGACACTTGAAAGTGTTCATCCTAATGGATTTGGAAAGATAGGAACTAGATTTTCAAACCAGCAAAATGGAGGTTATGTAGATGACTCTAATTCACCTGTTAATATGGATGTTTCTTATGATTGTGAATTAAACTTGTCTACAGATTTTGAACCAATTTCCTTCAAAGAAGCTGCTTCTCACGATGAATGGAAAGAAGTGATGCAAAAGGAGTATGATTCCCTCATAAAGAATGGCACTTGGAAGCTAGTTGATCCTCCATTAGGAACCAAACCAATTGGCTACAAGTGGGTCTACAAGAACAAGTATAAAGCTGATGGCTCACTTGACAATCACAAAGTCAGGCTTGTGGCAAAAGGTTTTGCATAGAAGGAAGGGGTCGATTATGAGGAGACTTTTTCCCCCATAGCAAAATGGGCTACCATCCAGACACTCTTTTCCCTAGCAGCTCAGAACGGTTGGAAAGTCCATCAAATGGATATAAAAACTGCTTTCTTGAATGGAGATCTAAAAGCGAATGTTTTTATGTCCCAACCTAAAGGATTTGTTGTGAAAGTACATGAACATAAAGTATGCAAACTTGTGAAATCCTTGTATGGCCTCAAACAAGCATCGCGAGCCTGGTATGAAAAACTAACTGAGCATCTTCTGAAACTCAATTTCAAACATTATGATCTTGATGATGCAACTTTATTTATCAAGAAAGTTGGCAAAACAATTGTATATATTGTGGTATATGTAGATGATCTTTTGATGACAGGGAACAATGAAAGCTACATTGCATCCATAAAGAAGGAATTGGGGAAAGTTTTGAAATGACTGATTTGGGCTATGTTCATTACTATCTTGGTATTGAAGTAACTCAACATCCAAAGTCCATATTTCTTTCTCAAAATAAGTACAATGGAGATCTGTTGAATAGGTTTGGCATGACAGAATGCAATCCTCTCACTACTCCAATGAAACAAAACTTAAAGCTCACATCTATTGAAGGAAAAGAATTTGAGGATGCAACAAAGTATAGACAGCTTGTAGGAAGTCTCAACTACCTAACTACTACCAGACCAGACATTTCGTTTGTTGTTGGAATCCTCTCCAGGTTTATGCAAAATCCTTGTGAGGGACATTGGTCTACTGCAAAAAAAGTTCTAAGGTACTTGAAGGGAACTCAAGACCTTGGAATCAAGTATACATGGGTGTACGACTTCAGCTTGATTGGATACTCTGATTCAGAGTTCGATGGAGACAAAGAAACTCGGGTATCTACTTTAGGATATGCTATGAGTCTTGGATCAGGAGTTGTCTCCTGGAGATCACGCAAACAATCAGTTCCAGCAGATTCCACAACAGAAGCAGAATACGTGGCAGCAGCTGAGGCAACAAAAGGAATTGTGTGGCTTAGGAAAATTCTTGAAGATTTGCAGGTAAAACAAGTACAATCAACCCCACTCATGATTGACAATACCTCTGTAATAAAGTTGGCCAAGAACCCAAAGTTCCATGATCGAACGAAGCACATAAGTACTAAATATCATCTGATTCGACATCATGTTGAGGCCAAAACAATCCATCTCCGTCACTGTTCCACTAATGAGAAAATTGCAGACATCTTCACCAAAGCACTTGGAAGAGAAAAGCTTGAACGATTCAGAATGATGATTGGACTCACCAACATCCCTTCAGATTAAGGGGGGAATGTTGACACCTAATCATCAGGATTGGGTGAATGTAATGTAAATAAATAATAAAGAATATGAATAGTCATTAGTAGTTGAAGTGAATAGTCTCTCCCTCATGTATATAATAAAGACCAACCTGAAGGAATAAAATGAATTAATTTGGTGGAGTTACTACCTGGCCTAACAGATTCAATAGAAATACTTGCATATGATGTTAAAAGAGCCAAGTTTCATCATTTAGGACTTGATACATTAAAAAATATCTTACTAAGAGTTATAAGTGATAGATGGATTGATATTATTAACATGATGGCTAAAGGAGATGTGTCTCAGCTATCATTTGAAGAGATTTGTGAACTATGCAAACATATCTCAAGAGGAAAGACAAAATATGGCAGGAATCCTACAGATCCAGTGATGACTAGGGTAAGAAAATTTTCATTGGGAATGGTAAGTCGAGAATAATTTGGTCATTTTCTTGATAACTTTAAAACTTATATTCTTGGCAATATTAGTGAAAATTTTGATATGCTGAGAATTCAATACAAGAAAATGTTGAAAATGTTTCTTTGTTTATATTTTGTCCTAGATGTAAAAAGAAACATGCATTAAGAAAATGTCCTCTTGAAAATATTGAAATTTGTGTTATTTTTGCAAAGACTCATGCTACAAAGGATTTCCCTTAAATACTAGCATTAAAGATTATTTACCAAGAAGAAGTTGGAACAAGTCAAATTGCAGAACAACTATGTTATATTGCTCCAAGAAGACCTTAGCAGCCACATCAACAAGGTATGGCACAAGATCTTAATGCACAAATTCAACCTTATTCACAACCTTAGAATATTTGGAACACACTCGTACCTTGGAAAACTTGGCCACCCCAACCTCAAAATTCATCTTGTCACAAGGATGATAAGTTTCTTATGGTATAAATCCACAATACCCTCAATATTTCCAACAATCTCCTCAATATTATTCTCCACCTAAACCTCCACAGCCTCCTCAATCTCAATTGCAACCTCAGTTGACTACAAGTCAACACCTTCCATTACCATCTACCTCATTTCCTCAAAGACCAAACCAGTTACCTACACAACCACTGCCCAATCCAAATAATAAAGCATCTCAGCAACCCATTTATAGTTTGAAGTCTAAAATTTTCAAATTTACATGATAGTTCCTTTAGATTTGAATGGTGTTCATGTTAGATCTGGGAGAGTTTTACGAAATAAAAAACCTCTTGTTTTCATTCAAGAATATGAAGAGGAAAAAACTCATGAGAAAGAGGAGACTCCTCAAAAGGAATAAATTCCTAACTGAATATATGATAATGAAATAAGACCAACTCTATTGTTGGGTGTGGAGACTGAATATCTTCCTAAACGTTCAGAATTTTTTTGTTCCAACAACATTGAATCCCTATTCCTAACGAGGTAGAAACACCGCACGTATGATTGCCATCAAGGGGTCCAAGGGAGGTGGCAGTGGCAAGGGTTCGAGGAAGCACCCACGAAGCTGAAAATAGAAGAAAAAATTCCTTGTAAAATATGGTAATTTTGTAGTCAATATGGGTTGTTCATTAGGTGAATGATCTAACGGTAGAAGTTATGTTAATTTATGGTTTTTTCCCTAGAAAGAAACCCTCAGTTTATATGATGGAATTTCATTGTAGCTGTGTATTATTATTTGAGCAAGAAAGAGAGAGGAGATTGTGTGAGAACGAAGAGGAAATTACAACGGATATGTTGTAGGTTGTATCTCTTCATTTTACTAGATAATGTAAAAGGAATGATTGGTTGTTACTCTGTGTACATAGCCCAGATTGGGTGAACCACGTATACATGTGTCTCTATAGTTTTATGCCTTTCTATGTTTTTGTTTCCGCAATATTTTATGTGTTTCATTGCTCTATTAACTAATTTTTAACAATTGGCATCAAAGTAGAAGGTCTACTTGGTTGATAAAACCGCATGAGAGAAGAGCTCCTCGTTAGGGTGGGAGAAATGGTTAAATATGGTAGGTTTAAGGTTGAAAAATTCAATGGCCAAAACTACTAGTTGTGGAAGATGCAGATGGAAGATTATATGTATCTGAAATATATTTACCTACCATTGAGCGGAAAATCAAATAAGTCGAAAATTATGACGAACGAAGAATGGCATCTTCTTGACAGAAAGGAACTAGGAAAAATAAAGTTGTGTCTGGCAGCATCAGTGGAATTCAACATTTCAAAGGAAATGCCAACATAAGGTTTAATGATGCAATTGGCCAAACCATATAAAAATCCTTGGCCTCAAACAAGGTATTTCTTATGAAGCATTTATTTAATATGAAGATGTCATAAGGTGAATCAATTATTGATCATTTAAATGAATTTACTGTGCTTACCAATCAATTAATTTCTGTAGGGATAAATTTTGATGATGAACTTAGGGCTCTATTTTTTATGTTCTCATTGCCATAAATTTGGAATGGCTCAGTTATGGCTATCAGTAACTTTATCTCTAGATATAGTATTTTAAAGTTTGATGATGTTGTTGGTTCTATCCTTAGCGAGGAAATGCGACGAAAAAGCTTATGTGAGACAACAGGAAATGCTTTGACTACATAGACTAGAGGAAGAAAACTAGAGAGAGGAAAGATCTTGAGACATCACAGTAAGTAAAGGAAAGGTAGATCGAAATCTAGATTAGGGTAGTGTGTTAGAAATGTGGGAATAAAGGACACCTGAAGAAAGACTGCAAATCTTGGAATTGAAAAGAAGGATATGGACAACAAGAGAACAATCATGAAGTGAATGTGATAGGTGATTTGTTACAAGATGTTGTGATTATTTTATTAGAGAATATTATTGATGTCTAGGAGGTATATTAAGTGGCTTCATTCCATGCCACGCCCGATAGGAAACATTTTTATGACTATGTGCAAGGTGATTTTGGACAAGTTCATTTGAGTGTTGATAAACCCTATAAAATCACTGGAATGGATAAGTTATTTATAAAGCAATAGAATGGAAACCAATGGCTATTAAAGGAGGTAAGGCATGTTGCAGATCTAAAGAAATATATAATTTCAGCAAGGAAATTGGGAGGTGAAGGTTTTGTAACTACTTTTACAAACAAAACCTGGAAGGTCACTGAAGTAGACCTAGTAACAGCAAAAGGAGAAAAGGTTGATACATTGTATTTATGTAATGGTATTTCTAATTGTGTTAATGTTTTAACCTCCATAGGAGAAGATACGACACTGTGGAATCATAGGCTCGGGCACTGTTGAGCCTTGAAAATGTCATTCATTTCCATTACACTTTCACTATTATGTCCATTATATCATCTACACTTCACTACTATGTCACCACATTCATCCCACTTTCATTATCATTGGGCCACATTTATGTTTTTCCAATCTTTATTAATTCTAAGTCTTTTAAGTGAATTTGTGGTTAAAAATTAGAAAATAATGTGCATATCCTTATACCTAACAAATGGGTTGAGGTTGTTGACATGTGTAGGTTGAAAGGAGACTTCTAGAAGACCCTTATGTGGCACTCTAAGGCTAAATTCGAATTTGGTTGGAAAGAATCATGGGATCATGAGGATATGTGTCACATCTCCTAATTGTATTGTAACTCTAAGAAGACATGTGTCTTATCAGTTCCTATTTTGATTAGGACTCTAGAGGTAGAGGGAGAGATTCATGGACTCTCATTAATAAGATGGCTCTCATCTTTTTGTATAAATAGGAGATCTCTCTCCTTCATTTGTTAGTCTATTTTAGCTTAAGCTTGTTAGTCCCTAGTTCTTAAAGTTTGTAATTCTTCCTTGATGGCTTTTGAAAGCTTTGGAGAACTTTGTTGTACTTTGTACTTTTGAAGAAATTGAATAAAGCTTTGATGTTCTCAACATGGAAGGAGATGTGAAGTAGATGTCATGGAGCATATTAGAATGTAAGGTAGAGTAGATTTCATTTTGTAAATATTGCTTTGTAGAATGTAAGGTAGAGTAGATTTCATTTTGTAAATATTGCTTTGATTTCATTATGTTATTTAATTGCTTTCAAGTTTGATAGATTAGATTTTTCATTCATGCAATTTTAATTCATGCAAGTGGCAGAGGGCCCCTGCACACTAAAGCCTTGTATAGTTGTCATTTAATCCTGCATTTAATTTTGTTATGCTTCTGTACATTAGCTGTACATAACAAGATGTTTTGATTACTGTTGTTTTACATTAATTTTGTTATGCTTCTGTATATTAGCTGT
Source organism: Pinus tabuliformis (assembly GCA_031772625.1). Taxonomy (NCBI): domain Eukaryota; kingdom Viridiplantae; phylum Streptophyta; class Pinopsida; order Pinales; family Pinaceae; genus Pinus; species Pinus tabuliformis. Next base: position 340,901,239 of record CM062816.1, read on the forward strand.
ACATAAATTGCTTTCAAGTTTGATAGATTAGATTTTTCATTCATGCAATTTTAATTCATGCAAGTGTGTTCAACCGGTTGATTGTAGATTAGTGATTGACATAGCCTTTTAATGACTAATGACATGATAGAATCATCTTGTCCTTCTGCTGAAGCAGCAAGGATACTGGGTCTCATAGTCACTAGCTCATTGTTTGGTTATTGCATTTTATTTTGATTGAACTAGCTGTATATTTACACTTTTGTTTAAATACTAATTCCATCAATAACATGTTTTAAGTTCTTTTGAAGTGCTAAGTTTTGGAAGTTACCATTAGGGACATAGGCCTTGTCTTGAAATCTTTATCCATACTTGTCCTTTAAAAGTATTCTTAAGACCTTAGAATATGATTTCCATTTGCATTAAACACTTTAGAAAACCAACAAGAACAAAACCCCAAAAACAACAGAAACTATAAAACAACAAAGTAAGAGAAAGGTTAACTAAGCACATATGGTGCACCACACTTCATCAATTTACGATACCCGGATTGATAATTTATGTAGAGCAATTTAAGACGTTAAATTGACTAGACAGGCACGTGAGTGAGAAGGTGATGCAGATTCTTCACCCAAGAAATATGTTTCAAGGTTTGAAACATGTTGATTTGGATTTCTGTGAAAATTGTGTTTATGGAAAACATAAGAGAGTCATATTTCTCGGAGTTGGGAAGGAAAAGAAGAGAAAAAAAATATAGCTTATGCATACAGATGTATGGGGACCTACTCAGGTATCATCTTTCGGTGGCTCTCGCTATTATGTTACTTTTATTGATAATGCAACTAGTAAAACCTGGATTTATTGTATTCAGAATAAATCTTATGTATTTGATACTTTCAAGAAATGTATAAATTATGATGTGGATTTGCAATTTCTTATGAAGTTTTAATCAAAATCACAAGACACAAACCTACTCTACTTCTTTGTGGAAATTAATTAACAATTTGGAACAATAATCTCAAACATGCAATAAGAAATAACACACATGCCCACAATATTTTTTTCAGGGAAAGAAATATGTTAAAACCCCCAATGCCTCTTGCATTAATCTATTGAATAGATATGTATTACAATTTCTTTTCTCAACTGAGAATAACTTGCAAGTTAATAACCTATCTCGCTTCTCACTGAGAAGCTCTGTTCTAGACTTAGTCAATCTATTCCCTTTCTTGAGCCCCTATTTCCTTGCGTTGTTCCTTCATAAATTAGGCCCCTATTATTTAGGAATTTATCCAAAATGGATTTTGCAATTCCTTGGGTTGATCATCTGACTACATGTAACACCTGTACACTCAATACTATTCTAAAATTGATGTTACACTGCCTTGGAATCTCCACCAAGCCTTGTGAACTCGAATTCTTTGCATGCACTAACTATTTTGGGCTGTTTGATCAGTTAACTAGATGATCACTAAGTTTTACTGAAGTCCCACTGCACAACTGACCCTCCACTAGTTCCTCCAACAATTAGAACTAGTTTAACTAAAAACAACCTAAGATAACTAACCCTAATTGCTACAAATTAGAAATCACACATGCCTAACTGAAATCTAACTCCTTCAACCCGAATTTATTGAGTAAACTGGGTGACACAAGACATGTCACACAACTTAACTACATCCAAGTTGTCTGTTGATGTGGAAATTCGAATTTTCTCAATTTAATCAAGGCAAAATCAAATTGAAAATTTTTTGTTGCATTTTTCAAAACTCTTGTTATCACTCGAAATTTTTTCTAGAAGTTATAAGAAGAAAGAAAATGATAGAGGTAACCACAAACCAACTTTTAAGCATAGGCTCTAGCCAACCTATGCCTCAGAGGGGGCTCTCTCTATATGATTTAACTTTGTTTGATGGGATTCCAGGTCAGGCTAGTTCTGAATGTTCAGGGGGGGTTTTTTATTTGTATTGAAGATTGGTTGGTGGAATCCTTAAAATAGCTGCATATAATGATGTATTTAGACCATTGGGCTATGGAGTCAATTGAAGGGCAGTAGAACTAGAATTAACTCACTAAAGGGAGTGTTCAAAGGGAAAGCTAGTAGAGTACAGTGCAAGTCTTTGGGCCAGAGGGGTGAAATGGTCTTAACCAAGGTGAGAGAGCAATTAAGAATTCTCAGACCGAGATTAAAACGAGGAAAAAAGGATAATCGGAAACAAAGGGCAATTAAGAATCCTTTGCTATAGATTACAAAGAGACAACCTAAAATAAGGAGCAACTAAGAGTTCCTTAACTTAGATAATCATTAGAAAACATTTAAATGCATAACAGTTAAAACATAGTGCAATTAAGCAAATTCTGAGATATTATTCCAAGTTATAGCATTCAAATACAGAAATACATTAAAGATTATGGAAAAACTTTCAGAAAGATAACAACAACATGGGAAAATACTTGTCTACACTTCGCTCTACACGTGAATCCTGTGAAATATCTTGTCTTTATTCATCAATCCAGCTTGTTGGTCCAGTCAGTGATACAATAGCTTCACAGTCTTTGATCAAGAAGTCTATAGAAATGTCTAAGAATCCACCCTACATACTTCGATTTGTAAATTATTTATACAAAAATTTATTACAAAATATCTCAAACTAACTTGAGATTTAATCTAGGAAATACAAATATCTTCTTGCAAGAAGATAGAGACAACTATTGAACTGTTTTCATGTTGTCCCATTTATTGTGGTACTAGTGGCTTTTATGGTTTGGTTTGTAGCCCTTTATGCTCTTTGTTGTTTGAACTTTCACACTGGAGGCTTTAATTACTCTTGGCTTTCATCTGATACTCTTTGGCACTGATACTCTTTAACCATGTTGACCTGCCTTTACCTTTTACCTTGCTGACTGTATATTAACCTTTTACTATATTTTACTATAGTAAATCAGTCAATTTCTCCCAAAATTCGCTATCAGGTAACTTAATTTTCAACATCCTCCTATAAATTTCATCTGCCTCGGTATACTTGGAAAAAGTAGGCCTAGTGATGAACAAGTGTTTTACCTCATGCTGGAGGTAAAATAGGTTTTCAAATGTCTGGTAAAGGACCTTGCTTGTTGGCAATGCTTTGACTGATGATGTGTTGGCCTGTTCCTTAGCTAGCTCTCTAATTTTATTGTTATAATCCTATTGCGTCATGAGCTTGTCATTAATGACCAAGGGACTGGGTAATCCTTTCTCCCTCAAAACTTGAAACTTAGCCATGAATCTATCAATGGCTACCTGCATGTTCTGACATTTGTCCTCCAAGTTTAACACCAAGTTTTTCTTGGAAAGGACCTTTCTTACCTCCAAAATTGTTTATGTTCTATTCTCTATATCCAATTCTTGAAGTTCATACTTATTTTTGCTTTTGAGGAAGTGAATAAGTCTGGTTGCATCTTCAGGCATGTCTCCTAGTTCTTCCTCGAATTTTTGGATAGCTTCTGTAGCTACCTTTATCAGGTCTGTCTGTTCAAAAATCACTTGAATTGATGGCCAAATATCATTGATAAAGTCAATGATATTGGCCCATAATAGTTCCTTGGATTTCCCAAGGGGTTCTTTTAGTGTTAGATTTTTCTCCATGGCTTTTAATCTATCATTCGTTCTGACAACTTTTTGCACTTCTTCCTTGTGCATGATCTTGGCAAGCTTGCAATCTGTTTCCAAGCTTGTCACTTTTTTTTTTAACTTATTCATTTCAGTTACCTGCAAGGACATCTCTTCTATGGCTCTAACCAATTTTGTTGCTTCCTCTCCTGGTGTACCTGCCGCTGGTGTAGACTTTGTAGAAACTGGTTGTGCTATAGGCATAAGAGCTATGGGAGCCAATGAGGCTGCCAGTGTAGAAGGGACTGTTGTTGATACTGTTGGGATGAATTTTGCATATGCAATGGTGATATTACTTTGTTTCAATTAGATCAAACTATCCAATTCCTTCTCTATTTCCCTTAGCTGGTCATTCAATTGGAGGACTAGGTCCATCTACTCTTCATGCCTTGTTTGGCTTTCCAACACTTCCTGTGTCTAGGGATGCTGAAGCTAAGGGATATTCATTTGTTTTTTCAGTGCTGCAATGTCATCATTTTTCTTCTTTATCAGCTGTTTTGTTGCCTTGATGTCCTTGGGATCATGTCACAACTCAATCACTAAGTTTTCCAAAGACCTGATCCTAGTATCCTTGGCCTGTGAGGAGGCCTTCTCTAATTGATATTGGGCTGAGATATTGCTCAATGAATTCTGTAACTGATGAGAAGCTATGGCCTTACCTGTGAGGGTGAAGTATATCATCTCTCCAACATGTTTGTGCAACTCGATTTTGTCTATGGGATGAATATTCAAAATCAATTCTCTTATAATCTGTTGAGGTCCTTGGTTGTTGTGTAGTTGGTTTTATGAAGTACATCTGTAATTTTCCCTCCTTGATGTCAAAAGCTGACATAAACCTTGTCTGATTGGTGGGTGTGAGTTTGAGGTACTGAGCATAAGTTTAGGCTTTTAGTTTCTTATTTCTCATCTTAATCTCTTTATTTATATTTTATATCCTTATCCTTATCAGCAGGCCTACTGAATGAGGATACTTCCACACTTAGCTGCCTTTCCAAGATCTGGGTATGTGATGTGGAGGGCCCCTACGTTTCTTTAGATAGAGTTGTGCCTTTACTTCTATTTAGATCAGTATCAATTATTTATACTAAGCCTTTTGTGTCTTCCTGCTCTAAAACAGGATTCAGCCTAGGTTTTTTGCTCTGACTGGTCTCATATTGTACATTTGATGTGCCCATTCCTGAACTTGAGGGTTCCTCCCTGGGCCTTTTGGGGTTCTTTTCATCATTCTGAGGAGTCTGCATGATAGGAAGGGTACTCATGGCTGGTTCTTGCTGTTCAAGTACCTGCGGAAATGAGATCTCATCATACTATCTTTCTAAGTCACATAAGGAATTCTCTACATCTACCTTTGTACTGTCTCTGTCTACAAGAGTGTTTTCCACCCACTCAGATTGATTTGCATATCTTTCTATCTTTGGTATGGGGTGGTGGATATAAGGTTCCAACTTGGCCTTTTTTCTCAATCTGGTCATAAATTCTTGAGGGTCATACCTCCACATGAAACTCTGTTGGAACTTCATTTGCTGCAAAATTTGGTTTGCTTCCTTCCCTGCCTCTCTAGAATTGCAGATGAAGGGGCCTAACTGGTTTTTAACTTTGAATTGTGATCTTTTCTTGGTCGAGACAAATCTCATCGGAGTTCATTATTTGCCTATAGTACTCTAGAGAAAATAACCTCATGGGGAGGTATTTGGGTAGTTTATATGGTGCAAGGTGGCAACCATAAATCCTTATCTCTGTGTGGTTTTGGTAAAGGTACCAATCTCCCACTTTGCTTTGTTTAGACAACTGAAGGACCCTTTTGATCTTTGGACTTATCCTGGGTGGAGGGCTTCCTATTAGCATAGTCATGACTAGATGGACAAAAGAATCTATGAAATCTGAATAGGTATATGGTGACTCATACTTATGGAACAGTGGGGTCCAAAAAATGACAGACCTGGGCTGGCCTCTGGTATCTAGCTTCTGGAGGGGGAAAGGAAATCTGTCTGGTTGATAGTATAGGAACATATGATAGAGGACAGATGAGTATTTAAACACTCTCTCATTATGCATCCTGGTGAATTGTTCATGCATTCTCTCAGCTATGAACTCAGCATAATTGTACAAAACAACAGGAGGCTGTCCTGGGGTATAAATTTACATGAAGGCCAGGACAAGTTCATCAAAAAATTCATCAGTGGAGCAACCTAGGACACATGATATCATGGTGATGATTTGTTTGCCCCTTTCATAGAACATGGCATAAACATATGGGGGGGGATTTTAGGAATGTGCTGCTCTTCAATAATGAAATCTTGGAACAATGGGGCCAGTCTAGAGGGACTTAACTTGGGATATTGGTCTAAAAAATCTCCAATTGAGAGTGGAGTCAGGTTTGGTCCTAGTTGGAGTTGCAGCATTTCATTTATGGATTCAGCTGTAATGGTGAACAGAATATTTTGGTCAGGGGACATAATAGCTCCCAGGATGGGAATGTAACAAACATGGCACTGGTGGACAATTTCAAGGAAAACATGTACCTGTAGGAACTGGTATTTGGGAAAATTTGACTCCCAAAGGCCAATATCATCCGCATGGTTGAGGTATATGTCCCTACTTAAACAATGAATTTTAAGTAGGAGGTTCTGGGTAGATGTATCCTTAATTTGAAAATCCATGTCAGCCAAGGGAAGGTGGTCAAGGTCAAAATGGGGAGTCGTGATAGGTCTAACGTCCAGGGAAATAGGGGCAGACATTATTCAGTTCTTATGGATTTGAATTAGGCATTGGGGGTTTATTCAAAGTTTTTGAATGGAAATTGAAAACGTTCAGAGGGTTTGGCCACAAGTTTTTCAATTTAAAGTATTTTTCAATTAATTCTACTTAATGCAAATACTTGACAGGCCAAATGTTTCCAATTTTGCACGAGGAGTAGTAATTCTTGGTAAAATACTTGGAATTGGGTGAGTTATTTGCAAGTTGATGGTTCACGGTAGTTGTAGAGGTTTGTACGGTCCTGGTACGGACTGAGAGGTTAGTAGGGTTGTCTGCAACGTCTTCTAGAGCGAATTTGGAGGTCTGTTGGCAACTTCGATGTTTGCATGAGTCGCAAAGGTTTTTAGAGTTTACAGAGAAAATGAGTGAAAAAGGGTGAAAAGAGGGCTTTGTGGCCTTTTATAGAAAAACAATTGCTTTTGGCAAGTTCATTTATGAATGAACAGTTGGCATTTTTTTCGGTTAAGCAGGGAAGCAGTTTTGTTTGGCCTTCGCATTGTTTTTATGGAGGGGGCAGTATTTGGGAGGGGTCACCTGATGTACTCTAGCATTTGACACATAGCAGTAGGGGGGTCGGGGAAAACCGCTTTACCGAGCAGGTAAAGGTCGGCGATCGGGTTCGGCCAATATGGCTGTAGGCCATCGGATGAGGCGGCTGATGATCAAATGGGAGTCAGGTGAGGAAATTGCACGGAGGATAAAGCAAAGGATTTCAGGGGGCCATAGCTTTAATCTTCGGTGATATGGGATTAATTTAGGATTTAATCACTGGATTAGCAAATCGGGCACTACTTAATGACAAGATTAAGCAATTGGGCGGAGTTAAATGCCGGGATTAATAAATTTTGTCAGGATATGGGGTAAAGTGTATAGTTTATAACTAAACTAGGGGTTGTGTTTTTTATATAAAGGAATTAATTTAATACGAGATAATGGAATTTTGGGGATTATATAGTAGAATAAAAAATTAATATGAAGTGAATGAGTGGAGTGGGTAATATCCCTTAAGCATAATGTAACATGTAATATTTGCGCACTTTGCATACACTTAATACTTAGGATAAAATTCTTTTGTGGGTTTTGGAATGAAATAGCATTTACATGGTGGTTTTTACTTTCCCTAGGCAAATGAAGTTTTACCTTAAGAAAAGGGGTTTTATTAAGCTAATAAGGGGAAATGAAGGGAGATGAATCTTATGAAGGGGATTTTAGCACTTGTGTCCATAAATCATTGAGCCGAGGATCTGGTCCCTCCAAAAGTCAGAGAAATTCTCTAAGCCTCTTTGACTTAAAGGATTTAAGTACTTAGAACTTATTTAAGTAGATGGGTGAAATGACTGAGGGGATGTTAATTAAACCAAGTTGTAAACCAGTGTCCTTTCTTTATTTACTGCTTATTCACATTTGAAAGATGTATTTAAACATGACATAAGTGTTTTTGTGTAATCACTTGATATTTCTGCAACCTTTCTTCTACTTAACCATTTATTTACCCTACCATTTTTTCTTCATTTTATTTGGGTGCATTTAAGCTAGAAAACCCTTATCAATCCTTTTCTTTTACAAAGTAGACTATCTAATTCTAACCTTATATCGTCCAAGGGCTCAAATTAAACTGATGAGCTCCTTTTATTTTCTCTACCTATCAAATGATCTTCCAATATTAAAATGTTTGGTCAGATTTTATTCTCTAACTATAAACATAAAATTCAAAGCATGGTATAATCAAGATTAAAAAGTTTAATTACCATCGATTGTGGCATGAATAACAAGCTGCACACAATAATTATTATGCATAAAAGTAAATAGTAGTGGCATTTTGACTTGCACACTTTCATGGTCTCTTTTGTTTTTTGGGGTTCATATATTTTCATTTTTTGACATTTTCTCATTCTTTTTTGTCCTTTGATTATTCTTTTAGGACATACCCTCTTTACATTTTTTAATTTTTTAATATGGAAAAAATTTGCAGAAAGCAAAGGTATGTACAATATTACAAGGCTTAACCTCAGTCATTCAAAATTATGACTCCTATTGGTATAGGAACCTAACAGTGGCTCCACTTGGGGATGGCATTTTCTAGTGAAATGTCAAGAACTTTGAAGATCAATGGCCTTTGAATTGTTTTTTGATGTTATCTTGCAAAGTGTTCTTCTATGTCTTTGCATTATTGATACTTATGACAGTAAATCTTTTAAATCGTATGGCCTTCTCTTTAGGCTTCAACTTCAAAGATCACCACCCAATCCAAACTAGACTTTTGAAAATAGAACATGTACAAATGGGAAATGAAAATTAGTAACTAGGTTCAAAGTAATGTTTTAGCATTCGACCATTCACTGGCCCACCTTCTACATCTGTACCATCAATTTCTCTCAAAAGGAAAGCATTATTTCCTCTATGAGCATAAATGACATAGGGGCCTTTCCATAAGAAATCAAATTTCCCATGTTTACCTTTGTCTTCCTTCCTTGAATCCCACTTGAGCACCTTGTCACCCAGGTAGAAATATTCAGCCTTGGTTCTCTTATCAAAAATCTTTTTAACCTTTTCCTGCACAACTTAAGATCTAATATATACCTCTTCTCTGTTTTGTTGTAGATGAATAGTTTGGTTGATTCTTCTTTGGATACTATTTGGTTCAACCTGCAATTCTTGAAGTATCTTCATGACTGGTACTCCCAAAGAGGATGGAAAGATAGCTTCCATCCCATAAGGGAGAAGTACCAATTGATTTCTTAGTAGTCAATCTATCTCCCCATAAGGCATTGACTAGATTATTATTCCAAGTTTTCTTATTGTCCTCTAGTACCTTCTTGATGATGTTTACTAGGCTTTTGTTTGAGGATTCTGCTAGTCCATTTCCTTGAGGGTAATAGGTTGTAGAATGGCCGAGGGTGATATGATACTTATTGCAAAAAACTATCATTCTTTTGGATTTAAAGGTTGCTTCATTATTAATAATGAGCTTAGTTGGACATCCAAATCTTTATAGAATATTGGTTTCGAGGAAGGTTATGATAACAGTATTTGTAGCTTGCCTTGAAGGTATGGCCTCTATCCATTTTGTGAAGTAGTCTGTGGTTGTGAGGATCCATTTGTGCTAGGCAAAGGAGGGTGGGTGAATTTCACCAATGAAGTCTAAACCCCATTATTGAAAATGTATTTTAGCAGAGATTGGCTTGAGGGGTAAAGGTAAGAGCTTTTTCTTCCCCTCAAAAATTTGACATTTGTGACAGGAGGTCACATATTGTTTTACATAAGCAAACAAGGTAGGCCGGTAGAAACCAGCTCTAAGGATTTTATCTGTAGTGGTCTTCCAGTAAAGGTGTCCTCCACAGTCACCTACATGAAACTCTTCCAAAACTTTGTTAGATTATTCTTTTAATAAAACATTAAGAAGAATACCTTCATGATTTCTCCAAAATAGAGCATTGTCTAATATACAAAATTTCAAGGATTTCATCTTCAAAAACCTACTTTTAGTTCTAGATAATTCAAGAGGAGCTTGTAAGTTCAGTAAAACATAAATAATATCACCATACCAAGGTTATTCAATAAAGGCCTGGTTAATTAGTGGAGTTGCCATCTCCTCTCCATCATCTATTGTTGCAATAAATTTTATATCCAAGGCCTGACAGTTCGATTCAACCATGAGCTTGGCTAAACCTTGGCCCTTGATTAACTTAGTAGGTTTGATTTCTATGTCATACTCTAAAATAGTGGCAATCCACTTTCCCCTCTTTCCATCAGGACCATCCTAAGTTAGGATGTCTTTGACTACTGAATTTGGAACGTAGGCTACTATATGAGAGTATAAGATGTACACCCTAAAGTCCTTACTAGCTTTGACTAAAGCCAATGCTTGTTTTTCCATTATATTATATTTCAAGGGGGCATCTCTCAGGGCTTTGCTAAAGAAAGCAATAGGTTGTTCATAGGCCTAGTCATTTTTCTGCAATAGAACTGCAACAATTGTATGCTCAGAAGCAAAGGAGAACAAGATGAAATCTCTGTCAAATTTAGGACTGATTAACACAGGTGCTTTAGTCAAATCTAGTTTAATATCTTCAAAGGATTTTTTAGCCTGAAGGGTCCATTTTATGGTGGAATATTTTTTGAACATGTTGTTTAGTGATCTAATTAATTCTGCTAAATTAGATATAAATCTTCTAAGAAAGTTAATTTTTCCTAAGAAAGCTTGTAACTCTCCAATGCTCCTAGGGTGTTGTATTCGCAAGATGGCTTCTATTCTCGCAGGGTCTATTATTATACCATCTTTTGAAATTATGTGACTTAACAACTTTCCTTCTTCTGACCCAAACAAAGACTTCCTGGGGTTCAAGGAGATTCCAAATTTCTTGCATTTAATAAAAAGTTGTCTTAGATGATCCAAATGTTGATTGTCAGATTTTGAAAATACAATAATATCATCTAGATATATCACAAGGAAATCATGAATTTATTTTGCAAAGGCTATATCCATAGCCCTCTGGAAAGTGGCTCCTGCATTCATTAGCCCAAAAGGGATTTTCACATACACAAATATGCCCCAAGGAGTAGTAAAGGAAATTTTGGGTTGGTCATCAGGATGAACCAAGATTTGATTGTAACTAGAAAACCCATCCAACAATGAGATTCTGGTTGCTCCAACTACTCTCTATAAAATGTGGTCCATTTTGGGGAGAGGGTAATTGTCTTTTATTGACACTTTGTTGAGGTTTCTGAGATCCACACAGAGTCTGATCTCACCAGTTTTATTTCTAGTTGGCACCAAGTTTGAGACCCAATCAGAAAATCTGATTGGTGCAATTATTTTGGCATCATACATCCTTTGAATTTCTTTTTCAATTGCAGGTAACAAGATAGGATTAATCCTTCTAAGTTTTTATTTGAAAGGATTTTGATTTTCCTTAATAGGAATTGTGTGTTGGATGATGTTGGTGTCATAGGATTTGAGGTCCTCATAACTCCAAGCAAAGACATCTTGAAATTATTTTAACAACTCAATTTATTTCAATTTTTCAGTTGGGGATAATGATTTTGAAAGTTTGATCAATTTAGGATTTTCATTGGTGCCTATATTACATTCCTCTATATCATACCTTAATGGTTCCATTTTAGGTTTCCTAGGAACATCATTTGAATCAAATAAATCTTCCATAGGGGTTAATCCCTTTGGTAAGAAGTTATCCTTGAGATTAATTACTTCAGTTTCTTCACTGATTATTTCATCAATCTCAATTTTCTCTAGGTTATCTACATTTGATTTAGTAAATTTAGTTGGATTGACTCTATCTAGTTCATCACCTTCTATCTCATTTATTTCTATCTCACCCTTAGTGTCAGGATCTATTGATGTATCAGTATCTATATTTTTATTTACAAACTCTTCTTCTGAAATTAAAAATGTTATTTATTTGTTTGTCATCAGAAAATATTTGCCAGTTCTTCAAATTATCTGGAATTGTTGGCCTATGCCTAACTTCAGTAGTGTACTGATGGTTAGGTTGGAAGGGTAATTAGTTGCTGACAAACATTGCTAAACTATGGGCTTTCATATTGTGTTTTCTAGGGATTACTGCAAGCTTTGTTTCTAGGAAAGTATTAAGTATTTCTACGATATTTCCTCTATAACAACTTAATCTAGGGTCCTTTGTCATATATACAACATCAATCTATTTTAATCAGTTCAGAGTCTCCCATGATAGAAACTCTTTTAGCTCTTAGATTCCTAACTAACTTAAGACCTAAAATTAAAGCTTCATACTCGGCCATATTATTAGTACATTTAAAATTCAATCTATATGCATGGCCTTCTGAGTGATTATTTTCCAAATTATATATCCACACTCCTACTCCTGCTCCTAACTTATTGACTAACCCACCAAATTCTATATGCCATAATATCTCATGCTCATAATTTTCACTCTCTGGTGCAACAAACTTTTCATCATTTATAGCAATTTGACCATCTTGTTTATTGGAAAGTTCTATAGTTTGGTTAGTTTCATTTTTTGTAGAAACAACAATTTCTTTTGGTTCTGTATTATTACTATCCAAAAAAATTTCTTGTGTTTGATCAGCATTATAGAGGACAAAAGAATCAATATATGAGGGTATGGAGTAGATGGGAAATTTTTGAGGAGAATCCTGGCTACTTACCATATATTTCATTAAGGTTTCTTCGTATAGTTTCTTAGGTTGTCCAAAAACAGAGAATGTTGCATATGACATATCTAGTTGTAAGGATCCCTGAAGTTTGGCTCCCCATGATTTGGATAACATCACACCATACTTTGGTGGGATGTCAACAACTACAATATCCATAAGGATGCTTTTGGCAGATATTGGACTAAAGTAACATGTAGGTCTGATTAATCCTATACATTGTACCTAACTGGAGTCAAATGAGAATAAGTCTTTGTAAGGCCTTGTAATGTCTAGGTTTAATTTCTCCATCATTGATTTGGGCATTAAGTTGTGAGAGGCCATAGAATCCAACATTGCATTATGTAGAATTTTGTCATGAATACTAAGGCTAATGTAAAAAGGTGGAACTCCTCCTTCTAATGGTTTTCCATTAACATCTGGACCAAATATGAGCTCTAGTTGGTCATCAAAAAAGTTGACAAAATCCTAATTTTCAGAAATGTTTAAAGTCTGGTTTATCTGTGACTTGTAAGTTTCATTCTTGATTAGTTCTGTTAAGGGAACTGAAATCTTTAGCTTTGTTATCTCTGCTCCCAGATTGAATGGAAAGGAAACTTTTTATGTTTGAAGGTTTTGAATTTTTGAAGCAAGGATTTGAGCAAACTTGTCTTCTTTTCCTTTATTGGGGATCTCCTTATGTGGATTTTCAGATCTGATGTTTTGAGCTTTGTCCACTGGTTCCTTAGGTGGAATTGAAGTGGATGGTGGATCAACAGAAGGTTGATCAGAGGTTATATCTACAATGGTGGGGCCAGAAGGATTTGGGTTCTGCCTAGGGAGAATTTGGAGGATTTCGAAACAGGGGCTTCTTTTATTTTCTTGGGTTGACTTTGTACTGTTTTCTTGGTTTGCTCTAGAAAATCAACATTCTTTTTTCTTCTTAGATTATACTATTTATGTACTTCAAAAATGGTAGAATCATATCCTTGTTTGTAATCAAATGATTCTCCAAACTATATCTGTAATTGCTGCAGCATATGCAGTTCCTGCCCATCTTGGGTTAGAAAAGCAGTATCCTCATCATTTATTCCCATTAGGTTAATTTGTATATATTGTTCTCGATCTTCATGATGGGATGTCTCTGCATAATTTTCTTGAAAAGGAGGCCTAATGTTCTGATCCGATCCATTTTTCCTACTGTTCTGATCCGGTCCATTTTTCCCAATGTTTTGATTTTGGTTTTTTCTAAAATTTGGGTTTCTAACTAGAGGTGTTTGTTGGTTATCCCATTAGGGTTTTCTTTCTATGTTATCTATTCTATCCATTAGTTTTTCCATACTTTTGGCTAAGCTATCTATTTTAATGTCAGAGGGTGAAGCTCCATCCTTTGCAGTTCCTCTTCTTTCATTTTTGACTCTAGCCCTCCTGGCTAACAAATTAGCTTCAACACTAACAGCTACACTTTGCATTTCTTCTAATGTTGGGAGGTTTCTTTCCCTAAGTTGGTATGCCATATCTGTGTCATAACCATTCGGGAAATTTATTAATGCTAAGTCAGATGGGGGTCTAATATTAACTAGGATGGAGTTATATATATTATTGAATCCGGTGCAGTAATCTTGAACAGTTTCATTAGGTCCTCTTCTAATATTCTCATATTCTAAAAGGATTTGCAGGGGATTCTTTTTCTTTTCCCATCTGTTCAAATATTGCTGATGAAATTCATCTAAACTATCAATATTATTAACAGGCAATGCTCTAAACCATTTCCTAACATCACCAACTAAAGTATGGGCAAAGAGTCTCATTTGAACATTATATGTGCCAATTTCGTGCAACTCAAAGTAATTTGTTATCTTGTTGATGTGTTGTTGTGCAGTGTAATGTCCTGTGCCGTCAAATTGAACAATTTTACTTTGGTAGTCTGCTGGCATAGCAACAAGTTGGGCAGGTGAAACAAGAGGAGCATATCTATTTTCCATGGTTGTAAGTTGGGAAGGACTAAGATGTGGGGTTGAGGTACTCGGAGATGATGCAGTAGTGGATGAAGAACTAGGACTAGTAGGTGATGAATGGGTAATGATAGGTTGGTGAGGGAGAGTAGGTATAAATAGTGGTGAAGAATGGACTTTAGAAGGTATTATTGATGAAGTTGAAGGGAAAAATGGTGAACTCAAAGTAATGGATGATTGTTCAGAAAGCTCAGGGGCTATGGCAATATTAATGGATGATCGCGGAGATTTCAGAATGTATTCATCAATGGATTTGTTGGCCTGATGAACTTCAAGGTTTGCAATAAAGTTAGGATCTAAAACAGTTTCATTGAGTGCATTTTCAGATTTTGTTCTAAATAATGAAAGATTAAATGGCGCATCAAAGGGAAGTTCTTCTAAAAATAACCACTCATCAGGACATGAATTAGCTTTAACTAATGGTATCTTGATAACTGAACTTTCTTCTTTTTTGAATTTTCTTGAAATTAGGTTAGGATTATCAACTACTGGGGTAGGGTTTGGATCTAAATTAGCCCTAGTAAAATGAGTCTTCCTGGAAGCCAAAATTTCAATTTTTTTAATTGCTTTTGTAAGATTTTTTCAAGAAAACTTCTAACAAATGACTTCAAGAGGCTCAGAATGTAGATTTAGAATTTTCTTAAAGCTTTATTAGGACTAAGGATTTGACTTCCCCAGTATGGTCGCTACTATTTTATCACTCAGAATTTTCTCTAGAAGTTATCAAAAGAAAGAAAATGACCGAGGTAACCACAAACCAACTTTTAAGCATAGGCTCTAGCCAACCTATGGCTCAAAGAGGGCTCTCTCTATATGATTTAGCTTTGTTTGTTGGGATTTCAAGCTAGTTCTGAATGTTCAAGGGGGGTTTTTTATTTGTATTGAAGATTTGTTGGTGGAATCCTTTAAAACGATGGATAGAATGATGTCTTTAGAACATTGGGCTATGGAGTCAACAAAAGGGCAGCAGAACTGGAATTAACTTACTAAAGGGAGTGTTCAAAGGGCAAGCTAGCAGAGTACAGTGCAGGTCTTTGGGCTAGAGGGGTGAAATGGTCTTAACCATGTTGGGTTTTGTTATATTCTTTCCACAACTAGCCCACGTAGTTAACCGAGGGGTTCGAGGGGGGCGAAGCCCCCCCTTCGTTGCACCGATTGCATAGCGAGGGGGTCACAAGGGGTTTGAGGGGTGTAGGTAACCCCCTTCTATGGGGTCCGGGGCAACACCCCAGAAAATTTTGTTTTTTGGAACCTATATTGGGTTGGGAGGACCTACCTATGGTTTTGTGCATGATTTTCACACATGGTTTTGGACACGATGGTTTTCAGTCCATGGTTTTGGACACGATGGTTTTCGGTCCATGGTATTGGATGCTTCGACATGTATAAATATGTATTGTAACATTGAAAGGAACATAATGAAAAATCAAGCTGGTAGTCTCGGTTTTGGGATCCAGGGGAAAATCTCTATGTATATGTGTTTTATGTGTTATGCTCTCGCATTGTTTATTTTCTGTGTTTTAGAATTCGTATGCAGGTAATTTCTATACAGGGTTAAAACCTACATTTGGTATTAGAGTTGTTTTGGCTTCAAGGGGACGCCTTTGTTGTTGAGGGGTTTTTCTCGGGCCTATGGTATACCCTGTTCAGTGGGAGATTTGCGAGATCGATTCTAGTGGTGAAAGAAGATGGTGAGCAGTGGAAAGATAGAGATCAAGAAATTTAATGGTCATAGTTTTGAGTTGTGGAAACTCAATATGGAGGATCTTTTGGTGGATAAAGATCAATGGATCACAGTAGATCTGGGTACTAAACCAACGGGAGTGTCCGATAAAGAATGGAAGAAGTTGGATCGGAAGGCAAAGAGCACAATACGATTATGTGTCTCAGATTCAGTATTGCTTAATGTATCAGGGGAAGCTATGGTGAAGGCTTTGTGGGACAAGTTAGGGACTTTGTACCAATCTAAGTCTCTCGTGAATAAACTGTTCCTGCGGAAAAATCTATATAACCTGAGGATGAAAGATGGAGACTCGGTGACAAAGCATCTGAACACATTTAATACTGTGGTAAGTCAGTTATTATCTGTTGATATTAAAATTTCAGATGGAGATAAGTGCATTAGTTTGTTGTGTTCTCTACCAGATTCGTGGGATAGTCTGGTTATTCCAATAGGTAGCAATACAACTACCTTGCAGTTTGATGAAATAGTCTCATCCTTGCTGATGGAGGAGATGAGACGAAAAAATATGGAGAGCCAGAATGTTGATGCCTTGTCTATACGAGGATAGTCCCAGAACAGAAACAAAAATAAGTCATCGAGTGGGAGATCTAAATCTAGAGGGAGATTTAAATCTCGAGGAAAACCTGTAAAGGTGGTGTGCTGGAAATGCGGAAAAGAACGACACTGCAAAAGGGACTGTAAATATAAAGCTCCTGATAAAGGAAAGGGATCTGATGATGCTCCTTTTGCAGAGGCAAAAACCACCTCAGATGAAGGTGGGGATGTGTACTTGGCTTCTTCAAGTACACATGTAGATCATGAGGCATGGTTGATTGACTTAGGTTCACCCTTTCACTTCACTCTCCATAGAGAGTGGTTCTGCGAGTATGAGAAATATGATGGTGGTGATGTCTTCTTGGGGGATGACAGGAAGGCTAGAATCATTGGTCGCGGAAAAGTAAAGTTGAAGTTGCAAGGTGGAAGGGTTAGAACACTTCCAGGTGTTCTGCATATTCTTGCATTAGCTAGAAATCTAATTTCTATAAGAAAGCTGGATGATGTAGGTGTAAAAACAGTGTTCGAGAAGGATACCTGCAAGATGGTTTTGGGGTCACTATTATTGATGCGGGGAGTTTGAATTGGAACTTTGTACAAGTTATAAGGTATCACTATTGTTGATGGGTGCAACAGTTATGTGGTTCCTGAAAGTGGAGCAGAAAATCTAGTGGTCTCTGGAGAAAACACCATGATGTGGCATCAAAGGCTTGGACATATTGGGGAGAAGGACCTTTGAATACTTCATGGTAAAGGTATTGTAGAAGCTATGAGTGATAGCTCTCTGGATTTTGATTGCTGTGAAAATTGTGTATATGGGAAGCATAATCGGATGAGTTTCCCCTCTGGTGGTAAAAGGGCGAAACATATATTAGAACTTGTGCAAAGTGATGTGTTTGGACCTGTGAAGGTTCCATCACTGGGTAAGTTTGTGTACTATGTATCATTTATAGATGACTTCTCAAGGAATACATGGATATATTTCCTTAAGAAGAAATCTGAATTCTTTGATAGGTTTAAGGAATTTAAGGATCTGGTGGAAAACCAGACAGAGAAGAAGATCAAGGTGTTGAGGATAGATAATGGTCGAGAGTTTTGCAGCAAGGAATTTGAAGAATTCTGTAAGAAGTGTGGTATAGCACGGTAGAAGACTACTCCATACACGCCTAAGCAAAATGGGGTTGTAGAAAGAATGAACAAGACGTTGATGGAAAGGGAAAGAAGCATGCTCAGTGGTGTTGGGTTAAGACAGGAATTTTGGCAGAGGCGGTGGAGACAGCATGTTACCTGGTCAACATATCACCTTCATCAACGTTAGAGGATAAGACTCCACAAGAGGTATGGACTAGTAAGAAACCCTCTCTTTCACATCTGAGGGTATTTGGATGTGATGAATATGTACATGTTCCAAAGGAGAAATGAACCAAGTTGGATAGTAAATCTGAAAAGTGCATCTTATTGGGTATAAGGATGGTTTAAAGGGTTATAAGCTTTGGAACCTAGTAACAAGGAAGGTTGTGTACAGCCTAGATGTGGTGTTCAAAGAGGTAAAATATGTTATTAAACATGAAGTCCAACCAAAGGAACCTGAGAAGATAGAGTTTGAGCTTAAGGAGGAAGAATCAAACTTTACAACAGAGGAGGAATCAGAAGATGAAGAGCCACAAAATCCAGGTGTGAGAAGATCAGTTCGAGAAAGAAGGCAGCCGGAAAGGTATAGTCTGTCTGCTTTCTATTCAAATTTTGCTTTATCTATTACTGACGATGATCCCAGAACTGTGAAGGAAGCAGTAGATTCAGAGGATGGCAAACTCTAGAAAGAGGCCATGGTTGATGAAATGGCATCTTTGCATAAAAATGAGGCTTGGGATCTGGTGGACTTGTCGGCTAGGAGTAAATCGTAGAAAATGGGTGTTCAAGAAGAAGACAAATGCATAAGGAAAGGTGGAGAAATGCAAAGCTTGGTTGGTAGCAAAAAGTTATTCCCAGGTGCTAGGAATTGATTTTGGTGATATTTTTTCTCCTGTTGCCAAGGTAACTTCTATTAGATTACTTTTATCTGTTGCTGCTGCTTTTGATTTTTAGGTAGAACATATGGATGTGAAGACAGCGTTTCTTCACAGGGATCTGGAAGAGGAAATCTACATGAAGCAACCTGAAGGTTTTGTGGTGAAGGGTAAGAAAGAAATGGTATGCAAGTTAAAGAAGTCTCTATATGGATTAAAACAGTCACCAAGGATGTGGTATCAGAAATTTGATACATTTATATGGGGACTTGGCTTCACCAGAAGCAAAGCAGATCACTGTGTGTATTTTAAAATAATTGGTGACCATGTTATTTATCTAGTCTTGTATGTGGATGATATGTTGCTGGTTGGAAATGACAAAGAAATTGTCCGGGATTTGAAGACCCAATTGTCTTCCAAATTTGACATGAAAGATCTTGGTGCTACAAACTATATTTTGGCTATGGAAATTAAAAGAGATTTGGAAAAGAGGAAGCTCTGGTTAAACCAGAGGAAGTATGTCGAGACAATACTGCAGAGGTTTAATATGGAGGATAGTAAACTGGTGAAGGTTCCTATTCCTGTAGGTGTGAGATTATCTGTTCAACAGTGTCCCAAGACACAAGAAGAGGAAGAGGACATGTCTCATGTTCCATATGCAAGTGCATTCGATAGCATGATGTATGCAATGGTATTTACTAGACCAGACATTGTACATTCAGTGGGATTGAGCAAGTTTATGTCAAAACTGGGGAAGGAGCACTGGACAGCAGTGAAGCGGGTTTTCAGGTATTTGTGTGGCACTAGTGATTATGGTTTTTGCTAGAAAGGAAGACTAGGATTGGACAGAGTGTTGGATATTCATGGCTTTGTTGATGCACACTGGGCTGGAGATCTGGATCAGAGAAGATCTACAAGTGGGTATGTGTCTAACCTATTTGGAGGTGCAGTCAGTTGGATGAGTAAGAAACAATCTGTAGTGGCACTATCAACTACAGAGGTAGAATACATGGCAGCCACTCATGCAAGCAAGGAAGCAGTTTGGTTGTAGAGATTGTTTTCAAGTATGGGGTTAGTACAGGGAGCTATAAGGATAGACTGTGACAGCAAAAGTGCAATTTTCTTGGCAAATAACCCTGCATATCATTCAAAGACAAAACACATTGATGTTCAGTATCACTTTGTGAGGGATATGATAGAAGACAAAAAGGTGTTGTTGGTAAAGGTGGACACTTTGAAGAATATTGCAGATGCATTGACAAAATCTGTGAGCTCTGAGAAGTTCTCTTAGTGTAAAGAAACAATGGGTGTTGTAGGGCTGGATAAATGACTAAGCTCTCTTGTGGCCCCCTGTGGAAAGAAAACAACAAGTGGGAGAATGTTGGGTTGTGTTATATTATTTCCACGACTAGCCCACGTAGTTAACCAAGGGGTTAGAGGGGGGGTGAAGCCCCCCCTTCGTTGCACCGATTACGTAGCAGGGGGGTCACAGGGGGTTTGAGGGGTGCAGGTAACCCCCCTCTATGGGGTCCGAGGCAGCGCCCCAGAAAATTTTGTTTTTTGGACCCTATATTAGGTTGGGCGGACCTACCTATGGTTTTGTGCATGATTTTCACACATGGTTTTGGACGCGATGGTTTTCGGTCCATGGTTTTGGACGCAATGGTTTTCGGTCCATGGTATTGGATGCTTCAGCATGTATAAATATGTATTGTAACATTGAAAGGAACATAATGAAAAATCAAGATGGTAGTCCCGGTTTTGGGATCCAGGGGAAAATCTCTGTGTATATGTGTTTTATGTGTTATGCTCTAGCATTGTTTATTTTCTATGTTTTAGAATTCGTATGCGGGTAATTTCTGTATAGGGTTAAAACCTACAAACCAGGGTGAGAGAGCAATTAAGAATTCTCAGACCGGGATTAAAACGAGGAACAGAGGATAATCGGAAACAAAGGGCAATTAAGAATCCTTTGCTATAGATTACAAAGAGACAACCTAAACTAAGGAGCAATTAAGAATTTCTTAACTTAGATAATCAGTAGAAAACATTTAAATGCATAACAGTTAAAACAGAGTGCAATTAAGCAAATTCTGAGATATTATTCCAAGTTATAGCATTCAGATACAGAAATACATTAAATATTATGGAAAAAATTTCAGAAAGATAACAACAACATGGGAAAATACTTGTCCACACTTCGCTCTACACATGAATCCTGTGAAATATCTTGTCTTTCTTCATCAATCTAGCTTGCCGGTCCAGTCAGTGATACAATAGCTTCACAGTCTTTGATCAAGAAGTCTATATAAATGTCTAAGAATCCACCCTACATACTTCAATTTGTGAAGTATTTATACAAAAATTTATTACAAAATATCTCAAACCAACTTGAGATTTAATCTCGGAAATACAAATATCTTCTCGCAAGAAGATGGAGATAGCTATTGAACTATTTTCATCTTGTCCCATTTATTGTGGTACTGATGGCTTTTATGGTTTGGTTTGTAGCCCTTTATGCTCTTTGTTGTTTGAAATCTCACTCTAGAGGCTTTAATTACCCTTGGTTTTCATCTGATACACTTTGGCGCTGATAATCTTTAACCTTGTTGACCTGCCTTTACCTTTTACCATATTGACTATATATTAACCTTTTTACTACATTTTACTATAGTAAATCAGTCAATTTCTCCCAAAATTCCCATCGGGTAACTTAATTTTCAACATCCTCCTATAAATTTCATCTACCTCGGTATACTTGGAAAAAGTAGGCCTAGTGATGAACAAGTGTTTTACCTCGTGTTGGAGGTAAAACAGGTTTTCAAATGTCTAGTAAAGGACCTTGCCTATTAGCAATGCTTTGACTAATGATGTGATGACCTGTTCCATGGCTAGCTCTCTGATTTTACTATTATAATCCTGTTGCATCATGAGCTTGTCATTAATGACCAAGGGACTAGGTAATCCTTTCTCCCTCAAAATTTGAAACTTAGCCATGAATCTATCAATGGCTACCTGCATGTTTTGACATTTGTCCTCCAAGTTTAACATCAAGTTTTTCTTGGAAAGGACCTTTCTTACCTCCAAAATTGTTTCTGTTCTATCCTCTATATCCAATTCTTGAAGTTCATACTTATTTTTGCTGTTGAGGAAGTGAATAAGTCTGGTTGCATCTTCAGGCATGTCTCCTAGTTCTTCCTTGAATTTTTGGATAGCTTCTGTAGCTACCTTTATCAGGTCTATCTGTTCAAAAATCACTTGAATTGATGGCCAAATATCACTGACAGAGTCAATGATATTGGCCCATAATAGTTCCTTGGTTTGCCCAAGGGGTTCCTTTAGTGTTAGATATTTCTCCATGGCCTTCAATATATCACTCATTCTGGCAGCTTTTTGCACTTCTTCCTTGTGCATGATCTTGGCAAGCTTGCAATCTGTTTCCAAGCTTGTCACTTTTTCTTTTAACTTATTCATTTCAGTTGCCTGCATGGACATCTCTTCCATGGCTCTAACCAATTTTTTTATTTCCTCTCCTGGTGTACCTACTACTGGTGTAGACTCCGTAGAAACTGGTTGTGTTGTAGGCATAGGAGTTGTGGGAGCCAATGAGGCTGCCAATGTAGAAGGGACTGCTATTGAGACTGTTGGGATGACATTTGCAGATGCAGTGGTGATGTTACTTTGTTTCAATTGGATAAAATTGTCCAATTCCTTCTCTGTTTCCCTTAGCTGGTCATTCAATTGGAGGACTAGGTCCATCAACTCTTCATGCCTTGTTTGATTTTCCATAACTTCCTGTGTCTAGGGATGCTACAACAAAGGGATCTTTAGTTGTTTTTTCAGTGTTGCAATGTCATCATTTTTCTTCTTTATCAGTTGTTCCATTGCGTTGATTTCTTTGGGACCATGTCCCAACTCAATCACTAAGTCTTCCAAAGACTTGATCCTAGTATCCTTGGCTTGTGAGCATGCCTTCTCTAATTGATATTGGGCTGAGATATTGCTCAATGAATTTTGTAATTGATGAGTAGCTATGGCCTTACCTATGAGGGTAGAGTATATCATCTCTCCAACCTGTTTGTGTAGCTCGATTTGGTCTATGGGATGAATATCGCTTTCCATCACTTCAAAATCAATTCTCTTATAATCTACTGAGGTCCTTGGTTGTTGTGCAGTTGGTTTTATGAAGGACATCTGCAATTTTCCCTCCTTGATGTCAAAAGCTGACATCAACCTTGTCTGAATGGTGGGTGTGAGTTTGAGGAACTGAGCATAAGTTTGGGGTTTTAGTTTCTCATTTCTCATCTTGATCTCTTTATATCTATCTTTTATATCCTTATCCTTATCAACAGGCCTACTGAACGAGGATACTTCCACACTTAACTGCCTTTCCAAGATCTGGGTCTGTGATGTGGAGGGCCCCTGCGTTTCTTCAGATAGAGTTGTGACTTTACTTCTATCCAGCTCAGTATCAATTGTTTCTACTAATCCTTTTGTGTCTTCCTGCTCTGAAACAAGATTCAACCTAGGTTTTTTTCTCTGACTGGTCTCATACTGTATATTTGATGTGCCCATTCCTGAACTTAAGGGTTCCTTCCTCGGCCTTTTGGTGTTCTTTTCCTCATTCTGAGGATTCTGCATTATAGGAAGGGTAATCATGGTTGGTTCTTGCTATTCAGGTACCTACATAAACGAGCTCTCATCAAACTGTCTTTCTAAGTCACATAAGGTATTCTCTACATCTACCTTTGTACTATCTCTATCTACGAGAGTGTTTTAACCCCCACTCAGATTTATTTGCATATCTTTCTATCTCTGGTATGGGGTGGTGGATATAAGGTCCCAACTTGGCCTTTTTTCTCAATCTGGTTATAAATTCTTGAGGGTCATACCTCCACATGAAACTCTGTTGGAACTCAATTTGCTGCAAAATTTGGTCAGCTTCCTTCCCTACCTCTCTAGAATTGCAGATGAATGGGCCTAACTAGTTTTTTACTTTGAATTGTGATCTTTTCTTGGCCGAGACAAAATTTATATCATCAGAGTTAATTATTTGCATATAGTACTCTAGAGAAAATAACCTCATGGGGAGGTATTTTAGTAGTTTATATGGTGCAAGGTGGCAACCATAAATCCTTATCTCTGTGTGGTTTTGGTAAAGGTACCAATCTCCCACTTTGCTTTGTTTAGACAACTGAAGGACCCTTTTGATCTTTGGACTTATCCCGGGTGGAGGGCTTCCTGTTGGCATAGTCATGACTGGATGGACAAAAGAATCTATGAAATCTGAATAGGTATATGGTGACTCATACTTATGGAATAGTGCGGTCGAAAAAATGACAAACCTGGGCTGGCCTCTGGTATCCAGCTTCTGGAGGGGGAAAGAAAATTTGTCTAGTTGATAGCATAGGAACATATGATAGAGGACATTGAGTATTTAAACATTCTCTCATTATGCATCCTGGTGAACTATTCATGCATTCTCTCAGCTATGAACTCAGAATAATTGTACAAAACAGTAGGAGGTTGTCTTGGGGTATAAATTGACATGAAGGCCAGGACAAGTTCATCAACAAATTCATCAGTGGAGTAGCCTAGGACACATGATATCATGGTGATGATTTGTTTGCCCCTTTCAGAGAACATGTCATAAACATATGGTGGGGGGGGGGGGGGGGTGATTTTAGGAATGTGTTTCTATTCAATAATAAAATCTTGGAACAATTGGGCCAGTCTAGAGGGACTTAACTTGGAATATTGGTCTAAAAAAACTCCAATTAAAGTGGGGTCAGGTTTGGTCCTGGTTGGAGTTACAAAATTTGATTTATGGATTTAGCTGTAATGGTGAACAGAATCTTTTGGTCAGGGGTCATAATAGCTCTCAGGCTGGGAATGTAACAGGCATGGCACTAGTGGACAATTTCATGGAAAACATGTACCTGTGGGAACTGGTATTTGGGAAAATTTGACTCCCAAAGGCCAATATCATCAACATGGTTGAGGTATCTGTCCCTACTTAAACAATGGATTTTAAGCAGGAGGTTCTGGGTAGATGTATCCTTAATTTGGAAATCCTTGTCAGCCAAGGGAAGGTGGTTGAGGTCCAAATGGGGAGTCGTGATAGGTATAACATCCAGGGCAACTGGGGCAGCCATTATTCAGTTCATAAGGATTTGAATTAAGCATTGGGGACTATTCAAAGGTTTTGAATGGAAATTGGAAACTTTCAGAGGGTTTGGCCACAGGTTTTTCAATTTAAAGTATTTTTCAATTAATTTTACGTAATGAAAATACTTAACAGGTCGAATGTTTCCAATTTTGAATGAGGAGTAGTAATTCTTGGTAAAATACATGGAATTGGGTGAGTTATCTGCAAGTTGATGGTTCACGGCAGCTGCAGAGGTTTGTACGGTTCTGGTACGAACTAAGAGGTCAGTTGGGTTGTCTACAGCGTCTTTTGGAGCGAACTTGGAGGTTTGTTGGCAAGTTCGGTGTTTGCAGGAGTCGCAAAGGTTTTCAGAGTTTACAGAGAAAACGAGTGAAAAAGGGCAAAAAGAGGGCTTTGCGGCCTTTTATAGAAAAACAATTTCTTTTGGCGGGTACATTTATGAATGAATAGTAGGCGGTTTTTTTGGTTAAGTGGGGAAGCAGTTTTGCTTGGCCATCGCAACGCTTTTATGGAGGGGGCGGTATTTGGGAGGGGTCAACCAATGTACTCCAGCGTTTGATACGTAGCAATAGGGGGGTCGCGGAAAATCGCCTTATCAGGCAGGTAAAGGTTGGCGATCGGGTTTGGACAATACGGTTGTAGGCCGTCAGATGAGGGGGGTGATGATCAAACGGGAGTCGGGTGAGGGAATTGCACGGGGGATAAAGCAAAGGCTTTCGGGGGGGGGGGAGGGGGGCCATAGCTTTAATCTTCGACGGTATGGGATTAGTTTAGGATTTAATCACTGGATTAGCAGATCGGGCACTACTTAATGATAAGATTAGGCGATCGGGCGGGGTTAAATGTTGGGATTAATAAATTTTGTCGGGATATGGGGTAAAGTGTATAGTTTATAACTAAACTAGGGGTTGGGTTTTTTATATAAAGGAATTAATTAATACGGGATAATGGAATTTTAGGGATTATATAATAAAATTAAAAATTAATATGAAGTGAATGAGCAGAGTGGGTAATATCCCTTAAGCATAACGTAACATGTAATATTTGCACGCTTTACATACACTTAATACTTAGGATAAAATTCTTTTGTGGGTTTTGGAATGAAATAGCATTTACATGGTGGTTTTTACTTTCCCTTCGCAAATGAAGTTTTACCTTAAGGAAAGGGGTTTTATTAAGCTAATGAGGGGAAATGAAGGGAGATGAATCTTATGAAGGGGATTCTAGCACTTGTGTCTATAAATCATTGAGCCGAGGGTCCGGTCCCTCCAAAAGTAAGAGAAATGCTCTGAGCCTCTTCGACTTAAAGGATTTAAGTGCTTAGAACTTATTTATGGGAAATTAGTAAGTAGATGGGTGAAATGGCTGAGGCGATGTTAATTAAATCAAGTTGTAAACCATTGTCCTTTCTTGGTTTACTGCTTATGCACATTTGAAAGATGTATTTAAACATGACATAATTGCTTTTTTGTAATCACTTGATATTTCTGCAACCTTTCTTCTACTTACCCATTTACTTACCTTACCATTTTTTCTTCATTTTATTTGGGTGCATTTAGGCTAGCAAACCCTTATCAATCCTTTTCTTTTACAAAGTAGACTATCTAATTCTAACCTTATATCATCCAAGGGCTCAAATTAAACTGATGAGCTCCTTTTATTTTCTCTACCTATCTAATGATCTGCCAAGATTAAATTGTTTGGTCAGATTTTATTCTCTAACTATAAACATAAAATTCAAATCATGGTATAATAAAGATTAAATAGTTTGATTACCATGGATTTTGGCATGAATAACAAGTTGCACATAATCATTATTATGCATAAAAGTAAATAGTAGTGGCATTTTGACTTGCACAATTTCATGGTCTCTTTTGTTTTTTGGGGTTCATACATTTTCATTTTTGACCTTTTCTCATTCTTTTTTTTCCTTTGATTATTCTTTTAGGAAATAACCTCTTTACATTTTTTAATTTTTTAATATGGAAAACATTTACAGAAAGCAAAGGTATGTACAATATTACAAGGCTTAACCTTCGTCATTCAAAATTATGACTCCTATTGGTATAGGAACCTAACAACTCCCTCTCAGCAAGAAATGGATTATCAACCACCCCTATCTTGCACCTATGGAACTCGAGCTTCCCTCTGGACAAGGCCTTTATCAAAATGTAAGCATCTTGTTCCTTCGTCAGAATGTACTGTAGCAATATTATTTTCCTTTGCACACAATCCCATAAATGGTGATACCAGATATCTATATGCTTGGATCGATATACAATATTTTTAGAGAGCTTGATGCAACTTTGATTATCATAGTAGATCACAGTTGGATCCATCATCTGACCAAACAGTCCCACAAGTATCTCTCTCATCTAGATCGCCTCACATGATGCTTGAATTGGAATCATTTATTTTTCTTCCGTCGAGCTAAGCACCACAGATATTTGCTTCCTATTATACCAGGAAACCATTATGGGCCCAACATCTAAAATAACACCTGATGTAATCTTTTGATTTAATTGAATCCCCACCCAATATGCATCTATGAAGCCACATAACTTCACTCCCTCTATCTATTTGTACCATAGTCCAAACTAGGTAGTGCCTTTGAGGTACCATAAAACATGCTTAACTTCCTTCCAAAAAATAATTGGTCGACCTAACCATAGTTTGGCTAAATTGGTTGACTACATAGCACATATTTGGTCGTGCATTCACAAGGTACATCAGTGAACCTGCTAGCTTCCAATAAATGGTAGCATCCGCTTCCTCACCTGAAGTGGTACCCTCCTTCCTCTATTTGGTCGCTAAAGGTGTCTCCATGGGTTTTCAACTCTTCATGTGGAATCTTCGTAGTATCTCATTTTCATACTTTCCTTGAGACACAAATAGTTCCCTTGCACCTTGTCATACTTCAAAACTGAGGAAGTAGTGCATGAGACCCATGTTATTCATTTCAAATTCTCTTGCAAGTTCCTCCTTGCAAGATCTGATCAGTCGTTCATCACTAGTTAAAATTAAATCATCAACATATAAGACAATAATGAGCAATTTACCTTCTACTAAGATATGATATAGGGAGGTTATTTAAAATGGAGGTGAGAGCGAGGACTAAGTTTTCTGTTCCAAGCTTCAGCTCGAATGGCGCCGCTGAGAGGCTGGGGTTCCTTGCTATGACTTGTGGGGACACTAGTCAAGGAGATAATGCCCATAGGAGTGATCAGAGTTACAGATGGGATCATTTTTTCCCTTTCCAACCGATTTTCCTCTATATCTACCTCGATGGGAGACAAGGAAGCTCTTTGGTGGTGGGGGTTTTGACCCTGAAGCGGAATCACCAATTATTTATCCTCCCAAGGCTGTTTGCTGGAACATTAACGATGCAGAGCTTTGGTTGATTGGCTTGGTCCACGCTTTTCTACAGCAGAGCAGAAATCTGGGGGTTGAAGGCTTTGCTTCACACAAAGGCGTGCGTGACTAGTTTGTGCTTGTTTCGATAGCAACGTATGAGTGCGGCATATGCAGGGTCATTTCTGAGCAGTTTCTGCTGGGAAGGAAAATCAGTCCCTGCTCCGCGGTGGTCAAGTATAAAAAACAAGGGATACAAGCTTCCTGCATCCGGTTCAAACAATGCTCAGGGAAAAAAGGAATACCCGAAGCAGTCCTGCCCTGCGGCATCAAGGAAGGTTTTGGACCTAAGTGGCTAGTAAGTACCCCATGCTTTCAAATCTTCATAAAGACCCCTGTTGGGAACTCATTATTATTTTGGGTAAATATAGCAGACAGTGTGATGCTACTGAAACAATGCATCACACAAAAAACTGGATACCCTGTGAATAAACAAAATTTATTATACAGAGGCAGAATATTATAGGATAACCATCTCCTGCTAAAATATCATATTCTATCAGATTCCACAATAATCCTCAATCTGAGGCTCAGGGGAGGAGCGACGACACCCAATAAACCCAAAAATGCAAATGGGGGAGGGGGAAGCAGCTCTGCAAAAGTCACAGGAACAAAACAAAAACCCACAAATGGGGGACCATCATTCAAGAATATACTTCAAGGGAAAAAATTAGTCACAGAACCAACCAAACAGGCAGGGACTGCTCCAAGCCCATACATAGTGGAGCAATTGAACCACACCCTAGAACTAAACTTAGACATGCCAGAAATAGATGAGCATTGTGCCTCTTTCGAATCCCAAGCCATTATATGTCGTTTCAACTGCTTCTAGCCAAAACCAGTAGAACTTTTCCACTGGATCCTTACTAACTGGTCTCTAGAGTGCGAAATACATCTATGTTCTAAAGGCTTCTTTATTGTAAAGTTCCCATCACTTGAGGCAAGAGATTCAATCCTTCAGGCAGGACCATGGTTCTGGGGTTCGACTAGCCTTTTCACAACTCCCTGGTTCCCTGAATTCGATGCAAATACCATGGTGGTTTCCAGAATGCCTGTTTGGGTTCAGATGCATAATCTTCCCCTCCATTTCTGGGATGACAGGGTCCTTGCAGGGATTGGTAACAGTTTTGGGCAGTTTATCAAGACTGACTCCCAAAGAATAGAGGAAAGGGTCTTCACTTATGCACGTATTTGTGTTGAAGTAGACCTAAGAAAAGGCCTACCAAACAGCATCCGACTAATCCACAACAAGCGGACTTGGACACAGATTTTAGATTATGAGAACACAACTTTTAGATGTAGGAATTGTAGGCAAATAGGGCACTTACACAACTTGTGTCCAGAAGCTAAAAAAGACACTCAAAGAAAGAAGAGCCTTGGAAAACAGCCCAAAGGATGGCAATATCCCCCACCGGAACCTGAAGCGGAGGAGGATGAAGCTATGGATGAACCATCACCAATGGGGAATAACCAAACTCCAATGGAACCTGAACCATAGGGGGGAATTCCACAAGACCCAACAGAATCTCGGAATCACCGGGTGCAAGCAGACTTGATTCCTGACGATGGGGACATCAGTGGGAATAAGCGTATTCACTCATCCGATAATTCAGACTCAGACAAGGATAATGCCAAAATGGATGTAGGGAATCAACTTGCACTTGTCTCTTCATTTCCATCCCAAGGGGAATGGCGAAGGGTTGAGAAAAAGAAGGGGAGAAAAGCTTAGCTTTTTCCCATCATGTATATTATCTTGCATTTTTCTGCTTGTTTCTTTTTATCATTTGGTCTCTGACTTGATGACACAGCTTCTTAGCCCGTTCAACATGTACTTTTGTTTTCATTAATAGAATTATGCCTTTTTCCTCGGGAAAAAATCAAAACAAAACAAAAAAACAAACAAACAAAAAAACCAAAACAACAAAACAAAACAAAAAAACAAAAAACAAAACAAAACAAAACAAACAAAACAAAAAACAAAAAACAAAACAAAACAAAAAAACAAACAAAACAAAAAAATACAAAACAAAACAAAACAACAAAAACAAAAACAAAAAAAAATATGATAGAGGTTTGCATTTGCCTCACTTTAGGTGAATCCCAAACTAGTGAGATAGTTGTCGATCCTGGTGTACCAAACACAGGGTGCTTATTTGAGACCATACAATGCTCACTTGTGTTTGCACACATGAGACTACCGATCAAATGTCTCAAAATCTTATGGATGCTTGATATACACCTCCTCCTCAATAACTCCATTGAGAAATGTTGTTCTTACATCCATTTGGTTGATCTTCCACCCCATTTGTGCATCCAGAGAAAGAATTGATCTAATGGATGAGTACCTTCCTACAAAAGCAAAGGTCGCCTCATAGTCATTTCCCTCAAATTGAGAGTACACCTTGGCCAAAATTTTTGCCTTATACTACTCTATGCTTCCATTTGTTGCCTACTTTACCTTGAAGATCCATCTCGAACCCACAACTGATTTAGTTTTTGGTCTTGGGACCACACTTCCCAAACATGGTTCCTTACAATGTATTCGTATTCCTCCACCATTTCATTAACCCATATAGTTTTCTCTACTACCTCCTCGAAATAGGATGGCTCAATCTCTATAATATCAATCATTAGACCCATGTAGCTAGTGTAATGATCAGGTGACCTTCTCTGCATGTGAAAATTTCAAGGAGCACCCACATTCTCCCTCGGATCTTTCACAAGTCTCTCAGCTCTAAAGAGATCATGTTGTACTAGACTTCAAATTTGATTCTCCTGAGAAACAACTTCAAAATTCCCACTCTAATGTGAATCCTACTCTGATACCATGTAGAAATTATGATGTATATTTACAGCTACTTATGGAGTTTAAATCAAAATCACAAGACACAAACCCACTCTATTTCTTTTCAAAAACTAGTTCTTAATTTAGAACAATAATCTCAGACATTCAATAATAAATAACACACATGCACACAATATTTTTTCTGAGGAAAGAAATATGCTAAAAGCCCCAATGCCTGCTTGCATTAATATGATGAATAGAGATGTATTACAATTTCTTTTCTCAATTGAGCACAACCTGCAAGTGAATAACCTATCTCTTTTCTCACTAAAAAGCTCTGACCCATAATTAGTCAATTTCTTCCTCTACTTGAGCCACTATTTCCTTGTACAATTCCTTGAGAAATTAAGCCCCTATTATTTAGGAATTTCTCCAAAATGGATTGTGAAATTCCTAAGGCTTATCATCTGACTGCATGCAACACCTGTACACTCAAGACTAGTCTACAATTGTTGTTACACTGCCTTGGAATATCCACCACAGCTGGGGAACTCGAATTATCTATATGTGTTAGTTATTTTGGGCTGATTGATCGATTAACTAGATAATTATTGAGTTTGACTGAAGTCCCACTGCACAACTGACCTTCCACTAGTTCCTTCAACAGTTAGAACTAGTTTAACTGAAAACAACTTGAAATAACTGGCCTTAACTACTACAAATTAGAATTCACACATGCTTAACTGATATCTAACTTCTCTAACTCCAATTTACTGAGTAAACTGGGTAACACAAGCCATGTCACACAAGTTAGTTGCATCCAAGTTGTCTGCTGATGTAAAAATTTGAATTTTCTCAATTTAATCAAGGCAAAATCAAATTGAGAATTTCTTGCTGCATTTTTCAACAAGAAATGGAAAGCTTTGGTTGATAATGAGACAAGAAAGAAGTTCAAGTGTCTCAAATCATATAATGGAGGTCAATACTGCATAAAAGAGTTTGATAACTACTATTCAAAGCATGGAATTCCTAGAGAGAAGACAATTCCAGGAACACCATAAGAAAATGGTGTGTCAGAAAGGATGAACAAGACAATCATAGAGCGTGCAAGGTGCATGAGATTGCATGCAGGAATTCCCTTACAATTTTGGGAAGATGTTGTAGATACTATTGTTTATCTAATAAGCAAAGGGCCTTCAAGTTCCTTGTATAGTGGTATTCCTAAGGAGGCATGGACAGGTAAAATGGTAAACTACTCAATTTTAAATACTTTTGGTTGTGAATCCTTTGTCCACATTAATAAAGAAAATAGAATAAAAATTGAGGAAAAATCAAAGAAATGTACCTTTATTAGATATTCAATTAATGATTTTGGTTATCGCATATATGATTATGAAAATCACAAAATCATTAGGAGCAGAGATGTCATATTCAATGAAAAGGTCTTGTATAAGGATCAAATGCAGGGAAAAAAACAGGAAAAGGAAAACAAAGAATACACAATGCTTGATGAGATCACAAAAAAAGTAAAGGTTCCTGAAAATAATAATGATCAATGACTACAACAACAACAGGCACCTCAAACACCTGAAAGTGGTGTTAGAAGATCTATCGAGATAAGTAGAGCCTCTGAACAATACTCTCCTTCATTATATTATGTATTGTTGACTAATTATGGTGAATCATGTTGAAAAGTGTGCAACAAGAAATGCTTGTTGAGAATGCAACAAGATGATGGAGCTTAGTGA
The DNA here is from genome assembly GCA_031772625.1 of Pinus tabuliformis. NCBI lineage: Eukaryota > Viridiplantae > Streptophyta > Pinopsida > Pinales > Pinaceae > Pinus > Pinus tabuliformis. The sequence goes on from CM062816.1 coordinate 340,934,186, forward strand.
AAAGAGTCGCCTTCACTAAGTGGGCCCACATGCAAATTATGGCGCAAGTTCTATTTTTTATCACAGTGTGGATGATCACAGTGTGGGTGATCACAGTATGAGTGATCACAGTGTGGGTGACCACAGTGTGAGTGATCACAGTGTGAGTGATCAAAGTCTATTTTTAGACTGGCTGTCAAAAATAGAAAAGTCAAATATTATTGTCTCATAATAATATTTGGACTATAAAATTGATCTTATTCTCTTGGAGCACTTCAGGATGAGCTACAGATGTGGTACATGCAGATCCCAGAGGGAAATACGTGGTTACCTATGGGATGACTAATATTTGCATGCAAGACTTCAGTTAGAACTCAAATGAGTTGAGTTTAGTGGACTGGAGGTGCAGTTGATGGAGTTGTGTTCAGTTTAACTTTGTTAAACTAGTTGTATTTAGTCTAACTGATCAATAGACTAGAGATGAGTTGGGTGAATTAGTTATTAATTAATTCACAAGTTATTAACTCATAATGCAACTATAGAATACATCAATTAACTCAGTTGCATGTCAGTGCATGTTCAGTTCAGCAGGGACAGGTGTTAGAGGATCAGATTGCTATCATTTGTGACTATAGTTGTGCATGATGATTTGCACAATCAGAGGGATTGAGTATGCCAATGAATTGGCCAATATCAAGAATTGTAGCCTGTGCTCATGTCCAACATAGTGTGAGTGATTCTTTGCAGGTGAAATACGAGTTTGGTAAACCATTCTCATCAGTTCTTGAGCAAGTATTGAGCTGGAGAGGCAGGCAAGTAGTGGAATAGATTTGGAGATCAGATCTGAGCTGTATTGTGTGTAATAGGTGGAGCTGGTACTGGATTGCTTGTGATAAGTATTGTACTTTGTAATTTTACATGATTCAATCAATATAATATACAGATAGTGTGGGGTTTTTAGCGAGATGCTTTCCCCGGGATACATATTGTGTTAATGAGTTCGATTGATGCTTCTATGTGTGCCTTTGAATGTTTCTGCTTCTGTAAATTGATGATCAAAGTAGAGGAGATTATGTATTATACATGTTCCGCTTATAATTGTATGATCAGGATAATCTCTGTGAATATGTGTTAAATTATTCAAAATTTCTACAAATCAGAAATATATGAAGAAGCAATGTAGGTAGAAACCAAGAAGAAGTGGGAGCAAGCCATGGAATAATAAATGGACTCCTTGATGCATAACCAGACTTGGGGCTTAGTCAAGTTTCATGCAGGTAAAAAACATTGCATAATAAATCGGTTTACAGGTTGAAGGAAGAAGATGCATGTAAATAGAGGTATAAGGCTAGACTTGTGTCGAAGGGGTTTGCACAAAAGAAAGGTATAGAATTTGATGAATTTTTTTCTCCTATTGTTAAAATGACTTCAATCAGAACTATTTTATGTCTAGTGGCAGTAAAATATTTGCATCTTGAGAAGTTAGATGTAAAGACAACCTTTCTCCATGGGGTTTTGGAGGAATAAATATATATGTAGCAGCCACAAGGGTATGAGTTCAAAGGGAAGGAGAAATTAGTGTGCAAATTAAAGAAGAGCTTGTATGGCTTAAAATAGGATCCATGGTAGTGGTATCTAAAAGTTGGCAGGTTATGTCTGAACAAGGTTATACTAGATGTCACACTGACCATTATTTTTATCCTAAAAGGCAAAATGATGGTAGATATGTTGTATTTCTATTGTATGTAGATGACATGTTTGTTGCAGGGTCTAACATGCAGGAAATAAATGTGCTCAAATGAAAATTAGCAAATTCATTTGCAATGAACAATTTGGGTGCTGCAAAACAAATCCTTGGTATGAGAATAATTAGAGACAGGAAAAATCATAAATTAACATTGTCTATGATTGAGTACATAGAAAAGTTGTTGGAAATATTTAATATGCAGAATGCAAAACCAGTTAGTACACCTTTGGCTAGCCATTTCAAACTAAGGAGATGTGTCCCAAGAACCAGGAAGAGATGGATTATATGTGTAAAGTTCCATATGCATGAATATTTGGAAGATTAATGTATGTGATGGTCTGCACAATGCCTGATATTGCACATGTAGGTGGGAGTTGTAAGTGGGTATATGAACAATCCATGAAAAGAGCATCGGATGGCAGTGAAGTACATTCTCATGTATTTGAGAGGTACCACAAATCAAGCATTATGTTTCAGAGGTTCAAACATTGTTCTACAGAGATATGTTGATGCAGATATGGAAAGTAATATAGATAATAGGAAGAGCACCACAAGGTATGTGTTTACTGTAGGTGGAACAACTATCAGTTGGGTTTCAAAATTACAAAACATTGTTGTACTTTCAACAATGGAAGCAGAGTATGGTGCTGCTACAAATTCTAGTAAATAAATGATGTGTTACAACGGTTTATGGATGAATTGGGCAAGAATAATGTGATGGGAAGGTTATACAGTGATAGCCAAAGTTCCATTCATCTTGAAAAGAACTGAACATTTCATTCCAGGACTAAACATATACAACTCAAGTAATATTTCATACAATTAGTGTTGGAAGATGGAGAGTTGAAGATGGAAAAGATACACACTATCCAAAATCCTGTAAATATGTTGACAAAGGTTGTAACTAGGGAGAAATTGAGCTTATGCTAAATTTCAATTGGCCTTCAAAAATGATGATGAAGATGAGAAACAAGCAGGTCAAAATGGAGTCATTGTCCAACAAGTGAAGAAATGATGGAGTTTATGTAATCAATATCCGAGTGGGAGATTGTTGGGTTTGGAGCCTAATTATCTTCCTGATTGTTTAGAAATTTTTGTTTCAACCGTGTGTTGATGCCCCGAAAATCGTTGTATCAACATTGGGGGATAACCACCCGGTCCGGACCTTAATACAGCTCCTTTTCTGTTTGGAATGGTGGCTCCGACTGGGGATAATGGGACCAGTTTCCCAGAAATGAATAAAAGGGGTGGATGAATGATTGATTATCTAATCTAATGATAGGCGAATAATTTAATCTATCAGCAAAATAAAAGAACTACTGCTAATCCCGAGAACTATTGTTCTTTGAAATGTAGCGCTTGATGATCTTTGTCTATTGACAGGCATATAGATGACTCTATCTAATAAACATAGATGTTTATTCATTCAAGGATTACCTTGTTTAAATAGTTAAACAAAGTGATTAACACAATATTGCTACACTTATCATTTATATTATCGATACATATATGATCAAAAGAAAAGCATACTGTAAACATCCAATAGTGGAAGGAATAAAGAATGTTGTTAAAACACATACATATATCCGATAATAGCAAAAGCGATCAAATGACAATTCATATAAAAAGAATGAATTCAGACATAGATAATAGTACCATATGAGCTGCTTATCACTCCCAATATCAATCGCTATTTGAGATTCTTCTTCCGACTCAGAAATACTTTCAAACAAAGACAGTAGTGCACATTCGCATAAAAGCTTCTTTGTCAAAATCAGAATAATTGGTCCAGTTTTATAAAAGAATATGCCTGAAGTACAGTAGTGCAACTTCAGGCTTTAAGTCATGTACAAAACTTACGACCCTTTCCAAATACAATGAAAGGGTCTATAAATACTTAATTAAGCTAACTACCTATGAAACTGAAATCCTACTTAATTGGTATCAATTGATTTTGAATATCTCTTTCACAGCAATCTGGCAGTCGGCGGCATGAATCATCATTTAGGCTGTTTGCCTTTAAACCTGAGCTGGCATATCGCAAGCAATGGCTCCACTTCGGGTGGTCTGTTGAGGCGAGAATTGAGTTGGGAAGCATAGGTGGCATCCTGTATATCGGGAATGATATACCCGATTGCATCTGTAAGGCATTTTAGGGCGGCTCTCTAGCTGTATGGTTTGACTAAGAAGAACCAATAGGTGTCCCATGTCAAATTGTTAATTCCTGCGATTAATCTCCCATTTTTCTCTAGTTCCAGATAACATGACTGCTCCAATGTTTTCGTCGCTGTCAATTTACCTGGAGTACATTGAGAAATCATGTTATACAAGTAGAGAGTATTATTAACCAATTCAACCAAATTACTTGTGGTTGATTTGCATCTTGAAATTACTCTCTCTGCTTTCATTAACTGGGACTGCCATTCTGTAAATAATATCTCCTTATGTGATTCTAAAATCTTTGGTAAATTAGCCACCCGTCCCTGATCAGTATCTTGCCACTCAAGAAAATTAGTTAATGTTTCATCGACTTGATCCAAGTCTGTTCTAGCTTTTTCCGATTTTTCAATTATTGATGTCGTCAAATCACATAATGGTTCCGCCTGGGCGATTTGTTGACATAAAAGCTTTATCTGTGTTATCAATGCCTTGTTTATCTGTAATGCCTCTACCCTGAATTTAGCTAGTTGTGGAAGATTCTTTGTTTTCTCTAGCTGGGCTGATAGTTGAGCAATTTGCTCATCTTTTGACTTCAGCATTTGTTCATTCGCTGCTTTCAGTTGTGCCAATGCTTCAGACAACTCTTTCTGCTTTTGGACTGCACTGTGATCAATCCTCTGTTTCTCTTCCTGCAATTGTTTAGTTAATTGATTTTTTATTTGTTGTTGTGTTAACAATTGCCGTTCTGCCTGCTCCGCCTTCTGTTGTGCCTCTGATAGTTGTGCTTGTAGTGAAAAGATCTCCTGGTCTTTTGTTTTAATAAAATACTCACCTCTGATGCCATGTCTATTATTGCTGCCGAATAGGCTCCAGCATATTGTGATAGTTTTGTTAGGTCATCAGAGGGGTCAAATTCCTCTTTCCAAACCATGTTTCCCATCACTGTTTGTTCTGGGAATAGGGATGGTTGATCAGTCCTTCTCCTCTTCCTTTGTCGTTTTACCACAGCTTTGTTTCTTGGGCTATAGAAGACATCTAAGGGAGGAATTTCTTCTATTTGCAAAATAATCTGATCAGAGGCATCCTTTGGGATTATCTCTACTTCTTTTGAACTGGGTAGGCCGCTGGTTCCACTTGGAACCTGTTTTGAAGTTGTCTCCTGTGTATCAACCGCTTTTGATGTCTCGGCTTCCTTAGATCACTCAAGATTGCTGATAATTGAGTCGAATTGCTGCCATTCCTGCAGCAATTTCGGGTCAATTTGAGTATCTACATTCACCTCTACGTTGCTCTGTTCCTGCTCTTTCGTCTGGGTTTCCTCTTGTCTTTTCATATGCACTTCCTCCTGTTCTTTTGATGTAACAGGAGGTTCCTTAGTAAGTCACTGTTCAGGCTCGCTTGATTCTGTTGTTGGGGTTGTTGCTAACAGATCTAGAGGTAGAGTTTGCAACCTTTGTTCTCTAACTCTGTTGAATTCAACTAACCTGTCATCTTTGTATTCCATTCTGGCCAGCGATTTAACTTGGGACATTGACTCGGCTGAGGAGAACAGGTCATCAAACTTATCTTCTTTATGATCAAACTTTGTCAATTTGGCCTGTTCAAGTGCATTATAGGCGACTTTGTTTGGATCAAATCGCCTATTAGGGAGAGTTGCTAGAGTTAATGACTTCATCTTTTCAGATTCTTTCTCTGCATGTTTGAAATCATGTAAAGTGTAGACACCACATCTCAAAGGAAAAGAGGGCCAGACCTGCTTCTTGTTTTTCTTTAGAGTTTGTGTAACTCCTTCGGAGATAATATGATAGGCTATCTCCCTAGCCAGTAGTTTATCAGGTATGTACAAAGGAAGGACATGAGGTTTGGCTTGGCTGCCGAAAATTCTTATATAAGTAAATTTTTCCTCTCCAAACCATCTTCCTATTGATGTCAAATCAATCCATGCTTGGTAGGAAATCTTAGGAGCAGGTTTATCAAAAATAGAATAATGAATGGGTAACATAAAGCCATTGCAGACTTGGTATAAATGGTGCTTGTAGTAAGTTTTCCACAACTTCTGATGGTATATGTGAATGGGCATGGGGTCTTGTGAAGTCCACCTCCATCTGAGCATGGGAAATTCAGAATTAAAACACAGGGTGTCTAGTATATAAGCACTGTAGTAGAATGGGGGAATAAGCCTTTCAGTGACGTGGGTTTTGTTTCTAAAATCAAGAACTGCAGTTGCTAGCTTATCTGACAGTATAGTTTCCCAATCCATTATTTCACTATTACATGCCGCTTCCATCAAGGAAACCATTTCTATAGTGAAATTAGCAGAATCGTGCAACCCCCACAATCTACACATCATTATCCCAGCATAACAATAAGGAGAACATAGAGAATCAACAGAGTACTTACCTGAAGATTCATGCTTGTGTTTTGCCGGATTTTGCCTCCAATCCCGAATGGGTTTGGATTCAATTTCGTTCTCATCTCGGAATTTCTCCATAAATGCCTTGTTGTACTTCTTCTCTGGCACAGGCAAATGATACATTTGCCTCAAATCATTAGATTGAAATGAACCAAATATTCTCCCATCTCTGGTGCAGAAGGTTCTGTCTGTGATTGGGATTTCCTCAATTGCCCACCTCACTACATCCGTATATGGGAGAATTTGTTCCTGAGCTGCTATCCGATGAAGGAAAGAGTCGGCTAAGTCCTTTAGAGTAGCATCAGATTTTCGAGTGGTATCTACTGTGGCTTGTACTGCTGTCACCTCGGGTTCTTCGACCTCAATCAAATTATAGGTACTTTGCCAAGTAGTTTTGCCGAGTCCTAGACATGTAGTATCGGATATCAATCCTTTTCTTTTAGTTCCTGGATCAGCGATGAGTTGTCCTGTGGCTGGCGAAGCAGAAGCGATTGCAGTTTTCTTAGACTTCTTCCCCATTCTGCTTGAATCTATTACTTCGGAAGAGTTCTGCACAGGAGTGAAAATGAACGTAATACAGAGAATTGGTAGCGCAAACCAAATATGAGCGAGATATATTGATCAATGCACGATGAAGGATTAACTTAAAGTGGTCGCGGATACAATCTGTGAAAAGATTTTTAGGCTTACTATTTCATTAAATGGCCGTTAAAACCTGCCAATCCTTTAAATGCCCATCATATTGTTTATTGGCCGAATGATTTGTTTAAGCGTGCCTTGGATGTTTTGGCGGTTGACCGCAAGTGAATCACTGTTTGGAAGATAAGGCCTTTAATACAATTAATCGTAATATCCCTGCTTTAACAATTCCTTGAAATTCGCGCTTTTGGCTTTATCGCAATCGGGCGTCGGGGGAAAACTTAAGTCGTTATATTGGTTCCTTTTGGAATCCCCGATTGCCGATAGCAATATCGCATCGCATCGGGAGTATTAACTGAGCACTTTGAAAAGCATGCATGGTACATCCCTGATCGCCGATAGCGATATCGCATCGCATCGGAGCGAAAGGGACTTTATCGCATCGCATCGGAGTGAAAGGGACTTTATCGCATCGCATCGAAGCAAAAGGAACTTTTGTTATGCTAACTTATTATTGCTGATATCCGATAGCCTATTACATGTTGTCGCGTCGGAGAAAGCCAATGGGTCTTTAAGTTATGCCTCCTTTGTCATTGCGACATGTGATCTTCCGATCGCTTTATCGCAATGATAAAAGATTAATTATTTATATATTATAAGACCAAATAATTGGTTTATCAAAAAGGTTTTGTAATGTTTTCATTTTGTTTTCGGACCTCTTTGAATAATACAAAGTTGATACCAATTAAAATAAAAAGGGACCCATTTCATATTATAGTTTTGAGAACAAAAATGATATGAAATGGGGGGTTGTTGTAGAGCACAACAATTGGCGATTCGCTGGAAGAAACAGTTATCTCTGAAAAGTATGGAAATACTTAAACTTTTTCAAAATAGAAATCTCATCAAAGGGGAAAATTATAATATAACTAGGTATATATGCATTCCAAATAAAATGAAACTCTCTTTGCTAATTTCCTCTCTTGTTTAAAATTAGATACATTCTAAGTTTTAAATTGGCCTCTATTGGTTGATAATGATAAAACAGAAAACCTTTCCAAATCAGCTTTTAGAATTGACTCCTTTGTCATAGGTAGAGCCTCTGCTGCCAACAAACGTTCATAGTTTTGACAGGGATACCTTTTAACCATGTTATTGTCCATTTTCCCATTCATTTCAGAGTATGATTAACAGAATGAATTCAAAACATGCTTTTCACATTTTGCATTTCTTTTCTACTTTTCTGTTATTTTGTAAGATAAAAAGCCATTGCCTTGGTTTGGTGACCAGCTGAGTGACAATGCCATTCACTGGTAGTAATTTAACCGAACAAGCTGGCTCGTGATGAGACCCCTTGTCTTATAATTCTAAGCCATTACCCTGTTTTGGTATGCAGTATTGGTAATGTCGGTTAAACTATTTCCCTATGATCATGGTAAGCAGGCTTGTAATAAGACCTCTTATCCTTTATATCAAATATTTTAGAATTACACTCTGAGTAATCATAAGCTTTGGTGAGTGGGATGGACAATTTTCTCCTTAAGAGTAAATGGATGACAAGGTAAGAGTTAAAGATGTTGAAGTTGGATTAGTTCCTATTTTGATATTGATAACCTTTTTGTGACCAATTTGAAAACATAAAATGATTTACAATATTTCTAAACTTTGAGAAGCGTTCACAAAAATTGAAGTGTGGTTTCAGAATGCAATTATACCTAGTTTCCTAGAAATTATCCCTTTTGTTTAAGACTTCTATTATTTTAAAAGTAAATATCAACACTACTTGTTTTGAGCAACTTTTAAGTACAGCAAAGGTCAATGGAAGATACCTCACAACTTTATTTTCTAATGGTCCTACAAACTACAAAATTCTATTAAAAAAGGAGAAGGGGTTACCTCCTCAATTGAAGAATTTTTTTAAGATAAGGCCATTAACAGGGAGAGAATCTCTCAAACCTGATAAATCTTGTAATATGAAGGTCGAATGGCCTATCTTCTCACAGATCTGAAATGGCCCAAGCCACATCTTCTGGAACTTGGTGTGTTTTCCCTTATCTTCATGGGCTTTGTCCCATTTCAGAACTAAATCACCGACTTGAAATTGTTTTGAACCGGATGAGACTGAATCAAAGGATGACTTGATGATTTGCTGATGTTTTGCATGAATAACCTTGGCTTTTTCTCTTTCCTCTTCTAATTTTAGAATTTGGTCATGTCTAAGTTGAATAGAAGAAGAAGGGCTTTCCTCAATAAACTGAACTAGGGCTAGAGAAGGAAGGACAAGATTTGTTGGTAGCACTGCTTCTTTTCCATACACAAGATTAAACGGGGAAGAACCTATGGAAGCCTTCTGCGTTATCCTATCAGCCCATAGTGCAAATATTAAGGATTTGTGCCATTTTTTATGATTCTGTTCGATAGTTCGCTTAATAATTTTAATCAGATTTTTATTTGTAGACTCTGCTAAACCATTACCCTGGGGATAGTAATTAGTAGAATATTTCAATTTAAATCCTCTTTTAATAGCGAAATCAAACATAGCATTGCCTGAGAAGTAAGATGCATTATCAAAAACAAGAGCATTTGGGACACCAAACCTGGTAATGATGAATTGATCTATGAATTCAATAATTGCCTCAGAATTTGTTGTCTTTAAAGGAATTGCTTCAACCCACTTAGTAAAATAATCAGTAGCGGTAAGGATATACTTATGCTGTTTGGAAGAATGTGGAGTAATTTCTCCAATGATGTCCAATCCCCATTTCTTAAATGGTTGTTCAATGTTGACTGGTTGCAAAGGGAAAGTTGGTTTTCTTTGTCTTCCACTAGAAGTTTGACAATTTCGGCATTTCCTTACATATTCATGAGCATCTCTAAACACAGTGGGCCAATAATATCCAGCATGAATGATTTTGTGGGCTGTTGTATCAGCTCCAAAATGTCCTCCTGCTGGTCCATCATGTAATTCCTGCAAAACCTTTTGTGCTTCAGGTTTTTCTAGGCATCTTAATAAGATTGAATCATAGTTTTGCCTAAAAAGCACATCATCAATAATTGTGAAATTTTTTGCTTTTAATCTAATGGCCCTTTTGTTTTTGTAAGACAGGTTAGGAGGTGCATATCCATTTTTCAAATAAAAGATTAAGTCAGCATATTGTGATTCAGAGTCAGTGATACTTATCTGGTTGATCTCTTCGGTTTGATCTGTATCACCTGATTCTTGAATGTGGGATGCTCCTGCCAATAACCTGCAAAAACCTTGGCCTCTAACAATCTTTGCTGGTTTAATTTCTAAGTCATATTCTTGAAGTGTTGTAACCCAATTTGCCCTTTTTTCACCTAATTCCCTTTGGATTAATAGTTGCCTTACTGCAGGGAAAGGAACTATAACTTTTGTATGGGCTTTTAAAAGGAAGGGTTTGTAATGTTTGACAGCTTTATATACAGCAAAGGCTTGTTTTTCTACTTCGGAGTAATTCAATTCAGCACCCTGAAGATTTGAACTATAGAATGAAATGGGTGCTTCCAAATTGTGATTGTTAATCTGTGTGAGTACTGCTGCATAAGACAAATCAGATGCGATAGTATACAATGTGAAATGATTAGAAAAATTAGGAGTATTTAAAGTGGGGGCATTGATTATTGATTGTTTGATTAAATCAAACGCTTCCTTTTCTGCTGATCCCCATCTAAAGACTGAATTTTTCTTAATCATAGTTTGAAGTGGCAAAATGATTTGAGAAAATTCTGGGACGAATCTTTTGACAAAATTGATTTGGCCTAAAAATGACTGCATGGATTTTTTATTATGAGGGAAAGGGATTTCAGAGATTTCTTTAATCCTGTCCGGATCAATATAAATGCCATCTTTAGAAACAATAAAGCCTAAGAGCTTTCCTTGGTCAAGAGCGAAGAAGGATTTTTTAGGGTTAAGTGAAATACCATACCTTTTGCAGCATTGAAATATTTGATTTAAATCATGCAAATGATTGGATTTCTCTTTAGAAAATACAGTAATATCGTCTAAGTAGATGACTACTGTTTTGTTAATCAACCCTTTAAAAGCTATATCCATCGCTCTTTGGAACGTGGCTCCTGCATTAATAAGTCCGAAAGGCATTTTCTGATACGCATACATTCCCCATTTTGTTCTGAATGTGGTTTTGAGTCGGTCATCAGGATGGACCAAAACTTGGTTATATCCTGAAAAACCGTCTAAAAAGGACATTAACTCAGAGCCTGCCACTGATTGGAGTATCTGTTCCATCATAGGCAATGGGAAATTATCTTTTAGGCTCGCCTTATTCAAATTTCTGAAATCTATGCAAATTCTGATGTCGCCATTTTTCTTTCTGACTGGCACCATATTGGAGACCCAGTTTGAGTGCCGAACGGGAAAAATAATCTTAGCTTTCAAGAGTTTATTGAGTTCTGATTTTATTTGACTCTCTAAGTTCGGATGTATTTTTCTCAACTTCTTTTGAATTGGTTTCTGTTCGGGAAGCATTGGAATGGTATGCTGGATGATGGATGTATCATATGTCTTTAAATCGTCATATCTCCAAGCAAAAACATGTTTATTTTTCCGTAACAGTCTAATGAATGCTTCCTTCTCTTCCACGGAAAGTCCTAATCCTAAATTAATGCTTTGAGGAGTTTGCTCAGTGCCAAGGTTTATCAATTCAAACCTTAAGGTAGAACTTTGGAGCTTTGTATTGGTCACAGGTTTAAACATGTCTTTAATATCATAAAGATCCTCAAGCTTCACCACAGGCTTTGGGATTGAATTTTCCTCGTGTTTACCTCGCATTTGAAGGTCATGCTCGTTTTCCTCAATGATTTGATCATCATAGGACTTTTCGGAAGTTAAAAACTGTAAAATGTCTTCATCCTGGTTGAATACTCTCCAATTAGTGACATTGTCAGGGATCGATGGCCTAAAAAGTAATTCTACTGAAAATCTATCTGGGCTATAATCTTCGGAAGGTAGGAGCTTGGAAGCAACATTGGCTAGCAGGTCGGCTACTGAATTTTGAGACCTAGGAATGGAAGAAATATTGAATGCCGAAAAGTGGGAGGTGAGTTCCTGTACCAGCGACTGATAATGTTTGAGATGGCTAGAAAGATAATGAATTGTATTCCTTACCTGTTTAATAATAATTTCAGAATCTCCAAACACTTTCAATTATTGGACCTTGAGGCCAATCACTTTATAGAGTCCTTGGACTAAGGCTTCGTACTCAACTGTATTATTCGTGCATTCAAACTCTAGCCTACAGGACAGCATTGTTTTTTCTCCCTGTGGGCTAATCAAAATGCATCCTGCTCCTGAGCCCTCGCTAGACTTGGACCCATCGAAATATAATGACCAAAATAAAGAAGTATTAACAATTTTATTTACAGTTTCCTCAATATCATTAAAACATCTTGACCTATCTGTTTGTGAATAATTTTCGATCTGAGATGTGGAATTGTTTACTAAGAAAGGAGATGGTTGGGCAGCGAAGTTGCCAAAGAATGACTCTGATGAATAATTCCCCAAAATGTTGTTATTAAATGTTATTGGTTGGTTTTCTTGTTCAAATTCTGTAACTGTATGGGTCATGTGTTTCTCCCGATCGATTTTTATTTGATTTGGCTTACCCTTATAGGGAAGCCACATATGGGACCAATCGGTAGAAATATACCCATGGAGTTTTTCAGACCAATCCCTACTCAAGATCAAACCATAAAATTCAGGTATATCAGCGATTAAGATATCAATTCTTTGAACTACTCTAGGATCAGCTGATAGCCTGATAGTTACTGAGTTGATTTCCCCTAAAACCTGTACTTTAGTCCTGTCCAACTGCACAATATGAATAGCGGACTTTTGGGGTTCAATGTTCAGTTTGGAACAAACTGAAGCTGGCATTATGTTAGAGGATGCCCCTGAGTCAATCAAACAGTTGTGCAGGTTTCTATTGTAGATCTCATAGGTTAGAAGGAAAGGTGGAGTATGAGAATTTGATCTATCTCCTATCAGAACTGCATCAATAGCTTCGACCATACCAGAAGGTGGTTGACCTGCATCATTTGCAGCTTTAGCACTGGGAAGGGGTGAAGTAGGAACAACATTTAATTCTTTGAGAAGTAATTTTTGCTGATGTTTTAATTTACTAAGTTCAAACATGGTAATGTTTGCCTTAGTCTTTTTCATGTCATCAATAATATTGTAATCCATTGAATCGGACACTACCAATGTCTTAGATGTTGACGGAATATTTGAGGTTGAAGGTTGGTTTTGTGGAACTGTTACAGGTGGCTTCTTTGGGGGTACCTTTTCCTTTGTTGTTGTGGCACCTGCACTTCTTTTCTTTGAAGTTGTCTGAACAGGTTCGGAGGTACCTTTACTCCTGGTAGTGACAGGAAACGCTTCTTCTTCATTTTCTGTATCGGAGTTTGGCAATATAAAATCCCACATTCCATGGCATTCAACAACTTCCTCTTCTTCATCAGTTGGTGAAGTTGTTTCTTCTTCTCCTTCTTCAAGATCTGAATCTACATTAGATATAACATTCGGTGGTTTTGATTCAGTTTTCTTGTAATTCCTAAAGGTTCTTTTGGTTGAGGTTTCAGCTACCTGTTTTTTGATTTCAACCATTTCATTTGACATAGTCTTGAGGACCTTTTGTAGACCCTCCATGTCATATGGATCTTTAGGGGTTTTCTTCTTTGAAGCATCTTTAAAAGAAACTTTTTTGGTTTTTCTATCTTCAAGAGCAGCTTTCTTCTCTAGAGCATTAATACGTTTCTCCACAGCAAGTGCTTCTTTCATGTTTTCAGCTAAAGTTGGTTTTCCAACCCTGTCTACAAAAATAGTTATATTGGCAGGTAGGGCAGTTATATACCACTCGCTTCGGATTTGCTCACTTGGTTTGGAGGCCGTTGGGATTTTATTCAAGAGTTTATTGAATCGTGCATTAAATTCTTTAATTGGTTCCCTATGCTCTATCCTAAGATTGGAGAGATCATTTATTAGTGTAGCCAAAGACCTATCATCACCATACTTAGTAAGAAACTGTTCTTGGCAAGTTGTCCAACTGGTAATGGAACCAGAAGGCAAGGAAAAATACCAGGATCCTGCTGATCCTTGCAAAGTATAAGGGAAAAGCCTAACGACAACATCTTGCTCTGTTACTCCCTTCAAATTAACTGCCAACATGAAGTTATTAATATGTTCCTCAGCTTGTGTTCCATCATCTGGATTAAACTTGGGTAGCCATTTCTCTGGTGCATCAGGTAATGCATGCAATGGAGCAGGCATATTGATTGCACCAGGCCTGGTCCATGGATCTGCCATTGTAACCGCAGTAGTGGATGATATTATTGTTGAACTTCCAGAAGTCTGGGAAGGAGTTGATATTAAGGATTGCGCAGGTTGGGATGTTGAAGTTGTTAATCCCTGATGAACAACAATGTGTGATGAGGGAGTGGATGGTTGACTTCACACTGGGGAAGGTGAGATGGAGGATGTGGATGAAAGTTCTTCACTGTTATATCCTTAAGTGTTTTTCTTCGCCTTTTTTCTTTTGGGTAAAGGGAACTCAGTAGGTTCAATACCGAGCTTTCCACTCTGAAGTCTGGTGAGAGGGTGAGGTAAATTGAACTGCGAAGTCGCACTGCTTTGAGATAGCTCATATTTTTGTGGTGATATCGAGAAACTCTGAAGTTTATGGATGAGAGACTGAACTTCAGGAGATTCAAGACTTAATTGTTCTGGAGTATGGTGGGTTTGAGCAGTGGTAGTTGATTCCTCTTCTTCTTGTTTGGATACTAGAGAACCAGCATGCAATTGGGAAGTACGAGGTGATGCGGAGGGAGAATTACTCTTAGAATGGTATGTAGATTTGGGTTTGCTTGCCATTCACAGTTGATGCCCCTCCTTCTAGCGCCAAAAATGTTGATGCCCCGAAAATCGTTGTATCAACATTGGGGGATAACCACCCGGTCCGGACCTTAATACAACTCCTTTTCCGTTTGGAATGGTGGCTCCGACTGGGGATAATGGGACCAATTTCCCAGAAATGAATAAAAGGGGTGGATGAATGATTGATTATCTAATCTAACGATAGGCGAATAATTTAATCTATCAACAAAATAAAAGAACTACTACTAATCCTGGGAACTATTGTTCTTTGAAATGTAGCGCTTGATGATCTTTGTCTATTGACAGGCATATAGATGACTCTATCTAATAAACATAGATTTTTATTCATTCAAGGATTACCTTGTTTAAATAGTTAAACAAAGTGATTAACACAATATTGCTACACTTATCATTTATATTATCGATACATATATGATCAAAAGAAAAGCATACTGTAAACATCCAATAGTGGAAGGAATAAAGAATGCTGTTAAAACACATACATATATCCGATAATATCAAAAGCGATCAAATGACAATTCATATAAAAAGAATGAATTCAGACATAGATAATAGTACCATATGAGCTGCTTATCACTCCCAATATCAATCGCTATTTGAGATTCTTCTTCCGACTCAGAAATACTTTCAAACAAAGACAGTAGTGCACATTTGCATAAAAGCTTCTTTGTCAAAATCAGAATAATTGGCCCAGTTTTATAAAAGAATATGCCTGAAGTACAGTAGTGCAACTTCAGGCTTTAAGTCATGTACAAAACTTACGACCCTTTCCAAATACAATGAAAGGGTCTATAAATACTTAATTAAGCTAACTACCTATGAAACTGAAATCCTACTTAATTGGTATCAATTGCTTTTGAATATCTCTTTCACAGCAATCTGGCAATCGGCGGCATGAATCATCATTTAGGCTATTTACCTTTAAACCTGAGCTGGCATATCGCAAGCATTGGCTCCACTTCAGGTGGTCTGTTGAGGCGAGAATTGAGTTGGGCAGCATAGGTGGCATCCTGTATATCGGGAATGATATACTCGATTGCATCTGTAAGGAATTTTAGGGCGGCTCTCTAGCTGTATGGTTTGACTAAGAAGAACCAATAGGTGTCCCATGTCAAACTGTTAATTCCTGCGATTAATCTCCCATTTTTCTCTAGTTCCGGATAACATGACTGCTCCAATGTTTTCGCCGCTGTCAATTTACCTGGAGTACATTGAGAAATCATGTTAGACAAGTAGAGAGTATTATTAACCAATTCAACCAAATTACTTGTGGTTGATTTGCATCTTGAAATTGCTCTCTCTTCTTTCATTAACTGGGACTGCCATTCTGTAAATAATATCTCCTTATGTGATTCTAAAATCTTTGGTAAATTAGTCGCCTGTCCCTGATCGGTATCTTGCCACTCAAGAAAATTAGTTAATGTTTCATCGGCTTGATCCAAGTCTATTTTAGCTTTTTCCGATTTTTCACTTATTGATGTCGTCAAATCTCATAATGGTTCCACCTGGGCGATTTGTTGACATAAAAGCTTTATCTGTGTTATCAATGCCTTGTTTATCTGTAATGCCTCTGCCCTAAATTCAGCTAGCTGTGGAAGATTCTTTGTTTTCTCTAGCTGGGCTGATAGTTGAGCAATTTGCTCATCTTTTGACTTCAGCATTTGTTCATTCGCTGCTTTCAGTTGTGCCAATGCCTCAGACAGCTCTTTCTACTTTTGGACTGCACTGTGATCAATCCTCTGTTTCTCTTCCTGCAATTGTTTAGTTAATTGATTATTTATTTGTTGTTGTGTTAACAATTGCCATTCTGCTTGCTCCACCTTCTATTGTGCCTCTGATAGTTGTACTTGTAGTGAAAAGATCTCCTGGTCTTTTGTTTTTAATAAAATACTCACCTCTGATGCCTTGTCTATTGTTGCTGCCGAATAGGCTCCAGCATATTGTGATAGTTTTGTTAGGTCATCAGAGGGGTCAAATTCCTCTTTCCAAACCACCTTGCCCATCACTGTTTGTTCTGGGAATAGGGAAGGTTGATCAGTCCTTCTCCTCTTCCTTTGTCGTTTTACCACAGCTTTGTGTCTTGGGCTATAGAAGACATCTAAGGGAGGAATTTCTTCTATTTGCAAAATAATCTGATCAGAGGGATCCTTTGGGATTATCTCTACTTCTTTCGAACTGGGTAGGCCGCTGGTTCCACTTGGAACCTATTTTGAGGTTGTCTCCTATGTATCAACCGCTTTTGATGTCTCGGCTTCCTTAGAGCACTCAAGATTGCTGATAATTGAGTCGAATTGCTGCCATTCCTGGAGCAATTTTGGGTCAATTTGAGTATCTACATTCACCTCTATGCTGCTATGTTCCTGCTCTTTCGTCTGGGTTTCCTCTTGTCTTTTCATATGCACTTCCTCCTGTTCTTTTGATGTAACAGGAGGTTCCTTAGTAAGTCGTTGTTCAGGCTCGCTTGATTCTGTTGTTGGGGTTGTTGCTAACAGATCTAGAGGCAGAGTTTGCAACCTATGTTCTCTAAGTCTGTTGAATTCAACTAACCCATCATCTTTGTATTCCATTCTGGCCAGCGATTTAACTTGGGAAATTGACTCGGCTGAGGAGAACAGGTCATTGAACTTATCTCCTTTCTGATCAAACTTTGTCAATTTGGCCTGTTCAAGGGCATTATAGGCGACTTTGTTTGGATCAAATCGCCTATTAGGTAGAGTTGCTAGAGTTAATGACTTCATCTTTTCAGATTCTTTCTCTGCATGTTTGAAATCATGCAAGGTGTAGACACCACATCTCAGAGGAAAAGAGGGCCAGACCTGCTTCTTATTTTTCTTTAGAGTTTGTGTAACTCCTTCGGAGATAATCTGATAGGCTATCTCCCTAGCCAGTAGTTTATCAGGTATGTACAAAGGAAGGACATGAGGTTTGGCTTGGCTGCCGAAAATTCTTATATAAGTAAATTTTTCCTCTCCGAACCATCTTCCTATTGATGTCAAATCAATCCCTGCTTGGTAGGAAATCTTAGGAGCAGGTTTATCAAAAATAGAATAATGAATGGGTAACATAAAGCCATTGCAGACTTGGTATAAATGGTGCTTGTAGTAAGTTTTCCACAACTTCTGATGGTATATGTGAATGGGCATGGGGTCTTGTGAAGTCCACCTCCATCCGAGCATGGGAAATTCAGAATTAAAACACAGGGTGTCTAGTATATAAGCACTGTAGTAGAATGGGGGAATAAGCCTTTCAGTGACGCGAGTTTTGCTTCTAAAATCAAGAACTACGGTTGCTAGCTTATCTGACAGTATAGTTTCCCAATCCATTATTTCACTATTACATGCCGCTTCCATCAAGGGAACCATTTCTATAGTGAAATTAGCGGAATCATGCAACCCCCACAATCTACACATCATTATCCTAGCATAACAATAAGGAGAACATAGAGAATCAACAGAGTACTTACCCGAAGATTCATGCTTGTGTTTTGCCGGATTTTGCCTCCAATCCCGAATGGGTTCAGATTCAATTTCATTCTCATCTCGGAATTTCTCCAGAAATGCCTTGTTTTACTTCTTCTCTAGCACAGGCAAATGATACATTTGCCTCAGATCATTAGATTGAAATGAACCGAAGATTCTCCCATCTCTGGTGCAGAAGGTTCTGTCTGTGATTGGGATTTCCTCAATTGCCCACCTCACTACATCCGTATATGGGAGAATTTGTTCCCGAGCTACTATCCGATGAAGGAAAGAGTCGGCTAAGTCCTTTAGAGTAGCATCAGATTTTCGAGTGGTATCTACTGTGGCTTGTACTGCTGTCACCTCGGGTTCTTCGGCCTCAATCAAATTATAGGTACTTTGCCAAGTAGTTTTGCCGAGTCCTAGACATGTAGTATCAGATATCAATCCTTTTCTTTTAGTTCCTGGATCAGCGATGAGTTGTCCTGTGGCTGGCAAAGAGGAAGCGATTGCAGTTTTCTTAGACATCTTCCCCATTCTGCTTGAATCTACTACTTCGGAAGAGTTCTGCACAGGAGTGAAAATGAACGTAATACAGAGAATTGGTAGCGCAAACCAAATATGAGTGAGATATATTGATCAATGCACGATGAAGGATTAACTTAAAGTGGCCGCGGATACAATCTGTGAAAATATTTTTAGGCTTACTATTTCATTAAATGGCCGTTAAAACCTGCCAATCCTTTAAATGCCCATCATATCGTTTATTGGTTGAATGATTTGTTTAAGCGTGCCTTGGATGTTTTGGCGGTTGAGCGCAGGTGAATCACTGTTTGGAAGATAAGGCCTTTAATACGAATTAATCATAATATCCCTGCTTTAACAATTCTTTGAAATTCGCGCTTTTGGCTTTATCGCAATCGGGCGTCGGGGGAGAACTTAAATCGTTATATTGGTTCCTTTTGGAATCCCCGATTTCCGATAGCGATATCGCATCACATCAGGAGTATTAACTGAGCACTTTGAAAAGCATGCATGGTACATCCCCGATCGCCGATAGCGATATCGCATCGCATCGGAGCGAAAGGGACTTTATTGCATCGCATCGGAGTGAAAGGAACTTTTGTTATGCTACCTTATTATTGCCGATATCCGATAGCCTATTGCATGTTGTTGCATCGGAGAAAGCCAATGGGTCTTTAAGTTATGCCTCCTTTGTCATTGCGACATGCGATCTTGCGATCTCTTTATCGCAATGATAAAAGATTAATTATTTATATATTATAAGACCAAATAATTGGTTTATCAAAAAGGTTTTCTAATGTTTTCATTTTGTTTTCTGACCTTTTTGAATAATACAAAGTTGATACCAATTAAAATAAAAAGGGACCCATTTCATATTATAGTTTTGAGAACAAAAATGATATGAAATGGGGGGTTTTTGTAGAGCACAACACCGTGTTGGATCCCTATTCCTAACGGGGTGGATACGCCACATGTATGATCATTGTCAAGGGGATCTAGGGGGGCCGACGATGATTTTATGATCCCCCCTTGGTGGGGGTTCGAGGGCAGTGCCCTAGAAGCTAAAAATAGATGAAAATTTCATTGTAAAACTTTGTAATTTCGTATTCAATGTATCTCGTTCATTAAGCGGATGATATGATGGTAGAAGTTATGTTAATTTAGGGTTTTTCCCCCTAAAAGGAAACTCTCAATTTATATGAGGGAATTTTATTGCGATTGTGCATTATTATTCTAAGTAAGAAAGTGAGATGAGATTGTGTGAGAGAAAAGAGGAAATTAGAATACATGTGTTGGAGGTTGTATCTCTTTATTTTTATAAATAATATAAAAGGAAGGACTGGGTTGTTTCTCTGTGGACGTATCCCAAATTGGTCAACCACGTATATATGTGTGTCTCTTGTTTTATAAATTTATGTGTTTGTGTCTCTACAATATTATTTTTCATTGCTTTGTTAATTAATTTCTAACACCTACAGCTCCTCTAGCTGAGAAACCCTCTATATCCTTACAAAATCCTCCTTTTCTGAAGAGACTACGAATTGATAAAGGTGTAGAGAAGCAAATTATTTTAAAAGATTATAATATGTTAGATGAGTTGAAAAATGTTTTCAATTAAATGGCTTTGCTTCAAGCAATAAAGGAAATTCATATTTTCGCAAAAACAGTAAAGGAGTTGTGTATTAGAAAACCTGGAAGAAAAATAAAAGAAATACAAAAGTGAAACTCATAGGGAAAAATGCAGAAATTATGATGGGGAAGTCTCTAATTGAAAAATACCTAGATCCAAGAATCCCCATTGTAAAGATTTACATCAATAATGTTGAAATCCCAAGTACATTGATTGACTTAGGTGCAACTATAAATGTCATGACAAAGAGTACTATGGATGAATTAAAATTAACTAATCTTCAATATACTCCTACTATATTACAACTAGTAGAAAGGTATGTTATTAAACCAGAGGGTGGATACCTTATGAGGGTTTCCGGAGGAGCGCAACCCGGGGATCACGTAAAGAGCCATAGACCATGAGACTGAGCGCAGCTCCAGAGCCATGACCCCAAGAGGGGGCCATGAAAAGGAAACTCCCTTGCCATCTAAGCTAGATGTATTCCGAGATCTAGTTGCAGCATGCAATAAATGGCCAGCAACCAAAAACCAACAAAAGTTTGTAAAAAAAATGGAATCCATCCCCACAGTTGCTCTACCGACTGAAGAACCCTACAAAGCGACTTTAAACCTAGCAGAACAAGGGCTTATTGGCCAGTTCACAAGCTTATGGCCCTCGCCTAAAGCGGTAGAAGCCTAGGTGCAAAGGAACTAGCATTCACTGGTCAAAGAAGGAATAAAAAACCATTTTGTCATCAAAGGCTTCTTTGTATTCGTATTTGAAGTAGCAAAAGGAAGAAAACTAATATTCTGAAACGACCCATATTTCATGGGGCCTCAGGGTCTCTATCTAAATCAATGGACACCAAACTTCGACCCAACTTAGGATGTGCCCTCAGTTGTTCCGTTTTGGGTGTGATTGCCCCATCTACCTCTGCACTTTTGTAACCCTAAATCATTAGAAACCATAGGCAACAAGCTATGCAAATACATCGACTGAACAGAAAGAAGAGACCAGTACTCCTGTGCGAGAAATTGTATAGAAGTAGACCTGGAGGAAGGTCTCCCTGAAGCCATTAAACTCACGGTGGCTTACTGGACACACATACAAGTGCTAGACTACAAGAAAATCCCATTTAAATGTCAGCACCGCCATGGCTATGGGAATTTTTCCAAGCATTGTAAAAAAAAACCAAAGGATGGAGCTGAGAAGGAGAAAGGAGATCAATGGACATAGGTTCAGAAATCAGGACCAACTAAGCAGAGCAACAGGAACAAAGGGAAAGTCATCTCCACTAGGAGGGTTGCTCCCCCCGAACACCAAGCAGAAGGAAGCTCAGTCCCATTGATAACAGACATATCAACAAACCACTTTGATATACTCAGCGAGCCAGAACAACTCCAAGACCCAGCAGATAAAGAGGTTGAATAAAAAGCAAACAACATGGAAGAAAACAAAAGGAAAGAGGAACCAGTCCAAACCCCAAAAGGTGCCTCTAGCTCCCCAACCTATGCATATATGACAAGAAAGAAGACCCCTAAGATATCGGGATCCTCGGAAGATGAAACATCTGAGAGGCCCTTGAAAAGAGTGGGGAGGAAATCTCACATAGAGACTAGAGAAGAAGAAGCAGAGAGACAAAAAATGCAAGGCAGCCAGGCCACTATAGAGATGTCTATCGGCAGAAATACTAGAACCAGGCCTCCTAAGGGAGGTGCTGCCTCAACCCCTACCAGTAAATAATGCGATTAGTCTCTAGGAATTGCAGAGGGCTGGGGAGCCCATAAAAAGCTAAAGTAGTCAAGGGCCTATTAAAATCAAAATTTACCGAGATCCTCATTGTTATCAGGCAAATCTAGTGTCTATGTGAAGCTGCTAGTCCCACTAAGACTGGTAGCTATCTTAGAAACAAACAAACTAAAACTACTTCCGTTTTCCTTTATGAGAAGTAGATAAGAGGGGAACAAAGGAGACCAACCTCTGTCTTGCACTTGGTTCCTTGCTTGATTCCTCTCCCTTCTGATAGATCTCTGCCACTCGCTTCCTCGTCTACCAAACTTCAAAGAGTACCTGTGGAATCAAAGCAGCATAACACTATCCAAGAATAGAGATCTACTATCATAAATAATATAGGACCAGATATATATTGACCACACAAATGCATATATCATCAATCATACACGAATGTGGAGGAAAAATTGAATAGCTTTATTAATATCAAGAATAGAAAAGAGGATTACAACCAATTGTTCTGACCCAGCGTCATCCTCTCAGCAAGAAAGCCCTTCTTCACCTCATGAAAAGCTTAGATCACCCAACACTATGATGTTACACCAAGAAACCAGCAGCACTTCCTTACAAGATACAAAATTCCAGCCTCTGGATCTCTGGGATGAGGGATCCATATATAGATGTTTGCAAAAGGGGGTGAGTCAACTTTTGAGATTTGATTAGTGTCCTCTCTTTGATAGTTCTTGATTCCACTTGGAGATTGATGATCTCTTACTCATCCCTGGGCGAATTCAGAGAGGCAAGTGTCACAGGAGAAGTTTCTGGAAGATTCCATGATCCTCCACCTCGCAGATTGACCCTGCCATTTGTCCACTCTCGCCCATCACACCCCATAGAAGGGCTTTTCAGTATGCATCGCACCTCTCGTGTGCATTTGGGTGGGATGCAGTGCACTTTGACCATGGAGCAGGTGAGATGGTCCAGTTTTGACTAGTTCTGAGTAGTTTCTCATGGAGAACTTCTGGGAGATGCTGTAATCAGTTGACCTTATTCTTTTAGGGGTTGAAACAACACTTTTAGGGACTTAGGAGCCCTTGGTTTATGGATTTATGATTGGGGTTGCAGTGCCCAAAAATTTCTATAACAGTTGCCCCCTAAAGCATGAGGTCGTTAATCTTTTGATGTCAGGTGAAATGCTTTATCATGAGGATCCGAAGTTTTTTCAAGCTGGAAGGTGACCTGTAATAAGATACAATACAATACATTATCTTCATAATATTTTCATGATCTAGCTGAGGCGGGCATTCCCATGCTCAGCTTTATAAATTCATTTTCATGTGCATAAGACAGACAATCTTCTGATTGCAGACTGATGATTCTAGTAGAGCCATCATCCCTTGGATTGGATGATTATCTGTGTAGTAATGATGTACATTTGATGTCTTTATTTTCCTGAATATATAGCACAGCCCGGATGGATGAAACTAGATCCGGGGTCTTCAATCTCATTCGATCTTCACTCAAAGTACAAGTCGATCCATGTGAGAGATGTTCTGGCGTCGAACATTGAAATACATCGCCCGATTAGCAGCCAATGATGTATGTTGTTAACAGGCGCGAGAGGAATCATCGATAATGATGATGACCCTCAAGGTACTACAGTACAATTCACATGGCGTGAATAAAGAGACTTGGCGTCGAACACCACGCAAAATCTTTCAGTCGAAGGCCATTGATGTAAACCTGTCGCCAGAAGTGAGAAACTTGCCATTGAGGTATGCAAGCTTCAAAGTACTGAAAGGGTTGTTCCTAGATCGACTTCCTGGATAATGAGCTGATGTCGACAAGAAGCAATCCGTCATAGGAGGGCCTTAGTGAATCCCACATCAATGACATGGAATGGAGCAAATGATTTTAATGGAGGTGAAAATGATCTGTCGACATAAGGTTCAGGGTGGCGGTCATGAAAGGATGGAGCGCAAATGTATTGCAGTGGATGAGACATAGGTGAATTCTCTGAGCGACTTCTCTTGAACATATCGGCAACACTGACATGATGGATTGGTAGCGTTAACCCCAGATATGGATGGTGTGATAGACCCATGGTGATATGACCAGTGAATGGAACAACCCAACCCGACTCGGATGCGGAGTGAAAGTGTCATGTTCAAGAGCGACTTGCTACCAATAAAGTTTCTTCAAGTTTTCTTCCCAATTTTTCCCCAGTCATTGCTGACCAGTACCTCTTTATTTTTGTCAAGCTTGAGGAGGATAACATATGCTTGTTCTATAATTTGCCCTTCAGGCAAACCCATCGCTATGTTTTAACGAGCCTAGCGATAGTGAAACTCGTTCTTGTCTGTATGGACAAGTTTGTCGCTATTCAGTTTTAACGAGTTTAACGACAAAGATAACTCGGTCCTTTTCAATTTTAGAGAGTCTGAAAAGGGACGTAAAGAAAACTCCAATAATCCTTTTTCGTCATATAATCCCTTAAGTCCGAAAAAGTATAAAATAATACAAAAGGGATGGATTTTCGGTAATTTTAACGAGCCGAACAAAACAAGCACTTGATATTTTTATGTAATAATCCCTTAGGTCCAAAAATATTAAAATCTAAAGGAGGGATGGCACTTCCGGTCACTTTAACGAGATGGAGAGGCCAATTTCTCGGCAATCTTTTCATATTTTACGAGTCAGATGAAAAGAGCTTAAAGGAGACTCGTTTTTCGAGGAACGAGTGATAAATTCGGGTAGCAACTAATTCCAGGTAAGGTTTGGAATTTTCCAATCACGGCAGTGTCACAAGGATGGCTAACAGGATCACTCTTCACAGTTGTTCCTCAAAAGGGTAAACAATCAAATGGAGGTGAATGATCGGCCAATGCAGAGTGGAGGTAATGATGAGAACATGACCAAGGCTTAAAAGGCTAATGATAATGCATTCACAATGGTTATTTACCGAAAATTGGTTCATTTTTTAATGATATTAAACTCTGGGGGAACATTTGCTCATTGCTTATGTTTATTTATTAACAAGCTTGAATTCCGCATTAAAACTGCTTGATCCAGTCGTATAGTAAGGGTGTCTCATTTAAAATGGCATTTTTTCAAAGCTTTGCCCCGCATCCTTTCTTTATGCAAGTTAGGAAATGACCAATCCTACGAGTTTAAAGGGTTAGAGGACCTACAAATTTAAAAAAATAAATGGTCGCTCTTCGCTTGCACGCCAAAAGGTTTGCATGCCCCCAGGTATAGCGAAAAATTTCCAGGTTACCAAAGATTGTTCTATCCACTTTAGACAAAACACTTCCTCGGCGATGTCTACCGAAATAAACAAAGGTGAATGGTGCAACTGGCTCCACTCACATAACTTTGACGAAGGAATCTTATTCCAGTTTAATCTCATAAACTAGTCATATATCCTTCGCAAAAACCTACTTTATACCCAAGGTTTTCCTGTCGAAACAGGCCAGGGTGCATGCCCCCTAGGTTTCAGTCATGTCCTCCGAATCACTCGCGCTCATCAGGTGGACAGACTGGGGATTGATGAGACATTCCTTGTGGGAAAAGACCATTCAGGGATGGTATTTGACTATTTTCTATGTGTGAACCGGGGAATGAAAGCTAGTCTACGAGCTTGACCACTCTTCCTTCATGCGGAAAACACATTACTTTAAAGAGTGAGGAGACAATGGCTCCCATGCAATAAATATAGTCGTGTCCAAGGAGTAGATTATAATCCAGGGGTCCTTGGACTACCATTACGTTCATGTGAATGGTTTTCCTTCTCAATGTTATCGGCACATTAGGAAGGATCTCTAACGGTCGACTGGTTCCTTTGTTAAAGCCTGTTAGATTTCTCATTTCAGACAAAAGTGATGGCGAACCAAGCGCTTTCCAAGTAGTTGAGGAAAGGATACTCACAGAAGCGCCTTCATCTATGATGGTACTGGCCATGACCATTCTATATATTTGAGCAATGATTCGAAATGGTACACTAGCTGGTAAACGGGGTCTGCCTAGCAGATTCCAATCGAAGGAAACAACTAGGTTGCTTGGAGGTGGGAACGAATAGACGACCGGATACGACTCTGATGAACTTCCTTCCTGCGATAAAGGAACGGGTAGACTGCCCCCATGTTCGTCGGAGTCTATGCTTACGAAGAGAATTTGAACGGTGTCGTTCTTGTTCTCTCTGGTGACTGTATCATCTGAAGATGGACCTTCTGAAGGCAAGACCGGGTCAACTGCCGCCTCGACCTTTTGACTTTCATCTGCTGTGGATTCAGATGGTTTATCTTCAATGATAGATGCTTTGGCCAACCATAATGGCGTGTCAGCCGGATTTTCAACTAGTGACAGACTCGGCAAGAGCTTTTTATATCCAGGAGGAAGCCATAACGGTGAAACCGGACGGTCGTCCAAAACTATTTTAGCTTCGTCTAAGAAGGGACAACAGTGGATGGCGTGATCACCTTCACATAGTTTACAAGGAAATTTACATTTTCCTTTTTGTCCAGGGGCTTCACTTTCACTAGTTGACGGTGTATTCTCAACATGATCATCAGAGCTTGATGACACCAGATTGTGCAAACAAGGAGACCAGTCCCTTAGGATCCAAGGGATGCAAGGACTATCTCGATGATAGTGATCTCCTTGGCAAATGACACATGGTGATTTAGGCCTGGACGATGCAATGTGTGGATTTTCACTAGATGATGCCTGGTTGCCCCTTTTTGCCTTTGGCTCCTTCTTCTTCTTCTCTTTCTTCTTCTTCTCCTTCTTTTTCTCAGTTACTTGATTTTTGGCTTTATCAGCTTCATCAAGCGAAGAGGAAGGAGGAGAGGGAGAATCGGAAGAAGTAGAAGGTTTGGGGGTAATTCTGGTATCATTTAGTTGCTGACTTGATTTTTCAGGAATCACGGTGTTCTGAACCACAGAGGTCGAGAAAAGCCATACGGGCAAGCCGATTGTCAATCCTGGAAGCGACAATGTGGCCATATGGGGTGCACCAACATCTCCCCAAGAGGAGAAAGGACTAGGATTTCCTCCAAGGGGGAATCCTTGGTTGGTGGACTCCATTTTTCTCAACCTAAGATCAACGCAGGAAAGGTGATGTTTATTCCAATTAAAATAAATTTTAGACGCTTTGACACAACTTGTTTTTTCAATTTTTAAGAGTCGAGAAAAAATAAAAGATGACTCTAGTCGCCTTCGATTTTTAATGAGCCTGAAGTGACAAGTGCTCAGATGGACCTTTTCCTTTAAGGAGTCTAAAAAGGAACGAAAGAGACTACTCTGGAAATCTAGATAGAGGGATTACCAAACCAATCGCAAAACTGCAGAATACTTTTTACGGTACGGCAGTCAATCTTCCCGAATGTTGTGTTTAGTGCATTGCGATCGATAGGGTGGCAGACACGGCTTCCTATGGATAAAGTATAAAACCTATTGTGGTCTCCCAATATATACTCGACGGTACGTGGGAGCACAAGTCCATACTGGCACTTATCATCTCAAAGTGGAGGAATCACCCAACCAGCAATGAAAACAACAGTTACCAGGCTTTACAATGCCGGAATACGTCTCTAGCCTAGACTTCTAAATGTTGTGCGTTAGGTTCCAAAGCGTTTTTAGATTCATTAAATTTATTTTACAGTTGATCTTGCTTAAGAAATTTGCCTTTCAGGTTCACCGTGTGATGTAGATATACAATTCCTAAAATTCAATCTAAGATGATAAACAATCGTTTAATCTTCTTTTTGCAATGAAAATCCTAGCTACTAAGGAAAGAGAGACGATATTCTTTCAACATAGAGTAGAGAGCACACACTATATGCACTGTCCTAAATCAAACCAACAAACAGTCTAAATCCAAATGCACATGCATGTATTTGTTTTCAACCTTCTTAATGTGTAAATGATAAAAAGAAAGCTGCAAATCTGAATTATTTTCAAAGCGACATTACTAACAACTTTATTTTCAAGACAAAATGAAGATAATGACGACACTTTGTTATTTGGAATTGAAAACTTGATTTCGACACTTGAAAAACTATTAATTCAAATCAAATACAAGAGTAACAGTGTAATCGACTATCAAGAACAATTGGATTCTCTTCTATGAATGAAAACGACACTTGCGACACTTCCAAATCAAGAAACGACAGTTCAATTACGCTACTTCTTTGTAAAAGAGAACTGAAAATGGATCACAATACATAAAAACATATACAATTCTTTGCACAATAGAGGCGGAATAATGGCAAGGAAGGGGGTTTCCAACAGAGGTATACTGACTACAGACAGCAAAACTCCTTAATGGAGTTGAAAAGAGTGAAAAAACCAAAGTCTGGAGGCAAAATTAGCCCTTTCTGATCAGCGCACCTGTTACATAAGGATTCCAGTATGCATCCCACCTACAGCACACGGGAAGTGCGATGCATACTGATATCCTTGAAGAGAGGGTGTGATGGTACAATGCGAGACTTTTGATCCAGTCCTTGATCACAGTTTGTAGCACAGTTCAGGGATTTTGGCCGAGCAAGTGGTAATCAGTAAATAAATCACAGGGGTAGATCTAAGGAGGTTACTAGAGCCACCACAAGGGCAATTAGAGAGCTTGTAAATCGATTGTTCAATTCATAAACAAAACCCGGAGATAGACTGAAGCAGCATTGATCTACTTTGCACTTGCATAGCAAATGCAGTTCGAAGGCTAGTTGGCTTGACTTCAGGCTCCATCTATAAGTTTATAAAGCAAACAAATATAGACAAACCAACAATATATTCGCTCCCCATTGGAGTCGCCATTTTGTTATCGGGAAATCTAGTGTCTATGCAGAGCTGCTAGTCCCACTAAGACTAGTAGCTATCTTAGAAACAAACAAACTAAAACTACTTGTGTTTTCCTTTATGAGAAGTAGATAAGAGGGGAACAAAGGAGACCAACCTCTGTCTTGCACTTGGTTCCTTGCTTGATTCCTCTCCCTTTTGATAGATCTCTGCCACTCGCTTCCTCGTCTACCCAACTTCAAAGAGTACCTATGGAATCAAAGCAACATAACACTATCCAAGAACAGAGATCTACTATCATAAACAATATAGGACCAGATATATATTGACCACACAAATGCATATATCATCAATCATACAAGAATGTGGAGGAAAACTTGAATAGCTTTATTAATATCAAGAATAGCAATGAGGATTACAACCAATTGTTCTGACCCAGCGTCATCCTCTCAGCAAGAAAGCCCTTCTTCACCTCATGAAAAGCTTAGATCACCCAACACTATGATGTTACACCAAGAAACCAACAGCACTTCCTTACAAGATACAAAATTCCAGCCTCTGGATCTCTGGGATGAGGGATCCATATATAGATGTTTGCAAAGGGGGGTGAGTCAGCTTTTGAGATTTTATTAGTTTCCTCTCTCTGATAGTTCTTGATTCCACTTGGATATTGATGATCTCTTACTCATCCCTGGGCGAATTCAGAGAGGCGTCACAGGAGAAGTTTCTGGAAGATTCCATGATCCTCCACCTCGCAGATTGACCCTGCTATTTGTCCAATCTCGCCCATCGCACCCCATAGAAGGGCTTTTTAGTATGCATCGCACCTCCCGTGTGCATTTAGGTGGGATGCAGTGCACTTTGACCATGGAGCAGGTGAGATGGTCTAGTTTTGACCAGTTCTAAGTAGTTTCTCATGGATAACTTCTGGGAGATGTTGTAATCAGTTGACCTTGTTCTTTTAGGGGTTGGAACAACACTTTTAGGGACTTAGGAGCCCTTGGTTTATGGACATTTATGATTGGGGTTGTAGTGCCCAAAAATGTCTATAACACTCATGCTCCAAGAGACTAAAATAGAAGGCGAAGCCCTTTTGGAACTCAGCAAAGCAAAATGGAAAACAAAAGTTGGAAAAGCGATAAGTGCTAGAGGTACATGCGATCGGTTAGCCACTCTCTGGGAGGCTGACAAATTCCAGCGTGAGAGTTCCTTTCAGATGTAGCACTGGATTTACACCGAACTCTGACACCTATCAAGTAGTTTAAACATTGCACTCTTTAATCTCTATGTACCTGTCCTCTATGCAGAAAAGGAACAATGTTGGAAAACACTGACTGATATTTTGGAAGCATACTCCCTCAACAATATAATTACTGTCGAATACTTCAATCTAATCCTAGACCTAAAGGAAAAAATAGGAGGAACCAGATGCAGGGACCGCTTCCTTCCCTTAGTGGAAAACTTGATTCAACAATGGGACTTAATGGATTTCAAGCCAAAAAATGGCTATACACATGGACAAATAACATAATAGAGGAGGATCATATTTTAGCCAGGCTGGATAGATTCCTTCTTCAGAGTTCCTTCCTCTCCGAGAAGATGATCATCTCCACAAAAATTCTGCCAAAGTGGAACTCAAAGTATAAACCCATCTTCCTTCTGGTGGAAGAAGAAGAAAACCTGGGACCAATCCCCTTCCTGTTCAGCCCACTATGGGAAAATAGAGAAGGATTTTTGGATACAGTGAATAAGGCATGGTCCATCCATGTTCTTGGATTACCCAACTATGTTTGGGAGCAAAAGATAAAATCCACTAAAGCAGCCCTGAAGAATTGGATAAAAAAGCCCATAGTCTCTCCCACTACCCAATGAAAACAAACCACAAAGTAGCTGCTAGATCTCCAAATGGGCCTGGAGACACAAGCATAACCAAAGTAGAAATCCATAGTGAGCAAGAACACCAAATCATCACCCTCTAGACATTTAGAGAAGAGGAAGAATATTTGAGGCTCAAGTCACGCAATCTCTGGCTTGTGTCTGGAGACAAAAATTTAGCCTTCTTCCACAAGATTATTTCAACCCGCCTCTCTAGAAACCACATAGCTGAAATCACTTCGTCGGATGGCACTGTTCTTAAAGGCACAACTCTGATAAAAGAGGCGGTAACCTCTCACTTTAAGTTTTTCTTCAAAGAAGAAGGCATGAAGGATGATGAGGAAGCTCACAACTTCCTCAAGCACATTCCAAGCATGGTTAATGAGGAGGACAATGCAACACTCTTGAAGCTATTCACTAAAGAAGAAATTAGCAATTTCATATGGAATATGGAACCATACAAAGCCCCAGGACCTGATGGATTCTCAATACACTTCTATAGACTCTACTGGGACATCATCAAGTCTGATTTGTACCGAATGATCAAAGGATTCCTAAGAAAAGCCAAAGTGGGAGGAAGCACCAACTCCACCTTCCTAGCCCTAATTCCCAAATAAGCCAACCCGAAGACATTTGACAGATTCAAACCAATCTCACTTTGCAACGTGTCCTATAAAATACTCTCCAAGTTACTTGCTAATAGAATAAAGCCTCTACTGGACAAACTCATCTCTCCCAATCAAGGAGGATTTTTTAAAGGTAGGCATATCCTTGACAATGTGATTCTAGTTTAGGAAATCATCCATTCCAGCCATCAACACAAAAATCAAGGTATGCTCATCAAACTGGATATGGCGAACGCCTTCGATAGAGTAAGACACTCCTTCCTTCTCCAAGTTCTTCTGCATTTGGTTTCAGTTCTGAATTTGTAAAAATGATTAAAGCATGCATTGGAGAACCTTGGATCCCCCCTTTAGTAAATGGTAGGCTGACAAACTACTTCAAAGCTTCTAGGGGAATCAGGCAAGGTTTCCCTCTCTCCCCCTTCTTGTATATTCTGATGGCAGACTCTCTAAGCTAAAATCTCACAAATGAGAAGCTCAACAGGACACTCCCTGGCATTAGGGTGATACCCAAAACAACCCCGATAATTCATGCCTTGTTCATAGATGACTCTATCCTTATGGGAGGATCCTCCATTAAAATAGCAAGAGCCTTCAGTGTAGTTATCGAAGGCTTCTGCAGAGTCTCTAGAGCTATGGTCAACAAGAGAAAAAGTGCAGTGTACGGCTAGGCAGTAGACTAACAATCTATACTCAAGATTGCCCAAGCCCTAGACTTCACTAGATATGTCTCCTAGAAAAAATTCAAGTATCTTGGCCTGCCTATAACCTTGGGTACCACTAAGGCTCCTCATTAGATGGATATTATCAGCAAAATCAAGGCAAAAATGACTGCTTGGGGCGATTAGTGGCTTGCCTCAGTTGGGAATCTCACTCTGATCAAGTCAGTTCTCTCATCCCTTCCTATCTACCAGGATTCATTCCTTTTAGCTCCAAAAATGATCATCTAACAGTTAGCAAAGTTGATTCGAAATTTTCTATGGAAAGGAGGAAAGGGGAACCAAAAAAAATTCCATATAGTAAGTTGGGACACAGTGAAAAGGCCAATTTCAGAAGGTAGACTTCAGGTAAGAGATCCTATGTTGGCCAATTTGGCAATGGGAGGGAAGATCCTCTGGAAAATCTTCTCAAACCAAAGACACCCTATAAGTCAAGTTCTAATTAAAAAATATCTGCACAGACTCTCAATAAAGAATATGGAAGAAGGAGCTACCCACAAAGGAACCACGCTATGGAAGCTGTGCAGCCAAGGCTGGAAATTCTTCAAAGAACAGCTCTACAGAATTCTAGGAAATGGGAAAATAATTAGACTATGGGATGACAAGATCATGGGTCTCCATCCCCTAAATATTGCACCAGAAATAACAGATTTGCGTAACTGGCTCATCCAAAAAGGTATCCACAAACTTGCTGACATATGCACATGGGATTCAGCAAGGAAATAGAGTAACTGGGCCCTCCAACGCCCCCCTGATTGGATTCTCCCTCAACTCCATCAATTATTATCTAAACTCACTGTTCTGGCTCCTGTGCATCTCCATTCGAGGGACAAGTGGGGTTGGGGGAAGACTGGAGCTTACTTAGCACGGCTAGGTTTTACAGCTCTACAAGAACAACAACATTAGATCCATACTACAAAGCTTTGACAGCATGTCTGGGACCCATTTGGCCTCCCAAAAATCAACTTCTTCTATTGGACTCTCATGCACAGAAGGATCCTCACTGGGGAAAACTTAGAGAAAAGAGGAATCATTGGTCCACAGATGCCCTCTCTGCTACAAGGACTAGGAAATGATCGATCACCTGTTCATAGACTGCCCCTTTTCTCAAGAGGTCTGGTTGCAAGAAATTATGGGGCTCAATGCCCAAATCCCTCAGTAATCTTCAGTTGTTAGTCTTTTCGCAACTTGGAAAGAAAGCTATCCTCACTCCTTGAATAGAAACTCAAGATGGACTAAAATATGGAATGTTGTCCCAAAATATATCTGTTGGGGAATCTGGTTGGCTAGGAATGGAGCCATCTTCAACGACGGACTTCAATCCACCAACACAGTGACTGCTAAGGCCAAAGCTTTGTTGCTGGAAAATTTTGAAAATAGACCTCATAAGTCATACAGTTCCCTACTCCCTGAAGAGCTCAACTAGCTAGGTGAATCCCTGAGATGGGCTAGCATCAAGAAGAATATCTCCCTGCTTAGCCATAATCCAAAGTGGCATCTTCAGATCTCTGAGGCAGACTTTAAAAAATGGTGGAAAAATCAAGGCAAAGTCACGATTTTCTTCAACGAAGCCTCCAAAGGAAACCCGAGGATATCTGGGGCAGGAGGAACAATTTACTCCACAGATGGACAAAAACATGACAACTTCAGTTGGGGCCTAGGTCAGAGTACCAACAACCAGGCCGAGATCCTCGGACTGCTTAAAGCGTGTCAGCTGGCTCTGAGGAACAGAGGGGAAAACCTTCAAATCTTTGGGGACTCTGAAATCCTGATAAAAATCCTTAACACGGGCGACCAACTCAATAGTTCTGCTCTAAACAAGACCCTTGAAAGAATAAGAAAGTTGACTCAAAACTTCAAATCCTGCTCATTCTACCATGTCCTATGAGCTCTAAACAAGGAATTTGATATAATTGCTAACAAAGGATGTATTTTTACTCAAGTTATGCTGGTTAAGAATGATGAAGAAGATGAAAGGCACCCAATTCCTTAATAGATAAGGGGAGTTGATTAAGGACAAAATTTCGTAGACCAAAGGCTAGCACAAACTTACTTTCACTTACGAGAAAGTGTGGGTCACTCCTCGATGGTTTAACATCGCTAGGAGTCGACAGGTAATTGGTTTTCCGCATGGGCCAGCAGTGTTGGGTGTTTTAACAGGGCGCAGAATTGAATTCAAATAGAGGATGGTCTTGAAGGACGCGATGCGTAGGATCTAGGCAGGGGGATCCAATGGTCATCGCACGTTGGAAGAGGTGGGGTGTTAAAGATGTGGGAAGTTGTAAGCGGTATACATCACACTGCTTCTGGCTACTAGGCAGTATTTCATGAATCGGATGCGATCTACCTTAGGTCTTGACGCGTGGCAAGACAAAACCACCCATATCGCGTGCTCCTGAGGGGTTAAGCGATGGATAGCAAAGGATGCGATAAGCATTGGCTCTGGGCGAGGGAAGATCTGACGGTTTACGCATGTTGTATATGGCGGGGTCTTAATCTAGTTGTGGGGCTAGGCACGGAAGATTTAGGTTAAGGTTCGGACAGTGAGGGAGGCGATAAGCATCGGATCTAGCGAGGGTTGATCTGACGGTCATTGCGCATTATCAATGGAGGGGCATTAATTCGCTGGGAGTGGTAAGTGGTTTTCATTGCACCACTCCTGGCTACTAAGCAGAATTTTATGAAATAGACGTGATTCCACTTAGGGGCCGACGCATGGCAGGTCAATACCGCCCATATCACACACTCCTGAGGTGTTAAGGGACCATCGGCAAAGGACGCAATAAGCGTCGGATCTGGGGGGGAAGATATGATTGTTATCGCGAGTTAGTTATGATGGGGTTTAACCTCGAAGTGGGGTCAAGTACAGATGAGAAGCTTTGTACTACGGAGGAGGGGACAGGTTATATATTAATTCAGTTTAAAATATGTGGGTTCTATTTTATTTGGACTATGGATTAAAGTTTATGTGGGAATTAACTTAAGCCACGAAAGTTTCAAAGTATCAATGAAAAGCGGAAATGTAAGACAGGACACTCAAATGCCATTAGCAAAGCAAGGAACACTCAGCCACACCAAATGCGTCAAAAGCAGCAGCTAATCTCTGATACAAAACCCAGAATATGAGGACTCTATTGAGTCAGAATTCTCTCAATTGACTGTAATCGAGGTTGTTTGGCATGCCCAACCTCTTCTTATAAATAAAACTCAACCGTTTTTGTTAAAAAAGAAACCAGAGGGTGTATTATAGGATGTATTAGTATCCCGAGATTCATGAGAGTATCCAGTTTATTCAGTCATTCTAACTCTAAGAACTAATCTAGGAGGTCATCAAATGATACTTGGTTGGCCAAGGTTAGCCACGCCCAATGCATTTATTAGTTGTAGGTCTAGTGATATGTTTAATTATGATGGAAATTCAGCTAAAAAGTTCACATTATATCCACCAGCAAGAGAAATAATTGAAATAGAGAATGAAGAATGGATTGAAGATGGTGATGAGGATTATGAAAATATTCAACCAGTTTTAACTACCTCACAAAATTATAAAGAAAATAAATTAATGAATGTAATGAATAATCATGATTTTTCTTCATATTGTCAACAAAATTACTATGTGCATATGATAAATCAAAATTTTCAAGAAAATTATAGTATTGAAGACTTTTCATCTCGACAATCCAAATTATCATTAATAACCTGGATCCATTTCAAAAAGAACAATTGATTAAGTTGTTGTAAAAACATTCCTCTGCATTTGCATGGGAATATACAAACATGAAAGGAATATATCCAAATACATGCATGTGTCACTTCTATATACAAGATAATGTCAAACATGTAAGACAATCTCAAAGAAGGATCAATCTTAATATGAGGGATATTTTTAAAGAAGAGTTATAAAAATTGCTCAATGTGAATTTTATTTACCCAATCTAAGATAGCTAATGGGTTTCACCCTTGGTTATTGTGCCAAATAAAAATGGAAAGTGGAAAGTGTGCATAGATCATAAAGAAATTAATAAAGCAATTCTAAAAGATCATTTCCGTTTATCATTAATTGATCAAGTTTTAGATACACTGGCAGGAAATAAATATTTCTATTTTCTTGATGGTTTCAGCAGATACAATCAAATTCAAATTGCACTTGAAGATCAAGATAAGAACATTTTTACATGTCCACGGGGTACGTAAGCTTATAAGGTACTTCCCTTTGATTTGTGCAATGCACTTGCTTCATATCAAATAGAAGTATTAGGTATCTTTTCTGACTTGATCCATGATTGTGTAGAAGTGTATATGGATGATTTTATTGTTTATGGGAATACTTTTGAAGAATCTTTGGAAAATTTGGAAAAAATCCTTGTTAGATGTAAAGAAGCCAATCTTTCATTAAGTAATGAAAAATGCTTTATGATGTTTAATGAAGGAATTTTTTTGGGTCATCATATTTTAGGTTCTGGAATCAAAGTAGATTCATCAAAGGTTGAAATCATCTCCAAAATTTTAGTACCTACATGTCAAAAGGATGTTCGAAGTTTTCTAGGATTTACAGGTTACTATAGAAGGTTTATAGAAAACTTCACAAATCTTGCTTCAACACTTTTCAAATCACTCACCAAATATTATGAATCTCATTGGGATTTTAATTGTCAAAAAACTTTTGAATTGTTGAAACCAAAAATTTCTGAGACACCTATTCTAAAAAAGCCAAACTGGTCCCTTCCAATTCATATTTCTACTAATGCCCCAGATATAAATTTAGGGGATGTGATAGGATAGAAATACTTAAATCCTTATGTTATATATTACACAAGAAAAAATTTAACTCCTGCAAAGTTGAATTATACAATCACGAAAAAGGAGTTCTTAGTAGTAGTTTATGCTATCAACGAGTTTAGACCAAGGAAAATTTTAAGGATGGAAATTTTTCTTGAAGTTTAAAAACATTGGCGAATCTCACTAATCCCTAATATGCAAACTATAAAATGTTTATTGATATATTTGTAAAATTATTCAAATTTATAATGATTTTATATATAGTCTCTATATAATGTTGGTGATTTTTAAGGTAAAATAATTTTATATTCTAAAATTTTAGCAAATCATCTTTTATAAAAATTGGAAATTGGCGAATCTTTTTTGTGGAAAAATCATGGAAAATTAGCCCACTAGGCAAACATTAGCCCCTAAAATTTTCCATGGTTTATACATTGTTAGTGTCAGTCTTTGAGGCCTTCCACCAGCGATCAAACATTCTCTTACAAAGTGGTCTTAGGGAAAGTCAAATTTTGTCATTTCAATGAGTCTTCAAGTAAAATTTGGTCACTAGGTAGTAGGTCTAGGATTTGGTTTCACTCCTTTCAAAGTTTTCCAAGTGTCGGTCCATGTCACCATTCAACTGAGTGTACCATCATTCAAAAAGTTGTCATCATCATTTCAGGTTCCAATGGGTCATTTTACACCTTGTTCATGCTTCAATTGTACTTGGGTAAGGTTCATTTCCCTCTCCTAGGGTTTTGAAGGTAATTTTTCTTGGATGGTCAAATCATCAACAAAACTTGTATCCTAATGCTCATACACCTTCCCCTATCCTTAATATACCTTCTTAAGCACTTCCCATCACTGATATCCCTCAAATTCATCATTTTCCCACAAACCCTAGCTTATTGCTACAATTTGACAATTTTCTAGGCTAGGCCTGTGTTTTGCCCTTTTGGACCCGTTGCCCTCACCCAATATTTGAAATTCCACTTTCCCCTACTTCCTAACATCCCTCCCTATTCCCAAAAATTTTCTCAAGAGTTTAGAAGCCCCTTATCCCCATCATTTCCCTTCATTTCTACCAATCCCCTGTTCCACATATCAGGATAGGTTTATTCAAATGATGTTTCTGAGAAATAGAAGATGAATTTGACAAACATGAGAGAGGTTTTTGTCCATCATTACCCCAAGAAGAAAAAATTATTTCATTTTTTACACAGGTTTCATGGTTTTGGAGAAATGTTGAAAACATCATTTTCCTCAGGAGGGTTGATGCACCTCAGGAGTGACCTTGGTAAACTCAATTTTTCTCCTAGATGGAATCACCAAATTACTTTCATGATGAATCAAATGATAATTAAACACAAAGAGCTTTCCAATGAGCTATCATGAGCTCAATTTGGAGTTGAGGAAGACCTTCAAAAGTTGACTGCAATAGCACTCTTCATTTAGATAGCCTCATTCTGCACATTTTGACCAGTCTTGGGAGATTGGAATTTTGACAAGGCAAATGAACTCCAAATTGAAAAATTAAAGATGTTTTGGAAATTATACTCACCAATATTTCCAACGAGCTATTACACCCCCAATTTGGACACCGGGAAGGCCGTCAAAGGTGTCCTGAAAAATGGCACTATGCACCAAAGGCCGACGTTACGCATAGAACTAGCGCTAAGCACCTGGGTGATTTTTGCAGCGTAAAATTGGACTGGCACTACGCACCTGGGTGAGTGCGCTATGCACCTAGGTGAGTGCACTATGCACCTAGCAGTTAAGCTCCAAATCGTTCCAAATCACCTCAATTCACCTCAAAACTTCCAAATTACCTCTTTGCAAGCAAGTAACACCATCATTCTTGTTGAAAAGAATTTTTGCATCAGTCTTTGGTGATTTTATCTCTAAAAATGTCAAACCCTAGTTTCACTAAACTATCTCCTATATTTTGATTATGGCTTTCCTACATCATATATTTGCTTTTCCCTAAACCCATCCCCTCATATATTATTCCCAAAGCATCATTCCCTCATACATTTTCCCCAATTCCCAAACCCTATCCATATCCCCAAACATTATCCATATCCCTAAACCCTACTCACATCCCTAAACTCTATTCACACATACATTTTTACACTCTCTCTTCCATACACTCTACCCATTCCATTCCTCCATCCTATTTTCACACTATTATCCACAAAACCATCCATATACAACCACATTTTTCAAAACCAAAGGAAAACAATGGAAAGAGATAATGATTATGGGTATGAGCAAGAGATTGAACATGACCAGGAAACTTGGCTTGAGAGGGTTAATATACACCTTAAGAGGCTTATTTAGAAGGCCAATAGGGACAATAAAATTCTCTAGCACATTTCATTTCATTATATGACTCAAAACAAAATTTGCAAAATAAGAATGAGGAAGTTTAAGGCTAGGTTGAGGAAGGCCTTAAGGAGAAAAAAGGAGCAAGACAAGTTAAAAATCTTGGCTGAAGCCTCACTAGCCCATCAAAGCAACTAATGGTGGTGCCTTGTGCCAAATCTAGGCAAGTTTTGATAAGTTTTTGTCATTTTGAAATTTTGAAATTTTCCAACATAGAAAATTGCCCTAGGTGCGTAGCGCCACCGGCGCTACGCTTTTCACTAGAGGACTTTTGAGAGAAATGGCTTGTATATTTAGATTCAGCATGATGAGAGCATCAAACCCAAAAAATCTCAGCAATTTTGGAGCAAAACTTGGTCACCAAAAGGTCAAAAAACCATCAAAAAATGACCTCTCTACCTCTTTTTGGACACACAAAAGCAGCCTTGGGAGATTTCACTTTTGAGGGGGCAAATGACCTCCAAATGAAAAAATTCAAGATGTTCCATAAACTAGACAGGAAGAATTTCCAATGAGATATCTTGGGCTCAATTTGGCTAAGGGGAAGGCCTCCAAAAGTAGCTATGAAGTGGTGCTACGTACCTGGCCAGTGGCACTACGCATAGAGCCAATTTGCCCAAACATCCAGTTTTCACCTAGTTTCTCTGCAAGTTGACTTTTTCTCTCTTCATGGATGAATTTATGATTGTAATTAATGCCATGGTGTGTAAATGTAATTTTGAAATGACCTTAGTGGTTAGATTCATCATTTTGAGGTGGTTTGGGGGTCAATGAATTAGTTTCCATGGTTTTAGAGGCAAGTTGTTCCATTGCCTATATTCCAGTTCTTAGTTGGGAAATGGTTGAAACAACCCCTTTTCTCATGGATTCAACCCCTGAAGGTTAGGATGAGTTGTTTGATGTCTATATTATGTGTTTTCTTGGTCATTTGGTGAGGTTGGACTCTCTTGGATGCTCTGAGCTACATTGTACATCTCTACAGCAGTTTGGCAAGGAAATAAACCAGGATTTGCAGCTATTTTTGTGGGATTCTTGTGGTAATGTGTTTTTGCATAGTTTCTCCTTCTACCATTAGTTTTTCTCATGTGTTATGTGTGCCAAAATCTAATTCATTCTTCTAAACTAAATGAAATCAAGATAGATAGGTAGAATACATTGGTTACAGTGCTCTACCTTGGAAATCCATTTGGTTTTTAATGTTTTCTATAGTTTGAATAGGATACATAATCTCTGCATGCCCTCCTTGGCTCCTCGTCAGTCTTAGACCTACCATATCACTCAATTACAAGTGCCAAAACACCTACCTACCTCGTCCCATAGAACACCCTGCAATCCTGACTTGATTTCCTAGACCCAAAACTGCCTGGCTCCATTTGATCTAGCAACAAAACCAACAAAATCAATCAAAAACCATAGAGCTACTATACCTAGCCTAAAATCCATATCTAATCCAGTCATATTGACTGAGATTCATAAGGAGAGAGCCCTCTCCCGGCCTGGTAGGACTAGCTACCAGGTTAAGTGTGGTTTGTGGTTATCCTAGGATTGCATCCCTTCAGCCTGAGGTCAATCTAGGCCCTAACATAGTGGTGACCATACTGGGGAACGTAGTTTTATGTTCCTCAGCAAAATTTATCAAGTTTAGATCTGATTGTTTATGGTGGACAACGATCAGACACCAGAAGGTTGAAATCATTCACCTGGCGACTCGAGTATCGAAGAATCCCAAGGTTCAGAATTTTTATGGCAACTCTACTCTTCAAGAATCAAAAGCCTGAAGAATTTCTTGGTGAATTCATTGTTATCAAAATGGATTCGCTGGATCGAAGGTATGCTCCCATGAGTTGAGATCACATTACAGGTTTCCCAAATAAAATTCCTAAGGTATATTGGCAAATGAATTTGCCTATGTTTAAATATGATGATAGGAATGATGTTGCTTTACATCTGGTTAGATTTCACATGCATATTCGCGAGTTGAAGGTTGATTTTCCTGAAGATTTCTTGACAAAGATATTCATGGCCACTCTGGAAGGTGAAGCCCGATCTTGGTATGAAAGTTTGCCACCTGCTAGTATTTACTGATTGAAGGATTTTCATACCATGTTCTTTGAAAGGTATAAAGAATCTTGTCCATCCTTATAGTTCAAAACTGTTGTAGACATGCTTATAGTTTTATTGAAAATCTTGAGAAAGTTTATGAAAATGATGACTTCATGGACGATGAAATCATGGAAGCCCATTTCAACAGAATAAAGAGAGCTTAGTGGATACTTATCAAGATGCGCGGGAAAATTTACAGCAGGATCAAGATCTTAGTACAATGGAAAATGATGAAAGAGAAGGTCTTATTTCAGATCTTCTCATAGCAGAAGACAGTATGCAGGGAAATCAAGTTTCAATTTCAGATTGTGATAAAGTCAAGTTGGCTATTTCAAATCTAGATTCAAATCGTGATGATGAAGATTACCTTGTTCTGAATCCCATGAAGTAGAGCTCTATTGTTGAGATCGTCTGGAAAGAAGAAGACAAAGTTAGTGACCCAAGTATTCTCATTTCATTAGAACAAAGTCTTCAAGAGGAGGTAATCTAGTCCTTTTATGAAAAACAAGATGGGATCTTTGTTCATGTAAGTGAAAAGTATTCTTTGGATAACTCAGTGGTAAATGATAGAAGTGTTAGTTTTGAGTTTCAAGAACTATCTGAAGTTTTCCCTCGTATGACTGATGAGTGCGATAAGAAACATGACAATTTGATTGCCATGTCATATGAAGATGATCAACAATGTTTTCAAATTTCAGAAGACCAGAGAATTGAGGACTATCATTCAGGTTTTTCATGTTTTGAAATGTTATTTCAAGAAGACAATAATTGTTTGAGCAAAAGAAAACAAAAAGTATTATCTCCTCTGTCTGAAGATGAGATAGATCAACTCCTGAAAGGTCAGGTTACAGCCCAAGCTAATGCAGGTTTGCAGTGTTCACATCGTCAAGAAGGTGTAGGTGAAGCTTCTTCCACTTTTGAAAATGAGGATAGTCTTGAAATTAGATTTATAGATCAACGAACAGATATTGTTTTCCTTCATGAAAATGATAAGGCTGTCATGTTTGATAATCTTGAAGATTGTTTTCTATTTAAGAAAGGCTTAGACTATGAAATTGAGGAGTATGAGCCTGAGAGAGACAGTATGCCAGAATTCGAGTCAGAATTTCTCATGGTCGAGGAATTTACAGCCAACACTCAGATAGCAGAAGCTTATTGCTCTATGCCTTCCTATCAATCAACAATCAACTGTTCTTTCAAATTAGAATGAAGGGAATACTTGTATTTT
Source organism: Pinus tabuliformis (assembly GCA_031772625.1). Classification (NCBI taxonomy): domain Eukaryota; kingdom Viridiplantae; phylum Streptophyta; class Pinopsida; order Pinales; family Pinaceae; genus Pinus; species Pinus tabuliformis. The sequence goes on from CM062816.1 coordinate 340,976,872, forward strand.
TGTTGCTGGATCTCAAGACAAGATAGTGCTTCAGGATTTTCAAGATCCCTTCGGAATTCTTTTGCAAGCATTAGAAAAGATGAATGTTGCCTGGTTCGTTAGCATAAGCCTTGGTTTCAGTTGTTATTGTGAGTTGCCTACAGATACAGCGTTCTACCTATTCGGGGAAAGTGAGAGCACAATTTTATTAAGTAGTCATCTACTGGATTGGTTACATTGGAAGGCCCACTTCACATGATTGTACATATTTCATCAGTAGGCAGGTGGTTGTCATCATGATTTGAAGCCCTCAAATCTTGATGGTCTAGTGCCATTAAAAAGCTTTGTAAGTACTTGTTTTAGTTAAGTAAGTCTTGAGTCATTTTTCAGTCATTTTCAAGACAGTTTCAGAGTCAATTTGTGTCGTCAAGTTGCTAGTTTACAGTCATGCATTTCAAATTGAGTGTTTTGACCCCATGCCCAATGGATAAAGCTACTTGGTCTATAGTGTTCTTGGCACCTCCAAGGAGCTACCATCCCTAATGGAGCCAATGTTAGTGTCAGTCTTTGAAGCCTTCCGCCAGTGATCAAACATGCTCTTACAAAGTGGTCTTAGGGTGTCAAAGTCAAATTTTGTCATTTCAGTGAGTCTTCAAGTAAAATTTGGTCACTAGGTATTAGGTCTAGGATTTGTTTTCACTCCTTTCAAAGTTTTCCAAGTGTTGGTCCATGTCGCCATTCAGCTAAGTGTGCCATCATTCAAAAAGTTGTCATCATCATTTCAGGTTCCAATGGGTCATTTTACACCTTGTGTTTATGAAAATGATGACTTCATGGACGATGAAATCATGAAAGCCCATTTCAACAGCATAAAGAGAGCTTAGTGGATACTTATCAAGATGCACAGGAAAATTTACAGCAAGATCAAGATCTTAGTACAATGGAAAATGATGAAAGAGAAGGTCTTATTTTAGATCTGCTCATAGCAGAAGACAGTATGCAGGGAAATCAAGTTTCAATTTCAGATTGTGATAAAGTCAAGTTGGCTATTTCAAATCTAGATTCAAATCGTGATGATGAAGAGTACCTTGTTCTGAATCCCATGAAGTAGATCTCTATTGTTGAGATCATCTGGAAAGAAGAAGACAAAGTTAGTGACCCAAGTATTCTCATTTCATTAGAACAAAGTCTTCAAGAGGAGGTAATCCAGTCCTTTTATGAAAAACAAGATGAGATCTTTGTTCATGTAAGTGAAAAATCTTCTTTGGATAACTCAGTGGTAAATGATAAAAGTGTTAGTTTTGAGTTTCAAGAACTATCTGAAGTTTTCCCTCGTATGATTGATGAGTGCGATAAGAAACATGACAATTTGATTGCCATGTCATATGAAGATGATCAAAAATGTTTTCAAATTTCAGAGGACTAGAGAATTGAGGACTATCATCCAGGCTTTTCATGTTTTGAAATGTTATTTCAAGAAGACAATAATTGTTTGAGCGAAAGAAAACAAAAAGTATTATCTCCTCTGTTTGAAGATGAGATAGATCAACTCCTGAAAGGTCAAGTTACAGCCCAAGCTAATGCAGGTTTGCAGTGTTCACATCGTCAAGAAGGTGTAGGTGAAGCTTCTTCCACTTTTGAAAATGAGGACAGTCTTGAAATTAGATTTATAGATCAACGAACAGATATTGTTTTCCTTCATGAAAATGATAAGGCTGTCATGTTTGATAATCTTGAAGATTGTTTTCTATTTAAGAAAGGCTTAGACTATGAAATTGAGGAGTATGAGCCTGAGAGAGACAATATGCCAGAATTCGAGTCAGAATTTCTCATGGTCGAGGAATTTACAGCCAACACTCAAATAGCAGAAGCTTATACTGCTCTATGCCTTCCTATCAATCAACAACCAACTGTTCTTTCAGATCAGAATGAAGGGAGTACTTGTATTTTTGTTGTTGGATCTCAAGACAAGCTAGTGCTTCAAGATTTTCAAGATCCCTTCGGCATTCTTTTGCAAGCATTAGAAAAGATGAATGTTGCTTGGTTCGTTAGCATAAGCCTTGGTTTCAGTTGTTACTGTGAGTTGCCTACAGATACATTGTTCTACCTATTTGGGGAAAGTGAGAGTAGAATTTTAGTAAGTAGTCATCTACTGGATTGGTTACATTGGAAGGTCCACTTCACATGATTGTACATATTTCATCAGTAGGTAGGTGGTTGTCATCATGATTTGAAGCCCTCAAATCTTGATGGTCTGGTGCCATTAAAAATATTTGTAAGTACTTGTTTTAGTTAAGTCTTGAGTCATTTTTCAGTCATTTTCAAGACAGTTTCAGAGTCAATTTGTGTCGTCAATTCGCTAGTTTACAGTCATGCATTTCAAATTGAGTGTTTTGACCTCATGCCCAATGGATAAGGCTACTTGGTCTACGGTGTTCTTGGCACCTCCAAGGAGCTACCATCCCTAATGGAGCCAATGTTAGTGTCAGTCTTTGAAGCCTTCCACCAGTGATCAAACATGCTCTTACAAAGTGGTCTTAGGGTGTCAAAGTCAAATTTTGTCATTTTAGTGAGTCTTCAAGTAAAATTTGGTAACTAGGTATTAGGTCTAGGATTTGTTTTCACTCCTTTCAAAGTTTTCCAAGTGTTGGTCCATGTCACCATTCAGCTAAGTGTGCCATCATTCAAAAAGTTTTCATCATCATTTCAGGTTCCAATGGGTCATTTTACACCTTGTTCGTGCTTCAGTTGTACTTGGGTAAGGTTCATTTCCCTCTCCTAGCGTTTTGAAGGTAATTTTTCTTGGATGGTCAAATCATCAACAAAAATTGTATCTTGATGTTCATACACCTTCCCCTATCCTTAATATACCTTCTTAAGAACTTCCCGTCACTAATATCCCTCAAATTCATCATTTTCCCACAAACCCTAGCTTATTGCTACAATTTGACAATTTTCTAGGCTAGGCATGTGTTTTGCCCTTTTGGACCCCTTCCCCTCACTCAATATTTTAGTTTCCACTTTCCCATACTTCCTAACATCCCTCCCTATTCTCCAAAATTTTCTCAAGAATTTAGAAGCCCCTTATCCCCTTCATTTCCCTTCATTTCTACCAATCCCCTGTTCCACATATCGTGATAGGTTTTATTCAAATGATGTTTCTGAGAAATACAAGATGAATTTGACAAAAGTGAGAGAGGTTTTAGTCCATAATTGACCCAAGAAGAAAAACCTCTTTCCATTTTTACACAGGTTTCATTTTTTTGGAGAAATGTCGAAAACATCATTTGCCTCAGGAGGGTTGATGCACCTCTAGAGTGACCTTGGTAAAATCAATTTTTCTCCTAGATGGAATGACCAAAATGACTTGATTGATGAGTTAATTGATAATTAGACACAAATATATTTCCAATGAACTATCATGAGCTCAATTTGTAGTTTAGGAAGACCTTCAAAAGTTTACTGCAATAGCACTCTTCATTTAGGCAGCCTCATTTTGCACATTTTGACCAGTCTTGGGAGATTGGACTTTTGGCAGGGAAAATTAACTCCAAATTGAAAAATTCAAGATGTTTTGGAAAATAGACTTGCCAATATTTCCAACGAGCTATTACACACCCAATTTTGACATAGGGAAGGCCTTCAAAAGTGTCCTACAAAAATGCACTACACACCAAAGGCCAGTGCTACGCATAGAACTAGCACTATGCACCTAGGTGATTTCTGCAGTGTGAAATTGAACTGGCGCTATGCACCTGGGTGAGTGCACTACACACCTGGAAGTTAAGCTCTAGATCATTCCAAATTGCCTCAATTCACCTCAAAAATTCCAAATTACCTCTTTGCAAGTAAGTAACACCATCATTCTTGTTGAAAAGAATTGTTGCATCAGTCTTTGGTGATTTTGTCTCTAAAAAAGTCAAACCCTAGTTTCACTAAACTATCTCCTATATTTTGATTATGGTTGTCCTATATCATATATTTTCTTTTCCCTAAACTCATCCCCTCATATATTATTCCCAAAGCATCATTCCCTCATACATTTTCCCCAATTCCCAAACCCTATCCATATCCCCAAACCTTATCCATATCCCTAAACCCTACTCACATCCCTAAACTCTATTCACACATACATTTTTACACTCTGCCCATTCCATTCCTCCATCCTATTTTCACACTATTATCCACAAAACCATCCATATACAACCACATTTTTCAAAACCAAAGGAAAACAATGGAAAGAGACAATGATTATGGGTATGAGAAAGAGATTGAACATGACCAGGAAACTTGGCTTGAGAGGGTTAATATACACCTTGAGGGGCTTATTGAGAAGGAAAACAGGGACAATATAATTCTCTGGCACATGTCATATCATTATATGACTCGAAATAAAATTTGCAATATAAGAACGAGGAAGCTTAAGGCTAGGTTGAGGAAGGCCTTAAGGAGAAAAAAGGAGCAAGACAAGTTAAAAATCTTGGTTGAAGCCTCACTAGACCATCAAAGCAACTAATGGTGGTGCCTTGTGCCAAATCTGGGCAAGTTTTGATAAGTTTTTGTCATTTTGAAATTTTCCAACATAGAAAATTGCTCTAGGGGCGTAGCGCCACCAGCTCTACGCTTTTAACTGGAGGACTTTTTGGAGAAATGGCTTGTATATTTGGATTCAACATGATGAGAGCATCAAACCCAAAAAATCTCAGCAATTTTGGAGAAAAACTTGGTCACCAAAAGGTCAAAAAACCATCAAAAAATGACCTCTCTGCCTCTTTTTGGACACACGGAAGAAGCCTTGGGCGATTTCACTTTTGAGGGGGGGAATGACCTCCAAATGAAAAAATTCAATATTTTCCAAAAACTAAACAGGAAGACCTTTCCAATGAGCTATCTTGGGCTCAATTTTGCTAAGGAGAAAGCCTCCAAAAGCAGCTATGAAGTGGCGCTACGCACCTGGCCAGTGGCACTACGCATAGAGCCAGTTTGCCCAAAAATCCAGTTTTCGCCTAGTTTCTCTGCAAGTTGACTTTTTCTCTCTTCATGGATGAATTTATTATTGTAATTAATGCCATGGTGTGTAAATGTAATTTTGAAATGACCTTAGAGGGTAGATTCATCATTTTGAAGTGGTTTGGGGGTCAATGAATCAGTTTCCATGGTTTTAGAGGCAAGTTGTTCCATTGCCTATATTCTAGTTCTTAGTTGGGAAATGGTTGAAACAACCCCTTTTCTCATGGATTCGACCCCTAAAGGTTAGGATGAGTTGTTTGATGTCTATATTATGTGTTTTCTTGGTCATTTGGTGAGGTTGGACTCTCTTGGATGCTCTGAGCTATATTATACATCTCTACAGTAGTTTGGCAAGGAAATAAACCAGGATTTGTAGCTATTTTTGTGGGATTCTTGTGGTAATGCATTTTTTCATAGTTTCTCTTTCTATCATTAGTTTTTCTCATGTGTTATGTGTGCCAAAATCTAATTCATTCTTCTAAACTAAATGAAATCAAGATAGATAGGTAGAATACATTGGTTACAGTGCTCTGCCTTAGGAATCCATTTAGTTTTTTATGTTTTCTACAGTTTGAAGAGGATACATGATATCTGCATGCCCTCCTCAGCTCCTCATCAGTTTTAGACTTGCCATATCTCTCAATTACAAGTGCCAAAACACCTACCTACCTTGCCCCACAGAACACCCTGCAATCCTGACTTGATTTCCCGGACCCAAAAATGCCTGGCTCCATTTGATCCAGCAACAAAACCAACGAAATCAATCAAAAACCCTAGAGCTACTATACCTAGCCTAAAATCCATATTTGATCCAGCCATCTTGACTGAGATTCACAAGGAGAGAGCCCTCTCCCAACCTAGTAGGGCTAGCTACCAGGTTAAGCGTGGTTTGTGGTTATCCTAGGATTGCCTCCCTTCAGCCTGAGGTCAATCTAGGCCCTAACAGACACTACATCATTGGATATGAGACTTTTATTCACATTAATCATTCTGCCAATATATATCTTATGAATAAACCAACAACTAATGGTAAAATTACTTGATGGATTTTATTATTGCAGGAATTTAATATTACTATTTTAGATAGGCTAGGAAAAGAAAACACAAATGTTGATTTCCTTTCCACAAAAAAACAATTATAGTATTAATATTCTTGTGGTAGATAATTTTCTAATGAATATATTTTTGCAATATCTACTAAACCCCTTGGTTTGCAAATATTTCTAATTATTTGGCTACAAGAAAGTTTCCTCCTCAACTATCAACAAAAGAAAGAAAATACTATCAATCCATTATACCTTATTCTTGGATAGAAGGGGAACTATATCGAACAGGAGTTGGTCTGATCATTAGAAGACGTGTTCAAGAAGACAAGGTATATGAGAAACTTAAATCATGTCATGATGAACCTTGCAAAGAACATTTTACATACAGTTGAACTGCATAAAAGTAATTCTTTTGGGATATTATTGGCCTTCTCTTTTCGAGGATGCCCAAGAATATGTCAAAATATGTGAGAGTTGTCAAAGGATGGGAAAACCTATCCAATCTGATGAGATTCCTCTACAACCACAATTATTAAAAGAGCCTTTTGAGAAATGGTCTCTTTATTTTGTTGGACCCATAGATCCTCCATCTAAGCAAAAGAGGTACATACTTATTTGCATTGATTATGTTACTAAATGGGTAGAAGCTAGGACACTAAATTTTTCCACTAAAAGAGTTGTTTTTACATTTCTTTTCAAGGATATTTTTAGTCATTTTGGTGTACCAAGATAAATTTTGACAAATCAGCGTGCCAATTTACATCCAAGCTAGTACAGAAGATCATGAAGCAATACAAAATCATGCATTAGAAATCCACTCCATGTCATCCACAATCCAATGGACAAGTGGAATCTAAAAATAAAGTTCTTGAAGCCATATTAACCAATATTGTGCATCTACATAGAATATATTGGGAAGATAGACTTCCATAAGCACTCTAGGCATACAGCACCATGTGGAGGAACACCATTGGACATACTCATATGAGCTTGTCTATGGAAAGTAAGTTCTACTTCCTATTAAATTCCAAGTTGAGAAATATAAGATAGAAACAAAATTGGGGCTAGATCTCTCTGAATCTCAAAAACAGAGTTATTATGATGTAGATTTGTAGTTTCTCATGAAGTTTTAATCAAAATCACAAGACACAAACCTACTCTACTACTCTGCGGAAATCAATTCACAATTTAGAACAATAATATCAGACATGCAATAAGAAATAACACACATACACATAATATTTTTTTGGGGAAACAAATCTGCTAAAAACCCCAATATTTGCTTGCATTAATCTAATGAATAGAGATGTATTACAATTTCTTTACTCAACTGAGCAGAACCTGTAAGTGAATAACTTATCTCCCTGCTCACTAAGAAGCTCTGACACAAACTTAGTCAATTTCTGCCTTTGCTTGATCCCCTATTTCCTTGCATTGTTCCTTTAGAAATTAGGCTCCTATTATTTAGGAATTTCTCCAAAATTGATTGTGCAATTACTTGGGCTGATCATCTGACTACATGCAATACATGTACACTCAAGACTAGTCTACAACTAATGTTACATTGCCTTGGAATCTCCACCAAACCTAGGGAACTTGGATTCTCTACATGGACTAGTTATTTTGGGCTGATGGATCAGTTAAATGGATGATCACTGAGTTTGACTGAAGTCCCACTACACAACTGACCCTCCACTAGTTCCTCCAACAGTTGAAACTAGTTTAATTGAAAACAACCTCATATAACTGACCTTGATTGCTACAAATTAGGAATCACACATTATTAACTGAACTCTAACTCCTCCAACTTGAATTTACTGAGTAAACTGGGTGACACAAGCCATGTCACACAAGTTAACTGCATCTAAGTTGTCTGATGATGTGGAAATTGGAATTTTCTCAATTTAATCAAGGAAAAATCAAATTGAGAATTTATTGTTGCATTTTGCAACACTCCCTCTTAGCAAGAAAGGGATTATCAATCACCCCTATCCTACACCTATGGAACCCAAACTTCCCTCTTGACAAGGCCTTTGTCAAAATGTCAGCATCTTATTCCTCTGTCAGAATGTAATGCAACAATAATATCTGCCTCTACACACATTCTCGCAAATGGTGATATCAGATATCTATATGCTTGGATCAATCGTGAATAACAACATTCTCAAAGAGCTTATGTAGCTCTGATTATCAAAGTATATAATAGTTGGATCCATCATCTGACCAAAAAAACCAACAAGTATATTTCTCATCTAGATCGCCTCACATGTTGCTTGACTTGTAGCCATGTATTTTGCTTTTGCCAAGTTGAGTGCCATAGATATTTGCTTCTTGTTGTACCAGGAAACAACTACAAACCCAACACTAAAAATTCCAGCAAATGTACTATTTCAGTCTAACGGATTGCCCACCCAATCTGCATCTATGAATCCACACAACTTCACTCCCTTTCTCCATTTGTACCAAGTACAAACTTGATAGTGCCTCTGAGGTACCTTAAAACATGGTTATATGCCTTCCAAAGCAATTTGGTCAGCCTAACCATAGCTTGGCTTAGTTGGTTGACTGCATAGCACATATTTGTTCATGCGTTCACAAGGTACATTAGTGAACCCACTAGTTGTCGATAAATGGTAGCATCCACTTCCTCACTTAAAGTAGCATCCTCCTTCCTCCAGTTGGTTGCTAGAAGTATCTCCATGGGTTTGAAACTCTCCATATGGAATTTTTGAATTATCTCATTTGCATACTTTCCTTAGGAGGAAAATAGTTCCCCGTCACCTTGCCATACTTCCAAGTTGAAGAAGTAGTGCATGAGACCCATGTCCATTTCAAATTATCTTGGAAGGTCCTCCTTGCATGATCTGATCAGTTGTTCATCACCAGTTAAAATTAAATCATCAACATATAAGAAAATAATAAGCAATTTACCTTCTACCAAGATGTGATAGAGATTTGCATCCACTTCACTTTTGGTGAAGCCCAAACCAGTGAGATAGTTTTCAATCCTGGTGTACCAAGCACGGGGTTCTTGTTTGAGACTGTACAATTCTCACTTGAGTCTGCACATGTGAGACTCTCGATCAAAAGTATCAAAACTTTATGGTTGCTTGGTGTACACCTCCTCCTCAATAACCCCATAGAGAAATGTTGTTTTTACATCCATCTGGGGGTTCTTCCACCCCATCTACGCAAGTAGAGTAATAATTGATCTAATGGACGAGTACCTCGCTACAAGATAAAAGGTCTCCGCATATTAAATTCCTTCAACTTAAGAGTACCCCTTGGCCACAAATTTGGCCTTATAATTCTCTATGCTTTCATATGTTGCATTCTTAACCTTAAAGATCCATCTCGAACCCATAATTGATTTATCTATTGGTCTTGGTATCAATTCCCAAACACTATTCTTTACAATGGATTAGTATTCCTCCATCATTGCATCAACCCATACAAGTTTCTCTTTTGCTTCCTCGAACGAGGATGGCTTAGTCTCTACAATCTCATTCATTAGATCCATGTAGCCAGTGTATCAATCAGGTGACCTTATTTACCTTCTCCCACATTCTCCCTCGCATTTTGCACAAGTCTCTTAGCTTCCCCAGTTCCTTTTATGCCTTCTTTGGATGGCTCTACTTGAGTGGGTATCTTCACTCTCTGCTCCTCAATTTGTTTCTTCTCCACAACTTTCTGAGGCTCCTCCTTTGGAGCTAAAAGCTCCTCTTATGGTGGCATTTTAAGCTCCCTCTCAAGAGAGAACCACATTGCTTTCTCCTCATTGAACATTACATCCCTTCCCACCACTTTCATTCTGAGGGATGGAAAGTACACACGATAGTTGTGAGGAGTTTTTGTGTAACCCACAAATACCCCAAATTTTTTTGTCGCCTCAAGCTTCTTCCTCGATTCTTTGGAGGCATGGCAGTAAATAGAGGCTCCAAAAATCATGAAATGTGACACATCTGGATTTCTCCTTGAGAAAGCCCCCTTTGGTGTAATCATGCCAAGAATCTAATTAGAACTCCAGTTGTGCAAATAGATTGTTGTGTTGCATGCCTCTACCCACAAGTCTAGTGGTAGGCCTTGGTCATGCAACATCACCCTCGCTTCTCCCACAATGCTATGGTTATTTCTCTCGGCCACCCCATTCTGTTGTGGGGTGTTGTCAACTCTCATTGAATGTCTTCTTTTGCACAATTTTTGTTGAATTCATTCCATACATACTCACCTCCAATATCACTCCTTAAAGAATTCACCTTCTTCTATGTTTCTTTCTCAACCAGTGCCTTGAATTCTATGAACTTGGAGAATGTCTCATATTTATTCTTCATGAAGAAGATCCAACACTTTCGTGAGAAGTCATCAATAAAAATGACAAAAAAATTGTGTCTAGCGGTGGAGGCTATCAAGAAAGGTCCACAGAAATCAGAGTAGACCCTTTCAAGGACTACATGTGCTTTGTTGTCTCGATCATGGAATGTGGATTTTGTGTACTTCCCCATGGTACATCCTTTGCATACATCCTACTTCTTGAGTTCTCCTTTGGGGAGGCCTGTGGTTATTTTCTGCATAATCTTCAAGGAACCATGATGCAAATGGCCAAGTATTTTGTGCCAAAGTTCATTGACATCATGACTCTACACCTTCTTCACCTTAGTGCTTAATGCAGCACAGTCTTCCACATCTATCTTATACAGGTTCTTCACACAAACCCCAATCTGATTCACCTATCATATGGCTATGTGTCTCAGGAATTCTTTTCCTTTACTAAAGATCACATCATAACCACGGTCTTCCAAAACTGCAACAAATATGAGATTTTTCTTTAGGCCCAGAATGAACATGACATCCTTGAGCCTAAGAGGGGAGCCTGACTCCCTCTAAAAGGTGACTGTACCAATCCTAGTCATGTTGTACCTTCCGTCGTCCCCTAGCTCAATGTGCATCTGCAAATATTTCTCCTCCAGGTCACTGAAAAACTATCTACACCCTGTCATGTGGAATAATGCACATGAGTCAAAGTACCACATGATGCCCATCATTATGTTGGAAATGCATGCGATAAGTGTAAATTCAAGCTCAAACTGTGAAGCAAAATCTTCACCTGTTACTCCTCCTGAGGTCTTCTTTCTCACATTTTTGTGTAGACACTTTATGGCATAGTGTCTAAATTCATGACAATGGAAGCATGGACAAATATTTATTCTTACCCCCTTGGTTGGATTCTAGTTTGGATTGATATTTCTTCCCTTTTCCCTTCTTTCCCTTTCCAACCAATGCAAATTTTTCTTCATAATCTCCCTTGGATGAAGTCCCATCTCTGGTATTGCACCTTATTTCCTCCTGTACCAAATCAAACCATAAGCATTCCCAATTCAGTAGTTTCTCCTTCTCGTTCACCAAATCTTGATAGCTATGCTAGCTCTTGAGAAGGCCCAAAAGGGCTAGGCTTACCAAGTCATCATCTGAAACAGTAACACCAACTCCTACAAGTTCATCATGAACTTGTGTGAACTTGCTCAAATATTGTTGAATAGTGTCATTCTTCTACATCTTGATATTTCAAAGTTTATCCTTGAGCGTCAATTTCCTATGGTCGTTGTTATTCTGGAATAGATCTGACAATGCCTACCACATTTCATAAGGAGTTTCTTTCCCATGGATATTGGTGACAATTTGGTCCCATACTCCCTTCAATATTATTCTCCTCGCCTTGGTTACATATTTCTTCCATTGAGCAAGTTTTGGGGCATCAGATTCTAGTGGTTTTGTAACACATGTCTTTATGTATTCTAGTAATCTATTGTCATCCAATACCACCTCCATGTGATCCTTCCATGTGATAAAATTATAGATGCCTTCCAAGGCATACTCTATCCTGCTGCACTAATCTTCAAATTCAAACCTTCTGAGAAACAACTTCGAAATTCCTGCTCTAATGTGAATCTTGCTCCAATACCATGTAGAAATTATGATGTAGATTTGGAATTTCTCATGAAGTTTTAATCAAAATCACAAGGCACAAACCTACTATACTACTCCATGGAAATTAATTCACAATTTAGAATAATAATCTCAGACATGCAATAAGAAATAACACACATGCACACAATATTTTTTCTAGGGAAAGAAATCTACTAAAAACCCCAATGCCTCCTTGCATTAATCTGATGAATAAAGATGTATTACAATATATTTTCTCAACTGAGCACAACATGCAAGTGAATAACCTATCTCTTCACTCACTAAGAAGCTCTTACCCAAACTTATTCAATTTATGCCTATGCTTGAGCCCTTATTTCCTTGTGTTGTTCCTTAAGAAGTTAAGCCCCCATTTTTTAGGAATTTCTCCAAAATTGATTATGCAATTTCTTGGGTTGATTATATGACTACATGCAACACCTGTACACCCAAGACTATTCTATAATTGATGTTACACTACCTTGGAATCTCCACCAAGCCTAGCGAACTCGAATTCTCTGCATGCACTAGCTATTTTGGGTTGATTAATCAATTAAATGGATTATCATTGAGTTTGACTGAAGTCCTACTGCAAAACTGACCCTCCACTAGTTCCTCCAATAGTTAGAACTAGTTTAACTGAAAACCCTGAGATAACTGACCTTGATTTCTACAAATTAGAAATCACACATGCTTAATTGAACTCTAACTCCTCCTATTCGAATTTACTGAGTAAACTTGGTGACACAAGCCATGTCACACAAGTTAACTACATCCAAGTTGTATGTTGATGTGGAAATTCGAATTTTCTCAATTTAATCAAGGCAAAATCAAATTGAGAATTTATTTCTGCATTTTTCAACAAGCTTGTCTATGGAAAGCAAATTCTACTTCCTATTGAATTCCAATTGGAGACAAACAAGATAGAAATAAAATTGGGGCTAGATCTCTCTGAAGCTCAAAAACAAAGTTTGGCACAACTAAATGCATTGGACAAGATAACACAAGATGGAATTCTAAGGACAATAATTATTCAACAATAAAGGAAAATATGTCATGACAAGTTTATCAAGGTCATAAAGTTCAAACCAGGTGCGTGGGTCCTTCTCTTTGATTCTAAGTTTAAAGATTTTCAAGGGGAATTCCAAAAACATTGGTTAGGCTCTTATGAGATAGAAATTGTTTTTGAAAATGGAGAAATAAGATTAATTCCATTGATGAAGAAGGAACCACTTTTCTTGTTAATGGGAATATATTACAACTCTATTTGAAGCCCTTAAAAAGAGAAGAATATGCTCAAAATATGCAAGAAAGTTCTAATTTGAAATTGGTGGAAAATTTAGATTATTCTCCTCTACCACCAAAAGATGTTTGATTTCTTTTCTATACAATAAAAAATAAAAAAGAGAGAAAATAAATTGAAAATAAAAATGTATAGTTATGAAAACCAACATTACTGGCATAAACTATGCAAGAAATCCTAGTTGAAAACCAAGACTCTTGGCAACTTGGATTTCCCCTTTCCCTTTTCCCTTTGCAAATAAATTTTTTAGTTCAAACTAATTAGTTTGAAGACTTTGTTTCTATTTTAATGAGATCTCATTAGCATCATCAACATTATTGGCATCAACAATAGTAGGTATCCTGAAAGAATTTGAAGCAAATCTTTAAGATTGGTAACATTTCATAGCCACTGAAACATTTTGTAGCTAATTCATCCTAAGGAGGAGAAAAGCATTATCTTTGGACCTACAAGAAAATCAATTTCAAAGGCATAAATGTGAGGTAATTTGAAAGGTAATATCATGCATAATTGGTCAATTTACTAAAGTTTAACTATAGGATTTGAGATGTATACATGGACAACTTTACCATTATTTTCAATAAAATCTTAATCTAGGCTTATGAGAAGCCTCAAATCCTAATGATGGCTTAAATAATTCCATATTTCACCCTCCACTCTATAATACCCAAAAAAGACTCCTTATCCTATTTGGAAAATACCAAATCACAAGCCTATCATGCAAATCAAGAGTTTTATTAAGTGATCAATAGGTAATTATTACATGAATAAGGGAGTCATATTTCACTATCACTACATAGTTTCATTATAACTCTTTCTCCATTACTATATGTCATCCTCCTTATTCATTTGACCAAACCATTTCATCCATTTCTCACCATCCCTTGTAACAGTTGTTGAAGAGTGACCTTGAGGAAAATCTTTCCTTACATCTATGGGAGTCAGAATCTGTTATGAATCTGAGGGAGTAAAATCATTTGTTGCTTATCCAAAGGTTAGGAAATAATTGCAAAACTTGTATGGTTGAAATCCTTTGAGAAGTTTTAAGGTTGTGAAATTTGCAAGGGAATTGGATAGATTTGGGGCTAAAATTGGAGATAGTAAGGTTGAAAGTGACAGGATATTTCCTAGTATAAGCTACAAAGCTCCCAAGAGTTGGTGAAAACTAGTTCAAATGCCAAAAATTGAAGGACGAACCATGGAAATGTTTCTTGCAAAATCTAGAAATGGACATCTCAACATTTAAAAAAGGTATTCCAATCTTTGCATTCAAAAGGAAATGGCATAATTTGTTATTTTCTCTGCAAAAAATGTTCACATGTGAAGGTATATATGGGTTCATTATGTTTGAGCATGCTCAATTGTTGATGCATTTCATAAAGGGAAAAGAGTTAAATTTTCCATATTATTTGCTGAGTAGTTTAAGGAAGATGGCCTTTAATATTCAAAGAAACTCAAGAAATGTTGATAGAGCTCTTTATCACCATGGATTGGTCAAGATTATTGTGGAAGCAAAATTGAAGGCCGAAAATGATAATTGGAAATATTGTCTAGTAAGGAATCACTTTGTTGAAATGGTAGATGAAGAGATAGTCCCAAAAACAAGGATAAGAAGAAGTAGGGTTCCTCCAAACCCTAACCATCAAGAATAAATTGCAAGGAATAAGAAATTCTAGTACAAAGGACTAAAAATGAGAAAGTAGAAACATGGGACATCCATACTAAAGCAATAGAGTAGTTCGATGCTTCAGAAAGTCCATTAAAAGAGAGTCTAGATACAATTGAACCGAAAAAGGGTTCAAATTTTCCAGATATTCCAACAAATATGACAAGAGGGAGGCCTAATAACAAGAAAAGCACTAAAGAATGAAAGGAAGAAGTATCAAAACCAACCACAACAACTAAAGAAAAGTCAAATACCATTGTTCCACCCAAGTTAGAAAAGAAAAATAATGAGAGGAAAATTTTCTAGGAGCCAAAGCATGGAAGGAAGAGACAAAGAATCACAAAAATTATGTTAAAACAAAATAAAATCTCTTCATCAGAAGTTATATGCCTTTAGGACTCATAATCACCAGTGCCACCAACCCCAATAGCAAAAATTCTAGAGATAAATGTTAATCAACAGCAGGCATGCGATTACTTTGAATCTTTGGAGAAAGGAGCAAACCAGGAAAAGGTAAATCCTTCTTTTGAATATAATTTTAATTATTATAAGTTGATATAAAATACCCTATGCAAGATGATAGCATTCCTTTTCATATGGAGCAAGAAATTATTAAGACATTAAAGGAGGAGATAGTTGAACTTGAATTGTTAGAAAATCATGTGAAAGGAGAAAATAAATTGCTTAAGGAACAAAATGATAAAATGCTCAAACACATGTACCATTGGTATCAAAAGAATTTGAAACTCCAAAATGTTGATGGAGAAACCTAGATGGAAAGTTGCCATGCAGAAGAAGGGAGTTCATAGTAACTTGGACATTTTAATCCAAGCCTCTGAAACAGTTCTTTCAAGATCAGTACTACTACAATTTTGAAGTTTTTCCACATAAAGGAGCACGTGAACATGCAAAACCCTAAGCATGGGGGAATTTTGGGCCACAGGAATGCATATTTTTTTATAGATTTTTACCTTTTCTTTCACTTATTTACCACTTATCTTTACATCATCACGCCACCATTTTGAAATAAAATCCATCAAATCTACATAAATAAGCAATAAGGTAAAGTTCCAAATGTGCTCTAGATTCTATACATTTTTCTTTATAAATTTGATTCAATTTGCATGAGTTATGTAATTTGACACTTTTTGCAACCTCACTAACATTTTGCAGCTAAATCAAAGGTTTGAATAGGTCTAATGGGAGATAGATCAACTAAATCACATGGGATCATGACAAATGTTTCCTATATGGATTTCCACTTATTGGGTGCAAACAAAAGAATCCTAGTCAAACTTACAGTCAAATAGTGGCATTGCACACCAAGCATCAAAACAGGGTATCAAGAAAGCAATATCACAAAGAATTTGAAGAATGTTGATGTGTTTCTCACATGATTGCTTCACAGATAGCAAATCACGTGAGTAAGAGTCTCAACTGAATTTTAAGTCTAAGATGTCGATATGTAGAGCTAGCCTTTAGCAATAAGTTTCTTATAAGTAGTTACTTTAAAACTCTATAAAAATTTTCTTTGAGAAGCAAACCATAAGTATTGAATGTTGAAGGTTATTCAGTATGCTTGGGTGTTATTATTTGTTAATCATTGTTGAAGTTCACATATTGTTCAGTTAATACAATCCTTTGATATGGTTATGCCTTCATGATTAGATCTAGTGTTTGATCAATAATTTCTTGATTTTTCCCTTTCATACACTTCAGGAGGTCCCCATGATGAGTACGAGTGTATTTTAAATTTTCCTTGTGTTTCATTCCTACAAGATATACTATCTTCCTTTATATTCATTTTCTGCAAGATTTATTTCAAGTCTTTTATTTAGATGCTCTATTTTGTACGCATTGTCTTTAGATGCTCTTTTATGCTCATTTCATTCTTATTATTTTAAATATCAAGTGCTTGAATAAACCTCTAAAATAAACAAAAACATTTATTAGTTTCTTCCTTATAAGTCTTTTATCTCTGCATTTAAGTAGTCTCATATTTATAGATAATGCCCAGATATGAATGATTCTAAACTTTGAACACACGTATCAGTAATCTTAATTTGTTTTGATCTCATAGATAGATGTAATTTCAGTTCAATTTCTTAGAATATCATTTGCTTATTGTCATAGAATAAGTTTCATTTACTTGGCTTAACATGGAATTCATTTGTTTTCTTTAGAAACAGAGTTTTAATGCTTTCTAGAATAGAGTATTCAAGTCATAAAATAGATCTTTTGGCTTTCATAGAACAAATCATTTCCATATTCATTAAAATAGAATTTAAAAAGATTTTCGTAGAATAGACTTAAGGAGATATTTTTAAAATCTTCCATAAAATAGGTTAAGATAGGAACTTTAAAAGCTTTCATAGTAAAAGGCTTTAGCATAAGAAGTTTCTTGCTTTTATAATATAAGGATATTGGTATCATAGCATAGAATTGGTTTCATATAATAGAATCACATTTATCCTTACTAGACTAGAACTATACTTTCAATTCAAATAGATTAAATTTCATTATTTTCTAGTTTAGAATTCACTGCTTTTCACAGATCAAATCTTATTTCCTTCCTAGAGGTTTGTGTCTTGTAGGTTTGTGTCTTGCTTTCCTAGAAAGTGTGTGTGCTCATTTTAGATATCTTAATGATTAGGATTTTATTTTAGGCTTGCAATATTATTTCAATAGATTATATTTTCCTTTTAAAATTGAAATTGAATTTCCTAACATATATTGTGTGAATGTGCTTCACAAGTGTATGAACCTAGATTGATAATTTAATGTTAAGTAATTTAACTCATAATTAAATTACCCAACAGTCCTCAAAGATCCATATTCCACCACTAGTATCAAAGGGGATAGGGATAGATGCAATAGGGGTGGGACAAAGAACAACTTGAGGATCACAAATTATAGCGGCAAGGGGAAACGGGAAGGGATGAGGAGGGAGGGTTGGAATCTAGTGGGGAGGGTGAAAGGCAATGTCCCCAATGTAAGGGGTAGAGGGGATAGAAGGGGGCGTAGAGGGAAAGGAGAAGAGAAGGGGGATTGGGATGGGCGAGGAGAGCCCAAAGAGGGGTATGATAGGGATAGAAGTAAAAACAATAAGTGAAGCATTGAGAGAACACATAGAATACCACAACTGATCTTCTTCCAAAAAAGGAGAAACCTAGAGGGAAGAGAATATCTTACCTGGATTGGGAAGAGCAGTTGAGAAGAAGGAATATGTTATTCGAATTTAAGCTTTTGTGATGAATATCTTAATGTATAAAATATTTTTCAGAAGAAATCACATTGAATATTTTTGTCGACACGTTGTCTTGAAGATGAACCACACTTGCTGGTTCGAAATGCATCGACCAAAATATTCATTGTGATTTCTTCCGAAAAACATTTTATACATTAAGGAATATGTTGTTGAAAATTGAGTTGTTACAACCTCCGTAAATTGATGTGCCATTACTCGAGGAGACTTTAAAGGAGGAGGAAGTTGCACAAGAGATATGCTTGCAGGAGGTTCCTTATTTGATGAAGGAGAAAAAGTGCACAGATCTTCCTTATGCACATTCATATAATCAACAAGATATTTTGTAGGCGAAGGAGGTAGAGATACTGAGTAGAATTCACTCTTATGAACCCATTTTTTCCTATTCCCTTTTCCAATTTCATAGTATCAACTTAGGTTCCCATAGGCATGGAAGCAAGAGCATTTAAAAGGAATTCCCTCATAGTCTATGTTATGTCTATGAGTAATTGAACCCGTGCTAATAAAAATGGACTCAAGGAGCACTAGGAACATATTTAGGCTGACCATAATACAAGAAATTCCATAACACCAATATGCTTGAAGGAAATCTCAACTTCATACAAAAATCCCAGAGAGTTCCCAACCTCCCGAAAAACACTTTCAAACAAGAAAATTGGGAGAAGAGTTAGGAGATGGACCTAGATAGGCACCAGATCCAATTTTTTTCATTCATGCATCAAAGCTAATGATCAAATTCTTCAGCAGTAGGACCTAATTTCCCTAAGTCCATTTTTAGCCAATATTTGTTTAGCATCCTCTACGCTTGATGCCTACCATCCCATCCAACCTTTTATGAATAGCATATAGCAAGGCAAGTACCCTAGTAAAGGTTTTAGATTTAGTTCCACAAACTTGCATAGAACCACCATGGACATTCTTTAGTTAATGAAACAACTTGACACCACCTTGTCTTCCATATCATGTACTTTATTTAACTAGACTTCCTTTTCCATAACTAGAGAAGTCTCCTCAGGGAATCGTTTAATGCATTTCCCTGAAGATTTCTTAGGCAAGCTAGCTGGCAAAATGATGGAGTCAATTTTCTCCCAATAATAATCTCCTTCATTGAGAATATTTGGTGTAAGTATGTCATTTAGAAAATTGTAAGAAGGGGAAGTAAGGTGGTTTACCGATAAGCAGTCAGGAGGTATACATGTCGTAATAGTAGGAGAAAACGATGGAGGGTATTCCAATAGGGAATGTGGTGAGGGAAAATCGATAAAGGGGAGGTACATTGAGCAGGTAGGGAAAGGTAGGATCAACAAGGTTGAGGTGGGGAATGGACAACCTTGGAGTAGGAGAAAGTCACCTAACATTTAGCAACACTAGGACCAATCTCGAGAGGCTTGTTGAAAGACTACTCATGGTGTCATTCCGTACTACCGATGATGATCCGTATGTGACTGGAGTAGGATGAATTCACCCAACATCTAACAATGTTAGGACAAACCCCGGGAGCCTCATTGAAAGACTACCAATGGTGTCAATTTGTACCACTGATGATAAGCCAAATGTGACAAGAGTGGGATCATGCATGAGAACTGTATCCCTCCATATATTAACCCCTTCTAATTGCTCTAATGTATAATCCACCAAATCATCATACCAATATAATAACTTTTTATGGATTTAAACAGATTCATGGAGAAAGAGATGGAGGAGATTTGTGGGTTGGCTCGTGGTTTTTTTATACGAGGAACTGAAAACCATATCTATAGACTCAAACCTTGTAGAGTCATCCCTCAACATTTAACATGGAGTTTGAATTCAGTTCACAACATTTTGTAAATATATAATTATAATAATAATTAATATAATAATAGTAGTTTAATTTAAGATTATAATTTATATATTATAATTATTATTATTATTTAATTTACGATCACAATCTAATGAATTAAACATTAAATTTATATAAATTCTTATTTATAAATAAAGAATGTTAGGTCCCTATACTACTAGTGTAATCCCTTATTGTTATTAGTACAACTCCCTTATTATATTGTTGTGCCCATGTAGTCCTCATATTGTTGTTGTTGTGCCCCATAGAAGCCCACTATTGTTATTATTGTTCCCTTACATTATTATTGTTACGTTGGCTCTGATTATATTATGACCCCTTAGACTCCTATATATAGAAATGAGGTCTTATCATTTGTATCATCCATGAATTGTTCATTTGTGTAATGTAAAGGAGGTTGCCCCCTCGAAGAGGTTGAATTCTAAGGCATTTATCTCTCTTATCTATCTTTTTGTGAGCTGGTTTCATAAAATTTGGTATCAGAGCTTTGGATTCTAGGGTTTCGCTGCTCCAAATAGGTCATCGTGGAATTTTCGCTATAACTGTTTCGCTATGAAGTTTCAGAAGCTACAACAAAAACCTATTTGAGAAGAAATCTGTCTAAATCTCGTGTTTGAATTTAAGATCTTGTCTCGCTATATTTTCGGAGATATGATCTGAGGAAGTTAGGGTTTTTGCAATCTCTAGAATTTCATCTAAAATAGGTAATCATGGAATTTTCACTATAACATGTTCGCTACAAAGTTTTAGAAGCTAAAACAAAGATCCATTTGAGAAGAAAGAAGTCTGAACCTTTGGTCCGAATTTCAGATCTTGTCTCACTATATGTTTGAATATATGATCTGAGGAAGTTAGGCTTTTTGCGGAATCCAGAATTACATCTTAAACATGTGACCTTGGGAAAATTGTCATAACTTTCTCTCTGAGCATCAGATTGAAATTTAGTAAGAAGTTACATAAAGAGGATGGATTGTAGTTTTCTGTGTATATTTTTCAGATCTGAAGGTCAAAACAGTGACACGTGGAACTTCATACAAGTTCGCTCTTCTGAAAAGGTATATAATTAGGTCATCTTGGGAGATTATGCATAACTCTTTCTTGGACAATCCAATTTCAATCAGACTGGTGGCATTGGAAAGAGGACGTAGAGGGCTACTGTAGGTTGTGATTTAAGAACTGGAAGATCCGAAATCATAGAGTTACAGTCGTTTCAAGATAGAACTCCTAAAATTAAGAAAAGGAAATATGAGGAAGTTTGATGGCAGGGATCCGGTAAATTGGATACTACAGATGGAGCAATATTTTGATCTACATGAGGTGCAACTGTTACAAAAGTTACGTATTGCATCTTCATATTTAGAACCGAATCAATTTTTATGGTATAAAGGGCTTTGTTCTCGTAAACCACTTGTTACGTGGTCAATTTTGATGGAGGAAATGATAACACATAATGAGGATGGAAAGAGAAACACCTTCTTTAGCCAATTGATAAATATCAAACAAAAGTGTTCAATGGTAGAGCACATTGAGGACTTTCAAAAATTGAATATAAACGAAAATGATATTCCAAAGAAGCAGAGGCTTGATGTCTCCATAGGGACTTTGGGAACCTGATTCATTGGAGAAGGCATTCAGGTTGGCAAGAAAAGTGGAAAGCAAAATTATGGAAACAAGGAATTCTACCCCTCACAATTATAAGGATGGAAGTGTTGTTTCTCCTAGCCTTCCATAACCTACAAGGTTGACACCACAACAATTGGAAGAAAAAAGAGCAAAAGGACTTTGTTACAATTGTGATAACAAAACATTAAAGGTCATAAGTGTGTTAAGAAGAAATTATTTTACATTGATTGTGAAGAGGAGGAAGAAAAGGATCAAGAAACATCAAAAGAAGAGGATATACACCAGGAACCAACCCCAAAGAAAGAAGACATGAATCCGACCATATCTTGTAAAGCATTGGCAAAAATTAGCACTCCTCAAACTCTCAAGATAGAACGACATATCAAGAAGAAAAAGGTTCAAAAAGTGAAAGATCACATCGAGAAAGAAGAAATGAATCCGACCATATCTTGTAATGCATTGGTTGGAATTACCACTCCTCAAACTATCAAGATAGAAGGACATATCAAGAAGAAAAATGTTCAAGAAGTGAAAGATCACATCAAGCATCAAGAAATGAATCTGACCATATCTTGTAATTCATTGGAATAAATTACCACTCCTCAAACTCTCAAGATAGAAGGACATATCAAGAAGAAAAAGATTCAAGCAGTGAAAGATCACATCGAGCATCAACAAAAAGTTCTCCAACTTTTAAAGGATAACACCACTTTGGTGCAGAATCGAATGAAACAATAGGCAGATCAACATCGTAGTGAAAGAAGTTTTGATGTAGGCGATTGGGTATTTTTACGGCTACATCTCAAGCAAGCTATTTATGAGAAGGAAATGTTGGCAATACGACATGCACTTAAGAAATTGGGACCTTACCTAATGGGAAGACACTTCAAGGTAAAAATGGATCATGATAATCTTAAACACTTTTTAGAACAAAGATTATCTTTAGAAGAACAGAAA
Source organism: Pinus tabuliformis (assembly GCA_031772625.1). Classification (NCBI taxonomy): domain Eukaryota; kingdom Viridiplantae; phylum Streptophyta; class Pinopsida; order Pinales; family Pinaceae; genus Pinus; species Pinus tabuliformis. Next base: position 340,999,525 of record CM062816.1, read on the forward strand.
AAATGGGTCACAAATATGTTGGGTTATGACTTTGAAATCATCAACAAAAAATGGAAGAAAAATGTTGTTGCAGAGGCACTCTCAAGAAAGGGGGAGGATGTGGAAGCATTTTTTTGTGCTATTTCTATTATCCAACCAGATTGGATAAACGAAGCAAGGGATGAATGGAAGAAGGATGAACAAGTGTGGCCACTCATTCAAAAGTTGCAAAAGATCCCAGTTCAAACAATATTTCCAGAACTTGACGAGGAAGGAAAAATCATATTGGAACTTAGAGCAGTCATAGAAACAAGAGCCCGACAGCTATGAAATCAATCAATTTCAAAGTATCTCATCAAGGGGAAGAACTTACCCACTGAAGATTCCACATGGGAGGACAAGAATTTTATACAAAATCATCAAGGACTACTCAAGCATTGAGGACAACACTTTTTGAAGGAGAGGGGCATGTTAGGTCCCTATACTACTAGTGTAACCCCTTATTGTTATTAGTACAACCCCCTTATTATATTGTTGTGCCCATGTAGTCCCCATATTGTTAGTATTGTGCCCCATAGAAGCCCACTATTGTTATTAATGTGCCCTTACATTATTATTGTTATGTCAGCTATGATTATATTATGACCCCTTAGACTCCTATATATAGAAAGGAGGTCTTGTCATTTGTATCATCTAAGATTTGTTCATTTGTGTAATGTAAAGGAGGTTGCTCCCTCAAAGAGGCTGAATTCTAAGGTGTGTATCTCTCTTATCTATCTTTTTGTGAGCTGGTTTCATAACAAAGAAACTCTTTCATCTTTCATACAATAGTTAGAAGGTTTATATTATCAAAATGTATATATCCTTTTTTTCCACATAATAAAGTACTTCATTCTCCAATTGATCTGATTTAGAATATTACATTGTTGTGCTAAGATCCTCCTCAGATTAGAAACAAAATGCTTTCGTTATGCTTAAGGATTCATAAAATTTTGCAAGTGAAATGAAGAGTTTTTATGTTAATTTTATGCACAATTTAACATAAATAAGAGATTGAACAACAGCATAAGCATGTAAATAATAGCATCAAAAACACATTACAACAAGAACATGATAAAGGAGTTCACCCCTCCTGGGATACGTCTCCTTGGTCAAACTTCCGATGGGTTGGGCCTCTCTATGATGCTCAAAAGTGTAAAAATATGTGTTTACAATGCTCAAATGCTTTTGAAACCTGCTCCCATCAGGTTATAATGTCCAAAAATGGATATCTAGCCTCTTTGTGCATCCAATTTGCTGGAAAACTGAAGAATTTATGACTTCTCCTAGTTTTCCCACTATTCGCTACACAAATTGCTCCAAATCTGGCATGATCCTACAAATTAGCTCCAAAAAGTGCTAACTGAGTGAAAATTTCGCCTTGTGGCTATCCATAATCTGTCGACACCGACTGTCCGATCACAAATCACAATCGCCATAGTATCAATAGTCTTATATATGTGAGACTCTGTTTTCTGCAGTGTGCGATTACGATTATCGCATCACAACCCTTCCCTACTCAGGGGGTCAATTCTTTAATGCATTTCTGCCTGCCTTGTTACAATGTGCGATTGTGATTATCACATCACACCCTGGCTTGTTCCGAGGTTGATTTTTAACGTCGACCCACCTGTGACATGTGATTTGCAAAATGCGGGGGCCAATGGCGACCTGCCACTTGGCACTTCCTCATTCAATGAAGAGCCCTACCACATCATATTTTCCTATCATTTGTCCAATTCAAACTTGAACTTTGACTTGCTCTAACTTCTTCATATGAGCTTGGATTCGAGTGTCGTTCACGCCATTGGAATCAAGATGACAAGCTCTTCGATCTGAAACTGAGTTTATAGAGATTCTGACACTAAGAGTTTTGAGCCTGATTTTGAGCACTTGATCACACCTCCCCATTGGAAGTCTTTTGGACCCCAAAAGGATCACTTTCAATTGTCTAGGAAGTGAGGGTACAGTTCCCTCACCTTTCCAACTTTTATCCATCTATCTTTTAAAGGATTTGTACCCTTGAACCCCACTCAAAGATAATCGATACTTCCCCTTCTTGATGTCCTTGTTCTTCTATCAAGTATAGTGTCTTACTGAAGCTCATCAAGGAATTCTAGAGAAAATTATTCAATAGATTGAATTTTAATATTCTCTCCTTGATATTTAATCAAAGGAGGCTCATACAACCTTAAATTCTCAACATTAACAACAACATAAATTTGCATATATGAAGGCAAATCCAACCTGAAGGCATTGTTACCAATCTTTTCCAAAATTCTGAATGGACCATATCTAATTGGTTTTAGCTTTTTACCTTCTCCTTGGAGCCTCTCTTTGTTAATGTGAAGACAAACTTCATCACCAACTTGGAACTTGTGATCTTGATGATGCTTGTCGTGCCTTACTTTGTACTTGCCTTGGCTTTCCTTAAGCTATTCTTGAACCTTTTGGTGTACTAATTGGATTTGTTCAATGATCTTTCTTGCTTTGTTTATGTCGCTATGACCTTCAATAGAAACATATTTGCCAAAAACAAAATCCAAAGGAGATTTAGGCAAGTATCCCAAGCATTCCTCAAATGGAGAAGTTTTAGTTGAAGAGTGCTTGGTTCGGTTGTAAGAATGTTAAATTAGTGCAAATGTTCATCCCACAAATTAGGATGCTTGCTGCAATACCCACGAAGAAGATGTATCATTTTTATTTATTTATTTATTTTATTTTATTTTATTTTATTTTATATTTATATATATATATATATATATATATATATATATATATATATATATATATTTATATATATATATATATATTTATATATATATATATATATATATATATATATATATATATATATATATATATATATATATATATATATATATATATATATATATATATATATATATATATAATATATATATATATATATATATATATATATATATATATATATATATATATATATTATATTTTTTTTTTTTTTTTTTTTTTTTTTTTTTTTTTTTTTTTTTCCGCCACTTCTATTTGACCATCTGTTTGTGAATGAAAGGTTGCACTCTTTTTCAATTTGGTGTCCATGAATCCCCACACGCTTGACCAAAAATTCCCAACAATGCGAGAATCTTGATCACTAGCAATGGATGTGGGCAATCCAAAATGCACCCAAACATTCTAAAAGAATAACTGAGCAATTTGTTCAGTTGTAAATTGCTTTTTACATGGAATCAAAATACACATTTGCAGAGCCTATCCACAACTACATACAAATAATCATGACCTCTTTTTGACAATGGAAGACCTCCTAAAAAATCCATAGAAACTCTCTCCCATGATCGTGAAGGCACCGGAAGTGGTGTGTACAATCCTAACTTCTTATTGCTAGGCTTACTAATTGCACATAATGAACATCCTTTAATAAAACAAGACACACTTTCAAGCATATGAGGCCAATAACAATACATCTGTAGATGTGCCACCATCTTACTTACACCGAAATGACAATAAATAAGAGAAGTATGTGCCTCTCTTATGAGGTTCACTCCGTTTCCCTGTGGAATACAAAGCTTGCCAAGATGGTACAGCAAGTTATCATGCAAATAATAATCCAATTCCTCTACTTGGTTACCTTGACTCAAGCTTGCATAATCATGTTGAAAGTCATTATCTGGTGCATATTTCTCAATATAAATTTCATGTAAAACATAATTATGCTTAACTAAAGTAGTTGCCTTAATAATAGGCCTAGAAAGCATATCAGAAACTTTATTTTAGATACCTTTCTTATACCTAATTACCAATTGGAATTGTTGAAGAAAACCCATCCATCGGAAGTGCCTTGATTGCTGCAATTTTGATTGTGATTGCAAGTATTGCAATGGTTGATGATCAATGTGAATGATTGTTTCCTTACCCATCAAGTAGTGTTTCCATTTTTCACACTTTGCACCAATGCATACAATTCCTTGTCATATGTAGGATAGTTAATCACTACACCATTAAAAGTTTTCGAATGAAAATAGATAGGCTTACCATGTTGCATGAAGACTGCACCCATAGTGTAGTCACTAGCATCTATCTGAACCTCAAATGATTGTCTCAAATCTGGAAGTGCAAGCACTGGATCTGTGTTGATCTTTTCCTTCAATGCATCAAAGGCCTTTTGTTGTTTTCCTCCCCACTAAAAAACTTTTTTTACGCATGCAAAGGAGTTGCTATAAGAGAAAAATTAGCAATGAATTTCCTTCAATATTGGGTTTCTCCCAAAAAAACTTCTTACCTCCATAACTGTCTTTGGCCTTGGCCAATTCACAATGATATCAACCTTGGAGGGATCTATTTTCAACTAACCTCCTCCAACAATATGACCCAAGTAAACTAAAGAAGTTTTTCCAAACTCACACTTTGACATCTTAAGATACAACTGTTCTTTTTTCAAGACATCAAGTACTTTTCTTACATGCATGACATGTTCATCATGAGATTTACTAAAAATTAAGATGTCATCTAAGTATATTATGACAAACTCATCAATAAATGGCCTCAATACATCATTCATCACACGCATGAATGTAGTGGGAGCATTACATAAACCAAATGGAATAACTAGCCATTCAAACAAACCATGTTTTGTTTTAAATGTTGCCTTCCAAATGTCTCCTTTAGTTATTCTAATTTGATGGTAGCCACTTCTTAAATCCAACTTAGCAAAATACTTTTCATCCTTCAATTGATCAAGTAAATCATCTATTATGCGCAGTGGGTAAAGGTTCTTTATCATAATTTTGTTCAATGTGCGAAAGTCCACACACATGCGCCATGTTCCATCCTTCTTTGGCACCAAGACAATAAGTGAACCACATGGAAATGAAGATGGTATGATGATCCCTTTTTTCAACAACTCTTGAATTTTCTTCTTAATTTCTTCGCTTTCCATCACTGACGTCCTGTACATGCCAATGTTAGGAAGAGGACAATATTGTTGCAACTGTATCTCATGTTGGATTCCTCTCTTAGTAGGTAATCCCTTTGGTTCCTAAAACATCTCGTCATATTGGTTAACTACATCAACCAATTCAAATTTTAGATTCGAATCACAACCTTTAAAAGCTTCATTATCAACATCATTCTTGGGTTTGATCATTAGAAGCACAAAATTATTGCTCGAATTCAGTAGTCTTTTCATCTACCCTGCATTAACAAGCGAAAGATTTATTTTCTTGCTATGAGCTCTCACAATATATTCTACTCCACCTTTGAATAGATTATATTTGTTTTCAAGTCTATGGAAGTGTTGTGGTCACCAACAACCCCCCTCTTTGATTGGTATTAGCAATAACACCAAGCAAATGGGGACCCTTAACGAAAATCCAAAAAACATTTTATCAAAAAATTTTGTATTTTAAACTCCCTAAAAGCTATATCGCATCGCGAGAAGAGAGTGAGACGTTTTCCTATGCGCATAATAAGCTGCGAAGAAGCGACGCGAAATTCATCGCATCGCTTATATTGTGAAGCGCTCTCAAATGAAAAACTTAAGAAATCGTCGACGGCCGATATGCGACGTCGCGTATCGCAACATCACATAAACAACACACGATGATTATGATTAACTGCGATCTGCGATACTGCGATCTGCGATACTGCGATCTGTGATACTGCGATCTGCGATATTGCGATCTGCGATGAATGCGATCACCAATTCCTGCGATGATACATCTTAAATGACGCAATCCTCGACACTGCGATGCGAGTCGCAGAAATCACTCATCGCAAAGGTTCCTCGGCACAGCGTTCAAGGAAAGCTGTCTGCAGACCAAATTGAGCGCGCACCTAAGAAGAATTTAATGATTGTACGCCAAAGTATCCAAGAAGGATTGTGTTGTGTTTTTCGAAGAGTCAGTTCATTATGAGTGTCATGATTATGCATTCATTAGAGCTTAAAGCTTTCATGTCAATATTTTCGTCGTTACTCTTTTCCTTTGCGTAAACTGTAAGACAACAACTAATATAAATCAATGTGCAGGAAACATCTAAGGAAAAGGGGAAAGCGTTAATACTCGGAGAACAGAGAAGAAATGCCTTCGCAAACAGATGCCGCATGCAGCAGGACCGCGGACTCCAGAGTATCACTCAACAGAGACTGATGGAAATAGACTATCCAAGACTCAGAGTCAAAGGCGCACAAAAGCAGCATGTTCACAAAAGATCCTGAAGCTTAGACTGGGTAAAGCAAAAAGAAAAATGCTAAAGAGGGAAAACGCACCAGAAAAGCCTGGAACAAAGAACGGAAGCAGCTTTCATTACAGAAAATTGTTCAGGGAGCAAAGTCCCTAACTTGCTCAGTCATTCACCAGGCCGAAAACTGAAATAGCAACAGCGCAATCAGTTTGAGAGAAATTTGGGATATTACCAAATATACGCACAACAAATACACCAAGCCAGAGGAAAATATCTTCCAGTCTGCCAGAAAGCGATGCGAGCTCTTGTTGTTTCTATTTTCGTAACTCAAACAAAAGAAGAAGACAACCAGCCGACGCTTCCCAGGCGAATGTTGCATTGCTTACAGCACTAAGGAGCAAATACAGAAACGATTAGAAATTAGATTCAATTTTTAGAAATAATTTGCTTTAGTAGAAGGGCAGTCATTTGAAACCGTGTCCTAAATTTATGTAATTAAGATTAATTAGTTAGCAGTATTTAAACCCTTCTTAGGCATTTAGAGAAGGGTCCGGAAATTTGTCAAAAAACTTGTCCTCAGAACAAGCACTTTTGCACCCTCGGAGGGGGTTTTTGGTGAATGGACAGATCGAGATTTATCAATGTTTGCATTTAATATCTGCTACTGATGTTGCACTTTTGTACTCTTAGTAGATGTTAGAACAAGTGGAGATAAATCGTTATTGCTTGAAGCTTATGAGTGGAACCAGTCATAAATGGTACTTTTATCTCTTGACCTGTTTCTGTTCATATTCTTAAAGTGATATGCAGTTTCAGTTGTTTATACGTTAATGCATGAATGTGTGGGTTACCATTTGGCACTTCTGTACGGTGGAGTCATTTATTTGTGCTTGATATATGAATAACTTATTATGCAATATGTTGTTCACAACTGTTTTGCCTAACTTTTTATGCAGAATGGTTTATCTTAATTGATTTCTATTCTTATGATAGCTGAATGATCTTTATTACCAGTTATTGTTTGAAATCTTTTTAGATCGCATAATAGAAGAAATACACCCCGGGTTAGTGTAGATTAGATGTGTTGTTTTTCCTTTATTAGATTACAATAGCATAGAGTTAGCTTAGAAGTTTGAATTAAATTAGCTTAAAACACTCCTAGATCAGCATCATTCAACTCTACACACACACACACCCCTTAGATTGGGAAACTGGTCTCATTATCCCCAGTCGGACCCGCTATACCAAACGGATAAGGAGCTGCCAACCAAGGTCCGGACCGGGTGGGTATCCCCCTTGTTGTCGACCCGATTTTCGGGGCCTCAACATATTTGGCGCTAGAAGGAGGGCCCAAGCTATGAATGGCATCTAAATCAAAATCTAAATACCATTCTGAGAGTAAATTGCCCTCACCAACTCCCCCGACTTCTCCAGTACGATTGAATCCAGAGTCAGAAGTCGCTCGGGTACCAACCGCTGCTACATACCCTAATATTTCAGACCAACCTATCATTGAACCCCCTGAAGTTCAAAACATTGATTTGCAAACTCCAGGGATTTTCTATTTTTACTCAGAGGTCTGAAAAATCTCAAAGCAGCGTGACTTCGCAGTACAATCCTGCTCATCCTCTGACCAGATTAAAGAGTGAAAAATTTGGCATCCAGCCAACTGAGTTCCCTCTTCCCACCAGGAAAAGAGCAAGGAAAACACCACCAGAGTCTGACAGTGAGACTCTTTCATCTACGTCGTCCATCTCAACTCCCTCACCGCGAAGTCAGCCACCCACGTCTTCATTTCAAACCATTCATCCATCTTCCACAACCCCTCCTCTTCAATCATCAAAGATCATAATACCTGCATCTTCCCAGCATCAAGGATCATCCTCTGCACTTACATTCACTAGCAGCTCAACGATGGCCCAATCTCCATGGAACAATCCTGGGGCAGTTTTAATGCCTCCACCTCTGAGCCCAATACCAGCCCATCCTAAGAAATGGCTACCCAAATTCAATCCAGAAGCAGGCATGCTAGCTGAAGAACATATCAATAATTTCATGCTTTTTGTTAATCTCAACGGAGTTACCAACGAGGATGCTGTCGTCCGGCTTTTTCCCTACACCATGCAAGGAACAGCCGGGTCATGGTACTTTTCATTACCTTCCGGGTCTATCACAAGTTGGGACATTTTTCAAAGTCAATTCCTTACCAAATTTGGCGATGACAGATCAACGGCGACGTTAATAAATGACCTATCCAATCTCAAAGCCGAGGCTAGAGAACCCATCAAAGACTTTAATTTACAGTTCAATAAAATCCTCAACAAAATTCCTGCTGCTTCCCAGCCCAGCGAAGAAGTGAGATGTGAATGGTATATTACTGCCTTACCATCGAACTTAGCAATCTTCGTGGATAGGGCAAATAAGACAACCTTAGTTGAAAATTTGACAGAGGCGATAGCAATAGAAAAACGCGTAGTAGCCCTGGAAAAAAGATCTGCGATAGAGGAACGCAAATCTAAGAAAGTCTCCTACAAGGAAGACCCCAAGAAGAAACAATCGAAAGATCCTTTCGATTTGGAGGGATTACAAAAAGTGTTAAAAACCATGTCCAATGAGATGATTGACATAAAAAAACAAGTAGCAGAAACTTCTTCGAGAAAGCCCTATAGAGCTTTTAAAAGAACTCCTTCAATGGAGGTGAAACCGCCCAACGCTATCTCAAACGTCGAATCTGAAGAAGAAGAAGAAGAAGAGAATACCACTGAAGGGCAGACTGATGACGAAGAAGTTGTGGAACTACAAGGAATGTGGGATTTCATCCTCCCACAAGAAGAAGATCAAGAAGCATTTCCGGTTAGTACACGAAGCAAAAATCAACTTGATCCTCCCCAAACTACCCCCAAGCAGAAGGGCGCAAGCCCTGCAGCAAAAGATAAAGTCGCAACAAAGAAAACAACCGCAAAGGCGACTCAATCTAGCCCAGTCCAATCAGATCAAACGCCTCCATCAAGAACACTCATTGTGTCGGATGAAATGGAGTATAACATTATTGATGACATGAAAAAGACTAGGGCTAATATCACTCTTTATGAGTTGAGCAAATTGAAACATCAACAGAAGATAATGATGAAAGAATTACATGTCGTGCCTACTACATCTCTGCCTACAGCTGTAGCTTCCCACAACACGGGAAGACCTCCAACCAACACGATCAATAAGATTGACCCAAATGACATCGCCTTGATTGGAGGGAGATCAAGGTCTCACACTCCCCCTTTTCTTCTCACTTACGAAATTTTCAACAAAAACGTGCACAATTGTTTGATAGATTCTGGTGCTTCAACGAATATTTTACCCAGATCAATATGTGCCAAGTTGAATGTTCAACCGCAAAAATCCGCAGTGCGCATAGTTCAGCTTGATCGATCCCAAGTCGAAGTGATTGGTGAACTTAATCAAGTGACCATAAGATTGTCATCTAACCCGAAGGTGTGTCAGGTTATTGACATTCTAGTAGCTGATATCCCTGAATTCTATGGCTTAATTCTTAGCAGGGATTGGTCCGAAAAACTCCATGGATATTTCTCAACCGACTGGTCGCACATGTGGTTACCCTACAATGGTAAACCGAATCAAATAAAGGTTGAACGAGAGTTACACCAGAAGTACATAGTGACAGAATTGGAGGGAGAAAATGAAGCAATAGCATACAACAGCAGCATCATAGGAAACTACTCGGTAGATTCTTTCCTCGGCAATTTTAATGCTCATACCTCACCTTACTTAGAAAATTCAGTTTTGTCCCAAGTCGAAAATTTTTCCCAAACTGATGATTCGAAGTGTGTTAATTTTTTAGATAATTTTGTAAATACATCTTTGTTTTGGAAATTATATTTTGATGGCTCCAAATCTAACGAGGGAGCAGGAGCGGGATGCGTTCTGATTAGCCCAGACGGAAATAAGACCATGCTTACGTGCAGACTCGAATTCGATTGCACAAACAATACAGCGGAATACGAGGCCTTGGTGCAAGGCCTATACAAAGCAATCGGGTTGAACGTTAAGTACCTTCAAGTCTTCGGAGACTCTGAAATTGTCGTCAAACAGGTACGTAACACCATACATTGCCTATCAGGTCATTTGAAGCACTATCAATCTTTAGTTCAAGATCTGACTACATATTTCATAGCATTCGATATTTCGTCAATCCCAAGACTCCAAAATGCGAGCGCAGACCTGTTAGCTAACGTAGCCTCTAGACTTATTCCCTCTGAAGATTTTAGTCCAGATAGATTCTCTATAGAATTAATTTTTAGACCGTCCATCCCTGACAACATTACAAACTAGAGAGTGTTCAATGACGATCCAGACATTGTAAATTTCCTCACTTCTGAAGGATCCTACTCAAATCAAATAATTGAAGAAGACCATCACGATCATCAATTACAATAGCATAGTACTGATAATGCTATACCTAAGTCGGTGGTTAAATTAGAAGACTTATATGATTTGAAAAGTCGGTTTAAAAGGTCTACCAATGCTAAACTTTACAGTTCGACTCTGAACTACGATTTAGTAAACCTAGGAACCGATGAGAAACCACAAAACGTTAATCTAGGCCACGGCCTAGCACCTGAAGAGAAATTAGCATACATCCGTCTTTTGAGACAATACAGACATGTTTTTGCCTGGAACTACGATGAGTTGAAAACGTACGACACTTCTATCATTCAACATACTATCCCGATGATTGACAATGAGAAACCTGTCCAACAGAAGCTCAGAAAAATCCACCCCAACTTAGAAAATCAGATAAAAACTGAGTTAAATAAACTGTTGAGAGCCAGAATAATCTTCCCCGTCAGACATTCCAAATGGGTCTCTAATATGGTACCCGTTAGAAAGAAAAACGAAGATATTAGAATTTGTATTGATTTCCGAAATCTCAACAAAGCCTGTCAAAAAGACAATTTTCCCCTCCCATCTATGGAGCAGATATTACAGGCAGTAGCAGGCTCAGAATTAATGTCTTTTTTGGATGGATTTTCAGGATACAACCAAGTACTGGTGCATCCCAATGATCAGTTAAAAACCACATTCCGAACTAAATGGGGCACATACGCATATCGGAAGACGCCATTTGGTTTGATCAATGCCAGCGCTACATTTCAAAGAGCCATGGACATCGCATTCAAAGGCTTAGTCAATAAATCTGTAGTGATTTACTTGGATGATATAACAGTGTACTCCAAGAAGCGAAGCGACCATCTCAAAGACTTGAAACAAATCTTTCAACGATGTTTAAGGTATGGGATTTCACTTAACCCGAAGAAATCTTTTTTCCCATTAAGTGAAGGAAAACTTCTAGGATTCATAGTGTCAAAATCTGGCATTCACATTGAACCTGACAGAATCAAAGAAATTTCTGAAATATCCATGCCTCATAACAAAAAAGCCATGCAATCTTTTCTTGGTCAAATTAATTTTGTAAAGAGATTTGTCCCAGATTTCTCATGTATTGTTTCTCCTTTGCAAAATATGATCAAAAAGAATTCAAGTTTTAAATGGGGTCAAGATGAGCATGAAGCATTCAACTTGATAAAACAAGCCATCATTAACGCTCCATCTTTAGCAACCCCGAATTTTTTAGAATCTTTTATCTTATACACATTTGCCTCAGAGAAATCTTATGCCGCGATTCTAACTCAAACAAATCAAGAGAAAGCGGAAGCTCCAATCGCATTTTTTAGCTCGAATTTACAAGGTGTTGAACTCAACTATTCCGATGTAGAGAAACAGGTGTACGCTATTTTCAAAGCAATCAAATATTTCAGGCCTTTCTTACTCAAAGCCCATACTAAAGTCATAGTACCATTTCCAGCGGTAAGAAACCTTCTGATACAGAAGGATGTGGGCGAAAAAAGAGCAAATCGGATCACCGCTTTACAAGAATACGATCTTGAGATCAAACCAGCAAACATTGTAAGAGGTCAAGGCTTCTGCAAAATGTTGGCTGGAGCATCGCAAATTCCTGAGAATTCATCTGACGAGGTACATACGTATGAGGTAAGCCTAAACGATGCGGAATCATTATATGTTGACACCATTTATTATCTTAAGAACGGGTATGCTCCATCACGCCTGGATCACACCAAGAAAAGAGCTTTGAGGTTGAAAGCAAAACAATACCAGCTCATAAATGATGTTCTGTTTAAAAAGAATTATGATTCTGTGCTTCTTAGGTGTCTTGAGAAAACTGAAGCCGAAAAGGTTTTGCAGGAACTCCACGATGGACTAGCAGGCGGACACTATGCTGGAGATGCTACTGCACATAAAATCTTACGTGCAAGATATTATTGGCCCACACTGTTCAAAGACTCACACAGTTACGAGAGGAAATGTCAAGTCTGCCAGACTGCTGCAGGGAAACAAAAGAAACCATCCATGCCACTACAGCCGGTAAACATCGAGCAACCATTCAGCCAGTGGGGCTTGGACATAATAGGTGAGATCGTTCCTCACTCTTCTAAGCAGCATAGGTACATCCTCACGGCAACAGATTATTTTACTAAATGGGTAGAAGCAGTTCCTCTCAAGACAGCTAATTCTGAAAATATTATTGAATTCATAGATCAATTTATAATCACTAGGTTTGGATTACCAACGGCCTTAATATTTGATAATGCTTCATACTTTTCTGGAAATACAATGACTGAGTTTGCACTTAAAAGAGGGTTTAAACTGAAATATTCGGCCAACTACTATCCGCAAGGTAACGGATTGGCTGAATCAACAAACAAAAACCTAATTAGGATTATTAAAAGAACAGTCGACCAAAACCAAAAGAATTGGCACAAAGCGTTGGTAAATGCTTTATGGGCGGATAGAATAACGAAGAAAGCTTCAATCGGCACTTCTCCCTTTAATTTAGTTTATGGGAAAGAAGTGGTTCTTCCAACTCACTTAGTCATTCCCTCTTTATCTTTAGTACAACACATCGATGAGGTACCTACCTCCTCCATACAACTAAGACAAATGGAAATAATTAAATTAGAAGAACAACGAGAACAAGCTAAGAAAACCCATGCTCATCACCAAGCGTTGATAAAATCCTCTTTTGACTCAAGCATAATGACCAGAAAAAATTTTCAAATGGGAGATTTAGTTTTGAAATGGGATAAGGCTCATGAAGAAAAGGGCAAACATACGAAATTTCAGAAACTATGGTTTGGTCCTTTTCAGATTGTAGAAGTCATAGGCCCATCGACGTTTGTGTTGCAGGATTTAACAGGTACAAGAGATTCCTTGCCTGTTAATGGACAGATTCTTAAAAAATATTTTCCATAGAAGATCACTCTTCTATTTTTTGTAGGATAGTTTTAGTTTTTATTTGTTTTCTCTTTCTTATGAATAAAACCGGTTGTAGATGGTCACTAAAAGGGTTCATGAAAAGGACACCAATTCTCTATCAGATTTTGAGCTTTTCGCTTGTACAAGTAGCAAAAATTTTCGAAAGATCTGATTTTTATTATTGACAGGTAGAGTTAACTTTAGCCTAAACACTGATGCTAGTTTCAACTTCAAAATTTGATGAAAGCAACCTTTTGGTAAAAAATTGTTTTATATCAGCACAATGAAAGGTATCAATAATAAAATAAATATTCTCTATAAGGCTGCTATTTTCAAACTCTATTATTGTCGTCCAGAGCTTTCTTAAGGAAAAACAATGACTTCCTCCCTGCTAAAGGAAATCGCAGCATTCAGAAGAACAATCCGAGAAAACACTATGTCTTAAAGAATAAGAGGTCTCATCACGAGCCGGCTTATCATGGTCACATATATTATAACTTGCTGACTTTGCCAATACTGTCTACCAAAACAGGGCAACGACTCAAGATTGTTGCAATCAGAAGACAAGGGGTCTCATCACGAGCCAGCTTGTTCAGCAAAAGTGTAAATCAAGTGAATGACTGTGTCATAATTTGGCCACCAAACCAAGACATTGTTCTTTAGAGAATAAAAAAGGAAAAAGTTTCAAAAAGGATTTTTCTCTGAAATGTTGTAAATAACCTCAAGCAGGATAAAGGATCATTGCTGGATAAACAGGTAACCCGGTCGAGGCTATGGACGCTTGAGGGCAGCAGAGGCTCTACCTACGACAAATGAGCATATTTTAAAAGGCCAGCGCGCAGAGAAGACCTTATTTTATCTTTAAAAGACCAAGTAGTGTCTGGTGTGAATACAAGAACTAAGCCTAAGGAAACAAACGATTGGAATACGAAAAGGTTGAGGCGAAGTATCAATGCTAGGATAAGGCATAATATACTCTATCTGTCCATAACAAAATTTAGACATATGAAAACTTTTCTGCTTCGGAAGTTGAAATTCAATAGAAAAACAGAGATAACTGGTTCTTCACAGTGAATCACCATTGTTGTGGTCACCAACAACCCCCCTCTTTGATTGGTATTAGCAATAACACCAAGCAAATGGGGACCCTTAACTAAAATCCAAAAAACATTTTATCAAAAAAATTTGTATTTTAAAACTCCCTAAAAGCTATATCGCATCGCGAGAAGAGAGTGAGACGTTTTCCTATGCGCATGCTTATATTGTGAAGCGCTCTCAAATGAAAAACTTAAGAAATCACCGACGGCCGATATGCGACGTCGCATATCGCAACATCGCATAAACAACACACGATGATTATGATTAACTGCGATCTGCGATACTGCGATCTGCGATATTGCGATCTGCGATGAATGCGATCACCAATTCCTGCGATGATACATCTTAAACGACGCAATCCTCGACACTGCAATGCGAGTCGCAGAAATCACTCATCGCAAAAGTTTCTCGGAACAGCGTTCAAGGAAAGCTGTCTGCAAACCAAATTGAGCGCGCACCTAAGAAGAATTTAATGATTGTACGCCAAAGTATCCGAGAAGGATTGTGTTGTGTTTTTCGAAGAGTCAGTTCATTATGAGTGTCATGATTATGCATTCATTAGAGCTTAAAGCTTTCATGTCAATCTTTTCGTCGTTACTCTTTTCCTTTGCGTAAACTGTAAGACAACAACTAATATAAATCAATGTGTAGGAAACATCTAAGGAAAATGGGAAAGCGTTAATACTCGGAGAACAGAGAAGAAATGCCTTTGCAAACGGATGCTGCATGCAGCAGGACCGCGGACTCCAGATTATCACTCAACAGAGACTGATGGAAATAGACTATCCAAGACTCAGAGTCAAAGGCGCACAAAAGCAGCATGTTCACAAAAGATCCTGAAGCTTAGACTGGGTAAAGCAAAAAGAAAAATGCTAAAGAGGGAAAACGCACCAGAAAAGCCTGGAACAAAGAACGGAAGCAGTTTTCATTACAGAAAATTGTTCAGAGAGCAAAGTCCCTAACTTGCTCAGTCATTCACCAGGCCGGAAACTGAAATAGCAACAGCACAATCAGTTTGAGAGAAACTTGGGATATTACCAAATATACGCACAGCGAATACACCAAGCCAGAGGAAAATATCTTCCAGTCTGCCAGAAAGCGGTGCCAGCTCTTGTTGTTTCTATTTTCGTAACTCAAACGAAAGAAGAAGACAACCAGCCGACTCTTCCCAGGCGAATGTTGCATTGCTTACAGCACTAAGGAGCAAATACAGAAACGGTTAGAAATTAGATTCAATTTTTAGAAATAATTTGCTTTAGTAGAAGGGCGGTCATTTGAAACCGTGTCCTAAATTTATGTAATTAAGATTAATTAGTTAGCAGTATTTAAACCCTTCTCAGACATTTAGAGAAGGGTCCGGAAATTTGTCAAAAAACTTGTCCTCAGAACATGCACTTTTTCACCCTCGGAGGGGGTTTTTGGTGAATGGACGGATCGAGATTTATCAATGTTTGCATTTAATGTCTGCTACTGATGTTGCACTTTTGTACTCTTAGTAGATGTTAGAACAAGTAGAGATAAATCGTTATTGCTTGAAGCTTATGAGTGGAACCAGTCATAAATGGTACTTTTATCTCTTGACCTGTTTCTATTCATATTCTTAAAGTGATATGCAGTTTCAGTTGTTGATATGTTAATGCATGAATGTGTGGGTTACCATTTGGCACTTCTGTACGGTGGAGTCATTTATTTGTGCTTGATATATGAATAACTTATTATGCGATATGTTTTTCACAACTGTTTTGCCTAACTTTTTATGCAGAATGGTTTATCTTAATTGATTTCTATTCTTATGATAGCTGAATGATCTTTATTACCAGTTATTGTTTGAAATCTTTTTAGATCGCATAATAGAAGAAATACACCCCGGGTTAGTGTAGATTAGATGTGTTGTTTTTCCTTTATTAGATTACAATAGCATAGAGTTAGCTTAGAATTTTGAATTAAATTAGCTTAAAACACTCCTAGATCAGCATCATTCGACTCTACACACACACACACCCCTTAGATTGGGAAACTGGTCCCATTATCCCCAGTCGGACCCGCTATACCAAACGGATAAGGAGCTGCCAACCAAGGTCCGGACCGGGTGGGTATCCCCCTTGTTGTCGACCCGATTTTCGGGGCTTCAACAGGAAGATATCTTTTCTATCATAAAGGTACGGGCTCCCCAGAACTATGCCACAGATATCTAATGGCACAACATCAAGCTCCACTTCATCTATGAAATTTGCAGTAATAGCAAATCTCAGTTTACACTTTCTAATGACCTAGAAGTGTGCATTGTCACACACCCATGAAAGTGGATATGTTTTATGATGTGGAACGGTTTCTAATTTTAAAATTTTGAAAATGTTTTCAGATATAAGATTGGCTTGAGAGCCACTATTGAAAAGTGTATCAATCTTGTTGTTTTTTTATATCACCCTTATGTGAAAGAGTTCTATTATCCTCTTTTCGTTTGGAATTTCATTTTGTGAGTTTGAAGAACTAGTGCTAGCAATGGATTCTTTTCCTTTTAACCCCATGGCTATGAGTTTAGTTTCATCACCTGAATCGGATCCCAAATCCTATTTAGTGGTTACATTTTTTTTTTGTTTTCCCTTGTTGTTGTTTTTACTTGGTCTCATTTCAGGATGAAGCTTCCAACAATGAGCTTCATCGTGACCCTCTCTAGAACAATGTTTGCATGTAATTTTCTCTCCTTTTTTGATAGATGGATTTTTCTTTGCCTTCCCTTTGAAAGCCTTTTTCCTTTCCTTTACTCTTAAATGGATTTTTACTACCTTCTTCTCGGGTGTTTTTGCCTCTTGCCTCAAGATGAGTGGTTTGAACACACACACATAATATAGATTATTGGGATTAAACATTAAGACAGTATGCCTAAGGTAAATATGTAAACCTCCTATGTACTTCAACAATGTGTCCTATGATTGCAAATCTACACCTAACATCAAAGACCTTTTTCTGATTTCTTGGGTGTAATCTTGCACATTTTGACCTTTAAGTTGTCTAAATTTCAGCCAATTCATGATGGCTTTTTGCATATAAGCTAGAGGGTATAATTTCCTTTTTATTGCAGCAAAGAAATCATTCCAACAAATTTATATATTATTGTGTTTTTTAATCTCCTCTTGGGTCTTTGATTCCCACCATACTAGTGTTTCACCCTCCATTCTCAAGGAAGCTAAAGGAATCCTTATGTCATCCTCTTGAAGGTTTTGAATCTTGCAATAGACCTCCAACTGACGAGTCCAATTATCAAGCTTCTCTACATTCACTTCACCTTTATACATAGGAAACTCAAATTTAACATCAATTTTTTAAAAAAGGTGATTTACTAGTTCCTTTGAAGTATGATGATGAATATGAGTAAGGGTTGTGTTAGTGGAAGAGGGTGAAGATTCGAAGAAGAATATGAATAAGATAGTGGAGAGGGTGGAAGTTTGTCTCCATTTCCATTACCTCCTCCTGAAGAGCCTTCTCCTTTGGGAGGTTTGGAACTTTCCCCTTGCAACCTAGTATTCCTCTCTTTATAGAGGACCTTTACCATCTCTGTCATATCAAAGAAAGACTTTCTAAAGGTATTTTCATCTTCTGTCATGTTTGTAGGTTCTCCTTCATGAGACATGATCTTTGGAGTCTCAACTGCAACTTGAGGTTGAACTAGTGTTGGAGATTGTGGAAACCTTGCTCTCCTTCCCCTTGACCCAACTCCAGGGCTTCCAACTAGCTTTCCTTCTCCTCTTTTGAGTTTTAACCTTGTAACCATGACATAAACTTGCAAACAATTAAATCCTTCTTTCACAAATCAAACCTAGTGCTCTGATACAAAAATGATCTGATTTAGAATATTAGATTGTTGTGTTAAGATCCTCCTCAGATTAGAAGCAAAATGTTTTCATTGTGCTTAAGGATTCATAAATTTTTGCAAGTGAAATGAAGATTTTTTATGTTAGTTTTATGAGCAATTTAACATAAATAAGAGACTAAACGGCAGCATAAACATGTATAGAACAGCATCAAAAACACATTACAATAGGAAAATGATAAAGGATTTCACCCCTCCTAGGCTACATCTCCTTGTTCCAGCTTCCAATGGCTTGGGCCTCTCGATTATGCCCAAAAGTGTAAAAATATGTGTTTACAATGCTCAAATACTTCTGAAACCTACTCCCATCAATTCAGAATGTCCAAAAATGGCTATCTAGCCTCTTTTTGCATCCAATTTGGTGGAAAACTAAAGAAGTTATGACCTCTCCTAGGTTTCCACTATTCGCTCCACAAATTGCTCCAAATCTAGCATGATCCTACAAATTAGCTCCAAAAAGTGCTAACTGATGAAAATTTCGCCGTGCAGTGGTCCATAATCTGTCGGCACCGACTCTCCCATTACAAATTGCAATCAGCGAGAACCAGTGGGCTTTTGGTTTGTGAATGCGGCGGGCGATGTACGATTACAATATGGCAAACCTGACGAAACTATTAACCAGAACTCATAGTTTTATCGCATTCGGGATCCTTTCACAATTCGCAATCAGAGGAGTACCAGTAGTATTATATATGTGGGACTCTATTTTCTCATGTCTGTGATTGCGATTATCGCATCACAACCCTTCCCTAATCGGAGGGCGATTCTTTAATACCTTTTCGCCTGCCCTATTGCGATGTGCGATTGTGATTATTGCATCGCACCCTAGATTTTTCCGGGGCCGATTTTTAATGATGACCCACCTGCAACATGCAATTTGTGAAATGCGGGGGCCAACGACAGCCTGCCACTTGGCGCTTCCCCATTCGCTAAAGAGCCCTACCCCATCATCTTTTCTTGCCATCTGTCCAAGTCAAACCTAAACTTTGACTTGTTCTAACTTCTTCATACGAGCTCGGATTCGAGTGTTATTCACACCGTTGGAATCAATATGACAAGCTCTTCGATCTAAAACTGAGTTTATAGAGATTCTGACACTTTGAGTTTTGAGCCTAATTTTGAACACCTTATCACCAATCTATAGGAAAGGGTAATATATTCTTCAGGGTTCAAAGTTATTCAACAACAACAGCATACAACAATATATATGAGCTCAATATGGCACTTGCAAGAATTGAACCACCCAAAATAAACCTACTTAACAATACTTAAACAACTTTTCAAATTAATATCAACATTTACTATACAACTAACTTATTATATAATATATTTACTCTAAAATAAATGTAATCAAAATTATGTAAATCCACATGAAAATCATCCACAGAAATCAAAATCCCATAACAATTCAAAGTTCACTCCCATGCACTTCTACAAAAACCTAACAATATTTACATTAAAAAAATTGTACAACTCCCATATACATTCAAAAATATTTATTGTCTTCTTAGACATGGTATCCCTTAACACATCATTTACACAAGAATAAAAAATAAAAAATGTAACCCATGTACATTGAAAAATATTTATTATCTTCTTAAACACACTATCCATTAACTCAAATTTGTACTTGTGTACATTTAACAATATTATTGTCTTCTTAAAATGCCACCCCTCAACTCTGATGTTCCTTTGGTTTCCTGTAGTCGTAGTCTAAATTTTTTAAGTTTTGGCCCCTTTTTGTGTATATTTTTAGTCAAATTCGCTCGAAATCCAACGATTATTTGTTGGAAACACAAGTTTGAGCTATAAGTGTGCACAATCCAAGTGTCCTTGGGGATTTCTTGGTCGTTGAACCATTTTATGCTTTTAAAAACGTAGTTTAAAGAAACAAATCTCATTATATAGCCAAAAATGGTTTCATTAGACTCCAACAAAAAATCCAAAACATAGCATAATTAGACTATGCCTTTCCTTTAAATATTCCATAAACATTTATTTTGCCCATACCTCCTCAAATGATGCCCATGTTTTACTATGGCGTTCTTCAATTGTTATGCTCTCTCCATAGTTTTTTATCAAATTACCATTGGATGAAAAAGTATGTCATATTTGTGACACTAAGAGGGTTGAAGATGAAAAACACTCTCTCTTAGATTGTCTAGCTTATACTCAAATTAAATCTAAATTTCAAAATATTTATCACAATACCAACCTTCTTAACCTTTTAACTCAACAAAACCATGGTGATCTTGGAACACTTTTCTTAATGCTTTTTGAGCATTGAAATAAAATTCTAAATAATTATGAGTCATATCTTACCTTCTTAAGGTCCTATAGACCATATTTGGTCTTAGTGGGCATTAATCATCATCATCATCATCATATTGATATTTTTTAATTTCTTTTTAAATAATTTTATAATCTTTATAAAAATTACATTGTTTATAAAAATAATTTTTATATAATATATATTAATGTAAATGTGAAATTAAAAAGTTATTGCTAATATAATAATTATGTTGGGAGGGGAAGACGGAGCTAGATCTATGCACTAGGGTTTCGATCACAAAAATATTTTGTGGGGTCTCGTCTAGTGCGGTTCGCAACCTTGAGCCTGAGAAATTTTGTTGGTGTATATCACTGAATGGAATAAGAGGACATAATATTATCCAAGGTGAAGGCCACCAATTGTTTTGGGTGAGATTGAGGTTTTATAGCCACCGTCCTCCTTGTTAGAGCCTAGATTGACCTCAGGCTGAAGGGAGGTAATTATAGGGTAACCACAAACCAAGATTAACCTGGTAGCTAGCCCTACTAGGTCGGGAGAGGGCTCTCTCCTTGTCAATCTTAGTCGAGATGACTAGATCAAATTTGGATTTTAGGCTAGGTATAGTAGCTCTAGGGTTTTTGATTGATTTTGTTGGTTTTGTTCCTGGATCAAATGGAGCAGGCAACTTTGGGTCTAGGAAATCAAGTCAGGAATGCAGGGTGTTCTATGGGGCGAGGTAGGTAGGTGTTTTAGCACTTGAAATTGGGTGAGATGTTAGGTATAATATTGGTAAGGAGTTGAGGAGGGCATGCAAATATCATGTGTCCTTCTCAAATAGTAGAAAACATCAGAAACTAAACAATTTCCCAAGGCAGAGCACTGTAACCAATGTATTCTACCTATCTATCTTGATATCATTTAGCTAGAAGAATGAATCAGATTGTGGCACACATAACACATGAGAAAAACTAATAACAAAAGAAGAAACTATGCAAAAACACTTTACCACAAGTATCACATAAAAATAGTTGCAAATTCGGGTTTATTTCCTTGCCAAACTGTTGTAAAGATGTATAATGTAGCTCAGAGCATCCAAGAGAGTCCAACCTTTGCTAATGACTGAAAAAATACATAATATAGACAATCAAACACCTATGCTAGCCATCAGGGGTCAAATCCAAGAGATAAGGAACTATTACAACCATTTCCAAACAAGGAGCAGGAATATAGGTAGTGGAACATCTTGCCTCTATAAGCATGGAAACTGATTCATTGACCCCCAAACCACCTCAAAATGATGAATCTACCCTCTAAGGTCATTTAAATATTTCTATAATAACTTTTCAAGTCTACTTTCCAGAACATCTTGAATTTTTCAATTTGGAGTTCATTTGCCCTGTCAAAAGTCCAATCTCCCAAGACTGGTCAAAATGTGCAGAATGAGGCTACCAAAATGCATAGTGCTGTTGCAGTCAAATTTTGAAGGTCTTCCTCAACTCCAAATTGAGCTCATGATAGCTCATTGGAAAGCTCTTTGTGTCTACTTATCATTTGACTCATCAAGCAAGTCATTTGGTCATTCCATCTAGGAGAAAAATTGATTTTACCAAGGTCACTCCAGAGGTGCAGCAACTCTCTTGTAGCAACTGTATTTTTGACATTTCTCTAAAACCATGACACCTGTGTAAAAAGTGAAGGAGGTTTTTCTTCCTTGGCCTATTTTGGACAAAAAAATCTCTCACTTTTTCCAAATTCATTTTGTCTTGCTCAGAAACAAAAACCCTAGGAGAGGGAAATGAGCCTTACCTGAGCACAACTAAAGCACAAACAAGGTGTAAAATGACCCATTGGAACATGAAATAATGATGACAACTCTTTTAATGATGGTACACTCATTCGAATGGTGACATGGACCAATACTTGGAAGAATTTGGAAGGAGTGAAAACAAATCCTAGACCTAATACCTAGTGACCAAATTTTACTTGAAGACTCACTGAAATGATAAAATTTGACCTTAACACCCTAAAATCACTTTGCAAGAGCATGTTTGATCACTGGTGGAAGGCTTCAAAGACTAACACTAACACTCCTCAAGCTACTGCAATTATTCATATTTTTCAAATTATGGTGAGGCGGGACCTGAGCTGCCTGTGGAGGGGGTTTTATTGGTCTATATCTGTTGTTCTAAGCTGGAAAATTAGAGGTCTTTCTTCTGTTGTGTTAGGCGGGGGGGGCTTTAAAAGATTTTTCTGGTCGTGTATTCCCTACAGTTTGATATGTGCCTTCATTGAACTCATGTATGTTATTGATATGGATTATGCAGTTTCATCCCCTTTCCTTGAGTCGTTTCGGGTTGTATTTTCATATCCACATACTTACAATCTCCGCTGCTCACTGATTGACACAGACCCACCTAAAAAAACCCTCTGCTCATTTCATTCTAAGTTAGTGGGAGGATTGCAAGAGTTGGAATAGGGGGAGAGCTTTTATATTTTTATTGAAACCCTTGATGGGAACTCTTTCCTTTCTTGAGATTTCTAGTTCAAATAGTGTGGTGAAGCTCAAACATAATATAGAGAATCAATTAGGTTTTCCTTTCAATATACATTTATTCTTCATGAAGGGAAGCAACTTCATAACTGATCTCAACTACAGGATTATGAAATATTAATAAATTCCACCATCACCTTGACTTTGAGGTTGTGAGGGGGGGCTATGACATCCAGGAATCCTAGAGGTTCAATCTCTTAAAAGGATGCAACATCATCGATATCATACAAATATGCGACTCGAGGTAAATCTAAAGCAGTAGAACTACCTTCATTTCTTCTAGGACCATACATTATCAAAAAGTTGGAACCAATGCCAACATTGGATATCAATAATGAAGAGGTAAATTTTCTCTTCTCTGAACTCCAATTTGCAGCCATTATCTGTAGATTTAATGGTTTCTAGCCCAAATGATAATATTTATACCAGTGGGTTTTTTTGACCTGGACCAAAAACTATGACATATATCTTTGCTCTAAATGTTTTTTTGTGGTACAAGTTGCATGTCATGAGGATGCAAAGAAGTACTCAAGGATGGGCCGTGATTTTGGGGTAGTGCCTATCTCTTCATCTCCCCTTGGTTTCTAGAATTTGATTCTTCAACAATGGTAGTAAAAAAATTTCCAGTATGGGCCAGGCTGACAAATATTCCTCTACCTTTTTGGCACCAAAAGGTTATGATGGACATCAAAAATACTCTGGCTCCTTCAAAAATATGGATATTGAAAAAATGGTGAATGGTCTATTCAACTATGCTTGTATCTATGTTGAGGTCGATCTAAGGAAAGGACTCTCTGATCATATTTTATTGAAGCATGGATCCTATCAGTGGATCCAAATCTTGGATTATAAAAACACAATTTTCAAATGTCGTAATTGTTTCCAAACATGACACTTATAGGATTTTTGTCTGTAGATTAAGTAACCACAGAAAAAGAAAAAGGCACAGTATCATAAGACTAAGTGTTGGCAACCCTTTAATCTAACTCTACAGCAACACAAAATGTAGAAATCAAAGATGGGCCACCCAAGCAAGAGGACTTCCGAGGATCCAGTAAATCACATGCAAAATACTAAAGAACTAACCTTGATCTTTAAATCAACACTTACTAAATGAGTGTCCCGTAATGTGGATATTTTGGTTGGCTCAAAGAGAGTCCATTTATTAGAAAAAAATTATTCAGATGAAGAACCCACCCCCCGAAGGTTGTAGGGACAGAGCTAGAAATGGTTCCTATTGATTCATCTTCACGGGATTGTTAGAAGGTCCAAGAATAGAAAGGCAAAAAAGAGAAATTAAATGACTATTATCATTCTTAGTTGATTAGTTTTTTTACATCTACTCTTCATGGATTATGGCCAATGCTAGGGGTTTTGTTTCTTTTCCATAAAAACAACATGCGTGTATGAATTTCTAAACGCTTTGGCATCTACACATGTAATTTTATTAATATTAATGGAATTATATATTTTTTTCATCGGAATTATCTATATATATATATATATATATATATATATATATATATTGTCATTTTAAGTTGACTCGTCATTTTTAAGTTGATCATGCCTAGCCTTGTATTTTTCTTATGACTTCTACAATGTCTCATGTACTTGTATATGAATCTACCTAATATTTTCTACAATTTTTTCATCCCTCAAGGCATCCCCTGTAAGATCCTCCCTTACTCCTCCATGTTTCCCATATGCAATATCCAAAGGTGAAGGTGGCAAATATCCAAAACAATTTTCAAATGGGGACTTATTGTAGAAGTGTGGACTACACTATTATAAGAGTGTCGTATATATACCATATTTTCATCCCAGGTATTTGCATGCTTCTAATTATAACCTATCGAAAGATGCACCAAATTCTTTTTGACTACTTATGTTCTCCCATATGTTTGAAGATGGAACGTTTTAAACCTCTTCAACTTAGTGTTTGTTTTCTCCCATAATGTAGTCCAAAATGCACTGAAAAATATTGTGCCCCTATCTGAAACAATTCTCCTTGGTATCCCAAAGTGCACCCATAACTATCCAAAGAACAAGTTTGTTGCTTCTTTCCCACTAATGGTATTTTTACAGGGCATCAGAACACACATCTTATTGAACTTGTCAACTACCACAAGCAAGTAGTCATGTCCCTTCTCGGTTGTTAGTAAACCTCCCACAAAGTCCATGGAAATGCTTTCCCAAGGACGAGTGGGTATAGGTAAGGGATGATATAGACCATGTGTCTTAATGCTATGCTTGTTAGTACAACAAAGCATGCATTCTCTTATAAACCTAGCTACATATTCTTGCATCTTGGGCCAATACACATACCTCTGCAAGTTGCCATTGTCTTCCCTACACCACAGTGTCCTACAACCTTGGAGGTGTGAGCCTCTCTGATTAGCTGCAAATGCTCACCTACACATGAATTATCTAGCCTATAGAGTAACTCATCTTGGAGATATGAGTCCATAGTTTTTTTGCCATTGTACACATGACTCTAGCTCTGCAACTATTGAAACACCTCCTTGAAGTCCTAATCTTCTAAATATACCTCTTTGTATGCATCATGGGTGAATGGTTCTGTTAGTGTCAGTATTTTCATACTTCTATCAATTATCGAAAATCCTCTTTTCATATCATATTAGGGTCCCATTCTGAAATTTTTGTCATTCCGCTAGGTTGTCATGCAAAACATTGGTCACTTAAGGTTGAATTAGGGTTTCCTTTACTCCTTTTATAAAATTACCCCTTGATGGCTCATTTCAACCTTGTTGAGTATACATTGTCCATAAATTTAATGACATCATGCCATCACATCAGTCATGTCATCTTGATATTCAGTCCTTCAAAGTCTCATTAGGTCTTTTAGGTTTTTCAAGGTTTCATTAGGTCATTTGGGTTTCCAAGGTTCCAATAAAACTCCATTCCATTGCATAAGACTTGCATGTAAAGGGTGATCAAATAACATCTCTTCACCATGTGAAGATGATTTGTAAAGAGAAATGATTATTTTATCATGTAATTTTATGTTCACTATATGTAATAAGTATTGTTCCTAAGCTGCAAACTCAATCTCTATATGCCAACTTCAATAAAGAAAAGTCAAATTCAAAGAGTTCTCAAACACCATCAAAAGATCAATTTGTCAAAGGAAATAGTCAAGTGAAAGGGTAATGTTTCAAAGTTAAGTGAATGCCAAAGGGAGTTATCTTTTCCCAAGGGTGTCCAAGTCATCATTTTCCACAAGCACTAAACCTTAATTTCCTCTCCCACTGAACTAGGATTGGCTATGGAATCAGAGACATATGAGTAGAGGAAGCCTAAGGGAGGTAATTTTAGCAAGTAGGAGGCCATTCCAACTCATAAACATCATGTCTCCATCATTTTTCAAGAAGTCATTCCAAGGGAAAAACCATTTGCCACAAATAGGGCCAATTTTGCTTCAAAGTATGTTTCCAACCAAACAGAGATGAATTTTACAAACATGAGAGAGGTTTTTGTCTATCGTAGGCAAATCATGAAAAACCTCCTTCAGTTTTTACACAGGTGTCATAGTTTTCGATAAATATCAAAAATACAGTTTCTATAAGAGAGTTGTTGCACTTCTAGAGCGACCTTGGGAAAATCATTTTGTCTCCTAGCTGGAGTGTCAAAATGACTTTCTTGATGAGTCAAATAATAACTAGGTGGAAATATATTTCCAATGAGCTATCATGAGCTCAATTTGGAGTTGAGTAAGACCTCCAAAAGTTTTCTGCAAGAGAACATTTCATTTTTTCAACCTCATTCTGCACTTTTTTACCAGTCTTGGGAGAATCAACTTTTGGAGGGTCAAATCAAGTCCATTTTGGAAACTAGACAGGACAAGCTTTCCAATGAGCTATCATGGGCTCAATTTGGACACCAAGAAGGCAGTGAAAATCAACCTACAAGTTGGAGGGTGCATTCTAAACTTGGAAGGCGCAGTTAGAAACCAGAGGGCACGTTAAGAACTGGTGTTGCACATTTGCCAGGAAAACCAGTGTATTTTCTAAGGGCGCTTCGCTCCTGTAAGTGGAGGGTGCATTTGACATTTGTGTTGTGCCTTTGCCCGAGAACAACTAGAAGTTGCCCAAAGCGCCCTACATTGCTCCAAACATCAAAATTTGCCACCAAGGTGCTCCAGCAAGCAAGTAGGTCTAAATTACATTGTTCCTCTCCTTCATAATTGATTTTTATGATGTTTCATTTATTTTGGAGTCATACTAATTTTAAAACCCTAGTAACCTAATTCCACTCGTAAAACTCATTTCGTAGCACCCCACTACCATTCCAACATTTAATAACTACCCCTGTCACCTCCCCATTCCCATCTCCTCAATTCCCTCACATCCTTCCATACTCCCACTGCCTACATTCCATTTCATCATTTCCCTAGGGTTTGACTCCAATAACCCATGGCTGAAAAAGAAAACAGAGGTTAGAGTGAGGAAGAAAGACAGGAGAGAAGGTTATCTAAGAAAGGAGCAAGAATTATTAGACATGAGCCAACCAACACTAGAGAACTCATGCCATCTCCCATCACTGTGACAAGATTTAAACATATGGGTTGTTTTGAGTTTTGTGAGAAAGTGGAAAGGATCTAGCATCATGCCGTGTTGACCAGATTATTCATCACCAACTTCCATGACAACCAGGTAACCCTTGCTGGTGTCAACTTCACTATATCTCCTGTTATCATATCAAAAGCCTCTGGGATCCCAAATGTTGGGGAAAAATGGTTTAAACAAGGAGAATTTGATCATTTTTATTATGAGCCATATCTTAAACCAAGATACAAGAATGAGAGAAAGAGGATTTTTTCTTTCTCTTACCTTTTAGATAGATATATTCCCATGATTAAAATCATCATGAAGTACTTCACATGTGAGGGTTGGTTTTCCAGGCTCTATTCCTATCATATTCGGCTACTCATGCATTTCACAAGAGTCAAAATGCTCAATCTGCCCTACTATCCTTACCGGGACATTAACAAGATGTCATTCATTGCTCAAAGGAAATACTATGATCATCAAATGAAAAGCATCTTTCACCATTGCCTCATCAAGATGATAGTCCTACACCACCTTGATCATCTTAACATTTCTTGGATCACTTTCATATCTAATGAGATTTTCACAGTCCCACCTATTCAACATGGCCAAGAAGCACCTTCATATTCTCATCCATCCACCTCCATTCCTCCACCTTAGCCCATACATCATCCATCTTCCTCTGATGAGTCAGCCACACCATCACCTTCATCATCACCATCTCATGAGCTTATTCATTCACCTGGAAGATATGAAGGTAGTGACCAACAACACATTAAGCATGGTGAGAGCAACAAGCATAAAGGAGCTGGTCTAGTTACCTTGACACATACCTATCAGAGAGGGCATAGGAAATTTTTTGCCCATAGATTGTTGGAGGGGCCTTGCCTTCTTCATCGGCAAAGTAGGTACAGAAGGGTAAGGAAAAGGTTATAGAGACAGAGATCCAGCAGCAGGAGGAAGACCTCCATGAGATACAACATGATTTTTAGTTAGTTGATCCAAATGAACATGATGTCAGTGAGATCACAGCCATTGTCATCAAGGAGAATAATGCACTCATAGGAGAGCTCCTGGTCAACTTGCAAAGGGCCAAATACATTATCTCATACTATGAGTAGGAGAACAGGCAATTTGAGGTCAAAAATGAGCTCATGGGGATTCAGCTCATCAAAGCAAATAGAGAGATTGGAAAGGCTAAGGCCTTACTTGATGAGGCATATGGGCAATATGGTGAACATCTTTATGAACAGGTGCCAAGAAGAATGCCAAGGACTAAAGGCATAAAGAGAGCTTTGGAGCTAGAAAGGCAAAATGAGGCATAACTAGCCAATGAGCTCACCCTAAATGAGAAATTCACCAAAATGGTGAATAAGAACTGGGAACATTGGCTCGAGAGGGTGAACACCAATCAAGAGGGCCTCTTAGACAAGGCCAAAATGGATATTCATATTTAGAGAAGGATGGCTAAGTACTATGCCATGAGAAACAAAATTGCAAGAGCCAAGCTTAAAAGAGCTCATGAAAAAATTGAAGCCTTGACCAAGCAAGAGGAGAAAAGAAGGCTAGATATTCTTTCTAAGGCATCAATCCATGCCTCAAACATATTATCAACCATCAGCCCACCAATTTTGACAATTTCTTAACAAATTTTGCAAGTTTTGATTTTCTGTGTTTTTTAAAGCATTTTCAACACAATCAATATGTCAAATGCACAGCACCTAGGGTGCTGCACTATTTTTTGAGGCATCTGATGGATAAAAGACCAGTATTTTTGGATTCAGAATGATGAGGACATGCACCCTGTGCATTTTCGAAGCATTTGA
Source organism: Pinus tabuliformis (assembly GCA_031772625.1). Taxonomy (NCBI): domain Eukaryota; kingdom Viridiplantae; phylum Streptophyta; class Pinopsida; order Pinales; family Pinaceae; genus Pinus; species Pinus tabuliformis. Next base: position 341,029,259 of record CM062816.1, read on the forward strand.
AGGAAAGATGGTCAGCCAAAATGGTCAAAAACCATCAAAAATCCACATTTCTGCCTCTTTTTTGGCCTGGTCATTGTGCCTTTACCAGTATTGGGATATTGGAATTTTGACAAGGAAAATGACCTCCAAATTTAAAACTGAAGGTAAATCTGGAAATTAGACTCAAAGGGCTTTCCAACAAGCTACATTGGAGCAAATTTGGACACCGATAAGGCACCCAAAAGTAGCTTTGAAGTTGGAGGGCGCGTTTGACAAAGGAAGGGTGTGTTTGATAGTCTTCTCCAATTTTCACTGTTTCTCTCCAAATTTACTTTCACCTTTGGGAAATTGATGTTTTACTCATGTAATTGATCAAGATGATGTAATTATTATGTTTTTTACTGTTATCTAGGGTAAATACATCAGTCAAATGGCCTACATGGCATGTAATGAATCAGTTTGCTAGAGTTAGGGATGAGTCACTTTGACCACCCTACACTCTAGCTATCAGTTCAGTTTTTCTTGCAACTACTCCTCCTCTCATGGATTCGACCCCTGAGGCTAGGATGAGTTGGTTTGAGGCCTATATTATGTATTTTATTAGTCATTTTATAGGTTGGAATCAATTGGATGTTTGGCTATTGATCAAAAACACTAGTGTAATCAGTATTTGGTAGAATTTAATGAATGAGTTGCAGCTATTTTGGTGGAATACCTGTGGTGTCGAATTTTGACTTAGTTTCTTCTTATGTTGCATACGTTTGAATTTTTTTTACTCTCATATTTCACTTCACTTCTATGATATGTTGATTTTCAAGTTGATGAGCAGAATACATTTTATATGCTCTGTTTTGGGGAAAACTACATAGTCTTTCCAGTTTCTTCATTTAAGAAAGAATAAATGCTTGTCTTTCTCTTTATAGCACTTCACCTCTCTTATCCATCTCACTGCAGAACCTTAAAGTGTTTGAGTTCCTACCTACCTTGCTCCATCAGATGTTTGCAATTATACCCTCATTTTCCCTGACCTAGTCTTTTTGACCTAATCCTCTTCCAACAAACCCCACCAAATCAAATCAAACACCCTCTGCAATTTACATCTAACCTAAAACCCTAACCTATCCATCCCTCTTGTTTGTGATCCTTTGGAGAGAGCCCTCTCCGGCTTGGTAGGGCTAGCTACCAAGTCAAAATATTGGTCTGTGGTTACCTCAGCCTTGGAGATTCGGAGGAGTGATAACAGGTTCCATGTACGTCAGCGTTATCAAAGCTATGATCTTTGGTATGGGTGGGCTTGAAATCATGTCGACCAACTTATTTGTGTTTCCCTTCTTATACTTGATCATTTAATGAATTTATTGTAGAAACTTGGTCCACTTTAATGCTTAGTCTGTTGTAGCTTACTTTGGGCCTATAAGCGCTATAGTGGTTGGTGATCTGTGTGGATTACTTGTTCTTGACTAATATTCTTCTTCAACTTCTCAAAGGCCCTCTATTTATTATTTCCCCACTGGAAACTCTTTCCACTTACTATTATGGCATGCATTAGTATTGTTATCACTAAAAATGAGGCTATGAATTTTCTCAAGTTGTGTGTTGCCCCAACGAAACTCCAAACCTTAGAAACATTAGTAGGCATCAATCATTTCATGATGGTCTCCTTTTTGCAAGTTCAATTTTGATCTCTCCTCCACCTATCACATGCCCCAAATACACGAAAGACTACTGTGTAAACTCGCACTCCTTGAGATTTTCTAGCAACTGGTGCTTCTTTAATGTCTCCAGCACCTGCGTCAAATGTGAGATGTGCTCCTCCCGGGTAGCATTGTATACTAGTATATCATCCAAATAGATAATAACAAATGAATCTATAAAAGGGTGTATTGTATCATTCATTCACCTCATAAATGTAACTGGTGCATTACATAAGTTGAATGGCATGACTAACCACTCATACAAACCTTGTTTGGTTTTGAAGGCATTTTTCCAGGTATCTTCTTTTATGACTCGAAATTGGTGATATCTATACTTTAATTCCAGCTTGGTGAAGTGTTTCACTTGCTATAAATAATCCAATGGATCATCTATCATGGACAAGGGCTACCTATTCTTGAGCATGATTTTTTTTAATGCCCTATATCAATACACATCTGCCAAATCCCATCCTTATTTGGTACAATGATGATGGGTGACCCACATGGTAATGTACTTGATCGAATGCAACCGTTTTTCAGTATTTTTTGCAATTGTTTCTTCACCTCACTTGCTTCTATAATAAATTTCCTATACAACCCATTTTTGGCAATGGGGAGTGCAATAATAGCTAGATATCATGCTCCACTTCCCTCTTGGGTGGTAACCCTTTAGGATCCCAAAACACATCGCTATATGTTTGTAGAAACTCTTCTGATTGTTTTTTCTATTTCTTAGTACACCCCTTCAGGTATGCCTCTACTCTTACTCTTTTATAGCTTGATTCTCTCTTCAATACAGTAAAACATACTTCTTGCTGGAATTAATCAATTTCTTGGCTTGGTTGGCACTTACCAACGAAATTTTCAACTTGCCTTTGTACACGTTGATGGTGAACAATTTTCCATCCTCAACGAGTTGATATTGGTTTGATTTCTACATGAAAATTTCATCTCGCATGTACATGTAGGGACTTCCAAACACCTTTTCACATACATCAAGGGGAATCACATCTAGCTCTACTTCGTAAATAACATCAACTCTAATAGAAAATCTAATTTTGTATTGTTTTTTTGCCTTCAACTATGCATCCTTATGTACCCATCCCAATGGATATGGGCTTCGATGATCACAAACTTCCAATCCCAATTTGTTGACTAGCATTATTTCAATGAGATTCACCTACAATCCTGAGTCAAACAGGGCATCGATCTTGGTCTTCTTGAGTTGTATCTTTATGTGGAAGATTTTGGTCATTTATTTCTCTTCATATTGTTGGATGCTACTTAGATTCATCTCCTTATGCACTGACGTACAAATGATCTTCTCATCCACACTTGAGTTGCTTTCAACCTAATTACTTGAATCGATGGCCATGAGAATCTTCTTTTTGTTATCTTTAATTTTGTTCTTTGGGTTAAGCTCTATATGCAACTACCAACACTTCTCCTTTATATGATTGTCATGTTGTAGTGATTGGTTGCATATTTTCAATGGTATGTTGTGGTTTTCGTCTTTTCATATTTCCCCCTTTCTACTTCTTCATCCCCTCCTTAGAAGAATCATGTTTCTCCTTCTTTGATCCACTTGATTTCCCTTTCTTCATAACTATGTTCTCTAGGTATTGTGCATGTACACAAGCCTTATCCACCGATTTGTGCTTAAACAACATCACTTGATTACACATATGCTTGTGTAGAACCCCTAGATACTTGAGGAGTACATTTGGGTTATTTGGGGAGATACCCACGTTATGGCATCTTCCTAAATTATGTGATGTACTCTTATACACTCTATCCCTACTTTTTCCTGAAGCAGTGCCACCGGATCCACTGATCCTCTACATGCCCTATAGAGTAAAATTGTGAATTTATGAGGGTTTTTCATTCCTCCCACTTAGACACTAGAGGATCTCCCTCCAACCTCAAGGTCTTAGTGTGGCTTTCCCACCAATCAGGGCATGGCCCTCTAATTTCAGTCATGTAAATGAAATCTTTTGTTCTTCCTCAATATGATAGACACTGAAATACACTTATAATTGATAAAATTAGTGATATAGCTTTAGATAATTTATCTCACCTTAATATGGCTTGATATAAACCTTCGCTTCCATTTTGAACAAGGATTGTGAATGGTTCATGACACTCGAACTAGGTTGATCTCTTTCAGGTCATTTCTTGGCATGGTCCTCCATTTCTTCTCGATCTCCTGATATCCCTTCTGATTTGTCCTCTACATTAGAAATCCAAATTTCTTTAAGTATCCCAAGCTTATTATTCAAGGCCAATATTAGGACATTCAACTTATGAATTATATCAGCAACTTGTGCTTCCAGCCATAAAAACCTCTCCTCCGTAGGATTGGGAGGGTTATTCACAGCTTCATCGGCTATGATCAAGGTTTTATGACTTTTGGCTTAGCTAATCTATATCCCCTACAAATACCCACATTATACCCAAACAATATTTCTTTCGTACCAATATGATCCATAAATTGTTGAGGATATTCCACTAGACAGTTTGCCACAACATATCTAATAAAACAATATTTAAAATTTTGAAATCTCCATTATTAGGGTTTTATTTATCTTTAGAATTTGGATTTATATATTGCTATTAATTATGTATGCTTGAAAACTAAAATCATGTATATAATATATAATAGTTAAATAAAAACTCACTAACTATGATTTCACACTAGATATAACCTAGGAAACCCTTTTGGGAGAAAACCCAACTAGAAGGTGAGGTCGCTCTGCTTTCTTTCTTTGAATGGAAAATGGTTGTGAGTACAAAGAAGTAAGGCCAGTGGTATGTGGGCTGATACAATTTAAAAATCCTCTCTGTGTGCTCTCTCCCTATCCCTTTCGACTATTTTTTTTGTCTATTGAATAAAATTCACTTGAAAATAATGGAACTCAAGTCCTACTGGCCTTATTATAACAAAACCCGATAGCCTACTAGTGGTTAGGTTGACTACCTCAACTCTTAACTAGAGTTACAATATCAAATATTCTATATTTTTCTTCATGATAATCACATGGCTATCCCCTTTTCCATGAATAATGGGCAATGATGTGGCATTCTCTCAAATTATGGTGGTGAAAATCAGGAGGTCAACTTCCAAGTGGCTTAACTTTTGCATACAAAGTTTGATTGAGGCGATTGTTATGTTGTTAGAAATGTCCTTGTGTTTATAATATGAAGCAAATGTTTTGCCATAATATAGCAAAGTTTTACCTTTGGAAATGTTTATCCTCCATAAGAAATTGAAACATATTAAATGGTGGCTAAAAGGATGGAAAAATGAATAATTCAAGGATATTCTAGAGGATAAGAGGAAGTTGGAACTAAAAAGGGAAGAGATACAGCATGAAGCAATTTTGGAGTGCAGAATAAACTCTATAATTAATGTAGAATTTGATATATTAAGTGAACTAGAATAACAAAGAAAACAAGAATATATCCTTTGGAGACAGAAGTTAAGATTCAATGGTTGAAAGAAGGGGAGAGAAACACAACATTTTCCACAAATCAACGCTACAACATCATCACAATAATAAAACAACATTGATATTAGATCCAAAAGGAAAAAATCTTGAGACCCTCCTAGAAATCTCAATGGAATTATCACATTTCTTTTAGGATATCCTTTTGGAACCACCAATTAATAGAACTAGGGAAATGTAGCAGATAATTAGGGGTATCCTGTTAGGTCCCTATAATATTAATGTAGCCCATATATTATTATTATTATTATTATTATTATTAGTTCCCGTAGAAGCTCACCATTGTTATTTTTGTGCCCTTACATTATTATTATTATGTAGGCCCTAATTATATTTTGACCTTTTAGACACCTTTATATATCAAGGAGGTATTGTCATTTGAATCATTCAAGAATTGTTCATTTATGTGATGTAAAGGGAGGTTTTCCCCTCTAAGTGGCTTATTATCAAGTCGTTGATCTATATTTTCTTATGTTTTTGTGTTTATTTGATTTGGATACATAACATTTGGTATCAGAGCTCTTTACCCTTGGTTTTGTTTCTTCAAACAGATCATCATGGAATTTTCACTATATTTTTCTGTGTGTGAAGCTTCAAACTCTAAAATTGTTACCACGTGAAGGAGAAATCTTGATGAACATCCAATTACAATTTTAGACCTTGGTTCACTATATTCTTGGAGATATTTTCCAAGGAAGTTAGGGTTTCTACTTGCTCCAAAATTTAGTCTCAAACAAGTGTCCCGAGGAAAATCATCATAACTTTCTCTTCAATCATTAGATTTGAATTTTGTAAAAAATTGAATGAAATTCCACTAACTTTAGTTTTTAGGATATGATTTTTAGGTTTGAAGGTTAAAAACAGCGACACATGGCATCCCATACAAGTCTGATATACTGAACCATTCCATAATCAAGAAATCATGGGAAATTTGGCATAACTTTATCTTGAAGAATCTAATCTCAGTCTAACTAGTGGGGTTGGAAATAAGACATAGATGAATAATCATAGGATGCAATTTCGTACCTTGTGAGGCTGAAATCATAGAGATACAACAGTTTCAAGGTCAGCCTATTTAACAAGCTCTAAATCAATCTCTAAAAGGTGTGCATTTTTAAATTTGCATAACTTTTGTTTGAAAAATCAATTTGAAGTGATTCAAAAGGCATAGTGAAGCATAGATAGCATTAATTGGTTCCAAAATCCTTCCCAAGCAAAAAAATTCTACACCCATTAAGCCCTTAGAAAACTTTACTATGGCGCATGAAGAACAGGAAGAAATGCAACATGATATATCAAATTTGTGAGTACAAGTGGAACAATTCACTCTCACAAAGAGAAGCCAAAAATGAATTTGAAGCGATGACTGTTAAGATGGATGGTTTAAAATAAAAAATAAAAGGGGACATGGACAATTTAAAAGCAGTGATCCATAAACTTCCATGGATATTCCATTTGACAATTCGTCAGAACAGATCTAATAAAATTATATTTAGAATCTAAAATTATACGCTATTACAGTTTATTAGATTTCTAGATATGTAGATTTACTATTAATAGTGCATGCATGCAAATTAAAATTATGCAAAAAATAGAGAACAAAAAAATAAAATCTCGCACACATAATTTACATAAGATATGCTCTGGGAAACCCTTTCGGCTGAAAAACCAAGCTGGAAGGTGAGGTTGCTCGGCTCTTTTTCTCTACAGGAAAATATGGCTGAGGGTACAATGAAGTATGGATTGTGATCCACCAGCTGCTACAATGCATGAATCCTATTTTTGTGCTCTATATCCTATTCCTCTTGGATATTGTTTCTCAACTATGGAACAAATTGACTCAAAAGAATGAAACCCATTTTCCTCCTAGTGGCCCAGTTATGACACAACTTGATAGCCTACTAGTAGTTAGGTTTGACTACCTCAACTCTTAACCAAAGTTACAATATAGAATATTCTAGAGTCTTCTACATCATAATCATGTGGCTCGCCCCTTTTTATGAATAATGGGGGCTGACGTGGCATCCTTTCGAAATATGGTGGTGAAAATAGGAAGGTCAACTTTTGAGTGGCATAACCTTCACGTATGGACTATGATTGACGCAATTATTGCACCATTAGAAAGGTTTTTGTGCTAAAGCGACAAAATTTTACCCCCAAAAAATGTCGTTTGATGCCTCAAAACTCTTCCAAAAGGTTTCAGACCTTTTTTTGCCAAACTGGGTCCCACCGGTAAAAATGGTCCCGTGAGCTAATTCCTCCACATTTTCCACTATGAAAGCATCGAAATGGTTGACAAACAATATAATTAACCAATCTAGATCAAGTAGACATGGAAATTTTGAAGGAAGGTTAGAAAAAGTTTATAGAAGAAAGGATTCCTAGTGGTAATAAGGTATTCCATGAAACCCATGATGAGAAAAAAAGGAATGTGAATCGTGATTTTAGAGACTACAACTTTGAATTAAAGACCAACCACATTCCAAATATTGATATGAGGAAGTTTGATGGCAAGTATCAGATAACATGGATACTACATATGGAGTAGCTCTTTGATCTACATGATTTACACACATAAAATGTATGCATTGCATCTTTATATTTGAAACCCAGTCAATTTGTGTAGTATAGATGGCCTTTTTCTCGTTAATCACTTGTCACTTGGACAATTTTTACGGAGGAATTGATAACACATTATGAGGATACAAAGAGAAATACCTTCTTTAGCCAATTGATAAATCTCAAACAAAGGGGTACAATTATTAAGCACATTAAGAACTTCCAAAGAGTGAATATTAAGGTAAATTATATTCCATAGGAGCATCTGATTGATATCTTCATGGGGACTTTAAATGATAACATCGAACATGAGGTTTGCCTTTGGGAACCTAAGTCATTGGATAATGCATGTGGGGTGGAAATAAATGTTGAGAATTATGGAAACGAGGAGGTCTACCACTCACAATAGATAAACATGGAAGTGTTGCCACTCCTAACCTCCCACGACCTACAAGGTTGACACCACAACAATTGGAGGAAAAAAGAGAAAAATGGTTTTATTATAGTTGTGATATAAAAGACACTAAAGGTCATAAGTGTGTTAAGAATAAATTGTTTTTTGTAGATTGTGAAGAGGAGGAAAAAAGGAACAAGAAACATCAAAAGAAGAAGATATATACCAAGAAACAACCCTAGGGGTTAAAAAATAAGAAATAAAGCCAACCATATCTTGTAATTCATTAGTGAGAATTACCACTCCTCAAACTCTCAAGATAGAATGATATATTAAGAAGAAAAAGACAATAGTGTTTATTGATTCAGGTAGTATTGTGGTGCAGGTAAATTCTCGATCTGGAAAAAGACAATCCATCTAGCCCGAGAGAGTGGATCTAGACACAAACAAACAATCTATGGAAAACATCCTTAAGCTAGAATCAAATAAGAGGGCCTACCTCTTAGAATGTTATTTCGCTTGATGATGATCATGCTTCCTTACTCCTGCTACCTTTCGTTTCCTTCCTTCAAATACCTGAAACAAGCAAAAAAACAACAACAACAAACATGATAGTATACAAATTGCATTCAGCCTACTTAAAAGGTAAAGGAATTTTAAGCCATCAAATGTGAGATAACACTTAATGTAGGAAATCAATCAATAGTTGTATTCATATAAGTTCAGAAAGAGATTACAACCAATGCCTTAACGTTGTCGGTCTCCTCCGACGTATCCAGTTTCCCACACCTCCGCTAGCATCTCATGGATAGCCCCAACAATCAAATTTTTAAGGCTTCTTCCCTTTAGTTCCAAACCAAACCAAACACACTATTCTCCCTCCACAAACATAAGCTAGAAAGCTACAAGCTATAGATATCTTGCTAGTTATTCAAGCTCCAAAAAGACTAAGACCATATTAGCATGGAAAAGGAGGATTTTATATAGCTTGTATGGAGGGGAGATGGTTCCTCTTATCATGGGGGAGGCCTTATCTCTTGGGTTTGTTCCTTCTTAATAGGGGAAAGGAGCCCAAACCGACTTCCTCAGCTCCATCCAACCCAACCATTTACTAAATTTCTGTTACGAAGCTTCTAGACCTGGAAGCTTTGACTCCATATTTAAAAAAAATTCCAAAAGAGGATCAGTGTGACTGAGAAAAGTCTCATTTGCACCATACGGTGCTAGGCTAAGTTTCAGACTCTGCAAATCGACACAAGGAGGAAATGGGTCATTAGCATCGGTCTTGTAAACTGGCGTAAAAGGAAGATTCTTGCGAAATGATGCAAAAGGGAAATGTTCTACTCATGAAGAGGGACATAATGGGAGTCTCTTCATGATGAGATAGTATGTAGGGTTCACTATAGATGTCCTCCAGGATCATGGAACGAGGAGCACAGGGACAGTGACAAAATGTTGTGTAACAGATGCCCCCTAAAGCGTGAAGGCCGAACTAGAGTGAGGGGTGAAATTATTTACAAGTAAATGCAGGGAACCAAAGTCTGTCGTCGGAAAACCTACAGGCAAGCATAGATACATATACATTACTAAAAAATCTGACAAATGAAACATGAATCGTGGTATGGACGCATCCATCTAGAGAATGATCATGTAAATGGATCCAAGGCATGGGCACAGCCATCTAGTAAGGAGGATCATATCGAAACCAAGGTATGGTCACAACCATCCAATAATGAGAAGGATCACATATGATAACTCATGGTATGGTCGCAGCCATCCATCTGAAAGAGACATGTATATGAGCATGATCATGTCACATCACCTTGCAACCTAGACTTTTGTAATCTAAGCCCATGGTCTTGCGCTCCAACACGACCCGATCAAAGTACAAATTCTAACATGTGAATAGATGGGTTGAAGTCGAACATGCTAGAAAGTCACTTGATTACCAATCAATGATGTGAACCATTAACAAGCATGAGAGAAACCACCAATAACAACAATGGCCCTTAAGGTACCAACAGCACAATCCACGAAATGTGAATAAAGGAACTGAATTCGAACACTCATGAATCACCCGATCGAAATCGAATGATGTGAAGTTGTTGTCGAGTGCGAAGAACTTGCCATTAGGGCATGCAAGATCTAAGGTACTAGAAGGGAGTCTCTTGGCCAACTTCTCAGATAATGAGCTGAAGTTGATAGGAAGCAACCGTGTTGAAGGAGGGCCATGATGTATCCCACATCATCGACGCGAGACAAAGGGATACAGAGAATCAAGAATGAGTGTAACTACAAAACGAGAACTCTTGAACATATCAGCGACATGAATCCAGAGTTTGGAAACTTTTGGATCCACAAGATTGAAGGTCATCATGACATGGAAGAGATCAAATGGAAGGAAAAAATGAACAGCCCAACCCAGGAATTTCAATGATGAAGTAAGGATATCCCAACCCAACACAAAGTAGAAAGTGTCATGTTCAAGAGTGAGTTGCCAACACAACTGATAGAATTTCCCATTTTCCCCCACCATTTCTGGCACGTACCCCAATTATTTGTAATCACAAGCTTGAAGGACATAACATGTGCTTGCACTATAAGTCCATCCTTCGGATGAATCCGACCTAGTAAGATTAATGATACCTAGGAAGGAGAAGCTCATGTTCGCCATGGTGATGAATCTAATGTTGTTTAATGTTTTAACGAGTCTGACAAAGGTGTAACTCAGTATCTTTTCATGTTTATAGAGTTTGAAAAAGACACGGAAAATAAAACTCCAAAGGTCCCTTTTCATACTTTTGTGTCTCTCGAGCTCGAAAAGGTAGAAAATGATACTTGAGAGAACAGCTTGACCATTTCAGTCAAGGAGTACCTTTTTCGTAAATAGTTTATCCCAACCTGAAAAAGGGGTAAACGTATACTGGGTAAATGACGTTTCAGAGCCTTAGACGAGTTCAAAACGACAAGAGCTCAGAAATATTTTCGTATTTAAAGAGTCGGAAAAGAGCTTGAAATTGGACCCCCCATTTTTATTCTCTTTAATAAGTTAAAAAGGGAAAAATACTCGGCCATCTTCTCATTTGAGTTTTACGAGTCGAGAAAAGAGCTTAAACGCGACTCCAGTACCATCACCAGTAATCTTTCACTTGTCGATGCACAAGAGGTAAAAGTATTATCCAATTTCTGAGGTAAAATAGATGAAAAATGCTTTTAAAACCCTAAAATTTCATGAAAAATGAATAAAAAGGGGAAAAATAAACAATTTTTACCATTTTACCTTTTTACCTTGTGTGGAGAAATTTTCACCCATTTGTGCCCTAGATTTTCAGGAGTAGATCTAGGAGGCCATTTGATGATCCGTTAGTTGCAGGTAAGAGTTGAGACCCTTAGCTTCATTTTTATGCTTGTTTTTCCTGTTTTTAACCATTTTTTGGATTTTTGGAGGAGATTTTAGCAAAAAAAATTCACCCTCGATCGGTGCGATTTCCAGGCACGGGATCGCACCGATCGAGGGTTATTAACTCAATCAAGTGCGTCGTCAGTGCTACTGTTTTTAAAATAGCCACATCGGCATTGTGAATAGAAAAAAATCGATTTCTTGCCCATTTTCTCTACTTGGAATCCAAATTTCTTTAGCCAAGGATGAATGTTGACTTAATTCTATGGTTTTTGCAAGGAAAACACAGCAAAAAATGGTTGATTGGAGAGACGTGAACATGAGGCAATTGATTCACAGGCATTGGAAGACCAAAATTGTTTAAATTCCCTGAGGAACTGTGGGCTCCTCAAATTCTTCCTCACACCAGGTCTTTGGGCTCAACCCAAGTTGTTGCAATATTTGATCAGTCTTTGGGATGTTAATCGGGAAGTTTTTGTGATCCAAGACCAAGAACTGGAATTGGAAACTTCCGACATCTATTTCATCACTGGACTGTCTCAAAGAGGGGAACCAGTCAATCTATATGGGGCCAGGCCTATTGGGGCAAGTGTGAACATGTTGCTCGCAGAACACTGCCCAGAAGCACTGAAATCAAAGAGCGGAAAGATAGAGATCATGACTGTTCGGGACCTTGTATTGAAAACACTTCTCTTGACCATAAACAGAGTGGCTGGGGCTCAGGCATTGCATGAGTCTAACAAATCCAAGTTCCAATATGTTATAGATTGTACAACACTGCCTATCTTCAACTGGGCGGCAGCCATGAAGGTAAACATGAAGCGCCAGTTATCCAAATCCAAGGCAGGAAACCTAAAGTAGTTCGAATATGGTTCTATTCATGTGACCTTGTTTTTGGAGCGGATCCCACCATTTCACTACCAACTTGTAGAGGTGAACCCGCCATTGCCATGAGACCAACGGATGGTCCGTTGGAGTGAACCGATGCCTAGAATCACTGGGAACCAGCATATGTCATACAAGCCTGCCTTCTTTGTAGAAATTTTGAATAATATGACACTTATTCACAGATATTATCCCGATTATACACTATTGCGGAATACATTCATAATACATAACCTCCTCTAGGTTGATCATCAATTTAGCAGCATTAAAATCAATGAAACATCAATCGCATGCACACATTAACAATGTAACCCGGGGAAAGCATACAACTGAAAACCCCACACTATCTGTATATTATAATGATTGAGAACATGTAACAATACATAGTACAATACTCCTCACAAGTACTCAGTACTATCTCCACCTGTTACACACAAACTAGCTCAGATCTGATGCCTCAAATCTCCTCCACTGTTTGCCTGCCTCCACTACGCAATCCTGCATGAGAATAATGATGAATGGCTGAAGCAAACTCGTATTTCCTTGGCTGAACCACGCAATCCTCATTGGCATTACTCAATCCCACTAATTGTGTAAGATCTCATGCACAACTATAGTCACAACTGATAGCAATCTCAACCTCTAACGCCTGTCTCCACTGAACTGTCCATGCACTGAGTTAACTGATGTATTCTTTAGTTGCTTTATGAGTTAATAATTAGTGAATTAATTCACATCACTCATCACTAGTGTATTTGTAGTTAGACTAAATACAACTAGTTTAAACAAGTCAAACTGAACACAACTCCATCAACTCCACAATCAACTCCACCGAAACTCAACCACATGAGTTCTAACTGAAGTCCTACATGCAATAGCTCAACTGACCCACAAGAAAAGCGTATTTCCTTCTGACAGCTACATGTGCCACATTTGTAGCTCAAACTGAAGCGCTCCAAGAGGATAAGATAATGTTTATAGTCCAAATATTATTATGAGCTAATAATATTCGACTGTTCTATTTTTAGCCTAGTAGTCTAAAAATAGAAACTGCCCATATGTCTAAAAATAGAAGTCCGTCTATTTTTACCAACATGACCAATCATCCACAAATAGCATCCTGCAACTCATAGACCATGATCCATATGTCTAAAAATAGACTTTGCGCCAAAAATAGTCTATGGGCACACTTAGTGAAGGTGACTCCTTTCCACTAAGCTCCATCATCTTGTTGCATTTTCAACACTCCCTCTCAACAAGATATGGATTATCTGCAACCCCTATCCCGCAACTCTGGAATGTTCTACATGCAACACATTTGTCTGGTACACTTGCTCCAACAACACTTGGAACAAAAACACTCCCAACTAACCACTCTGTTGGGCTAGGAACATACTCTGATGTTGAAGCTCTACCTGCTGCTCACAAGTGCTCCCTCTCTAACATCTACGCTAGTGCAACATCTCCATGCATCTCACACCATTGCACACCTCTCTGTGCCACCTAGCACTGTGCAAAACACTTGTGCCTCTCACATTGTTGTAGCCTGCTAGTTATGTGCTGTCCTGGGATTCCCTGCACTGTCGCTCTCTTCGCTGCTCCATCCACATCTGTCTCTACCCAATCAGTCAGTTCCTGCTACTCCACATTAGGGCTCTCGTAGCAAGGTCTCATCCAAGAGGTTGGGTACCTCAAGGATCCTGCCCCTCCTCCTTAGAACGATCAATCCACATCACCCCACCTCCTACCTGGAGGTATCGCTGCATGTGATCCCTTAGCCCACCTGGCTCGAAGTTTCTCCCTACTGTAGGTCTCTACATGAGTAGATGTCTCTACTTGATCTCCTCTCAGCTTCCCTTGTTGTGGCTGCTCCACAACCTCCTGAAGTTGTTGCACCAATCGTGGCTCCTCCACAATCGTCTGAGACTTCTTCTGGCTCTACATGTTGAGAGGTAATATACGCTCCCTCTCAACCACCAAGTCTCCATCAGTTGCCTCGCTGCTCAAGGCTTTGCATGCATCTTGAACCTCAAGAGCATACAGGTTCTTGACCTGTGAACCAATTTGCTTCACCTGTCTATTGATGATGTGTCTAAGGAAAACCTTTCCCTTACTGAAGACTACATCACAGCCTCTGTCTTCCAGCATCGCGATCGACACCAAGTTTCTCTTCAGTCCTGGTATATACTTGACATCGGTCAAGGTAAGGCAAGCTCCATGCTCCCTTTGAAAAATAACTGTGCCTACACCTGATACATTATACTTCTCATCATTACCCATTGCTATGAGTATCTGGAGATCTTTCTCCTCCAAAGTACTGAACAAACTCTTGTCACCGGTCATGTGGAAAGAAGCTCCAATGTCAAGAAACCAACCACTTCCCACCATGGATGAAACCATGCATGTGAAGAGTGTGAAATCCAACTCAAATTGTGAAGCAAGTGCCTCACCTTCAAATCCTTCCCCGAACCCCTTCTTGGACTTCTTCTTTGGGAAATTAGTAGCATAATGGCCCAACTCATGAAAATGAAAGCATCTCACCTTCAACTTGTCAACCTTCTTCCCATCATTGGAAGAACTGGATTCGGAAAGAGAACCCTTCTCCTTCCCCTTCTTTGCTTTGGCAGCCAAAGCACAATTTTCTTCATCATATGCCTTTGATGAAGATCTGTCCCTGGTATTCCTCCTGATCTCCTCTTGCACAAGATCCGACCAAAGTCTCTCCCATCCTGGCAATTTCTCCCAACCATTGACAGAGTCCTGATAGGAATGCCAACTCTTCGGAAGACCAAGGAGAGCCAAGCTCACCAATTCCTCATCATCGACAGTCACCCCCACACTTCCCAACTCATCCCGGCACTGGGTGAACTTCACGAGATACTTGGGCATACTGTCTCCATTCTCACACTTAATGTTTCTGAGTTTATCCTTGAGCACCAACTTCCTCTAGTCGCTCTTGCTTTGGAATAGATCTATCAAAGCTTTCCACATCAAGTATGGAGAAGCCTTTCCATGCAGGCTAGACACAATGTGATCCTTCACGCCCTCCAACAGAATACTTCGACACTTTGTTGTCTTCTTTTGCCAAGCCACAGCTTCAGCAGCATTAGTAGGTTTTGGGACTTCAGCATCTATGAAATCCTTCAACCCATTGTCATCTAACACTGCCTCCATCCTGTCTTTCCATGCAATATAATTTGAGCTGCCCTCAAGGGCATACTCCAATCGCAATCCGTTGAAAGACATTTCAACTTTGACACAAAGAAAACACTGCTGCAAATTCGAATTCCACCAGCTCAAAACTCAACCGCTCATGATCTAAAATTCATGAGAACAAAGTATTTCTTGTACAGAGATTGACTATATGGACTTTTACCAGATATCTCACCTTCCAAAGGAAGGATGAATCCAGAGGCTACCTGGCCTGATTACAGACTCTGCCTGAAGAAATAAAATGTAAACACTTTCTGAGTAATAGATCTGAAGATCAACAGCTCCGATACCATGTAGAAATTTTTTCTACAAATTATCTAGCTCTGATACCATGTAGAAATTTTGAATAATATGACACTTATTCACAGAGATTATCCCGGTTATACACTATTGCGGAATACACGCATAATACATAACCTCCTCTATGTTGATCATCAATTTAGCAGCATTAAAATCAATGAAACATCAATCGCATGCACACATTAACACAGTATGTAACCCGGGGAAAGCATACAGCTGAAAACCCCACACTATCTGTATATTATAATGATTGAGAACATGTAACAATACATAGTACAATACTCCTCACAAGTACTCAGTACTATCTCCACCTGTTACACACAAACTAGCTCAGATCTGATGCCTCAAATCTCCTCCACTGTCTGCCTACCTCCACTGCGCAATCCTGCATGAGAATAATGATGAATGGCTGAAGCAAACTCGTATTTCCTTGGTTGAACCACGCAATCCTCATTGGCATTACTCAATCCCACTAATTGTGCAAGATCTCATGCACAACTATAGTCACAACTGATAGCAATCTCAACCTCTAATGCCTGTCTCCACTGAACTGTCCATGCACTGAGTTAACTGATGTATTCTTAGTTGCTTTATTAGTTAATAATTAGTGAATTAATTCACATCACTCATCACTAGTGTATTTGCAGTTAGACTAAATACAACTAGTTTAACCAAGTCAAACTGAACACAACTCCATCAACTCCACAATTAACTCCACCGAAACTAAACCACATGAGTTCTAACTGAAGTCTTGCATGCAATAGCTCAACTGACCCAAAAGAAAACTGTATTTCCTTCTGACAGCTGCATGTTCCATATCTGTATCTCAAACTGAAGTGCTCCAAGAGGATAAGATAATGTTTATAGTCCAAATATTATTATGAGCTAATAATATTCGACTGTTCTATTTTTAGCATGGCAGCCCAAAAATAGAAACCGCCCATATGTCTAAAAATAGAAGTCCATCTATTTTTACCAACATGACCAATCATCCACAAATAGCATCCTGCAACTCATAGACCATGATCCATATGTCTAAAAATAGACTTTGCGCCAAAAATAGCCTGCGGGCACACTTAGTGAAGGCGACTCCTTTCCACTAAGCTTCATCATCTTGTTGCATTTTCAACATTATTTTTGTGGCTAAGGCGGCAGCTGATCATAGTAGAGGATTGGCCCTATAGTGGTACCGACTTCCGTGGCGATCCAGATATGCTACTCCCAAAGGAAGAAGACTATGATGATAGAAGCAAGCAAAATAATTTTTATTTTTATTTTTTTTTGAAATATATGCGTTCATGACATTTCGATTTTGCAAATGTAGATGTGGGACCAGAGCGACCTGCCGGGATGTCCCCAATTTCCAGGCGCGTTGCTCGACAGTTTGATGTCACTCCTTATCAGGAAGGAGTCGATAATGAGGAGGAAATCGCGCGGAACCTCGAGGGATTGACCAGAGGTATCCTAGAGTATGCCCGGGTGGGTGACATGCCACGCCAGTATCAACGGCACACAGTGGGGGTATCAGACCGGATTCGCCGACTATTGACTCGTGTAGTACGAGCAGTAACGTGCTATCATGAGCACCATGCTGAGTAGTCCATAGGTTTATAATTTTACATTTTTGAGGCCTGCGAGCCACAAATGTACTTGAACACATATATTATTTTTTTGGGTTTTGATGTATGACACTCAAACATTATCGACATATATATATATATATATATATATATATATATATATATATATATATATATATATATATATGCTATTTTTTCTACTTACTATGGTACAAATGTTTTGTTTTTTCACATATTTTGTAAATGTCTATCCAACACATAATTAGCTAATGCATCTGTCAATGTATTCATATGCCTAGGAATATGATGATATGTAATGTAATCAAAATTTCTCTCCAATAGACGAATACGCAAATACATTCTCAATATCTGAGGGTTTCTGATGGAATATTTCCCGTTGAGTTGAAGAACAACAAGTTGTGAATCAAGGTTGACAACCAATTCCCGAATGTCAAGAGAAATGGCTTCTGACAACAATTCGATAACTGCGCTATACTCAGCAATGTTATTAGTTGTTTGACCTAAAAAAATACCTTGAAGATCAATCAACTCACCATGGGGGTCATAAATGGCCCATGTCGTGGATGATAGATTCCAGGTACTACGACAAGCACCATCAACGAAACCGATGTGAGGAGTCACAGACATCTGCAAAGCAGGTGAAAACATAATAAGAAGGAAAGCTACTTGAAAAACAACACACCAAACCACACTACACAAAAATTAAATAACACAATATTGTACAAAAGTAGCCATGCAAGATGACTCGGGCATAGTACTTTTTGAGATAAATCCCATTACGGGGCTTGTCTAAGGGATTTCCCTCATAATCAATTAGCTCATAGGCCCCTTTTTGTAACACACATTTAACAATGTAGGGCCCATGCCACATAGGTTTGAATTTACCTGCCCTCAGCTTATTATTTGCCTGATCATACAATAAAACCCAATCACCCTTAGAAAAAGCATGAGGAGCAACTGACTGATCAAAATGGGACTTAACCCGCTTTTTCTGTGCTTTAATAACTAAAGCAGCAAGATGGCGAGTCTCATATTGTTGTTCTAAATACAAGAGGCGCTCTTCTTGAGGCGAGGTCTCAGGGAGTAGTTTGATGGCTAGATTAAGTGAGGGAATTTCACACTCAATCGGTAAAGTTGCTTCCAGACCATAGACTAGTTGGAAAGGTGTGAATCCAGTTGTCTTTCGTCGACGTTCGGTAAGCCCAAAAAGCTGAAAAGAGCATGAGATGCCAATTTGACTTGTGCATCCGAATGGTGCGCTGAAGCATTGTGACCAAGACTTTGTTCACAGCTTCAACTTGGTCGTTGGCCTGAGGGTAATATAGGGTTGAGCCATCGTGGCACAAGCCCAACATAGAAGTCAGCTCAGCCATCATGTAATCTCAAAAATGGGAGCCATGGTTGGTGACAATGGCCTAAGGCACTCCAAACCTAGAAATAATGTGATTGAATATAAATTGAGCAGTCGTTTTACCATCAGCAGAGTATGTAGGCATTGCTTCAGTGCTTTTGGTGAAATAATCCATGACAATAATAATATAACCATGCCCCTCGGTCGAACGAGGGTTACATGTCATATAGTCAATGCCCCATTTGGCAAAGGGACCAATGGTAATAACGGGGTGAAGGTGAGCGGGTGGGGCGCACATTTTTCGTTGATAAATTTGGCACTCATGGCATTTGCGAACAGCAAGGATGTAATCCTTGAAGATGGAGGGCCAGAAATAACCAGCGCAAAGTATCTTTTGAGCAGTAGCATATCTAGACAGATGACCGCCACATGCGCCAAAATGGAAGTCATTCAAGACTCTCTCAGCCTCCTCGAGAGTTAGACATTGGCGAAGAATTGAATCGACACTGATGCGGTATAAAGTATCTCTAATGATATGGTAAGGTTGGGATTGATGCTGAATGCATCGGCGATCATCCTTGGTCAACGCAGACCAGAAGGTGGATGTCTAGAGATACACGATGATATCACCGTACCAAGGGTCGAGAGTGCTAATCAGAAAAAGAGTCTCATCTGGAAGCTGCTCATCAACACTAGCAGGAAGAGAAGCAGAGGGAAGAGAGAAAATCAACTCAATGAAGACAAGTGATTTCTTATAATTGGCAGTAGTGAACACCAAATTGAAGTCTTGGAGGATGAAAATCCAATTAGAATACTTTCCCCCCAGCAACTGACGAGTCAGGATGTAAGTCATGGGGTTTCACTTGGAAATCATAGTTGTAGTGTGGAGGAGAATGTAATGCTGAAAGCGTTGAACAACCTGAACGGCAGCCAAGGCCAACTTCTCGATGTGAGCATAACGTGTCTCAGTATCGAGGAGATTGAGACTGAGGTATTAAATAACATTTTCATTACCTTCGTCATCGTGCTATACTATGATGCGCGATGGTACTAGATGCTACAGCTAGATAAAGGAAGTAATCGCGATGATAGTTCAGAGGGTGTAGCAAAGGAGCATTAATGAGGAAAACTTTTAAGTCATCGAACGACTTTTGGGCAGCCTCATCCCAAATGAATGGCGTTCCTGATTAAGCAACTGGGTGAACCCTGAAGCTAGCTAAGCATAGTTCGATACAAAACAACGGAGGAAATTTTCTTTTCCTTATAGACTTTGCAGTTGATGCAACAAAGATGGAGGGGGTAAATTAACAATAGCCTCGACTTTAAGAGGATCAAGGCGAATGCCTTCTTTTGAAAAAGTAAAGCCGAGGAGTCGTCTGGATTTGACACAAAAGACACACTTATGCAAATTCAATTGAATGTTGTAGTGTCTACAGCGAAGGAAAATTTGTTATAGATGATCAGGATGATCATGGTGCTTACATGAATGAGCGGGAAGATCATCCAAATAAGGTTGAATGATTTTTTGAATGTCATGGAATGCATAAGACATCACTCTTTGAAATGTAGCCCCAACATTCTTAAGGCCAAAAGGGAGTTTTTTATACGCAAAGGTCCTCCAGGGACAGATAAAGGTTGTCTTATCTTGATCATCCAATGCAATGTTTATTTGGTTGTAACCAGAAAAATCATGCATAAGGGAAAAAATTTCACTCCCATCACGTTCATCAATGATCTGGTCTATGAAAGGAGTGGGATAATTATCCTTAGGACAGGCACGATTGAGATCACGGTAATCAACACAAACGTGAATAGTGCCTTGTTTCTTTGTCACCGGTATGATATTAGACACCCAATCTATAAGAGGGATTGGATAAATAAATCCAGCTTTAAGAAGTTTTTCAACTTCACCTTTGATGGTAGCCACTTTTCTAGGGTGCATTGGATGAAGCCGTTGGCGAATGGGCTTCGCATGAGGGTAAGTCAGAATTTCATGCATGACTATACTTGGGTCAATGCCAGGCATTTCTTCATATGACCATGCAAAAACATCCTAGAATTCTTGGAACAGACGAGTATAGAGCTTGATCTCATTAGGAGAACAAGTTACCCCAATATGGACATTTTCAACAACACCAAGCTTGACAAAAATATCAATCGGCATTGTTTGGGTAATGTTACCCATGTTCCCTTCCAACCAAAATTCATGACTCATGATCGGCGTCTGAAGTGGTTGGGTTGGGAATTGAGAAGAGAACTTCTTAAGACAAGTAGACATGACTGTCGGGCCAGGTAAGAACGAGGAACGATGATGAGTGTCGTTCCATGGCACTTCCTCTAGAGACATAACTTCCATGATACTTTCGATAGAAAGAAAAGTCTCGGCTAAGGGATCGGGGGATTCCGAAGAACCAAGCCATGGGGACTGAGAATAAGTGTCAAGAGATACACTCAAAACAAAATGATCAGAGTATACTGAAGGCGAATCCGAAACAATATCTGCATAATTAATTTCGGCAGGGCTTAACAGCATAACCTTGCCCCATGTATCAACAAGATCTGGCAAGGGAATGACCCAAGGATCAAACTTGACCGATATCATGTTGACAGAGGCAACATGCAGAGGCAGGAGCGGAAAAATACCCATCAAGGTGGGATATTTAAAAAGTCCTGCCCCCACACTCTCATAAGGAGCACTAGTGTGCTTGACATAAGGAACATTGTCATTTGAGGAGGAAGAGACAAAGAAGGATAGTTGGTTGACTGTGACAATCTTCCCTTGATGGGGAAAATGAATCACACAGAAAAGGGAGGAGGCTACAGCATGCATGGCATGGGTCCAACTTTGTCCGAGTAGAAGACTATAGTTTAGATTAGCGTAAACAATATCTACTTCGACATGAACAGTCTTGCCCTCCAAAGTAATGGCAAGGTTAGGGAGAACACCGAATGGTCACGAATCGTGTCTGTCAAAAGCTTCCAAAGAGTTAAGGGATTGGTTTAGAGTAGGAGAACCAATTGCCTTCCAATAAGCGACAGACATGATGCAGGTAGAAGCACCTTCATCGATGACGGTCCTATGAATGGTTTTCTTATTTATGATCACCTAAATGAGAAAGGCAATCTGATGAGTTAAACACAGAACATGGTTTTCCAGCTAAAAACAAATGAGATTTCACCTAAATGAGAAAGGCAATCTGATGAGTTAAACACAGAACATGGTTTTCCAGCTAAAAACAAATGAGATTAGAGTCAGTTGGATCAATACCTCCAATAGCCGATAGTAATGCTTTCCGCTAAGACGACAACTTTGAAGGACCTCGAGGGCATATATAGCTAATGGTGCTTGAGCCAAATCCTCAACAATGTTATAATGTTGAGCGGCTCAAGCATTTGGATTGTACGAGGACTTTCGCAGCACACCTTGAGAAGGTGGTCGAATGGCGGAATCAGGATTAGGTCGCTCTATGTGGAAAGGACCAGAACTTGACAGGATAGAAGATGAAGGGGTTCCTTCTTTCTCTTTCCCTACTATTAGGGTAGGTGTTTGATAATCTTTTGATCTGGTAGCCACATTAATAGACGTAATCATCATGAACACTTGGGAACCTTAGGAAGTGGATGATTGGGGTTGGTCTACCATTTGGGTCTGCTGTGATGGAAAGGGCTCTTTTAGGACAATTGGGGTCCCTTTGAGCAAACGACTAACTTTGGATCGTCTGGGACAATCTTTAGTATAGTGATATTCCTCACATATGAGGCATGGATACTTAGGCTTCTGTTGAGAAGCATCACCAGAAGACGACTTAAGAGGGCCCTGTTTCCGGGCATCGCTTTACCCTTTCCTTTGCCTTTCTTCTAAACCTTTAGAGGATTTGTCCATTGTGGTAGACTGGACAACGTGAACCTCTGAGGTTTTACCAGGACCAGGTGAATTGTGAGAGGAATCATTGGAAGCAGTGGTGGAGACCAACTTTTGTTTGGAAGAAAATTTTGCGAGGGTCTAGGACACTTTACCAATTACTCCATCAACAGGAGGTGTAGTCGGTGACTTGGATTTTTCCAAATCAGATGATGGTCTAGGTGCATCAGGTAACATATCCTATAACGTGCCAAATTGTGAATAGGCGAGGTCTAGATACTGGGCACGCGCGATGTCTTGTTCCTCAATGAGGCATCCACCCATAACAATGTGCTCAGCAATTTTGCTGACGAATGATTTGGTGAACCATTCAGTCAACAACTTATCAGCAATCTCAAACTTGATCAAGCGACACCGATGTCTCCGTTCATGGATGTGATTGAAGATGTGGGTTGCAATGTCTTGCTTGAGTGACGTTAGTAGATGGGTGTCAGTTTCATAGCGAACTGGCAACTAGAAATGTGTGAGAAAGGCCATGGCGAGAGTGTTAAAGTCATGATAGGTACTTCGAGGTAGTTCAATGTACCACTTGGCTGTAGCACCTGTGAGAGTTCATTGGAAAAGCCGAAGACAAATAGATTCATCAACATATGAATTTGAGGAGCACCAGAGGTGATATGTCATCACGTGGGCTTGTGGATCCTCTTTCACTTTTCCTTCAAACTTCGGACAATCGCTCGAAATCTTGGATGGAACTGGAGGCCAGTATGGTGAATGAAGAATAGGATCATTCATGAGTCTAGACACATTTGGAAATTCCAATGTGGCCAAGAACGACAATTGGGTATTGAAAGGCATTTGAGGCCTATAAGTGGGCCCAAACTGCAAATCCATCCCTGTTGGTAAGGATTTTGTCCCCATAGTAGAGGGTTTTGGTCCATGTGGAATTTGATTTTTCTGCCACTGTAGGTTACCTTGCCCGTAAGGAGGATTCTGGCCTTGAAAGCCTTGAAACTGTCCGGCCATAGGCTGTTGATAAGCAACATATGGGTTAAAAGGCTATTGAGCTCGTTGACCTTGGACATATGGATTTTGCACTTGATGGCCCTGGGCATAAATGTTTTGAACCTGTTTCCCCTAGACAAAAGGGTTTTGAACCTGCTGCCCTTGGGCATAAGGATTCTGCACTTGTTGCCCTTGGACATGAGGATTTTGGACCTACTACCCTTGGACATAAGGATTTTGAACCTGTTACCCTTGGACATAAGGATTTTGGTCCTGTTGCTACAGGACTTGACCTTGACCTTTCCCTTGCAAAGGTTGACCCTATTGATATGAGTATAAGGGTTGTCGCGGCCAGGGTTGAACTTGTTCCTGCAAGGGATGACCTTGCAGCTGTAAAGGTTGTCCTTGCAACTGCAGAGGTTGACCTTGCGAGGACATAGGCTGGGAGTATTGCTGAACATACTACATTTGTAGCTGCAAGGTTTGTTGCGACTGCTGTAAGGGTTTCCCCTGTGATTGTTGCAGTTTTCCTTGCTGTTGTACTATCTTCCCTTACTATTGCATGGATGGCCCTTGCTACTGTGAATGTTTCCCTTGTTGCTGCAAAATTTGTCATTGTTGTTGCAAGTGTACTTGTACAGTTCTCGGAGTGACACCTTGAAAGTTCCCAAGCTGGATCTGGACATATCCACTGGGCGCGGCGGATGGACCAGGCTGAACATAAGGTCTAGCTTGAGGGACGTAAGGCAGATTTACCATCGCTTTTGAACCATATGGAACATAAGGAGGTTGGTATTAAATCTGAGCCACATAGGGCTATTGGTACTGGATGTTACTTGACCTAGACGGCCCAACATGGTTCGACTGTTGGTATTGGACATTACTCGATCCAATTGGGACCAGCAGGGTTTGGAATGGCACCATAAGAGGGTTGGTTAATCCCAACCATGTGATTTTGTGAGCCACTCACATTAGTTGTTCCAGACATCATAGAAACATTCGAATTCTGCCCCCAGGAGGTGGCACAACCTATCCACTTACTAGAGGTGTCGAGGAACTGACATGACTCAAAACCGTCAGTTGAACTGGATGGTAACTTGGATTGACGAAAGAAGTGTATTCAGAATAGTAGGTTGTATCGGAACTGAAGTAACTGCAGAATGCACCATTAGCTGAGAGGTCATGTTCTGAATGAATGAACCTGAGGTAGGCATAGCGCCAGACGACCAGATATGGTTTTGATATAATGATGAGGCACTAGGCATACCTGAAACCACCTGAGCTAAGTACACGTAATCACGTGGTAACTCAGGGTAAACACTGGTCAGAATGCTTCCCATGTAAGGGAAACATTTAGGAGGGAAAGGATATTCCTGCCCATTGACAGTGTGTGAGTGTGTGTTCTGAATGAACGGACCTGAGGTAGGCATAGCGCTAGACGACCACATAGTGTTTTTATATAATGATGAGGCACTAGGCATACCTGAAACCAACTTAGTTAAATACACGTAATCACGTGGTAACTCAGGGTAAACACTGGTCGGAATGCTTCCCATGTAAGGGAAACATTTAGGAGGGAAAGGATATTCCTGCCCATCAACAGTGTGTGGAGTGTGTGTTCCGAATGAACGGACCTGAGGTAGGCATAGCGCCAGACGACCAGATAGTGTTTTGATATAATGATGAGGCGCTAGGCATACCTGAAACCAACTGAGATAAATACACATAATCACATGGTAACTCAGGGTAAACACTGGTCAAAATGCTTCCCATGTAAGGGAAACATTTAGGAGGGAAAGGATATTCCTGCCCATCGACAGTGTGTGGAGTGTGTGTATCAGAAATCTCCGAGTGACCTGGAGAGGAGACTTGGATTTTGCCTTCTGATTCCATGGGTGGAAAGAAATGACGACGGAAAAACGAAGATGTTCGAGGGGATAATTCCAAGGGAATACACGTTGATCGTACCACTGTACGGACGTTGTGGTGATATCAAAACATGATCAAACAAAGGATTTGGAGGATAAACAAACAATCCTAGCTGACCTTCGGGATTCAACAGACTCTCGGGAGTCTGGATAGGATTATTTGAAGATTTCAGGCCAGATTCAGGAAGTGAAACAGTATCTGATGAAGGAGGTGGACGAGACGACAAAGGTTGAATACTCAGAACAATTCCAAGTTCAACACCTTGATCCTCAAGTGACTGCGGGAGTTCAGGAAAAGGCTCCTAAGATGATCTTTCAGACAGAGGAGAGGAAGAGGAATTGGGTGAACCTGATGGTTCAACCACGATGACTTTGTCTCAATTAACAAGAAGAGAGAGATGAATTTCAAGGCTATTAATGTGTATTTAAAGGTATACTCATGATGTGGTCCACAAAAAGGCTAACATGAATTTTATGTGATCATGGGCAACAATTTTAAGACGATGAAACAAACTGGTGCTTTTTCATGTTTTAAGAGTCGACAAAAAAGCAAAGATGACTCTATCACTTTCGGTTTGAAACAAGCTCAAAAGGAAAAGTGCTCGGTGATCTTTTGTATTTAGGGAGTCAAAAGACCAAAATGACTGCTCATGATAATCTAGGAAAAAGGATTACCAGGTAACCATGAACTACAGAATACCTCCCGGCGAACCGAGAAGTAGGGCAGGCAATCTCCCCGAATGTTGTGTTCGATGTATCACATTTACAAGGGGGCAGACTCAGCTTCCAACAAATAAAGGATTACAACCTAGTGGGGTCTCCCTTTATATATGTGATGGTACGGGGAGCACAAGTTCATACTAGCGCTGTCTAGTGCCGAAGCGAACGACATCTGCTAGGTTTCAAGACGTCGGAACACGTCTCTAGCCTAGACCTTCTAAATGTGATCGTTAGGTTTCAAATGCGCCTTAGGTTAATTGAATACATTTTAAATTTTATCTTGAAATTATGTTTTAGTTTTGAGGCCTTATCAATGTGACTCAAAAAAACTCCTAATGTAGCTAAATGAGACAAAACCCTTTCAATTCGATGAATGTTTACACTAATGAGAGTAGAGAACACAATCAATGCAACAAACAAGCAACTAAAAGCAAGATGACCTTTTCACTACTTTTGCTTTTCAAAAACAAAATAATGAAAAACTCTTTCCAATTCCTATCTTTCCTATCAAATGCACTTCAAGTAGTCATTCCAACAGTAGAGAAAATTCATTTCTTTTCTAATGAAAATGATGATGCAACTCTAGTCTTCAATGATGCTAGCTAATGTAACATATCGATTCAGCAAACTAGAATTATGTATTTTTCAATGAAATGATAAAATGAATCTTTCAAAAACACTTCAATGAAAATTTTTCAAAACAATCAACTTCAATCAAATGTAAAGCATAAAATAGAATTCTTTCCGAACAAGAGATGCAACAACTCAATCAAGAACAATACGAGCAATGTAATATATGCCCAAAAAGAGACGCTTAATCAAGAGAAGAACAAACGAAACTTTTCAAACTTGTTTAATTGAAATCAAAGTGATAAAAGGACTAAAAACGAAATGTAAGGAGAAGCTAACCAACAACTTGACTTGTTGAGCACACAAATAGTTGAATAGACAATGACCTAGATTCCCTAGGGCCACTAACCATCCAAAGACTCAAAAATCAAGTAAAGAGAAGGCAAACCAAACAAGCACACAAACCAAGCTAATGAAGCTTTCCAGTCAGGGAGAACACAAGCAAAATGAGCTAAGAGGTAGAAAATAAGAGGGCAAGACACACTGGTTATGATCCAAGGGAAACCATGATCTTCACCTACAAGAATCGGCGCGACTGCCTAATCAACAACAAGCGCCACAAGGGGGTACGACGCGTCTGTTTTAGAGCAACTCATGCTGATCGGCGCGATTGCCAGAAAACTAAATGCGCTGATCGGCGCGATTGTCAGAAAATTAAACGCGTTGATCGACGTGATTGTCAGAAAATTAAACGCGCTGACCGAGGATTTCAAGAAAAAAATAAAAATTTTCAAAGGCCAAAACCAGACCTGCCACTGTAAATTTCAGACTCAGAGTAGTAAACCAGGCAAAGCAGAGAGAACCAAAGGGAAAATGTGACACTACAAAATTTCACACAAACCATGAAATGAAAAATCAATCAAACGAGAGGATTGGCTCCCCATTGGAGTTGCCAATTTGTGGTGCACGTAAATTCTTGATGTGGATAAAGACAATTCCTCTAGCTTGAGAGAGTGGGTCTAGCCACAAACAAACAATCTATGGAAAACTTCCTTAAGCTAGAATCAAATAAGAGGGCCTACCTCTTCGAACACTATTCTGCTTGATAATGATCCTGCTTCCTTACTCCAACTACCTTTCATTTCCTTCCTTCGAATACCTGAAACAAGCAAACAAACAACAACAACAAATGTGATAGCATATAAATTGCATTTAGCCTACTTAAAAGGTCAAGGAATCTTAATCCATCAAATGTGAGATAACATTTAATGTAGGAAATCAATCAATAGTTGTATTCATATAAGTTCAGAAAGAGATTACAACCAATGCCTTGACGTTGTCGGTCTCCTCCGACGTATCCGGGTTCGCGCACCTTCGCTAGCATCTCATGGAGAGCCCCAAACTGACTTCCTTTCCCCTATTAAGAAGGAACAAACCCAAGAGATAAGGCCTCTCCCATGATAAGAGGAACCATCTCCCCTCCATCCAAGCCCAATAATTTACCAGACTTCCGTTACGAAGCTTCTAGACCTGGAAGCTTCGACTCCATATTTAAAAAACTTTCCAAAAGAGGATCAGCGTGACTAAGAAAAGGATCATTTGTGCCGTATGGCGCTAGCCGAGTTTCAGACTCTGCAAATCGGCGCGAGGAGGAAATGGGTCATTAGCATCGGTCTTGTAAACTGAGGTAAAAGGAAGATTCTTGGGAAATGATGCAAAAGGGAAATGTTCTGCTCATGAATAGGGACATAATGGGAGTCTCTTCATGATGGGACAGTATGTAGGGTTCATTGTAGGGGTCCTCTAGGATCATGGAATGGGGAGCGCAGGGAAAGTGACAAAATGTTGTGTAACAAGTACCCATAATTTTATTCATTGTAAATAACCATGGATTTGAATTTCTTTCTATATCCAACACCAAAGTGTCAAGTGATGGTTACAAATGGAGGAACTATTAATTTCTTAGGGAACTGCCATAACATCAATCTAACCATGGGGGAATATGTATTGAATAGTCCAATGCTTTCCATTCCAGTGGGTGGTGTTGATGTTGTATTAGGAGTCCAATGGTTACAATCTTTTGGGATGGTCGCTTTTAACTTTCAAGGAATTTTCTTGAAATTTTTCTAGGAAGGAAATGAAATTGAATGAAGGGGTTTCATATGGAAAGCTTGAAAATAATCGAATCTAATGGCATGACAAAGCTTTTGAAGAAGGAACAATGAGGGGTAATTACACAATTATTCTCACTAGATGTTCAAACATCAAAACCATACATTTCCCCATATCTCCAAAGAGTCCTTAATAAGTATTCCAAGGTATTTGAGACTCCCAAATGTCTCCCGCCTATTCATGATCATAATCATGATTGTTATCACCAAAAAATGATCACCTAGCCATTTCTAACTAGGTGGATCGAAATACACCATGTAGGATTAATTTTACCATAGTAAAAGCACTTTCTCCATAGGAAATAATTTAGTACACCACTTTTATTAAATTATTTTCTGATTAAAATTAAAAAAACCCCATGAGAATAATTAGATAAATCATTATTTATTTAATTTTCTCTAGGAATAATTATTAAATCATTGTTTGATAATTATTCTTTATCACATTTCACTAAATCCCCTAGAAATAAATAAATAAATCAAAATTTATTTATGATTCCTTAATCCTATTATTGGAATAATTGTTAAATCACTATTTAATCATTATTTCAATTTCACACCATTCTTAATCCTCGCAAAATAATTAATATATCATTTTATTTGTTAATTATTTCTAAATAGAGATATTTGACCATTTTGAATATCTTTTCCCTCTCCAAAAAATATAATAAAGTATTCCTAACAATTAGATGTTGATTTGGTCAATATTATTTTATTATTCTCTATTTTCAAGATTAACTCAATAATTTGATATAAATAGGAGGGTTTTCCACTCATTTTTCACCATGATCATTATCATCGTCACCATTATCATCTCTTTTCACTTGAGATTCCATTTGAGTTCTCCACATTGTTTTGGGTTTTTCACACATTGAGAGAAAGAATCGATTACTGAAGCATCAAGGACATCAAAGGGCCCATCCCACGAAGGGGGATTTTCAGACCCTTTTTATAGATTTCCTTCACTAGGTGTTATCGATAAAATATTTATTCATTTTAAAAGCCTTTCCAGTTGGGTTATTACATTGGATATATACATTTTTGTTTGTTGTTTTGGATCGTATATATTGTTTTGTTATAGGTTTTTCTAGTTTTATTGCAGATCTGAAGTGTAAGTAGCCACAAATTCTTATTGGGATCACGTGTCACCTAGTGAATTAAGTGGAATGTTTTTGGTACACCTTCCAAGAAATTTCATACTAACAAATGGCGACTCCACTAGGTATTTAGCTACATTTGTCGTCCAATAAATGGCAACTCCGCTATGTCTTTAACTACATTTGCTGTCCAACAAATGGAAACTCCACTGGTGTAGTAACAAAGTTCTTGGGTGACTGAAGTTTCAGTAAATTTCAGGGTTTTCTATAGCTATTTTTAGCCTCTCAATTTCTATTTATATTTTTCTTTCCTTTTTTGTCAAATTTTCAAATTCTAGTCGTTTTATGGTTCTTTCCACACGTCACAAGTACCAGCCAAGCAGGAGACAACAAAATTTGCGCGGGATCTATTGATCGATAATCCCAGGAGAAAAAAGCACTTTTTAGCCCCAGATCTACGTTCCATAGCACACTTTTTGGCCCAATAATTGTGTTTTCCACTGTTTCCAGGTCAGTACCTGCGTTTTGAAATTTTTTTGAGAATTTTTCAAAAAAAATTCAGACCTTTTTCCTGAGAGTGTTGTGTGTAAATATGGAAGGGTTTCTTATATTTGTTTCAATCTCCCCTTGATCTGAAAGTGGGGCACTTAGGCTTCTTGTCTAACTTGCAAGAACCTCTCCCACTTCCAAAGCTTAAATATTCCCAAGTCTTTATGATTAACCAATGCGGAATTAAATATGTGCTTGGAAATAATGGGTGTATGCTTATGTTTGTTTAAACTGTTTATGCACTGTAAATGATTTTGTTTAAACTAATATAAAGCATATAACAGTGAACAATGTAGCAACAAGCATCACACATAAGACAACAAATTAATGTGGAGTTCACCCAAAACTCTTGGGCTACATCTACTTAAGCTCTAGTCAACTCGACTAGGCTCTCTGGGATTATGGAAAAGTCCTTTTACAAGCTCTTGGCTCAACTCCACTATTTTACACAGGAACAATGGGCTCAGGACACCATCTCTCCCTGGCTCTAAATCTCTCAACTTTCTAGCCCTCGGCTCTCGCTTTGGCTCTCGGCTCTAGCTCTAGCTCTCTACAAATGACTGCTCTCGAACTTTTCACTTGACTTCCAAGTGACTCCCCTCGACTGCTCTACGTTCTCTTTGCCTTCCCTTTCTGTACTGCTCTCTTTCGCCTTTGCTTCCTGGTTTGGCTTAGCCTCATGTTTTTTTCTTAGTTGTGCCTTCGCTCTCTCCTTATTTTTCTTTGTCTCTATCATTCTATGGCTTTTAAGCCAATTGGTGTTGTATGTTCTTTTTCCTCTTCTGGGCTCTCTGGCCTTTATCCACTCAATTCCCCCTCTGAGCGTTAGCAATCATTGTCAAACGCCTTCAAGGATGGTGGCCACCTGTTCTGTAACAGAAGGAAACATCGGCGCTTGAAATCCCCAGAAACAATCGTTCCCTGTTTACACAGAGAAATACTATAAAACACGGGAAAATTCACCAATCTGCCATTTATCGGACCTGAAATATCATTAAATTCACCCTAGACTCCTATCGGGTCCGCCTTTGGCTGCTATCGTGCTCTCCACCGTCGATCTATGGGATCTATGATCCAACGGTCATCATGCATTTTCAGGCGGCTTAGGAGTATGAAGGTTACTCGCCCGAAAAGGCGGTTTCCCTGTTCCTCCGCCAAGCCACGCATCGATCATTGTGTGGGATCGAGCGAAGCCACCCCAAAACCATTTACCACTTGAGGCCCCCCTGAAACCCGCCTTTACGAAACTCAATTTCTATGCAATCGGGCTTAGAATTCCCCTTTGGGTCCGTTTTATCACCTTCTGGTGTTTTCCTTTGTATTTCAGGCTTTACACCAAAAAGCATTAATACACAGAAAATCCAAATTTCTGGATTTCAAACTTTATACAATTAGGGTTTGAAATCTCATTGGGTCTAGCCTTTTTATTGGCATCGAGGGTCGTCAATCACTGGTCACCGATTTCGATGATCACAATGTCGCTTGGCCCGGGGTTCTGTGCATCGTCAATGCCGATTCATCGATGTTGCTTGGCCCAGGGTTCTGTGCATCGTCGATGACGATTCGCCAATCTGATCATCGGTGATCGGCGTATCGCATGATCGCAATCGCGAGATCCAGGGTCTCGATATCGCATATGTGTTTGCCTCCGATCTGATACATCGGGTCGTCAGATCGGGGTTTCTTCCGCCTCTACTTAAGTCCGGTCTTTTGCCTTTTCCCGATGTGATTTCCCTTTATAAGTTTTTTTTTGGTCCATTTTAGAGGATTTTTCCTCTTTTTCTAAAGAACATAGGGCATCTTCTTTCTGCGATAACTTCTGCATCCTAAGTCCATTTTTTCCCATTCAAGTTGCAGTAGATTCAGAATGAAAAGATCTCTTCAATGGGGCCATTTCCAGGAACTTTCTTGGACTTTCATTTTCCTCAGTGAGGAACACTTAGACTTACGAGTCTATCCAAAATCCATTTTGGATCACGCCTTCCCAATAAAAGAACTTTTGGTCTCCAAAAGACTGATATATTGATCTTAACAATACCTGAGAGTAACAAAACCCTCTTCTTCCAGCCTACATACACTTGCCTTGCATAGTGCCTCTGAACCAAAGCCTTTGACCACTTTCCTTCCTGGATATGCTAGTCCTCCTTTCAACTTTCCTCAAGTCAACATTACATGCATGTTTACATCAAAACAATCAACCCTTCAAGTTAATTACACATACATGTTCAAATACAAGGAAAACATCAACATCCATGTGTTCATGCACATCATGCTCATGCATGCATTTCATCCTTCAACTTTTACTTAAGCACATTGTACTTTCGAAGATGAAATGACATATAATGTTGCAGCAACAAAGTGAGTCTCCTACTCAACCTTTTTCCATTCACCATCTTGGTAGAAACCTGCAACTTGCATCTCATCAACAAGAAATGCAAATAGATGCATCAATAGACATGCAATCTTTAATTGGAAAAGAACTCTAACTATTTCTTACCAATCTAGTTCAAAGTTCTTTCCTTTGTCTGCACATCAGCATCAACATGTGAATCATTCTGAAGTACATCATCCATGGAAACTTCATTTCCATTTCTACCATCTTCTCTTTCCACTTTCTTCAACTTTTATGGAAGCATTGTTGGATTCAGAGTCCAACACCTTTCAACAAGGTGCCCTTGCTTATGGCAGTAAGTGCAACACATGTGCATCCTCTTGACAGCATGATTTTCCTTGTCCAATGGACCTTTGGCTCTTTGCTTCTTTTCCTTCAAAAGTTTCCTGTATGTGACCATTCTCTTCCAACATCTAGAAACATGATGGTTATCCAAACCACAAAAGGAACATGCAATTATTTTCCCATGCTTATGTGGAAATTTACCATGCTTTGCAAAATCAAAAGGAGTATGATTAGAACCAAATTTATACCTTCCTCTTTCACCTTTATTGCCTTCATGAGGAGGTGAAGCAAATGAAGAAGTGGCTCCCTTTGGAACTCTTCAAGGCTATTAGAGTTTCCACAACTCTCTGGTTCAAGTGTGTGCCTCTAAACATCTGCATCCTGCAAGTGATGTTTCAAGCTATTGCATTCCTCCTTAACACAATCTTCACACTCTGCAATGCAACTCCTTCTTGGAGCTATTTTAATGGCCTTCATGGCAGCTTTGGAACTCTCTCCATAAGATTGTCCATAGCCAAGACCCAAATACTTAGGCCTTTCCTCAACCATTATTGGTTCAATAATACCTTGTGCATGCTTTCCCAAGCCCTTTCCTTCATAGCCCATCTTGGACATTAGCTTGGAACCTATGCCTCTAGTATGTTTTTCAAAAGAACCAATATAAGCATTCTTAGAAGAATTTGAAGACAAATTGGAATGGTTTACCTCTTCTTCAAGTTGATACTTGACCAAGGCTTCTTTGGCAACAAAGAGTTGTGACTCCAACTCATGCATCCTTTTCAGGTTCATATTTGCAATATGAAGTTGCCTCTCCATTTCCTGCAATCTGTCAGAAAGAAACTGCTTCTCTTCCTTCATGGAATTCAACTGCTCTCTAAGTATGCTGCTCTTTCTTCCATCCTCATACATTTCTCTCACCTTGTCCATCATGATGAACAAGTCTTGTTTCATGTCTCCATTAAAGAGTCTTGTGATGGAGGAGGAATTTGAGGATACACTTGTAGAAGTTGTCATTATACCAATGAACAAAAGAAGTTCAAACAAGATTACTAAAGGCTTATTTAAGCAACCTTTTACAAAAAACCTGGTGCTTTAAGGACTACCTTGAGGTCCTTTGGGATAGAATAATGCCTTCAGCCCTTCTTCCTTCTTGTCCTTCCTGGACTGAGCTATCAATAGCTTTCCCTTCACTTCTGCAAACTCAAACAATAGTCAGTCTGCAAATAAGCATACAATCAATCCTTGACTGCCCAAACACCTTTCAGACAAGAAATATTTGCTCTTGTCAATCAAGCATTCTGATATAACCTTCTTTGAAGGTGGGGTTAACCAAACTTAAGCTCTGATACCACCTGATCTGAAAATGGGGCACTTAGGCTTCTTGTCTAACTTGCAAGAACCTCTCCCACTTCTAAAGCTTAAATATTCCCAAGTCTTTATGATTAACCAATGCGGAATTAAATATGTGCTTGGAAATAATGGGTGTATGCTTATGTTTGTTTAAACTGTTTATGTGTTGTAAATGATTTTTTTTTAACTAATATAAGCATATAACAGTGAACAATGCAGCAACAAGCATCACACATAAGACAACAAATTAATGGGGAGTTCACTCAAAAATCTTGGGCTACATCTCCTTAAGCTCTAGTCAACTTGACTAGGCTCTCTGGGATTATGGCAAAGTCATTTTACAAGCTCTTGGCTCAACTCCATTGTTTTACACAGGACCAATGGGCTTAGAACACCATCTCTCCCTGGCTCTGAAGCTCTCGGATTTTTGGCCCTCAGCTCTAGCTCTGGCTCTCTGCAAATGACAACTCTCATACTTTTCACTTGACTTCCAAGTGACTCCCCTTGACTGTTCTGCGCATTAGCTCTGCATTCTCTTTGCCTTCCCTTTCTGCGCTGCTCTCTTTCACCTTAGCTTCCTGCTTTGGCTTAGCCTCCTGTTTTTTTCTTAGCTGCACCTTCGCTCTCTCCTTATTTTTCTTTGTCTCTGTCATTCTGTGGCTTTTAAGCCAATCAGTGATGTTATTCGTTTTCCTCTTCTGGGATCTCTGGCTCCTGACCTCTATCTGCTCAAATCCCCCTCTAAGCATTAGCAATCATTGCCAAATGCCTTCAGGCATGGTGGCCACCTGTTCTGTAACGGAAGGAACCATCGATGCTTGAAATCCCCAGAACCAATCGTTCCCTATTTACACAGAGAAACACTGTAAAACATGGGAAAATTCGCTAATCTGTCATTTATCAGACTGAAATATCATTAAATCTGCCCTAGACTCCTATCGGGTCCGCCTTTGGCCACTATCGCGCTCTCCACCGTCGATCTATGGGATCTCTGATCTAACAGTCATCATGCATTTTCCAGTGGCTTAGGAGTACGGAGGTTACCTACCCAAAAAGGCAGTGTCCCTGTTCCTCCACCAAGCCATGCGTCGTTCATTGTGTGGGATTAGGCGGAGCCAACCCAAAACCATTTACCGCTTGAGGCCCGCCCGATCAATTTCTATGCAATCGAGCTTAGAATTCCCCTTCAGGTCTGTTTTATTGCCTTCGGGTGTTTTCCTTTGTATTTCGGGTTTTACACTGAAAAACATTAATACACAGAAAATCTGAATTTTCGGATTTCAAATTTTATACAATTAGGCTTTGAAATATCATCGAATCCAGCCTTTTTATCGGCATCGGGGGTCGTTGATCGTCGGTCGCCGATTTCGGCGATCGCAGTGTCGCTTGGCCCGGCGTTCTGTGCATCGCCGATGCCGATTCGCTGATGTCGCTCGGCCCAGGGTTCTATGCATCACCGATGCCTATTCGCTGATCCGATCATTGGTGATCGGCGTATCACATGATCACAATCACCAAATCCAGGGTCCCGATATCGCATATGTGTCTACCTCCGATCTGATAC
Source organism: Pinus tabuliformis (assembly GCA_031772625.1). Classification (NCBI taxonomy): domain Eukaryota; kingdom Viridiplantae; phylum Streptophyta; class Pinopsida; order Pinales; family Pinaceae; genus Pinus; species Pinus tabuliformis. The sequence goes on from CM062816.1 coordinate 341,065,634, forward strand.
ATCGGGTCAGCAGATCGGGGTTTCTTCTGCCTTCACTTAAGTCCGGTCTTTTGCCTTTTCCCGATGCGATTTCCCTTTATAAGGTTTTTTTGGCCCATTTTAGAGGATTTTTCCTCTTTTTCTAAAGAACATAGGGCATCTTCTTTCTGCAATAACTTCTGCATCCTAAGTCCATTTTTGCCCATTCAAGTTGCAGTAGATTAAAAATGAAAAGATCTCTGCAATGGGGCTATTTCCAGGAACTTCCTTGGACTTTCGTTTTCCTCGGTGAGGAACACTTAGACTTAGGAGTCTATCCAAAATCCATTTTGGATCACCCCTAGGCCTATATTCTCTTATTTTTTCTCTTTAATGAAGGAAAATTCCCTGTAGGGTTTAGAGTACACCTCTGCATTGTTAGGAAGAGATTGGCTGGGTGAGGATTCTATGGTTTCAACATTTTTTCAACCACTATTTTTTTGAGTTTGATCCATTACTTTACAATACTTTTGGATAGGTTTATTTCACATTTTATCCCTTTAGAGTTTGGGTTTTGCCTTTCCCACTTAGGATCCGCTTGAGAATCCTAGGTTTTGGAGATTCATACCTATCCTTTGCAGCATTTGTCACCTCTTATTTTTGTTGTGTGTCTACACCATTTACAGCAACGTAGTGCATGTAGATCTCAATCCCTTTGACATTAGGTCTTTTAGGCATTTTATGTGTCTTTGAGTAGCTTGTTTTTGCTCTCTTTCTTAGTTGTTTGATATCTTTTTAGGTGGGTTTTTGTGTGCTTGATTGGTTGTTTATTTTTCTGTCATTTTCAACATTATTTATAGTATTTCAGCACTTTATTTTCAACACCATATGGCATCACATTTTCAATTAACTTATCCACTTGACACATCATTTACACACAGTCACACCCTAAGCGACCGTGAACTTTATTAACACCACTAAGCCAAGACTTGAAACACTACACCTTAATAATTCAACATACCTAGATTAAGCCCACTTAGACACCAGGGCCAAACAATCTTTGTAGTTTAGGTGTAGGATCAGTTGGATAGGCTTCCAATAACACCCATTGATCACGTAAATTGAGACATAGAATTTGACATATTAGGGAGCTTAAAATCCTTAACCATCGAACAATCCAAAGCCGAAGTGTGTTAGAAACCTGATTCAAAGGGGGTTAGGTTGGTCATCATGTGAGTGGTTCTCCTCAGGGCTACTCAACCCATGGCAAGGAATGTTGTGTGTTGGTTGATCACCAATAATCTCAAGACTCGACCACCCCCGTGGAACGAAGGTAACCGTAGTGACCAATCTTAGGAAAACACCCTATAGGACTAGTTGTGGGAAGCAGTGGGTTCTCAACCTTACCTTTCTTTGAATAGCTCTACTTGAGGGGATGAGATTTCGTCAAGTAAGAATTTCTTTGGAAGGCCATCTAAAACAATAGATTTAGGATTGTTTAAGGATTTAGACCACCTATAGGCTGGAGGTATTTTTATTTCATAGGGCTCGCTTACTTGTATTAGAGTAGCATCCTTGATATAGTTAGTTTACACTTGGCACCACTGCACTAGGTGTTTGCTTGTTGTTTGTTGCTCTTTTACTCCTATAATCACCCTTTAGTCCTTACATTCATCATTGTCTTGACATCATTCCACCCCCTAGGAATTTTTCTTAGATAATTCAAGGCCTTCGCTCTCAGTTTTTTTCAAACATATTACTCCTCCCCATCGGGTTAGACTACATCCTCCCAGTGCTCCATCGAGTCCTCACTCTGACTCTGGTTCTACTAATTCTTCTAGTTCTTCCTTTGATTCCACGTCTTCTCAACCCTGTACCATCACCATGTCAGGCACCAATGTGGGTGCAGGAAACCAAGGTGGTAACCTAGGTACTAACCAGGGTAACCCCACAAGCGGAACCTCTACCGATATGGTCACTCCTACTCCATTGCTTCCTTTTATGGTTGGTTTGAGTCTCCCTGATTTCAACCAGCTCATCAATGATCCTCTTCTCCATGATCCCAATTAGCCATCTATGCCTACTAAACTCCCTTCTGACATCCCTAATTTCGAAGGTAATCTTGGAGAAGATCCCACAAATCATGTTCACTCATTCCATATGTTGTGTTCATCCAATTCTATCATTGAAGACTCCATTCATCTTCTCCTTTTCCAATGCACTCTTACTGGAGCTACTGCTAAGTGGTATGTCGATCAACCCAGAGCCACTCATTCCACTTTCATGACTCTTGCCAAATATGTTTCTGCCTATTTCCAATTACCTCTCTATTATGACACTAGACAGCCTAACAAGACACAACACTATGACGTTAGAGTTTGGGAGAAGTCTAGATCAGCAACCTCCACTTGTTGCTTCTCGGTCACATATTGGTGTCAAGTTTGGTATTGTGTGATGGTGTCCCCAAACTACGTAACTATGTCTTGTTGGAAGTGGACTCTAGCCTCCATGGCATCTGGGATCACTATCTTGGAACATGTATCCAACTCGTTCTAAAGCATGAGCAACATTTTTTTGACTTTGAAAGGACCATCGATGAAATTTTGCATGTTCTATGTGTTCATCTCCAAGTCTTCCATGGTGGAATTCTGTCTTAACTGCTCTGAGTAATCTTCAAACTCCTTCCGAACTTGGTTCTTGGGTTTATATTTGATGAGGGAACCGATTGATGGGATCTTGTGTGTTCTCACCAAGACATCCAAACTACTATACAACCACACATATGAGGCTTGTATGTTACCAATAAATGAGGTGAACTTCTTGTTGTTATGAATCAACATTCGAACCTTCGCTTTCTCTAGCTCTGCCTATGGATTAATTTTCTTCACTAAGTCAAGCGAGGCCCCTTTGAACTGCATTATCCATTATTGCACATAGGCAATGGCAGCTTGTTTGTTTTTGAGATTTTAAACAAACTCTTTGCTCTGCTGCTGTAAGCCATGAAAACAAACCTCTACTTTATGTATGGTGGCAAACCCATCATAGATCTTCCGCATGTTTTCCCCAAGTGTTGATACTTCAACAAGTATCACTACTCTCATCTCTTCCAGTGCAGAAACTAGATTATGCGCTGCTCCTCGGAGTTGTTCTGCCTCTTGCTTTGCAACCTGCAAGTTCTGTGCCAATTGCTCATTCTCAACCATCAAATACTGAACATTTGATCTTGTTGCTCCTGCATAGGCCAAGTTGGCTTCAAAAATGGAATTTGGATGCTTCCTAGTGTCCGACACTATCACCCTTTATTTAATGAATGTAGGTGATGTGTGATCATCCAGAAATTGTTTTCTCTGTGCTTGTACAATCCTCTTTTGGAACTCATCGAATGATAGATTGTACACATCCATCACCAGATCATCATCAAAGAGAACAATATCTCCTTTCTCGCTCATGGTTGGCTCTACTGCTGAAGGTGGTGGAGACTAAGAGATGACCTATGGTGCTCTCGGTATCAGGTCAACATCTTCATGTTGCAGCTCATGTTCTAAATCCATGTTTATCACTTTGATCAATTTCTCAATCCATTGAGAAAGCTCTCAATCATGCATTTGTTCACCTTCCTTCTCGGTTGTTGGTTGCTCTTGTTCCTGTTCCTCAACCTGTATCGGCCATGTTTCTTCTGTTATCACCCCTTGCCTCTGTTCTTCTTCCTGCTTCTGCTTCTCCTCTTTTTCTCTCCTCCTCAACTCTTATTCTTCCTTTAGCTTTCTCTCTGCTTCCTACAACTTCAATTCTACTTCCTACAACCTCTTATTTTCTCTCTTCCTCCGATTTTCTCTCTACATCCTTTGCTTCCTCTTTGCTTTTGTTGCTAAATTTTCTTTCTCAATAAGAGTATTTGATTTCATTATGCAACTTTTTTCTCCCTGTGGATTTTAAACAATCTTCCTCTTTCCCTTGTGTTGCATGGGATTGTTGCCTTTTGTTTTCATTGCTTATGGATCTGCCGCTATCTGTGAGGTGGCCTGTGAATTCCTTGCTAAATTGACTGGATCGTTGAGTCTAGAGGCATTGTAACAACACCTCCAAGGATCCTCCTCTGGCCAATGAAATGCCCCGCTGATCCATGGAAAGTAGACTCTCGTACAATGGTCCTTGTAAATACTGAGGGATCATATGGATTAAAGTCCTTAGTGCCGAACTCAAATCTCATTAACTCCTTAGCCTCAGTATCTGTGACTTTCAAGTTCTTTATCTCATATAATCCAATCTATGAACGAAGAGTGGGCCATGATGCCTAGTTCTTCCTGTGCAGCGTTGTTGAAAACCCTGTAGCGAGATTGTAAGATACTTCTTGCATGATCAGTTTGTTAGTGGCATACCTTGGTAAGACATGCAGAGGCTTCTATACTCTAATGAAGGTGCCACCTGGTGAGGCATACTAATCTACAATGTCTATCATCACCTCCATTGCTTCTCATGACATTTAAGGATGATCTTGTTCAAAGATAAGCTTGCACAACATGATGATAAAGTGGTCAGTTAACTGTTCCATTTCTCCTCAATACTGCAGTCTGAAAGCAACTTGAAATATATGTTCATGGCGGTCTCTCATGGTGTTCATGTCTAGTTCATGTCAGGGAACTGGTGTTGCGCACATATTGCATCCAGTAATTATGCAAACATATAGAACCTTTCTCATTCACCCTTGGATGGATTCCGAGCCTCTGCTACATGGGCCTTCAATTGTGGAGCCAACAAATCTGACTAGTTAAACAACCTCCCATCATTCACCAATTGGTCCAATAAGACTACCCACCCTTCAGGAAAGGTTTTTGTGCTCTCTTGACCATATATTCTACAAGAAAAGATAATTAAGAGCAGGTAAGCCTTACTGAGGTACTTTGTCTTGTACACATCAGTGGGTGTCTACCGAAACTTCAATGGCTATTTCACCCAACGTTTGACAATGTCTCTTGTGTTCACATAGCTGTGGGTGGCATAGAAGAGTGACTCCATGCACTTTACTGGCTCGAACAAGTGATACATTTATTGAAAATATTATGCTCGGAAGGTGGCAAACTTCTGACCACTAGCATTGCTAAATGTCATAGTCTTCTCATCCATGTGTGAGACAATCCAGCTGATGATGTTCACACACAAGAATGTGGGATACCTGCATGTAGCCTTGAATAGCTATGATTATCAGATGCTAAGATAAACATGTCAGTCCTCTAAGTTTGCCTCAAAGTCCTTTGCAAAAGTGTCTTTAATATGTTGCCATGTCAGTGATGATCCCTTCTCTATAAACAACTGAGTATCTGCATACACTGGCAAATCAACTAATGTTTGCTCAACTGCTTCCCCAGTACTTCTCTCAGTGGTTTCCTTTGATGCAACTCCCTTGGATTCCATAGTAATAGTGACTGTTGGAGGGAGGCTCAACAACTGTTGTACCTATGGGACAGAAAGGACACTTATGGCAAGCAAATGTCAGTCTAAAGCAAAACAACTTACAAGGAAAGTTCAAGTAGAAAATCGGGCACTAGATGGAAAGAATTGCACAATTTTTCTTGATAGGGGGGACTGGCTACCTTTGGGAACTGCACACTGTATAGTCCCAACAACCAAGGTGGAAGACTGATGGTTGACACTGTGCAATGCGCAATTCAACTTGGGTAGAGGCTTGAGAGAGGCTTGGGTAGTGGCCAAGATGAGAGGCTAGCTCCTGGAATTACATAGTGCATAGTTGGAGCCAGTTCGGACTGTGCATTGTGCAATTCCAAAGGCCAAGCTTTTAGATTGAGACTTAGGATCGTGCAGTGCCAGCTGGGAAAACTAAAATCCAACCAAGGGAACCCAAATCCACCCAAGGGAAGTGTGAAAAATAAGCATATCTGAGAGATAATGTGAAGATGAGTGTAGATAAATTCATGTGAATCAAGTGCAACAATTAATCAAACAGAAGGAAAATGAAGTAAGTGAGGAGAGGTGCCACAATGACAACTATTGGTGCAAAAACAAGAAAACTAATGCGACACTTGGAAAAGGAAATCTAAAAATTAAAACGACAATTCTACAAGTTAAAATGCCAGCAACCATGAAGAGAAGCAAGTGAAACAACACTCACACAATCCAAATGAAAAAGAGCAACAAAAGACGACAAAAGAAAAACTTACCTAGAAAAGCGACAATGATTGCATCAATGGTTCCTTGATCTCCTTGGGAATGCTAGAGCTCCAAGATCAAGTGTGAAAATGAGCTCTAGAAGTGTTGATTAAATATATTTGGATAAATTAGGGTTTATGATGTGCATGACTAAAGTCAATGAGAAAGCGACACTTGGCAAAAGTTTCTAAAAATAGTGCAAGTGCCTCCTTCAGGATACTAAAAATAGATCCCTATTTTTTATGGATGCTTTTTGATTTTTTGGGGAAACTTGCCATGCACACTATCAGGAAAGACTACGTAGTTATGGGAATAGGGCAACTTTTCAGCTCAGTACACTGTGTAGTTTATGAGCTCAACAAGTGTCGCGCAATTTTTGGGCTTAGTGTTGGGTTGCCTCCCATGACTATGCATTTTCTGAGCTCAAGGCTCACTGGCAGTCATGACTGCGCAATTCCCATCATCAAGGTTTCTTGCCCTAAAGTATTGTGTAGTTTCTGGAGGCAAGCCTAGAACTGTTGTGAGACCAAGTTGGGAGGTCAACTTGTGACTTAGAAGAATCAACTAAGAAAGCAAACACAAAAAAATGAAAATATATGTCTCAATCGAAGCATAAATACTTGGGTCAGTGCAAGATGAACTACTGAGGTTAAGAAGGAAGGCTCCAAAATCGAAGCATAGGAAAAATTTTGGAGGGTGGTTGTAGCTGCTAGAATAGGCACCCTGAAGATCATGCATCAGATAACCACATGCCCCCCTAAAGGAGAACTTGAGAAACAAGATGTATGCAGAGGATGTACTTTGGAGAAGTACACGATCTAGACAACAAAGCACATGCAGTCCTTGAAGGGATCCACTCTAATGTTTGTGGACCTTTCTCGATAGCCTCCACTACCAAACACAAATATTTTGTCATTTTTATTAATGACTTCTCACGAAAGTGCTGGATCTTCTTCATGTGGAAGAAATATGAGACATTCTCCAAGTTTGTAGAATTCAAGGCATTGATTGAGAAAGAAACTGGCAAGAAGGTGAAGGATCTCAAGAGTGATAATGAGGTGAGTACGTGTCAAATGAATTTAAAAACAACTGTGCGAAAGAAGGAATTTGATGAGACTTGATAGCACCCCACAACCCACAACAGAATGGGGTGGCTGAGAGAAAGAACTACATCATTGTGGGAGAAATGAGGGTGATGTTACATGACCAAGGCCTACCTCTGCACTTATGGGCCGAAGCATGCAACACGTTAGTCTATTTGCAGAACTAGAGTCCTCATCAGACTCTAGGCATGATTACACCGAAGGAGGATTTCTCAGGGAGAAAGTCGGATGTGTCGCACTTCAGGATTTTTCTAGCCTCTGTCTACTGTCATGTCTAAAGAATCAAGGAGGAAGCTAGAGCCGACAACAAAATTAGAGATATTTATGGGTTACAAAGAAACTCCCCACAACTGCCATGTGTACTTTTCATCCTTTAGAATGACAATTGTGTGAAGGGATGTAAAATTTGATGAAGAGAAAGCAATGTGGTGCTCTCTTGAGAGGGAGGTTCAGATCCCACCGGTAGAGGAGCTTTTATCTCTATAGGAGCCTTGGGAATTTGTGGAGCAACCACAAATTGAGGAATAGAGAGTGGAGATAGCCACTCAAGCATAACCATCCATGGAAGTTGAGAGACTTGTGCAGGATGCGAGGGAGAATGTGGGTGCTCCTTCAAATGTGCACAGGCAGAGACAATCACCAGATCGGTACACTGGCTACATGGATCTAATGACTGAGCTTATAGAGACTGAGCTATCCTCTTTTGAGGAAGCAATAGAGTAACATGTATGGATTGATGTAGTGGTGGAGGAATATGAATCCATTGTAAGAAACGGTGTTTGGGAAGTGGTCCCAAGACCAACAGATAAATCAGTTGTGGGTTCGAGATGGATCTTCAAGGTAAAGCATGCAACAAACATAAGCATAGAAAAGTACAAGGCCAGATATGTGGCCAAGGGGTAGTCTCAAGTTGAGGGAATTGACTATGAGGATACCTTTGCTCCCGTAGAAAGGTACTCATCCATTAGATCAATTCTTGCTCTGGATACACATATGGGGTGGAAGATCCACCAGATGGATGTAAAAAAAACATTCCTCAATGGAGTTATTGAGGAGGAGGTGTATATCAAGCAACCATAAGGCTTCGAGACTTTTGATCAGGAGTCTCATGTGTGCAGACTCAAGCGAGCATTGTATGGTCTCAAGCAAGCACCTCGTGCTTGGTACACCAAGATTGATAGTTATCTCACCAGTTTGGGCTTCACCAAAAGTGAAGCAGATGCAAACCTCTATCATATCTTGGTAGAAGGTAAATTGTTGATTATTGTCTTATATGTTAATGACTTGATTTTAATTGGTGATGAGAAACTGATCAAATCTTTATCCACAGGTGGGGTGGAAGATCCACCAAATGGATGTAAAACCAACATTCCTTAATGGAGTTATTTAGGAGGAGGTGTATATCGAGCAACCAGAAGGCTTCGAGACTTTTGATCAGGATTCTCATGTGTACAGACGCAAGCGAGCATTGTACGGTCTCAAGCAAGCACCCCGTGCTTGGTACACCAAGATCGATAGTTATCTCACCAGTTTGGGCTTCACCAAAAGTGAAGCGGATGCAAACCTCTATCATATCTTGGTAGAAGGTAAATTATTGATAATTGTCTTATATGTTAATTACTTGATTTTAACTGGTAATGAGCAACTGATCAGATCTTTCAAGGAGGACCTTGAAAGAAAGTTTGAAATGAAGGACATGGGTCTCATGAACTTCCTCCTAGTATTGGAAGTATGGCAAGGCAATGGGAAACTGTTTGTCTCTCAAGGAAAGTATGCAAATGAGATATTAGGGAGATTTCACATGGAGAGATGCAAACCCATGGAGACACCTCTAACGACCAAATGGAGGAAGGAAGATGCCACTTCAGGTGAGCAAGTGGATGTTACTATCTACTAACAGTTAGTGGGTTCACTCATGTATCTTGTGAACACATAACTAGATATGTGTTATGCAGTCAACCAATTGAGCCAAGCTATGGTTAGGCCAACCAAATTATTTTGGATGGCAACTAAGCATGTTCTACATTACCTCAGAGGCACTAGCCATTTTGGACTATGGTACAGACAGGGAAAGGGAGTGAAGCTATGTGGCTTCATAGATGCAGATTGGGCGGGGAGTCCATCAAATCGAAAGAGTACATTAGGTGGAATTTTTAGTGTTGGGTCTGCAACGATTTCTTGGTATAGCAGGAAGTAAAGATCTGTGGCACTCAACTCGGGAGAAGAAGAATACATGGCTGCCATTCAAGCAGCATGTGATGCGATCTGGATGAGAAAGATACTTGTTGGATTGTTTGGTCAGATTATGGATCCAACTGTGACCTACTGTGATAATTAGAGTTACATCAAGCTTTTTGAAAATCTTGTTTTTCACGATTGATCCAAGCATATAGATATTTGGTATCACCATATACGGGATTGTGTTCAAAGGAGGATCATGTTGTTGCAGTACATTCCGACAGAGGAACAAGATGTTGACATTTTGACAAAGGCCTTTTCAAGAGGTAAGTTTGAGTTCCATAGGTGCAGGATATGGGTGGTTGATAATCCCTTTATTGTTGATAATTCTCAATTTGATTTTGCCTTGATTAAATTGAGAAAATTTGGATTTACACATCAGCGAACAATTTGGATGATGTTAACTTGTGTGGCATGGCTTTTGTCACCCAGTTTAATCAATAAATTTGAGTTGGAGGAGTTAGAGTTCATTTAAGCATGTGTGATTGCTAATTTGTAGCAATCAAGGTCAATTATCTAAGGTTGTTTTCAGTTAAACTAGTTCCAACTATTGGAGGAACTAGTGGAGGGTCAAGTTGTGTAGTGGGACTTCAGTCAAACTCAGTGATCATCTAGTTAACTGATCAATCAACCCAAAATAGCTAGTGCATGTAGATAATTCTAGTTCCCCGGTATTGATGGAGATTCCAAGGCAGTGTAACATCAGTTGTAGACTAGCCGTGAGTGTACAAGTGTTTCATGCAGTCAGATGATCATCCTAAAGGAATTGTGCAATCAATTTGAGGAATTTCCTAAATAATAGGGGCCTAATTCCTGAAGGAACAACGCAAGGAAATAGGAGCTCAAGCAAAGGCAAAATTTGACTAAGTTTAGGTTAGAGCCTTTCAGTGAGCAGAGAGATAAGTTATGCACTTGCAGGTTGTGCTCAGTTGAGCAAAGCAATTGTAATACATCTACATTCATTTGATTAATGCAAGCAGGCATTGGGGTTTTTAGCAGATTGCTTTCCCAAAGAAAAGTACTTGTTACATGTGTGTTATTTCTTCTTGCGTGTCTGAGATTTTTATTCTAAATTGTGAATTAATGCCCGTAGCATAGTAGAGTCAGTTTGTGTCTTGTGATTTTGATTAAAAATTCATGAGCAATAGCAAATCTAAAGCCTAATTTCCACAACCATAGAAAAAATGACCCCATTTATGGCGCTTTATGGATATCTTCCACTTTCCATCACATCGTCTCTAAGAGAAATTCTAAGATTCAAGCAGTGGAAGATCACATTGAGCATCAACAACAAGTTCTCCAACTTTTATAGGATAACCTGACTCTGGCATATAACCGAATGGAACAACAAGCAAATCAACATCATAGTGAAAGAAGTTTTGACGTGGACGATTAGGTATTTTTATGGGTACAACCATTTAAACAAATGTCCCTCAAGTTAGCTAAGAAGGATAATAAATTATCACCCAAGTATTATGGACTTACAAGGTATTGCAAAAGATTGGTACTATGACATACAAATTGGAGTTGCCTGCATCTTCGCGAGTACACCTAGTTTTTCATTTTTTGTGCTTAAAGAAGGTTATATGTGACAAGCCCCCAGTACAAAATATATTTCCAGAACTTGACAAGAAAGGAAAAATCATATTGGAGCTTGAAGCAATCATAGAAACAAGAGTTTGAAAGCTACAAAATCGATCAATTTCATAGTATCTCATTAAGTGGAAGAACTTACCTGCTGAAGATTCCATGTGGGAGGATGCGTATTTTATACAGAAGCATCCATAGCTACTCAAGTGTTGAAGACAACACTTTTTGAAGGAGAGGGGCATGTTAGGTCTCTATAATACTAATATAGCCCCTATATTGTTATTATTGTGCCCCATAGAAGCCCACTATTGTTATTGTTGTTCCCTTACATTATTGTTTATGTAGGACCTAATTATATTTTGACCCTTTACACTCCTATATATACTAAGGAGGTCTTGTCATTTGAATTATACAAGAATTGTTCATTTATGTGATGTAAAGGGCAGTTGCCCCCTCGAAGCGGATTATTATCAAGTCGTTGAACTATCTTTTCTTATGTTTTTGTGTTTATTTGATCTGGATACATAATATGTTCCTTGAGTCATCACTCAAGCTTAGAATGATGCACTTCTCAAGGAAATCTCCTTTGAGGAGGTAGAAAGCATGGTAAAAGCCTTACCTTCCAATAAAGCTTCTGCAATGGATGGTTTTGCTATTGAAATTTTCTAGATTTGTTGGCCAACTATTGGTAATGATGTATGGTGATATGTAGAAGAATCCAAGATTTCTCACAAAATCCGTAAAGCTATGGATGCTACTTTCCTTACCTTGGTGCGTAAAAAGGAGAAGGCGAAAGACCCTAATGGATTTCGACCCATCACTCTCTATAATGTTGTATACAAAACTATGACTAAGATAATAGCCAATAGGTTTAAACCTTTTCTCCCCAAAATAATCTCTCTGGAGCATACAAGGTTTCTTGAGGCCCATCAAATATCATATGGTATTATGGTAGCCCATGAAGCAATTCACTCCCTGAAAATCACAAAGAAGTCGAGAATTTTAATTAAAATAAACCTTTCAAAGGCTTATGACAAGTTGAGTTGGTGCTTCCTTGCATTCTTCAAGCTTTTGGGTTTGCAGAGGAATGCTAATGGATTTATAACCTCATATCTTTAGCATCATTCTCAATTCTGGTCAATGGATCGACCTCAACCCTTTCTATTATTCTCGGGTTATCTCGACAAAGCAATCCTATAAACCCTTTCCTATTTATTTTGGCAACAGAATGGTTGGGTAGAGCCTTAAAAGCAGCCATAATAGAAAAAAGGATTAAGGGTACACAAATCGTTGGAGAGGATATTCCCTCTCTCCCATCAACAATTTCTTGATGATACGATGCAATTTGGCACTCTATAGCTCGAGAATCTCATGTGATCATTGAAATTCTAGATACATTCTTCTCGGCCTCAGGTATGGACATCAATAAGAATAAATCACAAGTTTTCTTTTTAAACACTCTTGTGACTATGCAATACTTTGTAGCTCATATATTGGGATTTCAAATCAGTAAGCTTCCTTCCAAATGCCTTGGGGCCCCACTAGCAGAAATCTCTCTCAAAATGGAACTTATGGGAGGAATTACAATCAAAATTCTAGAACAAATTAGCTTGCTAGATGTTTAGATCCCTCAACATAGCTGGAAGATTAGTGCTCTTAAAGGTAGTCCTATAAGCATTACCTATATACTTATGTTCAACAATGATGGCACCATCCTTTTTATTGCAGGAATTCCCTAGAATCCAACAATCCTTCCTTGAAGGTGGAGCATGCCTAGAAAAGAAGTGGTCTCTAGTGGCGTGCAACACTTTATGCTAGCCAAAGCTTAAGGTGGGGTTGGGACTTTGTGATCCAGCCATCATGTCCTTTGTACATGGAGTAAAGATTTTGTGGTGATGGCTCCAAGGAGGTGGTGATATTTGGAAGAGCATATGGAAATACAAGTATGCCCCTCGTACAACTCAACAAAACCTAATGCATGAAATAATTTTGACACCAAACTCATCAATTTAGACATTATAAAAAGAAGGGATGAAATTGATCCAAAAACACTATTTTCGGGAAGTCAAAAATGGTGGTACAACAATGTTTTGGGGTAATTCATGGTAGAAACTACCAAAATTGGAAGGAAGGAATGGGCTGGAAATATTAAGACACTAGATGACAAATCAAGGAAGAATCAAAGTAGCCAACTACTAAATAGAGGGGGATCAAAATCAACAATGACGAACATGGTTACCCCCAAAAAAATTGGCAACCACAACCTAATGGGGAAATATGGTAGGAAACATGGAGGGATCTTGAAAACAAATGCATTCCACTCTTTGATAAGGAATATAAGCTTTGATGGAGCTACCAATTAAAAGGATTTTTTTCTATAAAGGAAGCATATCACCTTAAGGTAGGTCACTAAGAACTATAAGTAGAAGAGATCTAGAAAAAGATACGGAGGCAAAAAGTTTGGCCAAAAATGATGTTTTTCTTTGGCTTATGTTCCAGAAGAAACTGTTAACCTAGGAAAACATTATAAAACAAAACTACCAAGGTCCTTCTAGATGTGTTTTTTGTCTCCTCCATTTAGAAAACTTGAAACATTTGTTCAATAACTACACTTTTTTTTTGTAGGATTATGGGCATGATTAATGGAATATTTTAGGAAATTAGATCGAGATCCAATCAATATACTAAATATCTTGGCCAATTGGAGCTTTCATGCCTTTCCAAACCTTGTGTTGAATCACATTTGAATTATGGCACTGTGTTTTCTTATCTGGGGGTTATGAAAAGAGTGAAATCAGAGAATCTTCAAAGGAACATCTATCCCTATAGGTCATATATAGAACTCTCTCACTAGTTAGATTAAATAATCCATCCTTACTATTCCATGGACTGCCTAGGATTGGCAGGTATGAGGGAGTGAGGCTAGGAACCCATTATACTGGTTTCCCTCCCACCCATTAGGATTGATCTCTGGTCCTCCCCCCTAATTCCTTTTTGAAGCCCTGCGAATTGGTCCCCCCATCCTACCTCTTTCTTTAAATTAAATTTTGATGGGGCTTCAAAGGCAAACCCAGGTCTATTTGGTTATGGGGGAGTCATCAAAGATTGTATATGCCTACCTCTACATATATTCTGGAACAATGAGTTTAAGCACCAACAATGCAGTATAATTCATGGGACTCAACATAGGCCTAGAGTGTGCTCGTTCCCAAGGATACACTAAACATGTGATTGAAGTTGACTCACAGGTCATTATAAATATGTTGAGGAGGATTTAAAATGGTACTCAAATTCACAAGGTCTCTTCAAGCTAGTGTCTGGAATCCATTTAGTTCAAGTTGTTTCTCTTATCCCCAAGATCCCAACACTCATCCCACTTCATGTTTGTTGAATAGGAAATAAAATTGTGGACATGCTACCAAATCATGGATGCTAAGAGACATCTTCCTCCATTTCAACTACTTCAAGTTTGATGCCACATTCTCCACTGAAAGATGCATGTTGGTTGCTAGCCTAGAAGGATGGTTTAGCCTCGGATGGGGTGACTTTCGAGACAAATTGTTGGGGGGGGGGGTGGCTACTACCGCCCCACATGGCTGAAGAGCATGGGGATGTGGTAGCCCGTCCCCAAGAGGTTTAATGGTGACATGGATTGTAGGACACTCCATTAATGGGCAATAATATGATTGAACGTCATAGAGCAAATGAAAGGTGGTGGGAATTTGATATAGTTTTTGAGTTTGGAATTCATGTGAAGGTGGTCGTTATCAAGACCCCCCATGGCCTTTTATATGCCAAACTACAATGTCTATAGTCTATCACATGCATGCCTGATGAGTTTGGAAGAGGAGTGGAGGAAGGAAAATGAAGGTTTTCTACGTTGGTGGAGGTGGAATAACTTTCTATTGAGCCCCACCCATATTGGGACAGAGGCATGACAGTTGATTTTCCAGTTTGGAGAGCTAGCTTCTACTCTCGTCTATTTGGAAAAGCAACAACCAAAGGGTAACTTTCTATTGCTTATTGATTTTGTTTATGGTGTTCCATGGTTTTTAAATGGCAATTTTGATAGCAACAATATTGTGTGAGTAGAGGGATTAGTTTTGTAGGACTTTGCAAGATGTTACCATGCCCTATTCAGGAAGAAATTGCTCGAATTGAGGGTGAAACATCCATACACAAATCCCCCCTTGCAAATATTGAAGTGCTAGTAGAATGGGATGAATGTATCCCTGATACAGGGCACACTAGAGGTCGTTTTAATCAGTACATGCAAACAATAGATTTATACTAACAAACAAAATTTCTTTTGGGGTGCATGTTGGTGGACAAGTAAGAGCATAGGGAGCACCTTCACCGCCACTTGAGAATCATGGACCATAGAGAAAACCGTATATAATAACACCTTGGTATTCCTCCAATGATGAGTACTACCCACGAGGAGTCAAAAATATCTATTCAAATTGTTGTTTTGGATTCAGAGCCCTAGAATAGCCCCCTCATATTTTTGCTACATACAACTTGTGTTATAACTCTTTCTAAACTATATCACTAAAAACAAAACTCCACCCCAACTAGATTGTGAATTTTGTAATTTCTTTTTGCCTTTTGGTTTCAATTTCCTCTTTACATAGAGTTATTTTCTAATTATAATTCGATCTCCCAGATTTACATGGACAATTATTTTATTTTCTTGATGTAATCTCAATTTTTTGTAGTTATGATAAATTAACTTACATTCAGTAACAATAATTTCTATTGTTTTCCGCACATGAATGGTGATGGATTTGATTTAAAGTTTATTAAACTTTTGGTACAATTAATTCAATGCACAAAATGCAAGCGTGTTAGCGAAAAAGGAAAATTTGCGTGGCCCGTCAAGAATGGTTGAATTTAGCGATATGGGATCATTAACACATTCTTTCTTTAACCTTTCTCTGGTAGTCTAAGATGAGTTGATGTCCGAGGCTAGCAGAGTACGACACACAAATTTGTTAATATTTATATGCATGTGAAAATAGTCCGACTCTGAACTTCATCTCTGGCGCATGGCCATCGGCTTCACATAGTGTTTGGTTTTTCTGTTTAAAGGTCTGAGCATGTTGATTGTTGTCTTGTGAATGAAGGCGAAGGCAGAACATGAAGATAAGCTCATTGGTTGTATGGAGGGCACTTTCAACAACGACTTCTGCACCGCTGAGACCATCTTCATTGCAGTCAGGTATTCTTCCCGTTTCCTCTTTTCTTTCTTCCCGGATATTTAGAATCGATTCTGATGAGTAATAGAGCAAAACCCATGTAAATAAATTTACTAAATTCAGGCCTTTACAATTTCTCAGGTACTTGTGGATTCATTACCTCGGAATCCAACAACAGCAATGATGCCCCTAGCCAAGATGGGATAGTGGAGATGTTTAGAGATCCATCTCTTAAAACTAGGTCTGGGGATCGCCAATCAGCAATGGCCAGAATGAACAGAAAAAACCCTTCAGCCAGGGACTTAGATGAGAGGTTTTTGAAAATCCTGAAGATTTTCAAGTGGGGACCTGATGCTGAAAAGGCCATAGAAGTCCTACTGCTGAAGGTGGATCACAGATTGGTTAGGGAGGTTTTGAAGCTTGATGTAGAAATTGGTGTAAAGTTACAGTTTTTCAAGTGGGCTGCCAAGAAAAAGAATTTCAAGCATGATTCCACCACATATATGCCCTTCATTCGTTGCTTAGCGCAGGCGGGACTAGTGGGGGAAATGTGGCAGACAGTGCAAAAGATGGTGAAAAGTGACTGTGGCATGAATCCTAGCATATTGTCTGAAATTATTAGGATACTAGGCAAGTTAAAGATGGTGGAAAAGGCCCTTTCCATATTTTATCTCATCAAGACAGAGAAGTGCAAACCCAGTGTTTATGCTTATAATTGCATGTTTAGTGTGCTGATGAAGGCAAATTGTCATGATAAGGTGCAAGAGCTTTACAGGGAAATGTGCAATGAAGGGAAATGTTTTCCCGATACGGTAACTTATACTATGCTCATCTCCAACTTTGGGAAACTTGGAGATGTGGACTCTGCGATTAAGCTTTTTGAAGAAATGAAGGAGAATGGTCTGCAACCTAGTGCGAAGATCTATACGATCCTGGTTGGGAGTTTGTTTAAATCAAACAGATGCAGAGAGGCCTTGAGGTTGTTCCAGGAAATGAAGGATACACGTTGTACACCGAATGTGTTTACATACACTGAAGTAATAAATGGGCTAGGCAAAGCAGGGAGAGTCCAAGAGGCATACAGAATATTTCAAGATATGCAGAAAGATGGTTGCTCTCCCGATGTGGTCATGTTCAACAAACTGATCGATATCATGGGTGATGCAGGCCTACTTGATGATGCTCTGAAGCTATTTGGACAGATGGAAACTGTAGGATGCAATCCTACTGTGGTAACATATAACAGTGTCATGGAAGCTCTTTTCAAATCTAACAATCCATCGGAGGCGTTGCATTGGTTTGAGAGAATGAATGGAAAAGGCATTGCTCCAAGCTCGTTTACATATTCCATTCTAATTGCTGGTTTATGCAAGGTGAACAGATTGGAAAAGGCATTGATGCTTCTTGAAGAGATGGACGAGAAGGGCTTTCCGCCTTGCCCTGCTGCCTATTGTAGTTTGATTGATGCACTTGGTAAGGCACGCCGTTATGATGCGGCAGTGGAATTATTTAAGGAAATGAAAGAAAACGGCACTCCTTCCAGCTCAAGGCTCTATGCAGTGATGATTAAACACCTTGGTAAAGCAGGGCGTATTGATGCAGCCATTAAACTGTTTGAAGAAATGCAAAGTCAGGGATGTATTCCTGATGTGTATTCCTACAATGCATTAATGTCTGGCCTGGTAAGGGCAGGCATGGTTGATGAAGCTCATTCATGGCTTAAAAAAATGCAAGATCAAGGATGTAAACCTGATATTAGTAGCCATAATATAGTTTTGAATGGTTTGTCTAAGGCAGGTGGGCCAACTGAGGCCTTTAAGATGTTCGAGAAAATGAAAAATTCGGGGATTCCACCAGATGCAGTATCGTACAACACAGTTCTTGGTGCACTTAGCAATGCGGGCATGTTTGATGAAGCAGTCAAATTAATGAAGGAAATGACTTCTAAAGGATTTTCGTATAATTTGATTACATATTCTTCAATATTAGAGGCTATGGGCAGAGTTGATGAAGACTGCAAACCATTCATTCAATAAGGAGGTCTTTTGATTCTCCTGTGCTTCCTGGTCGATAGTGATGGTTGCATTCGTGGCTTGGCTTTCTGGTTTCAGTGGGGATGATGGATTTCCTGAACCTCACGCAAAATGAGAGTTGCCTTGCCACTGTTTCATATGTCTGGAATATTACCATTTGTAATTTCTTTATCATCTTGATTATTACCAAAAACATGCAGGAATCATGTTCAAAGTAAGCTGCTTATACAAAATGGAATCTGTATTGTGGCCATTTTACACAGGTCATCCTGGTAAGCATATTTTGCTGTTTGCTTATTTTCTTGTCATCTGAGCAGCATTATCCTTCCTGTACTAATTAAAGTCCCCAACTATAAAAGATGCAACTCACAGAGCCTAATGACGAAGTAAGAAAGGAAGACTAGACTGCATCCCTGGAAATAAACAACTCCTGTCTGAAATTAACAACCAACACAATCTAGAGAAATATTATTATATCAACCATCAAAAACACAGTCTGTACGAAATGGGAGTTGCAGTTAACCAAATGTTTTAGAATGACTTACTTCCACATCATTAGTTGATCACTTAACGAGGGTTTCTGTTATCATTAACCTACTCATCCTAATTGTTTCTTCCCGGGTAAGGTAGGTGCCCTACAAGCCTGGGTGGTCAAAGGTATCCATGGAGAAGGCTCATCAAAAGGGTAATTTCGTAACAAGGTTTGCTGGTATAGTTATCCTGCTTGGGTTAAAGTTTTAAACTTTAAAGGATAGCTAACATTTGTGGCTGAGACAGGCCAAAAAATTTCAAAATTTGTGAATAATTCAGTGCTGTATTATTCAGTTCTAATTGGATCTGATCTGGTTGCAATACAAGCCAAAAAATTTGAAAATTTGTGAATAATTCAGTTTAGCTGTATTATTCAGTTCTAATTGGGTCTGATCTGGTTGCAGTATTGTTTACTATTGAAACTAAATCCCCAGTTTTAACCCGAATTATGTTTCAAGTGTTAAATCCCTAAGCTCCTTGGTTGTGCCCAGATTGCTGTCTGTGGAGGCTGATTTGAGAGACATGCTGTTGATGGACGATCAGCCATGAATTGAAATGTCAAATCAATTACAAAGGCTCACTCTCCTATCCCTTATGATCTGCGAGGGAGGCTGTCTAATGTATGATCAGATTGTTGATGTAAAAATTCCAACCATAGATGACTGCCATCCTTATGATCTCAATTAAACACGTAAATTGCTGAATTTCATTTATGCTGAAATTCAATCCAAATGGTGGCATCAATCACAGAATAGCTGGATGTTAAACACCGGAAGCATAAAAACAGTTTCACACATGCACAGGTGCTTACACCTTTAAAATCAGTTTTTCTTTCTTTCGAAAAACTTTCAAGGAAACCTCCACAGACTGCCAAAACCAAGCAGCCTCACAGTTTATGGAAATCACCCTAAACTGAATGGAACAACCTGCCTGAGAAGTATGGTCTGTTGTACTTCTGTACAGATTGTACGACCTGTCCATACAGATTGTATGGAAAAATGTTCAATTTGTCCATATGACTGTATGGATCCATATGGTCCTGTTTGTATCATTGTATAGATTCTGTACAGGTCTGTCCGTATCATTTTATGGAAATGTTTTCCATGGCTGTGTGGAACTGTATAGATCCTTGTACTTGCTGCCCAGATTTGCCTCTGTTTGAATCCTTGCTCCTCTCTCTCTCGGTCACTCAACCTGCTTGGTCTTTATACTTTTAGCTGATACCAAAACCCTAATCTTTTTTTGAGTTTACTCCTAATGTAAGTTATAAATGCATGAGATACACCTTTTTAGACTTAATAACTAAATAAGACTTTCACATTTTTGATTGAAGTCAATTTGAAAATAGAGTGACTTTTCAAAAATAGAAAATACCTCACACATTAACACTAAACCTGTGTGCAATTCTTGTCCAACCTATAATTCTCAACACTCTGTCTTAGTGAGGAAGCATTTCTGCACTAATCTAAGTCTGTCTTTGAATGCCGCAAATTTCCCTCTTGCCAAGGGCTCGGTCAGAATATTACCCGCCAATCGGTGGGAAAATATTTGAGATTCACTGCTCCCTTCTGAACCTTGTCACATATGAAGTGATATCTAATCTTTCTATGCCTGGACTTGCCATGAAACAATGGATTCTCAGAGAGTTTGATACGACTTTGATTATCATATTAATTTATTAAATGATTACAGGTTTCAACTTCTAATTAAACAATCCTACAATTAACTTTTCAAGTTAGATGGCCTTACAACTAATATTGAGCTAAGTGCCATAGAAGTTTGCTTCTTGTTGAACCATGATACCATCATCGATCCCAGGCTAAAGCAACATCCAGAGGTGTTCTTGCTATCTGTTGCATGTGCTTAGGTATTTGAGGGGTGCGATGGACTATGGTCTGAGATATCTTGGAGAGTATCAACTACCTGTCAATACATGGGAATATATTGGAGCTTCACTACTCCCTTGTGAACCTTGTCTCATATGAAGTGATATCTAATCTTTATATGTCTAGACTTGCCATGAAGTAGTGGATTCTTAGAGAGTTTGATACAACTATGGTGTCCTCTTCTAATTAAATTGCCCCAAGGGAGGACAAAGTAGCCTATCCAACCCTGTAGGCTATAGTCACTTATAAAAGGGGAAACCCATTATTCAATGCTACTGGGGTAACATTTGGTAAATTGGGGTAATTAGAGGAAAACTTCTGGAAGAAGCCAAATTTGGGGCAAATGGAGGGAAACTTAGCCCCTTAAATTAAAATTAGGAGGCAAGATCCCAAAGGAAATCTATAAAAAGGAGAATAGGAGAATCATTTTATCATCATGGATTGTTGATCTTTCTGATTTGTGAGCTTGAGTCTCTGAGGGTTTTAAGACTCCTTTTTCTTTGATTGGTTTCGGTGGTGAAATATTCCACCCTGGCCAATCCCACCTCTCTACTCTGTTTAGCATAATCTCTCTGGCATCCTTCATCTATTCTGTGGCATCAAAGGATTCTGTGGCTAAATCTGTGGCAGCAAGGCATTCTAGGAATTTGTTTAGGCTATGAATTAGTCCCTAACCATCAGCTGAAGCAGCGGACCTTCTTCAAGCACCTTTCTGTGGCAGTGCAGGGATTTGAAGTCAGTTTTGACAAGGGGATCGCCCCTCTGTGACAGTGAGGGTTTTTGAGGTCCAATCCTATGGTTGCGGATCAATTCTAGGGCATTGGTTGTAGCAGCGGGTGAGCTCCTAAGGCCCTATTTGGATGGTGACACCCTTCTAAGGCTTGGACGGATAGCATTGGATAGCGTAAGGCCTAATCCCTGGTCAATTGAGGGCTAATACCCTGGTCTGTGGCAGTGGCCTTCCTGAGGGTGATTTTCTGTGGCAGCAGACTTATCCAAGGAAGAATCCTTGGCAGTGAGGCCATCCTAGGGCCTACCTGAGGCAGCGGAGTTTATGGCAGATTCTTCTTGTCGTTGCGGCCACATTTCTAGCCATCTTTGGGACGACGACCACCTTGAAGACCTCGATTTGCAGCAGCACAAGTTTGACTGAGGGCAACAAAACCCCACTGAGGTTTTGTTTGCAGCCTCAAGCATTTCTGGGCATGATCCGTGGCAAACCAGTCCAGCTGACTTGATGATGGCAGTAAAGAAGTAGCAAAGAGGCAGCAAAATTTGGTACTGAAGGTGGTTGAAGGTCATACCAATAGAATTAGGACAGTAGGGTTGCTAGCAATTGTTGTGAGTCTGAATTTTAGTGTAAGATTGGAAGGACTGAGGGTTCATAACCCATTATGTATTGTTGGAATGGTATCATGTGCATGAGTTATTGGTGAAACTAAACACTGGTTACACTGTTTATTGAATTTTAATATTATTTCTAATTGCAAGAAATGAAAAGCATACTTTGATATTAGTGGAATACAAATCTTGTCATGTACTTTTACAAACCCTAAGGGCAATTTTACCCTAAGAGATATTATAGTGGTATCAGAGCTGTGCAGCCTGCCAGCGCAAGGGGTTAACAATGAAATCCAGATTGTTAGGTGAGTGCCATCCAGTGTTGTTAAAATCACGATATTATCATTTAATCACGATTATTTCAACTAAACGATAAAATCGCGCGTAGTAATTGGATAAAAAAAAATTTCGCGATTTTTTCGAAAAAATTACGATTTTTTGGGAAAAAATCGTGGAAAAAAATAAATCATTTATTTATTTTTTGAGGAGGAGGAGGTGACCCAAGTTACCCCTGTCACAAGTAGAGGACGTGGTCTACCTCCTGTAGCTCCTAGTTCTTCAGCTTCTAGAGCACAACAGACTCCAGAGTCTACTACGGCCTGCCAACTCCACTGACATCTACATCTAGAGGGGCAAAGGAAATCAGTGGTATTAGACTTTAGTTATTTGGTTCATTTCATTGTATATGACATTATGACTCATGATATGAGATACATTATTATATTTTTGGTTGATATTTTGGGGTTGAGTTGGGACTTATGAGTCAGGACTTACTATTCAGGATATAATTCACTGTTATGTGTGATTTTAGCACTAGAAATGATATTAAACATCTTATATATCATTTCTTTTATCATATTTATGTGTCAATGTATTTTATGTTGTAGATGGTTTAGATATTAAAAAAATTGAAAAAAATGAATATTTTTGTACCAAACGATTTTTTCCTGATTATTACCGATTTTTTCCCGATTATTACGATTTTTTCTGATTTTTTCCTTGCGCTGATATTATCCCGATAACCATTAGTGCAACATTGGTGCCAGCACTCTTTCAAATTAGAGTGGTGATCCTTCCAGCCTGTGAAAGCAATCACGAGGGATTGGAAGGAATTTTTTACTAGTCCTATCCCTGATCTTCATAAGTATCCATACTTAGATCAGCTGTTGAAGAACCGAGTGAAGAGGGGAGATCCTTCAAATGTCTGGAATAGTAAAAATGATCATGACTCTAAACGCAGCGAAGAGGATAGTTCAGATGAAAGTGACAATGAACGAAAGGCAAAAAAACAACGTATTAAGGTAACTAAGATCCGATTCTTAGCAAAAATTGTAAAATAGGAGAGTAGCAGTAATGAAGATGATGATGATATCTTGGGGAGCAATGATATTGATCAGTTTGATTCCACACGCTATCGATCAAGCTCGACACAGAAGGCTCCAGTTTTGAAATCTCCAAGCACAGGCCCTAGTGTCACTCCTGCTGATGCTAGAGAACAATCCTATTTTATGGAAACTAGTGTGCATAGTTCAAACCATCCAATACAACATAAAAGAAATTATATCTACAGTTATGGTGTGCAGGTAACTCTCTGGGCAGATGAGCAGGACCAAGGGAGGGAAAACATTGTGGAAATGAATGGAAAATATGTATCTGAGCAGCAACTAAAACGAGAGTCAATTCCTGATCTAAAGAATGATGACAAGAGCATGAGTAGTCCTAAAGATCAGAGTGAGTGAAACTCTGAAGCCGAAATTGATGACTTGTCTCATCAAGTTGGTACAAGTGCTCATGAGCAGAATGAAGGGATATTACATCACCCTCCTGAAGATGTTATTTAGATGATATTTGGTACCATCTGCAATTGTAAATCTCTAGTACGATGCATGGCTGTCTCCCGGGCCCTTTCCAGACATGCAGCATGCATATCTTCTTTGTCTATGATTTGTCCTGAATCCTGTTAATTACTCTATCTATGAAGAGAAACTGAAAAAGATATACTCAATGGTGAAAGAGTTTCAGGAGCTACAAATGTTTGTTGTGACTCGTGAGCAATGTTACTTGGGAGCGGGAGCGACATTTTCAGAAGCTCCCTGTTTAGGAGCGAATCCCAGAGCGATTTTTTAAAAATATATATATTTTTAAAATTTTTAAATTTTTGATACATATATGTCAACAAAAACATGTAGAATGATGAATTAGATATAAAAAACATAAAAAAAACATAGATTGATCATTGAACCATATCACATCAATCATCTAGAAGTTATAATCTTCATCAACCATGTCCACAAGTTAGTAAAATACATATTACAACTGCAACATGTTGAGTCTCGTGAATCATGATTTATCAAATTCAATCTTAAAGTTTCAACTTCAAGCTTTCAAAATTGAAAATTCAATATATAACATTTATCATCATTGATCACCAAAGTCGTACTTGTAAGCTAAGTTTAACCATTACAAGAAATAATATCTTAGATATTTATAAGTCCTAACTTCTAACTATTAACATGAAATGAAATGTTATAAAATGAAACATGAATAATGAAATGAAATGAAACAACTTTAGTCTTTCACGAAGCATCATATTCATAATTCACAATCATTACCAATGAGTTATAAATGCCAACTTCAAACTTCATATTTTCATTGTCACGGTCATATATTGTTTACAAAAAATATCATTATGATATGAAAGAGTCAAGAGTCAAGGACTCAAGACTCAACAGTTATGAAAACTAATAGAAACTAGAAAAGACAAGTAAACTGTAAATCTACATGTGGCCCTTGCCATGAGAGTCTCTAGGAGTATAAGCAGGTCGTGGTGGTCTTCGAGGAGTCTCCCGCACAGATCAACGACCAGAACTAGAAGGCACATGCCCTCCACGTGAGGGTGTAGATGGAGGTGGCGACAGCAAAGGAACAAGACTCAGAACTCGAGCACTGCTACTGGATGGTGGAGGTGGAGGTGGCATGGCTGCTGCAGCTGCTTCATCTTCATCCCTTATAAGTTCCTCTTCCAGTTCTTCAAGATGGACTATACCATCCTCCAAATTGTCATCCTCTGGGTGATTGTCTCAAATTTTATATGTGGGATCCTCATAAGCCCGATCACAGTAATGACTCAACAACCTCAAGTTGTCGTGCACATAAACCAAGCTTTCTGCTCGGTTTTCATTGAGTTTGTTTCTTTTCACATTGTGTATGAAGCTGTAGGTGCTCCAACACCTCTCTGCAGAAGAAGTATTCACAACCTGTGATAGAACTTTTTTTGCCAATTTTGGCAAAATTCCATGGCCGCCATATGTTTCCCACCATGTGAGAGCATCAAATCTGTGTCTGTCTTCCATTGCATGGAAGGTACCAAACAAACCGGTGCCACTGAAGTATTTACCTATTTCAAGGTGCACAACTGCACATTCCTCCCTGTCAGGTATCAACTTTTCTAATGCTTGCAAATATCCACTAGTTACCTTTGCATCTAAATGGGGTCTGGTCCTAATCCCACCCCCTGGTGTCAGTTGGCCCAACCAAGATGTAGAGTAGTATTTTGGCGTAAGGATATTCGCCAAGCAATGTAGTGGAAGATTAAGTTTATTCCACCGTTCACACACACAATCATGAATCAGTTTGTACAAGTCGGGATCTCTGTTATGAATAATATCTTTTATTTGCCCCAACATGGTATCCATTTGCTCATACACCTCACCAATCACTGGTTTATCTGTATCTGCAAACCGAATCATGTGATAAATGGGCTTGGTGAAATCCAATACTTGCCTCACACTTGTCCAAAACTGACCATCAAGAGCGGCCTCCTCCACCAATTCAAAACCTTGCCTGTCAGCTGCATTTGTAGCCCTTTCCTTTAATACCTGCCAATGTGGACTTGATACCATGCTAGCCAATGACTCTCTTACCTTCAAAAGGTGCCTGAAGGTGAGGTAATAACTACCAAATCTGGTCTTCGCAATCTTCAACAACTCCAATCTCGAGTGATTGCGGAAAAGGCCATGGGTATTGCTATGATTTGTAATAAATTTTATCATTTGTTTGCCTTTCTTGTACAAATCACCAATCCATTTGTATTGTGCATTTTTGTTCTTGACAACATCATGCATCAGAAGGTTCAATGTGTGAACCAAACATCCAAACCAAAATATGTTGGGGTATTTATCCTCAATAATTGCTCCCGCTGCCTTACAATTAGGAGCATTATCAGTGATGACTTGGATGACATTGTATGGCCCAATACGGTCAATTGTTTCAAGTAATGCTTCTACAATGTTGATGGCGGTCTTGAACTTGTCTGAGTAATCATGTGTAGTTAGAAAGATGGCACCACTAACAGACACAGCAAGAACACTTATCAATGGCTTGCCTTTTACATTTGTCCATCCCTCAGATACAATGGACACCCCATGGTCAGTCCAAGAACTTGTCACTCTATTCAAAGAATGTGATATTTTTGCTTTTTCATGATCAAGTCCAGTGTTGTGAAAATCGCGATAAATTGAAATTATCGCGATTTTTTCGATATGCTGATTTTATCGCGATTATTATAGGAAATTATCGTTGGAAATTTTTTTAGCCGATTTTTATGAAATTATCGCAATAAATTCGAATTTATCACGATAACAATCGAAATTATCGTGGGGGTCTCCGGCAGTGAGGTTTTATAATTTTTTTTTTTGGTTTTTTAAGGGATGCTAAATGTTTGAAATGCAATTTTTTTTAAAGAAACAAATAATTTTTTAGTGGGGCAGCTTAATGATCAAGTCTAGACCCTAGTATTGATATGCTATTCATGGTAATGCTAAATTCTTAAAATAAAAGTGACATTCTCCTTAATCTTCATTTTCATCCTTTTACTTAAATTTTTAACATTACCATGAAATGATTCGGGATGTTTGAGAGTGGTTCCGACCTCATTGGATTTCATATGGAGAAAGTAGATTTTAGATTTCATTCAAAATCCAGCAGACTTATCAGTTTTTCAGGATTTCAGGATTGGGATATTGTAATGTTTCCAGGTGACACCACCTAACTGGGCTACCCCTGCCACCAATAGAGGACGTGGTCTACCTCCTATAGCTCCTACTTCTAGTTCTTCAGCTTCTAGAGCATAGCAGACTCCACTGCCAACTCCATCAGCACCAACGTCTACACCTAGAGGGAAAGGGAAAGTTGTGGCATTTTCTCGCAAGAGGGATAGAGGAAATCAATAGGATTAGACTTTAGTTATTTTCTTCATTTTATTGTATATGACATTATGACATGATGAAATACATTATTATATTTTTTGTTGATATTTTGAGGCTGAGTTGGGACTCAAGACTTACTATTCAGGACATGATTCAATGTTATGTGTGATTTTAGCACTAGAAATGATATTAAACATCTTACATATTAGTTCTTTTATCATAATTATGTGTCAATGTATTTATTTTATGTTGTAGATGGTTTAGAATCAAGTCCAACGGTTCTTGCCTTGTCATACCCAGGGCTCTTGTATCCTTTAGGGGCATCATTTATGGCAGAAACCATTTTGTGCCAATAAGGTGAGCGAAGAACATTGAATGGTATCCCACATTCATAGAGAAACCTGTAAACCTTTAAATCCACATCATTCCTACACCCCTCATCAAGGAAATCTGATATGGTTCTACGCCTTAAAGCTGATGACCCTGTGCCTCCATATCCACTTCCTTGGGAGGATGCTGAAGGAGTTCTTTGTGCTTGTGATTGTGAGCTTGGTTCAAAGAAACCCCTTGATTTTTTTGATTTGTATTGGGCTTCCTCCTCTTCCCTTATGTATTTGGCTCTATCCGTCGCTGACACCGCTGGACAAGTTTTGATTCCTATTTGTTTGTCTCCATCCCATGGCCTTTTCCCGTAGAGGTGTTTTCTGGCACGGGTGTATGAACCTGTGTAATCATTGTTGCAATGGGGGCAATGAAATTTAGTGGTTCCACCCCCTCTCCCTGCTTCAGGCTTGTTAACATATTTCCACAATGGGGTTTGGTCTTGTTTAGTTTTTTGAGAGTCATGTTCACCCTCCTCCAGCTCCTCCTCACCGGGGTTTTCATCAAATCCACTTTCTCCAGCTTCTTCATCCCCCTCTTCATTTTGGCCCCTCCGTTTCCTACTCTTCAGCACCATAATAACCATAAAAGGGACCAAGAAGAGGAAAATGCCAAAAAATATAGCAAGGTCCATGATGTTTGATATTTGTAAGTTTTTGAATCTGCAAATTAATTTAATTTATTTAGATTAATTAATTTAATTTAGATTCATAATTTTTTTACTAAATAAAGTTAATAAACTAAATTAACTAAATTAAACTAACTAAATTACTACCTAACTAAATTAAACTAATTAAACTAACTAAATTTCTAAGTTACTTACCTCTTTGCAGGCTTTCTCCTTGCTCCTCGGCGCTTGCTCCTCGCTTCTTTGCTCTTGCTCTCCAGCTTCTACTCAACTCATTCAAGTGATAATGAATTTTTTTTTGCCCCATTGTGTTTTTAAAACATATTTTTTTTTTAAAATTTGATTTTTTTTTTGGCGTTCGCGATTTTGTTTGTTTGTTTGTTTGTTTGTTTGTTCTCCTCCGTCGGATCGCTCCCGGAGCGAAAATCTAATGCTCGAGAGCGATCGGGAGCAATTGCTCCTTGATCGCTCCTGAGCTGTAATTTTCGCTCCGGGAGCGTCGGGAGCGACGCTCGCGATTATGGCAGGGAGCAGAATTTTTTTTATCGGGAGCGCGCTCCCGACCCGCTCCAGCTCGGAGCGCGGATTGGGAGTGGGTTCGAAGGGGGGGGAGTGCTCCCCCGCAACTCTGCTCGTGAGGGTGGGATGACCTAAGGATGAGCCAGCTTCATGGGCCCGCTGCATGTGTTATGCAGAGATTGGTGCTTCTATGAAAAGATTCATGTTCATGGCTGCTAAATCTGGAGATCTCTCGAAATTGAACAATACTCTCACTCATTCAGAGTATGGGCCATATTTTGATAATGCCATTCTAAAGAGTAGGGCAGTGCAAAATGGAACAGAATGGGAGAATGAAGACCAACGGGGCAAACCACCCAATGCTTCCATATATGCCCGGGCAAACCCCAATGGGACAGAAAATATCTATTCTTGTGGTTGCAGTGAAAGTATACTAGGTAGAGAATCTCAATAGGCTTCAATGAATCCTGGACTTATATGGAGCCTCTTCTTACAAAACAGACTTCACTGTCCGAGAATCAGACGCTTGTCAGATTGCAGCCTCAGAGAAGTAATTGCTAGTAATTGCACCTAGCAATGATGTCATTCACTTTGCGATACTCCAGGGATTAAATGAGTTCAGGGATGTTATTCCTTCTTTCATTGCCAATTTTCCAAAACTAGACAGGTCTCTGCTGGTTGATTTGTTAAAGAGTGTTACTATCTGCCTAAGACAACACCGTCTAGATGAGATACGTTCTTCATATCTGTAGGACATGACAGATTGGGAAGGTGACAAGTGTGAGAGTCTAGAGAGAATATGCTGTCAGTAAAAATAATATCAATTGTAATTGCCATCTGGTAAATTTTCATAAACAAACCACGAGACTCCACAGACACAGTTCCTGAAGTCAGAGTCTCCAGAGATTGGTTTCATGTCTTCTTTAGATGACAAAGCACTGTCCATGTCGGATAAAAATGAAGGCATCTTAAATAGGGAAACTGGTTCTACCCCAAAGAATGAGTTAGATTGTGGGATAAATCCATTTAATTTGCATTCAAATGAAAGACATAAAATATCCAAAGATCTTGATCTAGGGAAAAAATCATCTGAAGCTAATGTGGAGAAGAAGCTCAGAAGGGGAAAAAGCTTGCTTGAGGAACTTCCCAAAATTACCGATCATGGGACTGGAAACGTAGGATCCTTTTATGTCAAGTTTGAACATGCAAATATCAGTAACGCAGGGAAGACCAAGGAAGGTTATCATATTGATGTAGAGCAGGATGACATGTCTTGCTCACAATCAGAGGGAGCAGGTTCAGGGTATAGCCATGAAGGCTCTCAAAGGCTCCCCCATGGGCACCCTGACAGGACCAACGAGTTCATTAAGGAGAAAATCTGTCCAAAGGTTGAGTTGCCCCCATGCCAATATGATGTTTTGTGTTGTGGTGCAGATGGACTTTGTCGTAACTATGATTCATTAGTTGTTCCCGGGCACAGTTCTTGCCAAACTTGCGGGACCTCTAAAAATCGAAATATCACATACTTCAGAATGTTTGCATGGATTGACAATTTGTGAAAAGTTGTTGGACAAAAGATGCTCTAAAGGTGGAACTGCAAGTGTTGAAGGATGGTGCCGTGTCAATTCTCAAGCAATGGACAATGGTCATAGCTATGCAAACATTGAGATGGTTAGCCACCTCCTAAAATTCGAAAACACTGAAAGTTGTGGTATCCAAAGGGACTTCTTGCATGTAGGAAATGAAGGTAATGCTTACACATGTGGTTTTCTGGGAGAGAATGACGAAGATAGACAGGATCAATACAGGTGTAGAATTCCAAGGTTCCATGATATTTAGATGAATGAAAATTAGATATTGCAAGCAGACACCCTTTTAAGAGAGGAGCTAAAAATGATCGCTGAAGACTAACGGATAGTAGCAGGAACATTAAAATTGGTTCTTTTAGATCATTGGATGATTCTTCTAGCAGTTTGGAAAGCCTGAGAAAGACGGAGGAAAGATTGGGTCAAGGAATTGAGAAGACACTTATTTGAAATAGAAAATGAACCCCCTTACTCCCTTCCAGTTTCCATCTGCAATACTACCGGATCATTGGAAGATTCTCCAGTAAGTTCATGCCCAAGTCAAAAACACCAAAGTGCTATTTCTGTAGACGTTAGATGTGGCCAAATTCCAATGGCATCTCCTTTTCAATCAAGTCACATTGGAAAAGAGGGGTTAACACTGAAGCTGATAAATGCTTGTCTAGAAAGGACAATCTCGAAAACAGTAATCTTGGTACCTTACAGTATGAAAATGGTTTCATAAACAACCATAGTTGTGGGATGAATATTAAGAGTAACATTTTACAAGAAAGAACAGGTCAGGATGAAAACATAAAGGAGTTGAGTTCAAGCTCTAGCACTAGAATTGTTGGGTCTATGCCGACCAATCAAGGGAGGTTTATAGATGATAGGCTTATTGAAAGAGAAGTGTAGAAGGAAATGTGGAGAGAGTGGATGAGAAGGTCTAGGGATGCATTGTGCAAGACAGAACACACACATATTAGATGATGAGAGCAGAGATTGTGAAGGACAAATAAGTACCTTTGTTGTTTTCATGGGTGGTACTGTAACAAAGATGATTTCAAAATATCTTACTAGATGGAAGGAACTGCCTGAAGGGGACACCCTATGGGAAGGAGAACATACCTGGCAGCACCCGAATTTGCAATTGCTTGAGGGAAAGCAATGTTGGGAAGGGGGTATTGTAATGTCATTTTCTAATTAAATTGCTTAAGGGAGGATGAATAAGCCTATCCAACCCTATAGGCTATAGTCATTTATAAAGGGGAAACCCATTATTCAATATTATTAGGGTAACATTGGGTAAATTGGGGTAATTGGAGGAAAACTTGTGGAAGAAGCCAAATTTGGGGCAAAATGGAGGGAAATTTGTTAGCTCCTAAACTTAAAATTAGGAGGCAAGACCCCAAAGGAAATATATAAAAAGGAGAAGAGGAGAATCATTTTGTCATCATGGATTGTTGATATTTCTTATTTGTGAGTTGAGGCTCTGAGGGTTTTAAGGCCCCTTTTTCTTTGATTAGTTTTAGTGGTGAAAGATTCCACTCTAGCCAATCCCTCCATTCTAATCTATTTAGTATAATCTTTGTGGCATACTTCATCTATTTTGTGGCATCAAAGGATTTTGTGGCTAAATCTGTGGCAATAAGGCATTCTAGGAATTTGTTTGGGTTGCAAATTAGTCCCTAACCATCTGTTGAAGCAATAGGCCTTCTTCAAGCACTTTTCTGTGATAGTGCAGGGATTTGAAGTCAATTGTGACAAGGGGATCACCCCTCTATGATAATGAGGGCTTCTAAGGTCCAATCTTGTGGTTGCAAATCAATTCTAGGGCATTGGTTGTAGCAACAGGTCATCTCTTGAGGCCCTATTTGGACAACAACACTCTTCTGAGGTCTAGATAGATAGCACTGAATAGTGTAAGGCCTAATCCCTGGTCATTTGAGGGCTAATACCCTGGTTTGTGGAAACAACCTTTCTGAGGGTGATTTTCTAGGATAGCATACTTATCTAACGAAAAATCTTTGGCAGCGAGGCCATCCTCGGGCCTACTTGAGGCAACGAAGTTTAGGGAAGATTCTTTTTGTGGTTGCGGTCACACTTCCAACGATCTTTGGGACAACGACCACCTTGAAGACCTTGATCTGCAACAACAAAAGTTTGATTGAGGGTAAAAAACCCTTATTGAGGTTTCGTTTGCAGCCTCAAGCATTTATGGGCATGATCTGTAGAAAACTAGTCCAATTGACTTGACAATGGAAGTAAAGAAGTAGTAAACAGGTAGCAAAGTCTTGGTACTGAAGCTGGTTGAAGGTCAAACCAATAGTATTAGGACAGTAGGGTTGTTAGCAATTGTTGTGAGTCTGAATTTTAGTGTAGGTTTGGAAGGATTGAGTGTTCATAACCCATTACGTATTGTTGGAATGGTATCATGTGCATGAGTTATTGGTGAGACTAAAGACTGGTTACCACGTTTATTGAATTTTAATATTATTTCTAATTGCAAGAAATGAAAAGCATTTTGTGATATTAGTGGAATACAAATCTTGTCATGTACTTTTTCAAACCCTAAGGGCAATTTTACCCAAAGGGATATTACGACAACTTTGATTATCATAGTAAATGACTATAGGTTCCAATTCCTAATCAAGCAATTCTACAAGTAACTTGTGAAGTTAGATGGCCTCACAACTAACAATACTAGTTGCCATGTGTTCTACTTTATTGAGCTAAGTGCCATAGAAGTTTGCTTCTTGTTGAACCACGATACTATCGTTGATCCCAAGCTAAAGCAACACTTAGAGGTGTTCTTCCTATTTGTTGCATGTGCTTAGGTATTTGAGAGGTGCAATGGAGTATGATTTGAGATATCTTGGAGAATATCAACTACTTGCCAATGCATGGGAATATATTGGAGCTTCATTGCTCCCTTTTGAACCTTGTCTCATATGAGGTGATATTTAAACTTTATATGCATGGACTTGCCATGAAACAATGGATTCTCAGAGAGTTTGATATGGCTTTAATTATCATAGTAAATGGCTATTAGTTCTAGCTCATAAATAAACAACCCTACAAGTAACTGTTGAGAATGTAGTGAGCGAGGTCTTCTGGCTTATGCCTTAGCTAGTGAAGACCTCGAGTTGTCCTCATGAGTTAGACTTCAGTTAGCATGATTTATTTCCAGTTTACTAGAATAATCATCAAGTTAGCATGCGTAGATTTGTAGCTTTAGTTAAGTAGTGCCTTCATCAGTTTGACTACAGAATGAGGTGGCAGTTAGCAATTTAGTTAGAGCTAGTTAGTCTTCATTCTTGATTGAAGGAAGAGCGAGTTAATCTCCAGTGTTGATTGGAAGTAGAGCGAGTAACACTCTTAGTTAACTCACTATCAAAGCTCGAGTTCTAAATTAAGTTGGGCCTCCATGCATGGATCACAATTCACTTATAAAGAGAGGACAAGTAAATTACATTGTTTTGTGTACAAAGGTTTGCGACAAGATATAGCTCATGAGATACTGTGAGAGAGCCTTGATTGTGGAGCACAGGAATTGTGTCCCAAGAAATAGGAGGAACAAGTGCACAAGGATTTAGGAGTTGGTTATGTACAGAGAATAGGAGCTAGGTCCTAAAGAATAGGAGGCAGAAAGTGCACTAAGAAATAGGGCACAAGTGCGCTAGAAATTAGGACTTGAAGTGTGCTAGGAATAAGGTTGCTAAGTGCGCAAGGAAGGAGGAGCAGGATCAAGCAAGAGATCAGTGAATTTGTAGAGCAAGTCAAGCAGGCAACAAAGGATTGGTTGTGAGCTAGAGGGCTGAGATCAAGCAGTGATCGAGGCAGGTCAAGATCAAATATATCAACTGAGATTTGTGAGAGAAGCATAACACTTTCTTAAGAAGAGACAAATTGCATTGTAATAGATCCAATTTCTCCAAGACAATCAATAAAATACCATGTCAAGCAAGCAGGTTTTCCCTATTGGGTTTCCTGAGAAAAATAAGTGTGTCAATTTGTGTGATGTGTTTTTATTCTGTTGTTTATGAATTGTTAAGAGGCTCTATATCTTGGTGAAAGTAAAACTAGATTTCAATTTTCAATTATTCATCTAAGTAGTTGCAGAGTTTCATGGAAATTTAACAGTAACTTGTGGAGTTAGATGGCCTCACAACTAATAGTACCAATTCCCATGTTTTCTATGTATGTTAAGCTAAGTGCCATAGAAGTGTGCTTCATGTTGAACCATGATACTATCGTTGGTCCCAAGCTAAAGCAACACCTAGAGGCGTTCTTCCTATTTATTGCACTGCCCGACCAATTTGTGTCTAAATATCCTTGTAACTTTAGCTCACCATCTCCAAGATATCTCAGACCATACTCCATTGTGCCCCTTAAATACTTAAGCACATGTTTTCTTGCTACCCAATGCTTCTACCTTGGTTTCAGCATGAAGTTCCCATGTTTAGTCTAAATACCCTTGCAATTTTAGATCACCATCTCCAAGCTATCTATAACCATGCTCCATTGCACCCCTCAAATACCTGAGCACATGTTTCGCTGCTACGCAATGTTCCTAACTTGGCTCCACCCTTAACTGACCAATTTGAGTCTAAATACTCTTGCAACTTTAGTTCACCATCTCCAAGATATCTAGACTGCACTACACTGTGTCAATCAAATACCTAAGCAAATGTTTTGCTCCTACCCAATGCTCCTATCTTAGTTCCATCATTAGCTAACTCAAGGTGTTCATTGCAAAACATATATCTAGCATGGCATTGACAAAATAAATCAAGGAACCTATTAACTACTTGTACATCATGGGATCTACCAACTTTGAATTTAAAGCATGGATGTGGCCATAGGGTTGTAATATTCCATCCAAATCCTCTTCTCTTTCACCAACGCATATACTTATTTGGAAGTGTTATTCATTGGACCTTGCTTCAATTTGCGGCATGCATTTCATCCTTGAATCAACAAGAGCTATGGGTCCTTTTCCCTTTGTGAGAGGCATTGTTTCAAGAACCATTTTTAGAACATATCATCCAAGATGTCAGTCATGGACACTCTTGTTTGACCCACAGTTTGATATGGGTATGGGGTTTGGGGGCCTACTTTACTAGAGTCTGATTGGTCTTTAATAGAGAAGATGCAACCACCAAAATCTGCAAGGATGATGGGTTCAAGAATTGTCAGTTTGCACCTAAGAATTGTCGTCTCACTTCTACACCACCCTGTTCGAAGCTTCATTGATACAATGAAGGGGTGTGACCGATCTCTATACTTAGCCTACTATTCATCAAAGTCCATTGCAATGGCTATACAATGAAGGGTGTGACCGATATCCATACTTGGCCTACTATTCATCAAAGTCCATTGTAGTAGCTAGTCCTTCATCTTAGTCTCGATGCTCGTACACCAAATTCTCGAATTTCCTTGGTTCAATTGGTATTACGTTGGATTGGCTTCCCCCCTTCAGATATTCCTTATGTGCACTTGGCCATCTCTTGCCAACCAAACAAGAGATAAATATAATCATCGAGGGGATATTATAGTCAATATGTACAAAGAACTTGTATAAACCCTCAAGCTGAGTTATGTTTGAATATGGCCTTTATGTTGAGCACTTATTGATGTTCAGGGATGGACTCATCATTTGGCCCTGGTACCGCAATATCTAGTAGCGTAGTGCAAAGTCTCATTAGGAAACTTAGGTCTTATGGAATAGTGAGAGGTCAACCACCACAGTCACCTCAATGGCCTCTTTTTTGCTATTTTGTGATTGGATGCCATTCTCACCAAGGAGGCTTCCCTAGCAAGGCTTAGAGGATAACAAATGACTCTTTAAGGATTATGCTAATGATATCACCTAGAAAGATGTTCAATAAAGGAAGTCTCAAGGGTGGTAAGAGCTTAATGATTATGAAATAAGGTACTAGCAAAGCCTTGGAGACCAAGATAAAATTTATAAATGTTCAAGTATGCTTTTGACCAATCCCAACAAACTAAGAAAACATTATTATAAGTTAGGGTTTCAATGATACACATATTTTTTGCATGCAAAACCATATAACGACTAAGAAATAGCCTATGAAGGATAATATCAACAAAGGCTTGAAGGCTATTTACGAGGTAAGCAAGGGATATGTCAACAAGTTCTTAATGGATGGAAATGCACAACACAACAACATAAACCCAAATGTCAACCCTAAATTTGATGGTAAAACATGCAATAAATGATAGACTTTGCTTTTAAATAGTAATAAATGCATTTCCTACCTAAAGGGAAATAACATATAGGTATAAAAAGGATATTAAATATATATTTTGACCAAACCCTAGCCCTAGCTACCGTGAAATGAAGAAAAGAAGGAAATTTAGGTTGATTTACACAACAAGACTAGCTCCTTTATTCAATTAGGCAATGGAGTCGATTAGGGTGAGGTTAAGATAGGAGGACCTTGAAACAATTTGCTCCCATTAGAAGCACTAACGACTTCTTTCATAAAAGATTTAAGGTCAAAGGATGCACAAAAGAAGTTCCTTTGATGGATTCTTGAATGACAAATTTTGCATAAATATATAGAAACAAGAGTTTATAAAAGATATTGCAATTTTTAATATGGCACAAGCTAGATCCTAATTTCAAAAATTACATGCAAAATGGAAGAAAATAGCATTAAACTTCCATTCAAGCAAGAACTGCTTCAACAATCCATAAGATAGTCTCTCCATGCAATAATTATCCTCTCCAAGATAATTCACACTCTACTTAGCCATTGCATCCAAGAGAAAAGAAGAAACACTAGTAGGCACCCTCTCAAGAGAAGAGAAATGAGTGTGTGTGATGATGATCCAAAGGAAAATGACTTTCCTCTATTTATATGAGGGAAACCATGTCATTTTTCCTTAATTTACAATGAAAAACCTTAAAAAGTTTACTTAAAGCGCTCAACAAGGCTAATATGTCGCAAGCCAATTTAAAGATAGCTTTACCAAGGTTACTTGAGAGTGGGAGCAAGGTGCGACATTTTCAAAAGTTCCCAGTTCGGGAGCGAATTTTTATATAATATATATTTTTATATATTTTGATGCGTATATGTCAAAAAAAGCATGTAGAATGATGAATTAGATATAAAAAGCATAAAAACATGGATTGAACCATATGACATCGATCATCTAGAAGTTATAATGTTCATCAACCACGTCCACAAGTTAGTAACATACACCATATTGAGTCTCATGATTCATCAATATTAAAGTTTCAAGCTTTCAAAATTCGATATATAATATTTATCATCATTGATTGCAAAAGTTGTAACTTGTACTTGTAACCATTACCATTACCAGGGAACCAAACGCTAACTAACATGAAATGAAATGTTTTAACTTTCACGAAGCATCATATTCATAATTCATTACCAATGAATTATAAATGCCAACTTCAAACTTCAAACTTAAATGATCATATATTGTTTACAAAAAATACCATAATAAATATGAAAGATTCAATAGTTATAAAAAGTACTAGAAACTAGAAAAGACAAGAAAATCTATTATCTATTGCTTGACCCTCTTGCCACGAGAAATTTATAATTTTTGTCTTGTGCTTTATTAGGAGTCTCCTCTTGCATATTCAAACGACCTTGGTGCTCCTGACTAAATATAAGTTCCATACCCTAGTACCCTAGGTACTCTTGATTATTAGAAGTCTCCCCTGTTTAGAGGGCTTGGTGCTCTTGATTAAATACAAGTTCCATACCTTAGTACATGACAAAATCCATTGGGAACATTGCAATCCCCCTAATTCTGAAATCCTGAAAAAATGAAGTCTGCTAGATTTTGAGTGACATTTAAATTTCTACTTTCTCCATAAGAAATCCAATGAGGTCGAAACCACTCTCAAACATCCTGAGTCATTTCATGGCAATGTTAAAAATTTAAGTAAAAGGA
Organism: Pinus tabuliformis; assembly: GCA_031772625.1. NCBI lineage: Eukaryota > Viridiplantae > Streptophyta > Pinopsida > Pinales > Pinaceae > Pinus > Pinus tabuliformis. The sequence goes on from CM062816.1 coordinate 341,103,933, forward strand.
TGATAATGAAAGATAAAGGAGAATGTCACTTTCACTTTAAGAATTTAACATTACCATGAACTGCATATCAACACTAAGGCCAAATTCTTGTTTCCAATCTTCAATTGCTTCCATTATCACTCTTGAATTGGCAGGGAGCATTTTTTTTAGGAAGCGCACTCCTAGAGCCGTTCTCGATGCGCTCTTGCCCGGAGTGTGCTCTCTCTATCTATTTGACTTGGCATGTGTGACTTTTCTCTCTTTCTGTGACCTTACATGTGTGATAGAAATGTCAAGTTTATGGGCATATCTGGGTAGCAGGCCCGAGTTTTTCTGAGTAAAGAAGTAGGCCAAAATTCAGCCCTAGTAGATCAAAATAAGCTAAGTTTATTTCGCAACAAATTGACTTCACAAGAGGGCAGTTTGACTAGGTTTGACAAGGGCTATGTTGTTGGTTACTTTGACTTTAGGCTTGACTTGAAGGATTAGATGCATCCATTGTTGAATTGAATAATTTCTCTAACGCTGTTGGGTTTTCCCCCAAGCGGGTTTTCCCAGGGTAAATCATGTGTTGTCTTGTGCATCATTGTCTCATTGTGATCTCTATTGTCCTATTGCTTGTTATGGTTGAATTTATGAAGTATAATTGCTCAATGGTTAACTGGAAGTACTAAAGATAATCTCTATAGTGTCTCTACATCATTGGAAGTAATTATCAGTTTCATAAATTAGTGTTTATATTCTATTGCACTTGAAAAATTCAACATGGTATCAGAGCTTTGGTGAAGAAAGGACGTTGAGATCACTCTTTGAAGAACTCTCTCTCTAAAGCAAAAGACCTTTTTTTCTTTTTTTCTAAAATTTTATCTATGTCCAAGAATTCTACGTAGATGGCTCCCACTTGTAAGGAAGGGAAAAACTAGAAGGTGCATCAAACTTCAAGGCATGGAAAAAGATAATTGATCTAGTTCTTGAAGAAAATGATGTCTTAGAATTATGTAAAAGGCAAGGTGATTGAACCCAAGGATGATAAAAGATAGGCTAAACACTGAAACACTAAAGTCAAGGCACAAAGGATTCTTATTGAATCCATCAAATATCATTTTTGACATCCCATTTGTTTCAGAACTAAAAACTTCCAAGAAAGTATATGATGTTTTAGTAGGATTGTATACTATTGACAACATTGGACAAAAAATGTCCTTGAGAAATCAACTTCATGACATTCAAATGTCTAGTTCAGATTTTTTGGCTTCCTACTTCATGAGGATAGCTCATTTAAGAGATCAACTTCAATCTATTGGAGAAATTATTTCTGGAACAAAACTTGTGACTATTGCTATTAATGGGCTACTTGAATCATGGGACTCATTTGCATCTAGTATTTGTGGCAGAAAAGAAATTCCAAGTTTTGAAGAACTATGGTGATCTAGGTGGATGTTGGTGGCCACCCACCTATCCCATTTGGACCCCCACAACTGTCTCTTTCAGCTTTTTCAATTTCCTAAATTGTAGCACAGTTTACTATTTTTAGCAGTTTTTCGGGTCCTGAACTTCCGGAGCCATTTTGAGGCCCTAAACGACGTTTTTTTGGGAATCTGGAGCAACATAGGTCCATGGACCGATGTTTCCTCCCAAAGTGGTAGTACTCGGATAGATCTTTCTAACGAGCTATCGTACGCGTCAAACGAAGATCATATGCCAAAGTTGCGACCCCGGGAAATTGATGTACCAATTTACCCAAACGGGGCCCACAATTTGGCGTTTCATCTTCTAGGGTTAGGTTTTGGAATGTGAAGGGTTTTCCGTTGTTTCTCAACAATAAATAGGCCTTCGAGCCTCATTGTAACACAGTTTGGAACAGTTCAGAGGCATGTAGTTGCACATCTCTTCTCAGAGATAAGCTACCATCGCCCTAGTTGGTTTATTTCCATTTCGGGTTGTAAGCATATTTCGGTATTTTCCATTAATGAAATAAAGCATTATTTCCGCTGCATCTCTGTGTTTATGGTTATTGCATCTCTGTATTTATGGTTATCTCTGTAATCTATTGCGTTCCTGTTTAAATCCGGATCATATGGACCAAATATACTCTAGAAGAATCTAGACTTGTATCGAAATGAAATATTCAAATACCTCAAGAAGGTGAATCCCAAGCATTTGCATCTCATTCCAAGAAGGTTGGAGGGAGAAAGAAGTTTGGTTTCCAAAGAAGAAATGCAGGTAAAAGACCTGCTCTTTAAGAAAAGTAAGATTTGTCGAAGATTCAATGTTATCATTGTCCCAATTTTGGTCACTACAAAAATCATTGTCTTGAAGGATCGAATGATAGAAAAAGGAAGGAAAGCAACATGCTTCCATAACAAACACTGATCAGGATGAACATCTAAAGAAATCCAAGAATGGAAATCGAGGTAACAAAGATTTCTTTTTTTTCAATGCTCTTGCAGGTTCTATTGCAAATAGCAGTGACATGTGGTTGGTAGGTAGTGGTGGCTCCAGACATATGACAGGAGATTGTGACAATCTCACAAATCTAGTGGAGAAGAAATCTTCACAAAAAGTAGAACTTGGAGATAACAACAGTTATGCAATCAAAGGTATTGGGTCATCATCCATTGAGCTGGAATCAGGGGAAAACATTAATCTAAGCAACATATTGTATGTACTAGGTTTGAAAAGAATTTGGTTTCTACTTCATGTTTGGAAGATAAAGGATATAGAGTAGCATTTGTTGATGGTCAAGTCTTTGTATGGCCCAAGGGGTCAAGTATAGATTCTGCTAGAGTAATTGGAGTTCATGGAGGGTTGTATAGACACTTGGGACAACCAACTCAAGCATTAGTCTATGATAATATTAATCTATGTGAACTAATGCATAGAAGATATGCTCACATTCATTATTGAGCTCTACCAACATTGAATTAGATGGCTTTAGGTATTCCATAATTGTGGATAGAACATGAAGGACTATGCAAAGAGTGCATTTGGAAAGAATGTCAAAATATCTTTTCCAAGCAGTGATAGTAGATCCAAGGAATCATTGGATCTAATTTATTCTAATGTATGTGGTCCAATGCCAGTAAAATCTCTAGGAAGATTCGTCTACTATGTGACTTTTATTGATGATTTCTCCCGCAAGACATGAATATACTTCATGAAGACCAAGGATGAAGTTTTCAAAAAATTTCAAGAGTTCAAGGCCTATGTAGAGAACCTGACAAGGAAGAAAATCAAGATTATGAGATCAGATAATGGAGAATACACTTCCAAGGAACTCATTATTGAGAAATATAGGGGCAACGAAATAGATGATTTCTCTTACTTTGATAACTACTTGTGATGTATTTTTACTTAATTTTATTAGCTTCTTCTTTCACTAGATTATTGTTAGTGTTATTTATCATCAAACAACTACCAAGCAATGAAGATCAATGAGATAAGGAGACACAAAATGTAGGTTGTCAGCGATGGCCAAAACCTCTCCTTTTGAGAGGAAAACCCATAAGAATTCTTCTCTTCTTATAGAATCTTCAAATGACAAACCTAAGACCCTTGACAAAGACCCCTCCAAGACTAAGTCAACCTTCCTTCTTGATGAGCTTTCCTTACACAATTTACAACAACAAACTTTGACCTTCTAACAACAACTTCGACCCCAACAACTTTTCCAGCGATTTTAGAAACTTCCAACAATTTCGACTTGCCTAGCAACTTCGACTTGCCCAACAACTTCCAATAACTTTGACTTGCCCAACAACTTCTAGCAACTTTAGAAACCCTAACACAAGAGAAAGAGTAGTCTAAAACTTCGATCTTGCTTCTTTTCTTCTTATCCTTGATTTTCGTCCTTTTCTTCTGGTTTTGTTGCTTCTTTCCTCTAGAGATCGAACTCGCTTCTTGTTGTGTCCAAATGAGGTCGAGTTCCTTCGTATATACAGTCTTTCTAGGGGGTACGAATTGCTTCCATGACGCTGACTTTATCTTTCATGTAGGCCGACTTGTTTTAGCTCATTAACAAGGTCATGGAGGGTCTTTTATGACTCAAATAAATTTCTTTTACGCAATACAAGATGCCCGAAGGGGTCTTACATGTATTAAAATTATTAGACTTTTTTGACTTCATAATTCTATGAAAACCCTAGAAGCAATCAATGGGTGATTGACCTATAAATACATTTATCTTGAGCATGAAACCCATGCATCATGAATGAAAATAATAAAATTATTTTTTTCTTTTCATAAAATCATGATTACAATAGACATATGAACATTGAACCTAGTTACATATTTAAACACATTTCCTTTTGCAAAAAAGCTAGGATTAAGAGGGAGTTGATAGTCCCTTACAACCCCCAAAAAAATGGAATTGCCAAAAGAAAGAACAAATCCATTGAAAAATTTGTGAAGGCAATGATTCATGATCAAGACTTGCCAATTTTATTATGGGGAGAAGCATCCATGACTACAACCTATGTTCAAAATAGAAGTTCTTATTGAATCTTGGAAGATAAGACCCCTAAAGAAGCATTCACTGGCCAAAAGCTAGAGGTTGGGCATTTGAGAATCTATGGTTGTCCAGTTTATATTCATGTACCCAAGGAGAAGATGACGAAACTAGACCCTTTAGGAAATAGATGAATATTTGGTGGATACAACAAGTTATCAAAGGCCTATGGGATTTATGTTCCAGGATTGTGACATGTTGAAGTCAACAAGGATGTTACCTTTGATGAGAATATTGCCTATTGGAAGTCCAAATAAGTTCACATGGACTCTGATGATGATGATGAAGAACATGAAACTCCCAAGAAGGAAGGTACAGGTCCTTCAATCCTACAAAACATCTCGTAGATCATCAAGAAGAGCTAGAAGGGTCCAATGAACTAGTGGATCCAGTTATTGTTCCTGAAATCAAGAAAATCCCAGCATGGCTTAGATCTACCTTGCAAGAAGTAGGACATGCAACACCAGGTGGCACCTTCAGGGAGAGCAAAATATCTAAGAAGTATTATGGATATGCAACATTGATGACCAATCTCATTGATTTTGAACCTTCCAACTATGAGGAGGCAGCTAGCCAACAAGTTTGGAGAGATGTTATGATGGAGGAGTACCAATCCATTATGAAGAATGATGTATAGGAAATTGTGCCAAGGTCTGAAGGGAAGTTACCGATAACCTCCAAATGGATATACAAGATTAAGCATGCAATGGATGGAAGTATTGACAAGTACAAAGCAAGATTCTTGGATAGAGAATTCTCCCAGAAAGAGGGAGAGGATTACGATGATACATTTTGCCTTGTTTCCAGGGACACTTCTATTAGATCTATTATTTCTATTGCTTCTTCTATGGGTTGGAATTTACGTCAAATGGATGTAAATGTTGTTTTCTTCAATGGTGTGATCGAGGAAGAAGTGTACATAGAACAAGCTTAAGGTTTTGAGGTACATGGGAAGGAGTCCCACATTTGCAGATTAAAGAAAGCTTTGTACAGACTTAATTAAGAACTAAGAGCCTGGTATTCTGGAATTGATGGCTACCTAACAATGCTTGGTTTCTCCAAAAGTGATGTTTATCCAAACCTATATATTAAGGTTGTGAAGAATGAACCTGTGATTTTATTATTGTATGTTGATGACTTATTTCTAACATGAATAAAGAATCTCATTATTCAATTTAAGAAGACGGTTGGCCGTTGAATTTGATATGAAGGATCTTGGCTTGATGCACTACTATTTTGGGCTAGAAGTATGGTTGAGGCATGGTGAAATATTCCTTGGTTAAGAAAAATATATTATCAAGATCCTACAAAAGTTTGGAATGATGGACTATAAATCGATGACAACTCCTATGGTGACTAATCTAAGGAAATTGAGAGAATCCGAGTCAGATCTAGTAGATCTATCTATGTACCTGAAGTTGATTGGCTCTTTGATGTATTTGGTTAATACCAGATCGGACATTTGCTTTGCAGTGAACACCCTCAACTAGTTTTAGGTGGAACCAAGACATGATCATTGGATTGCAACAAAGCATGTATTGAGATATTTATGTGGTACAATTGATTATGGTTTGAGATATGTCTCAAACAATGATATACAATTGCAGGGATATACAGATTCAAACTAGGCAGGGAGTGCAGGAGGTAGAAAGAGTACATATGTAGGTTGCTTCAGTTTCGGCTCCACTATGATTTCGTGGATGAGCAGAAAGCGGACATCTGTTGTACTCAACACTGTCGAAGTAGAGTATATTGCAACCAATTTAGTGAATTTTGAAGTAGTGTGGCTTCATAAGTTACTAGCAAGACTATTTGATTAGATGTTAGAACCGACTGTGATATATTGTGACAATCGAAGTTGTGTGAAGCTCACATAGAATTCAGTTTTCCATAACATGCCGAAGTACATCGATATCAAGTACCACTTCATTCATGACATGGTGCAGAAGGGAGAAATGAGGCTCTAGTACATCTATACTAATGAGCATATAAATGATATTCTTACAAATCCTTTGTCCAAAGCAAAATTTGTATACTTTAGGGACAAGCATGGACTTATTGAGGATGCCTCCCTCAATGAGAGGGAGTGTTGATGAGATAACATCAAGGACATACATTCTCCCTATGTCAACTATGTTGGATAGATTAGGGAGAATGGTCCAACAAAGGATAGTCATTCTTCATGTGTCAAGTATATTGATCAGATTAGGAAGAATGGTCCTAGAGGTTTAGGATCACTCAGTTGAGTGGGTTCCTTTTAGCATAAGTTTGGCTCAAATTACTCTCTAAATAGGTTGAGTGAGCCCATATAGCATCATGGCCTAGAGTGAGGCCTTTGGATTTGGGACTATATTACTCAAATGGATTGAGCGTGTCCCTAGGGCTCACCACGAGTCAAAGAGATTGACTAGGATGATAGTGGATGAAGACTAGTATGTATACCATGGGTCATATGCATCGACCAGAATCATGGTGACGTGTCAATGTTATTGATGATATACCATGTGTCACAATTGTTGACCAGATTATGGTATTTAGATGATGATGATGTTGACAATTTACCACGTGGCACAGTTTTTGACTTGATTATGGTAATTGGATGATGTTGATGAACTTTTATAACCTTTTCTCAGAGAAATTTGTCAAAATGAGAACATCTAGATAGTCATTATGAATACATCTAGAGTGTTGAATTTTGTAGCTATGGTTAGTATTCATAATTTATATTTTAGCCATTGAAATATATAATGAAAATGTAAGACATGTTTTTATGTCATTTTATTTGATGGCCCCAATTAAGAGACACTCATTTGTACATGAGAACATTATATATAATGCACTCAACCTCCTTCACAAGGCACCATTCGATCTCTCACACAACAAGATATATTTTGGGCATCCAATCCAAGAAGAAGGACATCTCTAGCATTTCTCTCTCTCTCCCCCTCTCTCTCTATCTCTCTCTCTCTCTTTGACTTCACACATGTGACTTTTGAGACATATTCTAGGCAGCAGGTCTAACTTTTGGGTAGTAAGGCCGAAATTCTGAGAAAACTATTTTGGGAAACAGGGCCAAGTTTTTGGGCAGATTCTGGAAGGCCAAATTTTGGCCTAGGCAGATCAAAGGGTTGAGTTGGTTGGGTAGAAGATTGACTTGACAAGAGGGTCGCTTGAATATGTTTGACCATCATATTTGTTGTAGCATTTTTTGGTTTTGATAAGATAGAATATTTCAAAAAATGTTAAGTTAGGATATGGACATAACAATAGTGAATAAAATGTTAGTAAAAGAAAATATCTTAATGATGATGTCCATATCAAAGAAAATGTTAGGTTAGCTGCTCTAAAAAATCAAGGCAAAAAAAAAATGTTAGGTAGAAAGAAAACAAATAAACTCTGAAAGTGAGCAAGTCTAAATGCCACTACTTTGTTTATGCAAAATAATGGTTGTGTGCAACTTGTATTTAAATGCCACAACCTATGACAGTCAAACTATTTAATCTTGACTGCTTCATGCTTTAAATTTGATGTTATAGTTAGAGAATAAAGATCTGGCCAAACTGTTTAATCTTGGAAGATCAGTAGTTAGGTAGAGAATAATAAGGTGCTCATCAGTTTAATCTGAGCCCTTGGAGGTTATAAGGGTAGAATTAGATAGTTTGTTTTTGTTAAATAAGAAGAAAGGAAAAGGGTTTGCTAGCTTAAATGCACCAATTAAGTAAACAAAAAATGATAGGATAAGCAAAGGGTAAATAGAGAAATGTTGCAGAAGTTTAATGGTTGATTGGACAAAATGTACATTTATCATGTTTATATACCCATGAGGCAATTACACAAAACAAATGAAAATCTACTTGATCAAGTAATTAACTTTCCATTCATCCCCATTCATTCCTATATTCACTAATTTCCCCTTCCTACCTTCATACATTCATATTCTTTCATTTTCCACTAATAATCCCTTTTCCTAAGGTCAAAACCCTTTTTACCTACGAAAAGTGAAAACCCTAAGTAAAATCCCTTTTTACCATGTTAAATTCCCTTTTACCAAAAAAACCTACAAAATATGTTTATGCCTAAGTATTAACAAAAATATGTCAAAGGCAAATAATTCGTGAAAAAGCATTATACTTAGTGTTATTTCCCTTTCCAAATATTTCATATTAACATTAACCAAATGTATTAAACCCTTAAAATTCCCCTTTCCCGTATACTATTAATTCCTTTTATAACATACCCCTAAACCTTGGTTTTCTTAAAAAAACTATGTATTTTATTAAAATATCGCATCGCAAATGTTCGCGAATTGCAACTTTTCATATGAATGCACCTTTCCCCGATTGCGATATGCGATATGTCATAGACCCGAACCCGAGGCTAATATATATCATGTTTTATTCCTGTTTCGCATCCGCTTCCATCGCAATTCCCAACCGAAGCATAACCCTCCATGTATTGTGATCTTTGACTTTGATATGGAAGCCCAGACCCGACACTATATATATCACAACCTATTGCAACATCGCATCCGCCTCCATCGCAACTTCCCGCTAATACCATAACCCTTTGTGCATTCTGATCTCCGATTGCGATAGACCCGGACCCGACACAGTTATATGTCATATTTCATTCTACGTCGCGTCCGCCCCTTATCATATTCCTTTGCGATGGGCCTTCCCCCGCCATACTGCGATTGCAATATGTGAATAGACCCGGACCCGATATCGTTATCCGCTCCAATTTATATATTTTCAAATCCACCATATGCGTTTTGCAAAGGTTTTCTTTGTAAAATTGTTTCCATAATTAATCATTCCGTACTCTTTCTTTCGCTCCACCATTGTTCACCTTCACCTGATAGTTCAAAAGTTAACTGTTTTTCCATTAAACGCATAAAAGGCCATTTTTGCTCTAGCGCAACCTCCATAAGCCTCTGTGACCTATAAAGCTATGGATATGCCCCAGACTCCTTCTGATAAGCCTTTCGAAGCCAATGAAGACCTTCTCTGCCCCCTGAGTTTTTCTTAACAATATATGTGTTTTGCAGGTAAAGTTTTCTGTTCCAGGTTTATAAACAAAAGCCTGCATAATAGTTTGAAGACAAATATGAGCAATTTACTGTTGAAAAACACAGTAAAACTGGAATGTGTAGTAAAGGTAGAAAGGAGCACAATAAAGATCACTCAGCTAGGTCAAAGCATATTAAACAGAGTTTAAAGCAGTGTTAGGTAAAAAGGTTAAATGAAGCAATCTACCAACGTGAAGAATACAAACAAGCGATCAGCCAAAAGGGGAAAATATCATATAAAAAGCCAGCACAACTTGAATAAAGGGGACAACAAGAAGCTTTTCAAACAACTGCCCCTATCTTCTTGCCATGAAGATCTTTCTTTTCTTAAAAATCTTAATCAGTTTTAGGATATTTTCTTAAGTTTAATTATTGTATAAATAACTCTCTTCTTGAGTTGTTAATGCTTCGAAGTTCGAGATTCATAGTTCATTGCTTGTAAAGTCCTGACTGTTAATTCTACTTTGAACCTGGAAGTCACCTTTGAAGGAAGCTTTTACAGACACTTGATGTACTCAGTCTTTCTGGAATGTTAATACAAAGTAGAGGATTCTAAATCTGGTTTTACACAATTTTGTGTTATTCTGTAAGTTTTTCCAGTGTTCAATCATTATGTTTTCTTCATATGCTTATGACTTATAGAGATATATAGGTAGGAACAATTAGTGTTTCAATTGATTCCTACAAGCCCCTGAAGTGATCATCTATTAAGAGAATGGATTAATTAACTGTCTGTTCAGCTAATCCCGTCTAACCAATAAATCATCAGCATCTTGTGTAAGCTTAAGTATACTGCCTTGAACCTTTGGAACGTAGTTCAGAAGGTTTTCCAACTTATGATTGTTCTGTTTTACAGTTTGGAAACTGTGATAATCATAGTTTTTGCTATCTTCTACTCACCACTATTTTGATCCTTATCACTGTGTAAAGTCTTATAGCAACCCTCTGCGGAGATATTAATATACCCCAACGGATTAATTACTTCAATTCTACATCTGTCTTCATTCATTGGTCTTCCAAAATTAAAACCAAAAACCCCCAAAACAATTATTTTAGATGCTCTGGCATTGGTAGCTGACTTACTACTATCTTAGAGGTACAACATTAGACTGGGGCCGTTGCCGGCGATTCGAATTTCATTCAAGTTTCCTTTGGGACAACGATATTCATTCATTCTTTTCCTTTAAAGGTTATTAAAGCATTTAGAAGGTTAAAATCATTCACCTAGGTGACTCCACACTCCCAAGTTGGGACCTTATAAACATACCAGATCTCGTTCAGAAGGTGACATAGTTAGTCCTTTGTCAGATCCTAAAAAGATCCTGAGAAAAGCTAGATCTAAAAGGGGACACCAATCTTCTTCTTCTTCCTCTTCAATCCTACAGTTTGAAGAATTAGAATCATTTGACCCCTATAGTAATATCCCATCTGACCCTGATTACTCCCATTTATCACTTAGGATTGTTGAAATTCTAAATAAAGGAGTTGATTTTAAGTCAGCCTACCTTATTCATTCATTAGAATCTCATCTAGTACCCAAACTACCACCAGGATCACCTAAAACTGAATCTAATTTGGGTGTTAATCTACTAGAATATAAACCCACAAATTTCATATCTCCTACCACCTATCTATTCCCTTCCATTTTTGACCAACCTGAAGCTTCTTCTTCTGAACAACCTGAGGAGACCTTTTCTGTATATACTAATCATCTCTTTGAAACAAAAGAAGGTATTCCTTTACAGGTCCCAAAGTTAGTTCTTAAGACTCTTTTGAAGTCTTTCAGGAGATCTCCTCTTCCTTCACCTCCAACTAGTTCATCAGCTCCTAAAACACCATCTTCTTCCTCTATTTCTTCTTCATCCTCTACATCCACACAAACACCTCATACTCCACCTGGACAACCTCATACACCACCTGCTGTCATGGCTTTCCGACCAATTGTACAGGCTAGATATGCTGCCTTAGTCTTACCTAATAATCTTGATGCATTCCCACCTGGATACTTAAAATACCTTCCCAAGTACACTGGAGAAACTGGTCCCTCAGCTGAGGACCATCTTCAAGCTTTCCTAGACTTTGCAGACAACATGAATATTGAACAAGAAAACATTTATATGAGATTGTTTATACAATCACTTGAAGGAAATGTGAGAATTTGGTTTAGGCAGTTACCAGCAGCTACCATTAGAAATTGGGAAGAGCTTACCACCATATTCAAAACTCAATGGGGTGTGAAAAAGGATCCTCTTTATTTCCTCATAGAATTTGAAGAGCTTAAAAGGAACTTCGGTGAACTAGTTTCAAATTTCATCAAAAGATTCAATAAACTCTATCACAAAATGTCCGTTGATTGTAAGCCCCCTGTAGCAGCAGCTAAGTCTAGATTTTCTAAATATTTTGATGATGACTTTGCTGTTATGCTACGAGAGAGAACTTCAAGAACTTTTGAAGATATGCAAACAAATGCTATAGAAGTAGAAGCAAACAGGGTAGCCTCAACATCTTTAAAACTTAAGGAAGAAAAGGCCCAAAGAAAACTCAAATCTGTTCAAGAACCCTCTAGTTCCACTAAGACTAAATCAGAAGACTCAAAAATAGATGAAATAACATCTCTTCTTGGAAACTTATCAAATAGGATTTCAAATATTGAGACCCAACCTAGGACAATACAACAAATAGTTACTAGGTCCCTCTATTGATAGATGATCAACAACCTGATGATAATACTATGACAATTACTGAAGATATTAATAGTATGATTCTTCTTCCAATCAAACAACCGTCATTCCTCTCTCATAACAGAATCAGGTTCAATAAGATTGGGAAGCTGCACAGGTATCTAAATATCATGCTTTTTCTGAATTTTTAATTGCAAAATTAAACAAGAGGTATGATATTAGGCCTAGGCCTGGTCCAGGGAGACCTCCAAAGGAAACTCCAATAATTGAACCACATACCAAAATTGCTGAAGCTCAAACAACTCTTATTCAGTGATTAGATCAATCAATTGATACTTCCCAAGTTGGTAAAATCGTTTTCACTGCATTTAATGTTGAGAGAATTAGAGAGGGTTAAGATCCCAATTCCACTGTCAGAACTCTCTAAAAACCCTGGTTACAAAAGCCAAGTCACAAAATGGATACAAAATACCTCGGTTGATGCTGAAGGTGATGTCATAGGTCTATAAGATGAAAAGCCAGCAGTAGTTTTTGGCCCTAGTTCAGACATGATAGATGAGATAGTGCCTCCTTTCTATGTAACTCTTAAAACAAATGATTCCATGTTGTATAATTGTATGCTTAATTCAGGAGCATCACACAACCTTATGCCTAAATCGGTCATGGACCATTTGAAACTCGATATCACTAAATCCTACCATGACCTGTACACCTTTGATTCCAAAAGGGTGCCCTCTTTAGGATTGATCAAGGATTTAGTGGGTACTCTTGCCCAAATTCCAGTGAAAAGTGTGGTACTTGATATTGTTGTCACATATATCCCTCCCAAGTTTGGAATGCTCCTTTCTAGGTCATGTTGTGCCAAAATAGGGGGAACTCTACAGATGGATATGTCATATACTACTATTCCTGTTTATGGAGGAGAGCAATTAAGATTATATAGAGAGGTAAGATTTGCACATACTGTTTGTAACACTGATCAACCAAGAAACCATCCAATTTATGCAATAGATCAAGACTTTGGTTGTTTTCAGCTCACTTCAAACCAACATAAAAATCAAGTCAAAATTGAAGAGGTAGTCCAAAGTCTTGAACCAAACCAAACGGATATTTGGAAACTGTTCTTTGATGGCTTTTGCACGAAAGATGGGGCAGGTACTGGAGTAGTTTTAATTTGACCTGAAAAATAAAATATAACCCAATCATGTAAATTAGTCTTCGAAGTCACTAATAATGTAGCTGAATACGAAGCTTTCCTTTTAGGATTGAATTTAGCCAAAAGCTTAAAAGTTCAAAATTTAAGTGTTTTTACCAATTCTGAACTTATTTTTAAGCAAGTAAAGAATGTTTGCCAGACAAAGCACCCTAGACTTAGGTCCTACCGAAATGAGGTATGGGATTTAGTTGAAATATTTTTGATGCTTTTAATTTGACTCATATTCCTAGAGATCAGAATATTCACACAGATGCCTTAGCTGTCTCTGCTAGCAATTTTAAATTTCCTGATCATACTGATGTACTTTATCAGATACAAGTCAAATATAGGCCGTCTATCCCAGATAATCTGAAACATTGGCAAATATTTGAAGACGAGGAACAATTGAAATTGTTTCTACAGGTAATAGATGATTTTTCATTTATGCAAATTGATGATGATAGAACGGAAATAAGTGAAAACGTAGAAGGAAATGATACTTCAGATTTTAAAGCCCAGATTGCTAATCACGACATTATGCAATTATATAATAATCTTGTTCCAAAGGGACTCATTCCTTTAGAAAAATTACTCGATCAAAATGATGTTTTTCAAAACCCGCAGTCCATTTCTTCAAAAGAAGACGTGGAAGATATTAACATTGGAACTGATGAAGATATCAAAAGCATTAAAATATGTGCATCTCTAGACCCAGAAATCAAAGCTCAATATCTTAAATTGCTGCAAAATTATAAGGACGTTTTTGCTTGGACTTATGCTGATTTAAAGACCTACAATACTTCATTAATACAACATAAAATTCCTTTGAAGCCAGAAGCAAAACCTTATCAACAGAAGCCTAGAAGAATAAATCCATCCCTTCTACCAACTATAGAAAAGGAGATTAAGAAAATGCTAGATGCTCAGATCATCCTCCCTCTTAGATATTCTAACTGGGTTGCAAATCTAGTTCTTTTTAGAAAGAAAAATGGAGAAATAAGACTCTACGTGGATTTTAGAAATCTGAATAAGGCATCATTAAAAGAAAATTATCCTTTGCACAAAGACTTTCTATGCTTGATGGTTTTTCAGGTTACAATCAGGTAAATGTTGATACAGCTGACAGAGAGAAGACAACCTTTACTACACCCTGGGGTACATTCATGTGTGCTAGGATGCCATTTGGCTTAACCAATGCTGGAGCAACATTTCAGAGAGCTATGGACATTGCATTTATGGGCCAGGTAAATAAATTTGTGGTTATTTATTTTGATGAAATAACTATTTTTTGCTAAATCTGATCACAAAAATTTAAAGCACTTGATGAAGGTTTTTGACAGGTGTAGAAAATTTGGAATATCGTTGAACCCTAAGAAGTCCTTGTTTGTTTTCAAAGAAGGAAAATTGCTAGGCCATATAATTTCAAAGGAGGGAGTAGTAATTGATCCCAAAAGAGTATCTGCCATTGAAACATTGACCTTGCCTAGAAACAAAAAGGAAATTCAAGCCTTTCTAGGCAAGATTAATTTTCTAAGGAGATTCATTCCAAATTATGCAGAGATAGTGAAAGATATAACTGACATGCTCTGAAAGGACCATGAAGTCAAATGGACTCCCTCTTTTAGGCATGCATTTGAACAAATAAAAAGAGCTATCTCTGAAGCTCCCACCTTAGCCAGTGCTGATTATACTAATCCATTTAGTATTTTCTCTTTTGCCTCTGAAACAACCCTTGTTGTTGTTCTTTTACAGAAAAATGAAGATTCCCATGACCAACCCATAGCCTTTTTCATCAAGGTTATGAGAGACGCTGAGCTTAAGTATGACATCATTGAGAAGCAAGCCTATGCCCTCATTTAAGCCCTAAAATCATTCAGAATGTATGTCTTACATCACCTATTACTGCTTATGTCCCAAATAGTGCTGTCAAAATTGTCCTAACCCAACCAGACACTGATGGGAAAAGAGGTAGATGGATCACTCAAATTCTGGGGTTTGAACTAACTATCAAAACTACCAAGCTAGTAAAAGGTCAAGGATTAGCTAAGCTTCTAGCTGCATCCAACTGCAAAGTACTTGGAATCAATTCTATTTTAGAAATGCAAGGGAAGAATACACAAGAACCTTCTATCCTTGCAGAAGGGGAGAATCCAAAAGAACCTCTACCTTCAGAGCAGATCAATCCTATACACATTGATGAAAAATTCTTGTTGTCAAACTGGTATCAAGATATTGTAAATTTCTTGATCCATTTTGAGTGTCCAACATCATTCTCCAAAACCCAGTGTAAAACCCTCAAGTTAAAATCAGTCAAGTACTGTATTATAAATGCAAATTTATACTGGAAAGATCCATTGAACATTTTGTTATTGTGTTTAACAGAATCAGAAACTGAAGGAATCATTGATCAGTTTCATACAGGATTTTTTGGGGGACATTATGCTTGGAGAGCAACAGCATACAAAATTGATTTTATTGGCCTACATTGTTCTTACAAGTAGGGGCAAAGGTCAGAGGTTGTGTTCTTTGTCAAATGTTTGTTGGTAAACAAAAACTAGCAACTCTTCCACTTGTTCCATCAATAGTTTCAACATCTTTTTCCCAATGGGGATTAGATTTTATTGGAAAGATTCACCCCACTTCAAGTAATCAACATAGATGGATCTTAATTGCAACAAATTAGTTTACTAAATGGGTAGAAGCCATTCTAGTAAGAAATGTTACTGATTCAGTAGTAATTAAGTTTATTGAGGAGAATATCTTAGCTAGATTTGGTTACCCAACTCAAATTGTAACTGATAACACAACAACTTTTTCTAGTGTTAAAATGATTGACTTTTTCAAGAAATATCAGATTTTGTTACATCATTCAACTCCATATTACCCTCAGGGTAATGGCCTTGCAAAATCATCAAACAAGAGTCTGGTAAAGGTAATAAAAAAAACACTAGCTGATCATAAGAAGAGCTGGGATTCACATTTGATTTATGCAGTATGGGTAAACAAAATTACTCCCAAGAGATCAACTGGCAAATCTCCATTTCAGTTATTCTATGGGAAAGATGCAATTTTCCCTACCAATTTGGCCTTCCCTGTTTTAAAATTCCTGCACGATGCAACAGATGAATCTGATGATTTTTCAAGAAGAATAAATCATATTATTGAACTTAATGAGAACAGAGATGAAGTTCAATACAAATTGCAGAAATATCAGAATAAGATGAAGACCCTGTTTGACAGAAGAGCTAGGGAGAGGGACTTTAAGGAAGGAGATCTAGTTCTAAGATGGGATGCTAGGAGATAAGAGAAAGGAAAGCATGATAAATTTGACAATCTATGGTTTTGACCTTTAGAAATTTCTAAAGTAAAGGGCAACAACACTTTTGTGTTGCAGAATCTCGAGGGGCAATATTCCACTTATCCTGTAAATGGAAGGTTTCTCAAACATTACATTCAGTACTAAGAAGTTGAAATAGTTTTCATTGTAAATACTCTGGTTTTCTTTCCCTTTCCAAGATGTCAATGTGATATTTTTTACAGCAAGGACTCCATAGCCTGAGGAGAAGGTGCATGGATCTGCAGGTTTTCTGCATTCTACAGGAGAAAGCAGTCCCCAGATGGAGCCAATGTTGTAGCATTTTTTGGTTTTGATAAGATAGAATATTTCAAAAAATGTTAAGTTAGGATATGGACATAACAATAGTGAATAAAATGTTAGTAAAAGAAAATATCTTGATGATGATGTCCATATCAAAGAAAATGTTAGGTTAGCTGTTCTAAAAAGTCAAGGAAAAAAGAAAATGTTAGGTAGAAAGAAAACAAATAAACTCTGAAAGTGAACAAGTCTAAATGCCACTGCTCTGTTTCTACAAAATAATGGTTGTGTGTAGCTTGTTTTTAAATGCCACAATTCATGATAGTCAAATTGTTTAATCTTGACTGCTTCATGCTTTAAATTTGATGTTATAGTTAGAGAATAAAGATCTAGCCAAACTGTTTAATCTTGGCAGATCAGTAGTTAGGTAAAGAATAATAAGGTGCTCATTAGTTTAATCTGAGCCCTTGGAGATTATAAGGGTAGAATTAGATAGTTTGTTTTTGTTAAATAAGAAGAAAGGAAAAGGGTTTGCTAGCATAAATGCATCCATTAAGTAAAAAAAAAAAATAGGATAAGCAAAGGGTAAGTAGAGAATGGTTACAGAAGTTTAATGGTTGATTGGACAAAATGTACATTTATCATGTTTCTATACTCATGAGGCAATTACACAAAGCAAATGAAGGTCTACTTGATCAAGTAATTAACTTCCCATTCATCCCCATTCATTCCTATATTCACTAATTTCCCCTTCCTACTTTCATACATTCATATTCATTCATTTTCCACTAAGAATCCATTTTCCTAAGGTCAAAACCCTTTTTACCTAGGAAAAGTGAAAACCCTATGTAAAATCCTTTTTTACCATTTTAAATTCTCTTTTACCAAAAAAACCCACAAAATATGTTTATGCCTAAGTATTAAAAAATATATGTCAAAGGAAAATAATTCGTGAAAAAGCATCATACTCAGTGCTATTTCCCTTTCCGATCATATTTCATATTAACATTAACTTAATGTATTAAGCCCTTAAAATTTCCCTTTCCCGTATAATATTAATTCCTTTTATAACATACCCCGAAACTTTAGTTTTATTAAAAAACTATGTATTTTATTAAAATATCGCATTGCAAATGTTCGTGGATCGCAACTTTTCATATGAATGCACCTTTCCCTGATTGTGATATGTGATATGTCATAGACCCAGACCCGAGGCTAATATATATCATGTTTTATTCCCGTTTCGCATCCACTTCCATCGCAATTCCCAACCGAAGCATAACCCTCCATGTATTGCGATCTCCGACTTTGATATGGAAGCTCGGACTCGACACTATATATATTACAACCTATTGCAACATTGCATCCGCCTCCATCGCAGCTTCCCAATAATACCATAACGCTTTGCGCATTCCGATCTCCGATTGTGATAGACCCGGACCCGACACAGTTATATGTCATATTTCATTCTATGTCGCGTCCCCCCCTTATCATATTCTTTTGCGATGGGCCTTTCCCCGCCGTACTGCGATTTCTATATGCAAATAGACCCAGACCCGATATCGTTATCCGCTCCAATTTATATATTTTCAAATCCGCCATATGCGTTTTGCAAAGGCTTTCTTTGTAAAATCGTTTTACGATTTAAAACGAAGAATTAACTTAAGCCTCCATTTAACCATAAAACTCTGTTAAAACTAGTTTGAAACCATAATTAAGCCATTTCTGCCATAATTAATCCCTCCGTACTCTTTATTTCGCTCCACCATTGTTCACCTTCGCCCAATAGTTCAAAAGTTAACTGTTTTTCCATTAAACGCATAAAAAGCCATTTTTTCTCTAGCGCAACCTCCATAGGCCTCTGTGACCTATAAAGCCATGGATACGCCTTGGACTCCTTTCGATAAGCCTTTTGAAGCCAATAAAGACCTTCTCTGCCACTTGTGTTTTTCTTAACAGTTTATGTGTTATGCAGGTAAAGTTTTCTGTTCCAGGTTTATAAACAAAACCCTGCATAACAGTGTGAAGACAAATATGAGCGATTTACTGTTGAAAAACACAGTAAAACCAGAATGCACAGTAAAGGTAGAAAGGAGCATAGTAAAGATCACTCAGCCAGGTCAAAGCATATTAAACAGAGTTTAAAGCAGTATCAGGTAAAAAGGTTAAATGAAGCAATCTGCCAGCGTGAAGAATACAAACAAGCGATCAACCAAAAGGGAAAAATATCATACAAAAAGCCAGCACAGCCTGAATAAAGGGGACATCAAGAAGCAGTTCAAACAACTGCCCCTATCTTCTTGCCATGAAGATCTTTCTTTTCCTAAAAATCTTAATCAGTTTTAGGATCTTTTCTTAAGTTTCATTATTGTATAAATAACTCTCTTCTTGAGTTGTTAATGGTTCGGAGTTCGAGATTCATAGTTCATTTCTTGTAAAGTCCTGACTGTTAATTCTACTTTGAACCTAGAAGTCACCTTTGAAGTAAGCTTTTGCATACACTTGATGTACTCAGTCTTTCTGGAACCTTAATACAAAGCAGAGGATTCTGAATCTGGTTTTACACAGTTTTGTGTTATCCTGTAATTTTTTCTAGTTTTCAATCATGATGTTTTCTTCATATGCTTATGACTTATAGAGATATCTAGGTAGGAACAATTAGTGTTTCAATTGATTCCTACAAGCTCCTGAAGTGATCATCTATTAAGAGAATGGATTAATGAACTGTCTGTTCAGCTAATCCCCTCTAATCATTAAATCATCAGCATCTTGTGTAAGCTTAAGTATACTGCCTTAAACCTTTGGGATGTAGTTCAGAAGGTTTTCCAACTTATGATTGTTCTGTTTTACAGTCTGGAAACTGTGATAATCATATTTTTTGTTGTCTTTTACTGACCACTATTTTGATCCTTATCACTGTGTAAAGTCTTATAGCAGTGCTCTGCTGAGATATTAATATACCCCAAGGGATTAATTACTTCAATTCTACATCTGTCTTCATTCACTGGTCTTCCAAAATTAAAACCAAAAACTCCCAAAACAATTATTTTAGATGCTCTGGCATTGGTAGCTGACCTACTACTATCTCAGAGGTACAACAATATTGACCAACGAAATTAGGTGTATCTCTTGTTGAATTGAAGAATTTCTTTAAGTAAAAGGTTGCTTATTTTTTCCTCCAAGTGGGTTTTCCCAGGGTAAATCTCATGTTATATTTGCGCATTGTGATCTCTATATCCTTGTACATTTATGTTTGAATTTATGAAGTGTAATTACTTAATGATAAATTGAAAGTGCTAAAAAAATATCTACAACATTAGAATTAATTATCAGTATTTCAGAAATTAATGCTTGTGTCTATTGCACTTGAAAAATAAACATCTTGACCTTTCAGAAGTTTGGAATGATGGAATGTAAATATATGGCAATCCCATGGTGACTAATCTAAAGAAGTTGAGAGACTCTAAGTTAGATTTGGTCAATTCATCTATGTACTGGAAGTTCACTGATTCTTTGATGTATTTGGTTAATACCAAGTTAGATATTTTCTTTGCAGTGAATGCTCTGAGCCAGTTCCTGGTGGAACCAAGACATGATCATTGGATTGCAACAAAGTATATATTGAGATATCTATGTGGCACTATTAATTATGGTTCGATATGTATCTCAAGAGGTGATATTGTTGGGCATGGAATCCCCCCAAGACATGTTTTGGGGCTCAAAGCCCAAGTTTTGACCCAATCATGTTGTAAAGCTTTGCGAATTGTGGTCACGAGGCGCGAAAGTATGATAGAGTCATAGGGTTGTCCGCCCTAGTTTTGTAATGTAATGTCAGTTGAATAGACCTACCCATGGTTCGCGGACCATGGGATTGTATAAATAGAGCGAGGCTCTAAGTAGAGAAAAGAAGCAGGAAATAGTCTAAGTGATTGAGTCGCAAGTTGAAGTGTGTCTTTGGGTCGTAGAGTAGGAGAAGGCTCTGCAGCTGAGTGCACAAAGGCTTAATAGTCCGTAGCTGAGTGCGCGGACCCTTGCAACTGAGTGTGTAGGGTGAAGTCGAGTCTGTAACTGAGGAATGAATTAATAAAGAGAAGTTTTGTTACAATTCTATGTATCTATTCTTGGGTTAATGAATGATTGATATAATTTGCAAATACTTTGTTTATTTACTGCGCGCACTTGTATGAATAGTTTATATTGTTAAGTATACTTAAAGCACTCAAGTAGGCAAAGATAATTAACTAATGTTGGAATACCAGTAAGGTCTGGGGTAATAATGCAAAGCGTGATGTTTAGCCCCTGGGTAGTGCTACGCGAAGGCATTATAGCAGGTTGTGAAGTACGGGAAAGTGTGCGAAGCAACCTGTGCACAGGGTCAAGCCGCGAACTAGTTGAACTCCTCAGACATCTCCAGGGTGCAGAAACCTGGTTCTAGCACCCTCCCATACTACTTTAGGTGAGACCTCAGTCCGTGCTCCGCGAACTATTTCCGAAAGGGCCAGTAGTAGCGGGATTTGTTTGGCTAAATTAACTCTGAACCTGGGTTAGGGCCCAATAAGCCAACAAATGGCTCCATTTCCAGGACCGGGATCTGCATAGAGATGTCTAATGTCGTATCACTGGAATCCAACAAAGAAAGGAATTGAAGAGTGGTTGGACAAAAAAATTCACGAGTTCGCGGCGCAGGAAAACAGGAATCCACAATTATCAAAGGAAGAGTGGTTAGATTGCTACTTATATACGGAAATCCACGAAATTTTCTTTGCATCCTTCCCCTCTGAGTTGTACGAGTGGATCGCAAAGCTAGAAGATAGTCAAGGAAGGTGTAGGCTCAACAAACTTATTGTGTGGACTCTAGAGTTGGTGCGTAGACTGGAAGCATCAGAAGATAAGATCGCGCACATTGTGGATCACTGGCTCGATCGAATTATAGGAGGATTTATCGTCGAGTTTGTAGTAGATACTTCAGTCAGCTATAGTGAGGCGGAATGATGCTTCCTCAAAGGACCGCGAAGTAAGTACGTTAAATCTTTGAATACTTGGATTAAAATTCTACTGTGTGAAAAGAGGGTTATGCAAATAAATTGATGTTTGCGGCGACGCAAAGTGGGAGGATCTATAGAAACGAAGGTAGCACAAAACTAGAAACTAGCCCCTTGATTTCACCTCCGCGAGAAAGCAAGGAAGAGCTCACGAAGGTTTCACCAATAAATGCGATCAGTTTGATAAAGCAGTGAATTCCGCACATACCACCCCCACTACACCACCACCAGTTTCACCATTTTCACCCACGTCTTCGCCCACACCACCTCTGCCACCACCATAGTTCAATATGGTAAGCGCAATAAAGTTGCCAGTGTTCAAAGGAGGAGGAAATGAAGATTTGGACTAGTTTTGGTTCGTGGGAAGGGCTGTATGGGAAGCGCAGGGAGTCATTGATGACAATATAAAAAAAGCAATGCTGGTCGGTGCTCTGTAGGATCGCACACTGACTTGGTACATTAAGCATTCCAATGACAATCTGAACGTAGGGATTGCAGATATCCAAGATGCGCTAAACAAGGAATTTAGCAAGCCAAAACCAAAGACAGTCGATCATTGGATTTAAGGAAATTGCGATGCTTCTAGGTGAGACCCCCTGGGAGCTAGATCAGAGACTGAAGTGTACAATTCGTGAAGCCAATATGACCTTGATGGATGGGTAACACCGCGCATGGTTTGTAGCATCGCTAACGCAGCATCTAAGGAATGTGTTGTCATAGCAGAAGCTAACCACTCAGGTGAGGCCTTGAAGATCGCAATGAGACTGCACGAGACCTCGATACAAGATCCTAACTTGGGAGTTCAACAGATCCATGCACAGTTGAAAAACTTGTGCCTTGAGATGTAGAGTTTGAAACAAGACAAGACAGCTCGCCCAGAAGCGTGCGAGGAGGTATGGTGCATAAAGTGCAAAGGCCAAGGACAAGACAAGGACCATTGTCCAGTCTTCACGAACTACTTGGCGGGAGGATGACCAATGCCATTGAGATCGGAGGCATAAGCAGGATCGAGCGCAGTGCCTGCATTATGGTGCGCGATTTGTCAGATAGGAGGGAAGCATTCTACAGATAACTACCATCTATTACAGAAGCATACACGGAATTCCCAACAGTTGTTCTGTAATTTCTGTAGGTCAGTAGGCCACAATGAGCGCACCTGTAGAAGTTATGAATTGATGATGGATCGGACTCATACCTACAAAGTTCAGATTGAAACACGGGCCCTTGATCAAAATGCAGGGATGGCGCGCACTGGATTTCTGGGGCGCGGACGAGGTCGAGGTGGAATGGGACCAGGAAAAGATCATGGCCAATTGATATGCTACAATTGCAGAGAGCCAGGCATTATCCCTGCAATTGTACAAATCCAACGAAACCATCATGCTTATATTGTACCCTGTTTGATCATGAGACGAAGGATTGTCCCACACTAATAGCGAGGTTGCGTGATAAAGGAGCACTCCAACCTCCCTTGACTCAGAACCTGTAAATGATGAGGTCTGAGTCGCGTGAGAAAGACCCAAGTGTAAATATCGTGCTCTAAAGTGGTATCACGACAGGAGATGACAAAGGAAAGCAGCCCAAAGAAAGTTCCTGGGTTCGCAGGGCTCCAACAAAGGAGCCAAAATTTGATTTAGAGCACGCTAAGGAGACATTCATGGAAGTTAAGAAGAGCTTTGCGGATGCCTCCACTTCAGGAAGTAAAGACAAACTGGAATTGGAAATGGACCCATCAATGCTCACTACATTTTTGGAGACATGCATGAAGCTGCTGCACGACAGAAAAGCTGTGAAGGGGCTGCAAGAATTCATCACTAGATGTGCTGGAAGCACGCCAGGAGAACTGTGTGTAGTCTGGAAGCTCGGGAAGCACACAACGTGAACAGGAAGAGAGATGAGATTGACCGCGCATATCGGGGAATATGAAATGGATCAAGTGATTTTGGATCTAGGATCGGACACGAACGTCTTGCCAAAACTACAATGGTCTCCTATTCAATTGCGAATGGCGAACCAAAAAAAGATCCTACCTATGGGAAGATTGTAGGGAATAATGGTAGATATCGAAGGTGATAGAGATTGTTGATGACAACATTCCCTATCCCACGCTACTGGGAATAGATTGGGCCACTGACATGTATGAAGTGATAAATCTAAAGAAATGCAAGATGATTTTTGAGAAAAAGTCACTGCGCGTAGTGGTACCTTTAAACCCTGTGGAAGGGTTGCTCTACATAGAGCTAGTGCGTGACTACGATAGCGACGACGATCTACACTGTATCTACAAGATAACCATGTGGGAGCAGGACTGGGTGAATCCAACAGTAGATAGCAGACTCTCGTGGGAGCGCGAAAGCTCCTGCACCTCAAGTTCGGACAAGGAAATAGAAAGATGGCAGAACCGGTTACACGAGGCAACCATGCTAAACTGTAACATGATGACAAGGTCATTGCGCTGCATGGAAACAGAGGTAAGAGATCTGCCTATGTATGATGGTTTGATCGAGGTGGATGATTTCTTGAACAAATTTGAAAGAGAAGTACCAGAACAGCAACGTTTCAATGCTCTGAAATGGGTACTGCGCGCTACGCCCGCAAGATGGTGGGGTATGCATCAAAGAAGTTTTGAGGATTGGCGCGAATGCAGAAGGATGATGCACATGCAGTTTGGAAAGCCTCAGATGTGGATGAAAGCCGAGTATGACAGACGAAACAGTCTGCATGCCCACCTTTCCAGATGGGTGCACGCGTATGGTGTGCAACTTGCACGAATGCACACCATCCTCATGATAGGAAACATGACTGACAAGCAGGAGTGGGCAAGACAATGGTGCGAATGACCCCTCCGGTTGGGACCGAGAAGTATGGTAAGACCAAGCACATAGTAGTATATTCACGTAGAAGCTTTTGACAAAATATGTGAAGCACTAAACACGGTCCACCATGTGAAATGAAGTGACTAAGACCTGCGCGTACGAGTGGTCCTCTAGGCTTATAGGACCACGTGCAAAACCCTGACCGTGCAGGCACTTCTGAAGCTAAAGTATGGAGCGAATATTGTAATCCCTATGAAGCATGCAAAGTCTAGTCTGCGTGTTGTAGCACCAATAGATATGAGGGTTCGCGAAGCCCGGAAAGAAGGGATCACACAACCGTAGGAAACAGAATGCATGGGACTTGAGGAAGAAATCTAGCAGGGAAACCGTAGACTCCACAAACTTGAAGAAGAAAGGGTACAGTTAAGGAAGAAAGCGCTTTGATGGATGCGGAATTCAAGAAGATGGAGGACGAAATAGAGAAAGATTTTCTCGGCAAAAAGACCAGAATGGTAAGGCAAGGTGTGTGCAATCACAATGACAGGGTTAAGGCCTATTGCCACGAATTGATCAACTTGATGCCTTGGCTTGGACCACATATTGCTAAGCATAATGATGAGGGTAGCGCGTTGCAAGTAATAAAGTACGCGATGCCAACCGTAATAGTAAAAGGTAGATATTCTCCAGGAAACATGGTGAATGATCGAATGAAACTTTTCACGGGTGGTGCAACCACCTGACTAGCTGAGGGAAGGACAGTCTTAGTGCTCTAGGTAGTTGGAAGGGAGTGCAGGATTATAAACTATTTTTTCCAGGAGCTGTGTGATATTGGAGATGCACGCAGAAGCAAAGAGTCACAAGGTCCGCAATCGTGCACGGGGGGTTGTGCTGCCGCGCAGGCTGGCCAAAAAGTGACTGTTGAAGTCACTATTCATGATGGGATGCTTGACTTGAGGCCAAATGGAGCGGGCGGCAGGCATTTAAGACGTGATTTATGGGCAAAATCTGGGAAAATTTGCCACCAAGGGAGCATTAATGAACCAGATTTTGGGGGAACGGTCGAATTCAAATTCCAAAAGCGCTATAAAATACAAAGGGTTGCCCAACAAACAACACTTGGTCATTTGTGAATTGAGTGGTCGAGCAGAACCCTGATTGTTGTGAGCCGAGCGTTGATTAAGCCCCTGAATTCATGAGTGATAGATTGCTGCACAGATACAATGGCAAAAAATAAGGATGGTATGGAGATAGCAGAAGTGACCGTCGAGGAGGCCGCACATGGCCTAACTGTGGGGGATGTTCCAGAAGGTGCTGGGATTGTGGCAGAAATCCCAAAATGACCGCGCACGCCAAGACCCAAGAAGGACAAACAAGCAATGGTTCCCGTACGCATGTCCCCATGGAACCTGCTGCGCAACAAACCGTTGATGGAGGATAAGGGGAAAGCCGTCACTATAGAAACAGACGAAGAAGAAGAAGATTTGAAAGATCTTATCATCGCAGAAGAAGAAGATGAAGCCATGGAGGTGGATACTTAGACTACGCACACTGCGACAAAATTGCCCGCCTATGTCCCCCCGTGAAAAGGGAAGGCCAAAGTGCCCAAGGACCTAGACGAGACTAAGAGCTTGCTCCAGACCCCGCTCCTCTCAGATGGCATTATATTTGAAGGAATGCACCTGGGTCGCGTGCCGAGCTTGAAATTCAAAGATTGGGACCTCGTTGACCATGAGAAGTTCCCTCACCTTGAGACCGAAAACCTCATGAAGCAGAACATCGCGAGGGTGGTGACAACATTAGAGCTACAGAAGTGGTTGCGTGGAGTGGAAAAGGCTAGGTTGCTGAACCTACTATGGGTTCTGCATTTCCACTGCGCCCCAATAACCATTTTTGTCATCAGGTAGTTGCTCTGCCTAGTGCATGATGGGTGTTTATGGTTGGAGGAGCCCATCCCCATCACGACAGACTTGATTCATCACGTCTCCCGGCTTCCATACAAAGGAGAGGACCCCGCGACCATATCGGAAGGGAAGGGCAGTGATTTGGCCATCGCGGAGGCCATGAAGAAGAAGTACAAGTTGGAAAAGAAGAAGAGGGGTTACGCCATCTCCAGCATCAAGGACAAAGTAGTATGCATGGCAACCCAAATCCTCGCAGGAAAAGTTATGCGCAAGTGTCGCGCAGACGAGGTACCTGCACCGGTGGTCGCACTGGTCGAGCAGTGCATGGAGGGGGTCCAGTTTAACTGGTCTGAATTCCTCTACACATAATTTTTACAGATTTGCCGTGAAGCCCAGGAACAGGGCAAAACGTTCCACTATGCATGGTTGTTGCTATCCATAGTGCTCGTAGCTGGGGAATTGCCGGAGGATAGTCAATTCCCCATAATTGACAGAGATTTACCGAAGGCCGCAAAGTACGCTTCGCTTTGGACCACAAAGGATGCTAAAAGAATACGCGACAGCAAGATCTTCTGGGTGCTCATGGAGATGAACCTCAGAATGTGGATCAACCGCAAGTCGCGGTTGTTTCCCACGGTTTACAACAGTTTTCAGAGTTTTGCAGAATTTAAGGCAGACATGCATAACATATATATCGGGGCGCGCAAGGACTCGACTAAACAGTGGACAAAGCTACTCTTTGTAACCACCGATGATGCCATTTTCAATGTCCTGGGGGCATGGCCGCCGAAATGGCATGCCCCAGACATTGCAGAAATCAAGAAGTCGGCAGCGCAAAATAAGAAAGATGAGGCCGAGCTGCGCCGCACAGTTGGTCGAAAAACGAAGGAAGGAAACAACAACAGCAGAAGTGCAGGCAACGTGGGACGCGACACAGAAAGCAACAGAGCGGGAAAAGGCCGCAACAATAGTAGCAGCACAGGAAGCATCCACGAAGGCTGGCGAGGGCCAAACAATGCCTTCGCAGGGGCAGGAAGCAAAGGAAGCAGAAACAGAAGAAGGAGGCACAGACCCACAACCCGCGTCAACACAGCTGAAGTGCCAACACCCAGCAGAGTGGGTAGGGTCGCGAAAGAAGGTCAAGGCCTCGAAATTGTCCATTGACCCAATCACCCTAACCGAGGGTGATCTGCATGACATCGGCGAGACGATGCGTGATGTCACCAATGAGGCTCTCCAAGATTTCACGCAGGAGAACCAAATTATGTTGGGGGTCCTTAGAGCACAGTTGCATGAATTACAGGCGCCCCCCCTCAGGTTGGTACCCTTTCAACCAACCTCGCAATCAAATCAACGACATCAGAGCAGATGTTGCGCGCGCGGATGACGAACACAATAGTGCTGCCGGAAGGGGCACTAGTGACATCAAATGAGGCCAACAGGCCTTCGGTTAGCACGCTGAAAGGTCTCGGTATTAATCTAGCTGCCCTTCTGCGCGAGACATTATATGTGTTGCAAGATGGGATAACTGCAAAGTTGCGAGCTAGGGAGAGCCGCACGCTCCAAGTCCTGAGTGAATAGAAAATAAATATGGCACAACTAAGCTTGCAATGCGACGAATTGGTGTCGCAACATCAACAGCTAGTACAGGTGATAGACGACGCTTGCCAAAGCGTCCCGAAGCTGGCCACCCAAGCAGATATACTAGCGGAAGCACGGATCCACAAGTTATAAGCAGGGGTCTGCAAGGCTATGGAGGAAATGACAAAGGTTCAACTGTAGCTGAATCTTCAGATTGCCGAGCTGCAGTTAAAGGTGTAGCCATCCACTCCCCCAGAAGTCAGAGAACAGTGCGCTAGTGCTATCACAACGGGATTAGAGGAAATCAGAGGTGCAGTGCGAGACTGCACCAGCATGTTGGAAGAATCATTTGAGGTCCTCACAACTCTGCAAGAGGACCCCAACATCCAACGCTTAGAGACTGAGGCACGAGAACTCCAACAACAGTATGATAGTGTCCGAGGAACTACGTAGATGATGGTCCTCACCCAGAGGCTTGCACGAATGCAACAGGCTAAAGCACTAAAGGAGCAGGTGGATGCGGCACGACATAAGGAAGCACTCCTAAAAGTGCATGTCCAACCTTGGATGGACGAGGCCTTCACCATCATGACAGACATTGAAGGAAAGATTGCACACATGCAAGGGATGCACACATTGATACAAAGAAGCACTCCCAACAAAGAGGTCTCGAAACAACGTATACAACAGATCCCGTAAGCAGCAACTCAGTGCGTTGCTGACCTACACGCAGTTCGAGAATAATTGGAGGGACTCCGCGCAAAGATTGCCGCATCGACAGAGTGACTCAAGGGCGAGTCACGATGTTTGTGTTGGGGGCCTATTGGGCATGGAATCCCCCCAAGGCATGTTTTAGGGTTCAAAGCCCAAGTTTTTACCTAATCTTGTTGTAAAGCTCCGTGAGTTGCGGGCACGGGTCGCAAAAGTATGATAGAGTCATAGGGTTGTCCGCCCTAGTTTTGTAATGTAATGTCGGCTGGATAGACCTACCCATGGCCTGTGGACCATGGGATTGTATAAATATATTGAGGCTCTAAGTAGAGAAAAGAAGCATGAAAGAGTCTAAGTGATTGAGTCGCAAGTTGAAGTGTGTCTTTGGGCCGTAGAGTAGAAGAAGGCTCTGTAGCTGAGTGCGCAAAGGCCTAATAGTCCGCAGCTGAGTGCGCACGGCAAAGTCGAGTCTATAACTGAGGATGGAATTAATAAAGAGAAGTTTTGTTATAATTATGTGTATTTTTCTTGGGTTAATGAATGATTGATATAATTTGCAAATACACTGTTTATTTACTGCGCGTACCTGTATGAATGGTTTATATTGTTAAGTATACTTAAAGCACTCAAGTAGGCAAAGCTAATTAACTAACGTTGGAATACCAGTAAGGTCTGGGGTAATAACGCAGAGCATGATGTTCAGCCCCTGGTTAGGGCTGCACGAAGGCAGTATATCAGGCTGTGAAGTATGGGAAAGTGCACAAAGAAACCTGCGCGCAGGGTCAAGCCGTCAACCAGTGGAATTCCTTAGAGATCTCCAGGGTGCGGAAACCTAGTTCTAGCACCCTCCCATAGTACTTCAGGTGAGATCTCAGTCCACTCTCCACGGACTATTGCTGAAAGGGCCAGTAGTACGGAAATTTGTTTGGCTAAATTAACTCTGAACCTGGGTCAGGCCCCAATAAGCCAACATATATATCGCTGCATGGATATACAGATTCTGATTGGGCATGGAGTGTAGATGATAGGAAGAGTACATTCAGAGGTTGCTTCAGTTTGGGCGCTGCTATGATTTCTTAGATGAGCAGGAAGCAGACATATGTCATACTTAGCATTGTCGAGGTTGAGTATATTGAAGCCAGTTTGGTGAGTTTTGAAGCAATGTGGCTTCAGAAGCTACTCTTAGGACTATGAGATCAGGTGTTGGAACTAACCATGATATATTGTGACAATAAAAGCTATGTACAACTTTCAGATAATCTAATTTTCCATGATAGGTCAAAGCACATCAAGATCAAGTACTAATATATTTGTGACATGGTGCAGAAGGGAGCAGTGAGGCTGCAATACATCTCTAAAAATGAGCAGATAATTGACATCCTCACAAAGCCTTTGTCCAAAGAAAAGTTTGTGTATTTCAGGGACAAGTTTGGAGTTGTTAAAAATGCATCCTTCAATGAGAGGGAGTGTTGATGTGATAGCATTAGGGACAGTCATTCTCCCTGGGTCAAAGTATGTTGACCATAATTAGAGAGAATGGTCCAAAGTGTATAGAGGCCCAAAATTACTCAAACATAAGGTTGAGTGGGTGTCTTCAACATTAGACTTAAAATTACTATTCACGTAGGTTGAGTGAGCACATTTAGCATCCATCCTAGAATTACTCAAGTGAGTGAGGCCTTTGGGTTTAGAAAAGAATTACTTAAATGGATTGAGTTTGTCCCTAGGGTTTCACCATGGATCAAATGTTAGAAAATCATAAAGGCAGAAAGATTTTCTTATGTTGATAATTACTTGTAATATTATTGTAGTCTTATTAACTTTCTTTATGTTCTTCTTTTATCTTATTTTCATCAAAAAAATATCAAATCAAAACATAAATATCAACGACACCAAATGTAGGCACTCAACCAAGGATAAAACCCCTCTATAGGGGAAAACCTAGTCAAAATATTCTACTAATAAATCAAATTGAGATAGACCAAGACGTTAGAACAAAAGACTCTTCTCACTCCACCAAGTCAACCCTCAAACTATCCTTCCAAACCCAAAATATCAACTACAACAATATTGCATCAAAGAAAAAAAAATTGGCCCAGATGCTTTAGAATTTTGGCGTAGCTACTTCAAAATTTTGGCCAAGCTACTTCAGATTTTCGGCCCAGCGTCAGTTTTGCAATTTCAACCCTTCCAACAACCCAAAAAATTCGCACATGTGCTAGTAGAGAGAGAAATTTAGACTTATTTTTCTTGAAAAATACTTCCTTGTTCTTAGGGATTTCACTCCCTTTTCTCCCTCCAGTGATTGCAAATCGAACTTTTGTGATGTGTACTCCAAATGAGTTCGAATTCGCTTGATGAAGCCAACTTGGTGGAGGAGACATAAAAGACCTAAATTACATCAAAATACATTTCTTTCTTGATAGATAAAGCCTAAGAAGGGTCTTTTACATGATGACAAGGACAAGGACTCTTGACATAAACCCTAGAAGCCTATAATGGAGGCTTTGACCTAAAAATAATTGACCCAAGCATGAAACCCATGCTTTAATAAGTCAATTTCTTTGATAATAAAATTTATTTTTCTTTATTTTGACAAATACATTACATCATGACTCAAATACAATTATGAAAACTAACACTAGTTATATTTTTCAACATCAAAGATGTTGAGCAGGATTATGGTGAACCAAGATTAGTCTATATACCACGGGTTAGAGATGTTGACCAAAATTATGGTGACTAGTTGATTTACCATGGGTCAGAGTTGCTAACCAGGATTATGGTAATTAGATGATGTTGATGATATATGATGAGTTTTTTTAACCTTTTCTTAGAAAAATATTCAACAAGCGAACATCTGGATAGTCATTATGAATACCTCCCTAGCTAAGAGGGAGCATTGAATTTTGTAGCTATGGTCTGTCTTCATAATTAATATTTTAACCCTTCAAATATATGTAAAAATAAATATAATACATGTTCTTCATTTCGGTTTCAAAAGAGAAAAAATTTGAATTTTAAATTTGAATTTTTGGCTCTAAGGAAGTCAAGTCATCCTTCCCCTTGTCACACCTATTCGGCCTCTCGGATCACTATATAAAGGCATTCAACTACCTCCTCTTGGCACCATTTGTTTCACACACAAGACAAGATATCTTTTGCTCATTTGGATGAAGAAGATAAAGACAAGAAGGACGAAGTTGATCAAGCAAACAAACATCTTCTCTCTCTATCTATTTAACTTCGCATGTGTGACTTTTCTCTATTTTTGTAACCTCACACGTGTGACACACAGGCTGAGTTTATAAGCATATATAGGTAGCATATCCGAGTTTTTATGGGTACAAAATCAAGCCGAAATTTGGCCCTAACAGATCAAATTAAGCTGAGTTTATTGGGCAACAAGTTGACTTGACAAGAAGGAATTTTGACTAGGTTTGACAAGGGTTGTGTTATTAGCCAGTTTGAGTTTATGTTTGACTTGAAGGATTAGATGTATCTCTTGTTGAATTGAATATTTTATCTAAAGAAAAGGTTGTTGGGTTTTTCATCCAAGTGGGTTTTCCCAAAGCAAATCTTGTGTTGTCTTGTGCATCGTTGTCTCATTGTGATCTCTATTGTTCTACTGCATTTTATGGTTGAATTTATGAAGTATAATTTCTTAGTGGTTAACTGGAAGTACTAAAGATAATCTCTACATCATTGGGAGTAATTATTAATTTCAAAAATTAGTGCTTGTATCCTATTGCACTTGAAAATTTTAACATACCTTTCCCAAGGGAAATCTCCCCTAGTCTTTGCCAAATATCCAACCTCAAGAATGAATTCATCATGCCAATGTCCATCTCGAACTCAACTTTACCATGTCTATTTTTCACCCTAAGTGAAATTCGTTACACATGTCAGAATCAAGTTACCTACATGCAACACTAAAATGAGCAGATCAATATAACAAATAAGTAATATAAGTTAGTATCTACTTAGGTTTTGGTGAAGCCCATACTCTACAAATATCCATTGATCTTGGAATTCCATGATATTCATGCTTGCTTGAGTCCATACAAGGCTTTTAAGTTTGCACACATGGAGTCCTTCTTATTTACTTCAAAGCCCTGAGGCTGCTCTATGTAACACTTCTTCCTTAATGAACCCAATAAGAAAATTTGTCTTCACATCCATTTGATGCATGATCCACCCCATAAAGGGAACCAAGGACTTAATTTCTCTTGTTGGACACCTAATCTGCTAAGGTTTATGGTGTGGAATTTGAACAATCAAAGGGAGTCCAAGAGACCTTGGAATATGAATCTAAGAGTCATAACAATGTATTATAAATGTACATATTGTTAATAGAAGTGCAACTCACGATTATCTTAATTGGTTTTCTATTCATTTGTGTGTTTAACATGGTATCAAAGCCAATTAGGCTCAAAATACCTCTATTATCATGAGGTTATTAGAGCTAAATTTAGACACCTATGACAACGAGACTCCTCTCTTGAGTAAGAAAAAGGTTCCCCCGGTCCTTTGCTCATAAATTCTTCCATCTCAATGTTCTTGTTCTGGCTTGGGTGTTTTATCTTTTTAGGCTACCTAACAAACATTTCAACCTGGTTGTCCTTTATTATTCACTGTGCATTCCTCCTGCAAAAACGTTACTCTTGATTTTTCGATTGCAGAAACGTCGAAGTCTAGCCATTGCGTCCAACAAAATTTGACTGCATCATTGTTTTGTGGTGTGTACCCTTGTTGTGAAGATGACTTATGAAGCTGACTTATTAAATTCAAATTCAAGTGATGGTCAATCCCTTGGTCGAATATGGTGGTTGATCTTAATATGCGTGTTGAGTGCAGTGTTGCAATAATGGGAATGCAACAGTCGTATTGCCTTTTCTCTG
The DNA here is from genome assembly GCA_031772625.1 of Pinus tabuliformis. Classification (NCBI taxonomy): domain Eukaryota; kingdom Viridiplantae; phylum Streptophyta; class Pinopsida; order Pinales; family Pinaceae; genus Pinus; species Pinus tabuliformis. The sequence continues at coordinate 341,137,910 of CM062816.1, forward strand.
TATGTTGCCTCCTTCAAGTTTATTGAAGCGGTGCACTAGTATACATGTTGGTTTCTAAAGGTGGGCTCAAAGGTTTCAACATGATATTGAATGGATAACGATTTACAGATTCAGATATTCGATGAGTCATTCCAAATCGGATCCCTGGTATCGTCGATAACCTTATAGAAGAGGAGGCACAATCGTCTGATTTTTCTAGCCTTGAGAACAACTTGAAGCAATGTGTTTGACACAATTACTGTGCAAGGAATAAATCCTAAGAGAAAATTCTTTGTAATAATGTTATTTATTTGTTTATTGATTATTTGAATCCCACCGAAGAGGCATTTTTCGCCGACACTAATGGGTTTCATTGGGAGACGAGAAGCCATGAAGCCTCCTGCTTCACCTCTGATCTTTTATTACGGTGAAGGACCAATTACTCTAGCCATACACATAATCATTTTTTTGTTATATTGACCTGTAAGAGTTTCCATTACTTTGACTAACGTTCTCTCAGGGACCTCTGATCTTTTATTGCGGTGAAGGACCAATTACTCAAGCCATACACATAATCATTTTTATGTTATATTGACCTGTAAGAGTTTCCATTACTTTGACTAATGTTCTCTCAGGGAATTCCATGTTTTTATCTTCCCAACAAACTGTATTTTGGCGAACACCATCTATAACGCCTATTTTCTATATTGGAGGAATCAAAATGTGTGAACCTTGGACTATCCAGGTACAAACCCATGGGTGAGGAAGGTTTGTAACCTTTTTTACTAAATCCATTTTTGTGTAAGCCATTGATGGCCATTACTGAATAGTCTGAATAGTGCGTTGAATAGCCTGAATGTGCTACATGTATTCCAGGAAAATATAATGGGTCTTTTGCTTCTTGTTTTCGGCATCGGAATACAAGAAAGGACAAGCACAAGTATAAATTCTAGTGTGTGCTAACTTGAAGTGCTTTCAATTTCCTTCAAATACTCGACATATGAAGCCATCCATTTGAGGAGGAAGGAAATTATTTCGAAGGGGACAAGATTATTTTATACTAAAGATAACCAGGGAAAATGTTCTCTCATGAAATAAATAGTCCAACACTACAATTAAATTTATTGTTTTGATAAATAGTTGCAATCGACTTGTTTTGATGAATAGATTCAAGCGTCTAATTATTTCTTGCTATAGAATTAAAGTACTTCAAAAAAAATGAGTTTTCTGCTCAGGAAATTTGAGAAAGCAGTAAGGGAGACACCCTTCCTTCCTTGGTTACACTTTATTTCCTATATTTTGTTGTCATTATTTTGCATTTTTATTGGTACTCTTCATTTACTTGAACTGGAAAAAATGGCCAAAGTTTATGAAGTATTATAGTTTTTTAAAACTATAATAAAATCTACTCCTAATGACACAGTACCTCTGTTGTTGACATTATAATTTGTCTACAAAATGCACAAGAAAACATTGAATTTTTGCAACTTGAATTTCAGTGACAACGAGAGGAGATACATCAATATAATCATCATTCTGAACTTGTTTTTGTTCGTAAAAATCCCACTTTTAGTTTGAAATTGGTACCCATCAACAATCATAGATTGATAAAATCAATGGCATTGAGGCCGATTCCCATCATGTGTCTATTACGAGAGATTTTTTTCATAAAGATGCAGAAGTTCAGGTTCCACTTCCCAAGCCCATCATCAGAACTTGGGAAGAGATTATCAACAACAAAAACTGAATTGGTCTTATATATGAAAAGGAGGTTTCTCTTCACACTCCAAACTATACCAAGCCATTCCAATTTCAGAGAGTTGGATTTCTACAAGAGGGTTTATATTCACCTGGTCCAGATTCTCCTCCTCCAAAAATTGTCAAATGGCAACATTGCGACCGAGTCGGCCATACGAAAGATCATTGTTTTGATCTTCACGTGTGCAAGCATTGTGGTCAGCACATTCATTCTTCAAACAAATGCTTAAAATACAAGCATCTTGCAATAAGAAAGATTCACCTTGGATGGATCGCTTCTTGGAAATGGGCTTCAAAGCCAAGAAGATATTTCGCTCATATCACAAAATTTGTTCACGGGTACTGAAAAGTATTGCAGTTGATTTTTATCCATATTCTCACCTTGTATATTACAGGGGGGAATTGTTGGTCATATACAAGTTTAAAATATAAATCAAGCAAGCCTGATCCACAATCTCAACATGTTGCCTGAGCCTACAGCCCGAGACAACCATACCCATATTCAAAGTTGTATCTAGAGATAAATAAGCCCCTAAGCATGCCTTTGGTTGGTGACCTTTATTAAACCGTTGTAGGTTGAAGACCCCCCCTTTTCCAGGTTGAAGGTATCCCTCTTTAAATCATTAAGGAGCACTTCCTCTAGCATAAGACTTCATCTTCTTGCTAGATTTGGAAGAGTTCTGAGAATCACACTACGTGTTTCTGGTTGAGAACCCAATGGTCTCCCTTTTCAAAACATTAGGGAGCACTTCCTCTAGAAGAAGACTTCAACTTCTTTCTATATTGGAAGAGTTCCAAGAACTGCACAACGCGTTCCAATGTTGGTGGTCATCCTTAAACCATCATCGGTTGAGACCTCTATTTCTCCCACCTTATGCCATCATCTTAGATTGCACATTCAACTTATTGTTGTCATGCATTGTTGTATTTTTGTATTAGATCTCTTTTCTTGCACTCATATATACCCCTTCATATTAAGGGGAGGAGGGGCATGTTGGACACCTAATCTGCTAAGGGTTATAGTGTGGAAGTTGAAAAACCAAAGGGAGTTCAAGAGACCTTGGAATACGAATCCAAGATTCATAACAATGTATTATAAGTGCATATCTTTGTGAATAGAAATGAAACTCATGATTATCTTATTTGGTTGTCTATTCATTTGTGTGTTTAACGATTCTAATGGAAGTGTACGTAGAAATTGGAGCAAATATATTCTTGTATTCCACTACCTCTCTCTGGGAGAACCCTCTCACCACAAACTTCGCTTTGAACTTCTCAATGTTGCCATCTGCAACATGCTTGATCTTGTAGAACGACATGAAACTCACAACTGACTTTCCCTTTGTCTTGGCATTATGTCTCAAACATCATCCTTCATGATGGAGCTTTACTCCTCCACCATGGAATCCCACCATACCTATTGATATTTTACCTCTTGAAATATGAAAGGCTTGAAATTTAGAATGTTGTTTATCAATATCATGTAGTCTAGAAACTTCTTCGAAGTTCTGCTCTCTCTATGTTGGAAATACTGAGAGTGGGGTGAATCAATATTTCACTTTTTCTTAGAATTGAATATCAAAACATTAACAAATAACATCACATCAAAGGAGCACATGTATATATAAAACAATTTATTTATATTACAAGGGAAGTTAAAACTTCTGGTTTACACCTACAACTAGAAGGGCTACAACCCCAAGATATTTACCAACCAGTATAGGAAGGAGCCACAACCCTTGGTTTACCAGCATCCATTGGAACGAGGCAAAAGCTCCCAAAGGAAGCTACAAGTTCCTTGCTTTGGTAAAGATACTGAGAGGGGCGGGGTTGAATCAATATTTTTAAACTCATATTAAATTTTTTGTTTCTTATTCTAAATTTTGTACACTACTATTATTAGAACAACCATCGTATGTACGCAACTTCAATGAATGCAAAAATGTATATGCAGTTAACTATTTTTCATAAGTTCCATCAAATCTTTATCTTTAACTATTGCATTAGTGATTTCATCAGACATAGAGAAACACACATGAACACCAAGATTTTGGGTGGAAACCCAATGTGGGAGAAAACCATTTGTTGTCGACATCTCTTTCTTATTCTTTTATTATCAAGAAAGCTTCATTACATCTTGTACCGACACAAACTCTTACCAGCACATGGGCACCCACCGATAGAAGGCTACAAACTTCACTTGTTCTCTAGCACCCACTGGAAGGGAGCTACAACCCCCTGATCTTGTTTACTGGCTCTTAGTGGAAAGGAGCGCCTACCCATTGAACAATTTTACCAGCTACCACTGAAAGGAAACTTTGACTCCCTCATTGAAGGATCCAACCCTCAGCATCTCTTCATGGACCACGTTTCATAATATTCCATACTGGATCCACCTAACTCAAAACATCAAACTTGTAGGCCACCTTTCATCATATTTTCAAACTAGACCGACACCCATCATTGTGCTCAATGTCAAACTGAATATTGAATGTAAAAGACAATCACTGAACCAACTGAATCATTGTAACATCAGCAAACCAATCACGGAATCTCAATCAATATTTCCAACTAGATCAAACCAATCCATAACAAATATAAATCATCAAATCATACTGATGCACAACCACTCATAAATGTACCAAGGCATAACCATCACTAAACAAAGAGTTGTCACTACAAACCTTGATCAAACATACATCAAAATGTATACACTATTGTTCTGAAGCACACTCACGTATATACATGTTTCCTTTGTATCACAACTGTGTACAAATCTCAGAATACTTAACACTAAATCATTGAATCACTGTAACACTGAATCAACCATTGAGCCATACATATACCATTGAACTAGTCACATATCACTAAAATAATCACAAATCACCATAATGTAGCATCATATTCCACATTTAACTCAATAAGCAATGTCAGCCACAGATCATCCAAAGAGAGAGACATCATTGACAGACAACATCAAACATAGCAGAACTCATCAAATGTCATTATCAAGTTGCACTGCAAACCATATCTCAAAATATATACTTGACCCTTCAGAGATAGATCAACGAATGTACGCGACCTTTCAGAGGAAAACTAGCATACATATCTTAAATCACTTAATCATACCTTCGCTGCATAACACATCTGTCAAAACCAAATCTTGGCACACATACTGTTACAATCACACATCATTATATTCATATTCATACCATCATCATGGATCTATCATTGTTAGCTACAAACATAAACAGATCAAGCAATATGTATTCATTTCAGACCTATCCGATCTAAGCCATCTCCATGCTCCCTAGTGCACACTTGTTTCAAATTAGATTACACATGCATAACCCATTACTTGTACATGTAACACCTTGATCTCCATATCCTTTTATAGTTTTTTCCTTGGTCAATACCTTAGGTAAATCCTTGGTAATGTTGTTAGTATTCTTTGAAGGGATCAAATAACCGTTGCCACTCCCTTTACTATGGGCCAATAACATGGTAAAGACTCTTGGTATCCAGATTACCATGGTGTGGATTTCGTACGTGACTTTTACTCACATTACCTTCATATGTACACGACCTTTCTTGATAGGATCCACATATACTTCCCAAACTTCACTAATATCATCCATCTGTCACTGAATGGTCATTTCTTTATCCATATCATCTGTAGTATGTGTACCAATCTGCATTAGTTTCATAGTCATCAATGTTGGACATCAAATATATCTTTATGAAGTAGGTTGTCATTAAGGACAACATATTAGCCATAATGCCAACAATCTCCCCCTTTGGACTTGATGGCAACCATTTTGGTTTTTTGACACCACCTATAAACACCAAGTCTTCTCTCAAAACACACCAATCTTCTCTCCCAACGTTCTTCTCAAACACCAAGTTTCCCTCCCCCTTTGACATCAAGGGAAAAGGGTTGATCCAGGTTGAATTAAGTGCTTCCCTTGCAATGTTGATTGTTGTAGGTCTCATTTGCTGATCTTGAATCATGAAATCTACATACTGACCATGCTCCCCTTGAGCATACATTGAACCTTCTAAAGATATTCAATAGAGTAAAAGAATTTATGACTCAACCAAATATGACATTTCCTATGACCAATGTCTCTATGCTCCCATGATTACATCAATTACCCAACATATTGGGTTTAGATATTGGACAAATTTTTTTACATCAATGTACCAACATAATGGGATTACATTCATAGGATGACTTGATCCCAATAGCCCATACATGATGTTGGGTTGTGTTATATTCTTTCCACAACTAGATGCAGTAGCTAAGTTGGGGGGATAGAGGGGGGGGGGTGGAGCCCCCCTTTGTTGCGCCGGACGCAGTGGAGGACGGCAGCCCCCCCTGTCGGGGAGTTTGATGGGGGTGGTAGCCCCCCTCTACGGGGTCTGGGGCACTGCCCCGAGATTTTTTTTGGACCCTATATTAGGTGGGCAGACCTACCTATGGTTTTTTGCATGGATTTCACACATGGTTTTGGGCACGATGGTTTTCGGTCCATGGAATTTTTAGATCCGGTCAAGGAACTACGGTTATGTTCTAATCTAGGGTTTATGGATGCTTCGACATGTATATATATGTATTTTAACATTGAAATGAACATAATGAAAAATCAATCTGGTAGTCCTGGTTTTGGGATCCAGGGGAAAATATCTGTGTATATTTGTTTTATGTGTAATGCTCTTGCCATTTTCTATTTTTTTTTTAGAATTCGTATGTAGGTAATTTCTGTATGGGGTTAAAACGTACATTTGGTTTCAAAGTTGTTTTAGCGCCAAGGGGACGCCTTTGCTGTTGAGGGATTTTGCTCAAGCCTATGGTAGACCCTGTTTAGTGGGAGATCTGCGGGATCAATCACTATGGTGAAAGAAGATGGGAAGAAATGGAAAGATAGAGATCGAGAAATTTAATGGTCACAATTTTGAGTTTTGGAAACTAAAGATGGAGGATCTGTTGGTGGATAAATATCAACGGATCGCAATAGATCCGGGTAAACCAACGATAATGTCTTATGAAGAATGGAAGAATTTGGATCGGAAGGCAAAAAGCACAATAATATTGTGTGTCTTAGATTCAGTATTGTTGAATGTATCAGGGGAAGCTACAATGAAGGCTTTGTGGGACAAGTTAGGGACTTTGTACCAATCTAAGTCTCTGGTAAATAAACATTTCCTACGGAAAAAACTGTATAACCTAAGGATGAAAGATGGAGACTCAGTGACAAAGCATCTAAACACATTTAATACTATGGTAAGCTAGTTATTATCTATTGATATTAAAATTTCAAATGAAGATAAGTGCATCAGTTTGTTGTTTTCTCTACCAGATTCGTGGAATAGTATGGTTGTTGCAATAGGTAGTAATGCAACTAAATGCCTTGTAGTTTGATGAAATAGTCTCATCCTTGCTAAAGGAGGAGATGAGATGAAAAATATGGAGAGTGAGAATGGTGATTCCTTGTTTGTACGAGGACGGTCCCATAACAGAAACAAAAATAAGTCCTCGAGTGGGAGATCTAAATCTAGAGGGAGATCTAAATCTCTAGGAAAAACTTTAAAGGTGTGCTGGAAATGCGGAAAGGAAGGGCATTACAAAAGGGATTGTAAATCTAAAACCACCTGAGATGAAGGTGAGGATGTGTACTTTGATTTTTCTTCAAGTACACATGTAGATCATGAGGCATGGTTGATTGAATCAAAGGCATCCTTTCACTTCACTCCCATAGAGAGTGGTTCTGCGAGTATGAGAAATATGATGGTGGTCATGTCTTCGTAGGGGATGACAGGAATGCTAGAATCACTGGTCGTGGAAAAGTCAAGTTGAAGTTGCAAGGTGGAAGGATTAGAACACTTCCGGGTGTTCTGCATATTCCTGCATTAGCCAGAAATTTGATTTTTGTAAGCAAGCTAGATGATGCAGGTGTAAAACAGTGTTTGAGAAAGATACCTACAAGATGGTTCAGGGAGCACTGGTATTGATGCGGGGAGTTCGGATTGGAACTCTGTATAAGCTGCAAGGTAGCAATGTTATTGATGGTGCAATAATCATGTGGTTCCTGAAAATGGAGCAGAAAATCTAGTGGTCTCTGGAGAAAAAACCATGTTATGGCATCAAAGGCTCGGACATATTGGAGAGGAGGGCCTTCAAATACTTCATGGTAAAGGTATGTCTAATGGCTCCTTGGATTTTGATTTCTATGAAAATTGTTTATATGGGAAGTAGAATTGGGTGAGTTTCCCCTCTGGTGGTAAGAGGGTGAAACAAATATTAGAGCTTATGCACAGTGATGTGTTTGGACCTGTGTCAGTTCCATTACTGGGTAAGTCTGTGTACTATTATCATTTACAGATGTCTTCTCAAGGAATACATGGATATATTTCCTCAAGAAGAAATCTGAAGTCTTTAATAGGTTTAAAGAATTTAAGGCTCTAGTTGAAAACTAGACAAAGAAGAAGATAAAGGTGCCGAGGACAGATAATGGTGGAGAGTTTTGCAAGAAGGAATTTGAAGAGTTCTATAAGAAGTGTTGTATAGCACGTTAGAAGACTACTCCATACACACCTGAGAAAATGGAGTTGCAGAAAGAATGAATAAGACGTTGACTGAAAGGGCAAGAAGCATGCTCATTGTTGCTAAGTTAGGACATGAATTTTGGGTAGAGGCGATGGACACTGCATGTTACCTGGTCAACAGATCACCTTCATCATCGTTGGAGGATAAGACTCCACAAGAAGTATGGAATGGTAAGAAACCTTCTCTTTCATATCTGAGGGTATTTGGATGTTATTTCCGGGAAAACTAGTGTCCATTTAGAGCTGCTAGTCCCACTAATACGGGTAGCTATCTTGGAAACAAACAATTCAAAGTGACTTGTGTTTTCCTTTATGAGAGATAGATGAGAGAGAAGCAGATAGTACCAACCTCGGTCCTTCGCTTGGCTCCTTGCTTGTTTCCTCTCCCCTTTGATAGAGCTTCGCCACTCGCTTCTCACTTGTCCCGCTTCAAAGAACACCTGTAGAGTCAAAGCAGCAAAATACCATCAAAGCATAGAAATCTATAACCATAAACAATGTAGAATTAGATGTACATTAACCATACAAATGCATACACAAATACAAGATTCAAAAATGTACAAGTATATGGAGGAAAACTCAAATAGCTTTATTGATAAAAGTAGTAGAAGAGAGGATTACAACCCAGCTGTCTGATCCAGCATCATCCTCCCAACATGAAAGCCCTCTTCACCTCATGAAAAGCTAGATCACCCAACAATACAATGTCTCAAAGAGAAACCAACAACACTTCCTTACAAATTACAAAATTCCAGCCTTCTGGATCTCTAGGATGAGGGATCCATATATAGATATCTGCAGGGGAGTGAGTCAGCTTCTGGGATTTTGATTAGTGTCATTTCACTGATAGTTCTTGGTTCCACTTGGAGATTTCATGATCTCTTACTCATCCCCGGGAAAATTCAGAGAGGCAAGTGTCATATGAGCAGTTTCTAAAAGATTCTGTGAGTTTCCACCTAGCAAACTACCTCTGCCATTTGTCTACTCTCGCTCATTGCACCCTACAGAAGGGATTTTTAGTATGCATCGCGCCCTTTGTGTGTAGCAGGTGAGATGCATCGCACCCTCAGCATGGAGCAGTCTGTATGGTCTAGTTTTGACTAGTTCTGAGCAGTTTTTCAGGGAGAACTTCTGGGAAATGATGTAATCAGTTGAACTTGATCCTTTAGGGTATGAAATAAGACTTTTAGGGGTTTGAGAGCCCTTGGTTTATGGACATATGTGATTGGGGTTGCAGTGCCCAAATATGTCTATAACAGTTGCCCCCTAAAGCATGAGGTTGTAAATCTTCTGATGTCGGGTGAAATGCTTTATCATGAGGATCCGAGGTTTTTCAAACTAGAAGGTGACCTGTAATAAGATACAATACAATACATTATCTTCATAATGTTTTCATGATCTAGCTGAGGCGGGCATTCCCATGCTCAGCTTTATAAATTCATTTTCATGTACATAGGACAGACAACCATCTATGTGGCAGACTGATGATTCTGGTAGAGCCATTATCCCTTAGCTTGGATGATTATCTGTGCAGCTATGGAGTACATTTGATGTTTTTATTTTCCTGAATATATCGCAGCCCAGATGGATGAAACTAGATCCGGGGTCTTCAAACTCTTTCAATCTTCGCCCGATGTACAATTCGATCCATGTGAAAAGATGTTCTGGTGTCGAACATGGAAAGACATCGTTTGATTACCAGCCAATGATGTAAGTTGTTAACAGGTGCGAGAGGAATCACCGATAATGATAATGACCCTCAAGGTACTACAATACAATTCACGTGGTGTGAATACATGAGTTGTTGTCGAACACCACGTAAAATCTTTCGGTCAAAGGCCATTGATGTATACCTGTCACCGGAAGTGAGAAACTTGCCATTGAGGCATGCAAGCTTCAAAATACTAACAGGGTTGTTCCTAAGTCGACTTCTTGGATAATGAGCTGATGTCGATAAGAAGTGACCCGTCGTAGGAGGGCCTTAATGAATTCCACATCTACGACACGGAACGGAGCAAATGATTCTGAGGAGGTGAAAATGATCTGATGATACGAGGTTCAGGGTGGCGATCATGAAAGAATGGAGCGTGAAGGTATTGCAGCATATGAGGCGTTAGCTGGGTTGGTGAATTTTTTGAGCGACTTCTCTTCAACATATCGGCGACACTGGAATGGATTGGTAGCGTTAACCCCAAAATGGATGGTACGGAGGACCAATGGTGATATGACCGGCGAACAGAATAACCCAACCCGACTCAATCATGGTGATGGAGTGAAAGTGTGATGTTCAAAAGCGACCTGCTACCAATGAAGTTCTTCAAGTTTTCTTCCCTTTTTCCCTAGTCATTCCTGACCAGTACCTCCTTATTTTTGTCAAGCTTGAGAAGGATAACATATTCTTGTTCTATAATTTTCCCTTCGGGCAAACCTGTCGTTATGTTTTAGCGAGCCTAGCAACAGTGAAACTCGCTCTTGTCCATATGGACAAGTTTGTCGCTATTGTTTTAACGAGTTTAACAAAAAAGATAACTTAGTCCTTTTCAGTTTTAAAGAGTCTGAAAAGAGACAGAAAGGAAACTCCAGTAGTCCTTTTTCGTAATATAATCCATTAAGTCCAAAAGAGTATAAAATAATACGAAAGGGATGACTTTTCCGATCACTTTAGCGAGCCGAAAAAGACAAGCGCTCGATATTTTTGTGTAATGATCTCTCAAGTCCAAGAAGATTAAAATATAGAGGAGGGATGGCACTTCCAATCACTTTAACGAGCTGGAAAGGCCAATTTCTCGGCAATCTTTTCATATTTTATGAGTCTAAAAAGAGCTTAAAGGAGACTCATTTTTGAGGAACGAGTGATGTTTTCGGATAGCAACTAGTTCCAGGTAAGTTTGGAACTTTTCAATCACGATAGTGTAAAGAAGGTGGCTAATAGAATCACTCGTTGTAGCTATTCCTCAAAAGGGTAAACAATCAAGTGGAGGCATATGATTGACTAAAAAAGGTGGAGGTGATGGTAAGAACATGACCAAGGTTCAAAAGCTGATAGCAATGCGATCACAAAGGTTATTTATGGAAGGTGGGTTCATTTTTTAATGAGCTTGAACTCTGGTGGAACATATGCTCATTGCTATGTTTATTTTTTAACGAGCTTGAACTTAGCGTAAACCTGCTCGTGATAATAGTTAGAGATGTTCAATTCACCATTAACACTATGCTCTCTTGACGGTCATACTGCCTGTTCAATTGCTCTATCAAATTGATTAGAAATGTACATACATGCTTGAAAAATGAGTTAAACACCAACATATTACTTGATTTACGTGAATAGTAACATAAAAGTAGTTTTTACCTCTCATCTTTACCACTTCATTCAAATTTGGGATTTTTGGAGCTCTGGAGGTGTTTTCCCCCTCGATTTTCATCAGTTGATTCCAGGAGATTCAGTGGACTATTTTTGGCACCATCTGGACCAGGTAGGAGCTAACCCTGAGCTCTTCAATTGCATTCTTTCCTTTTCTGATTCTGAGCATCTTTTTATTTTTTTTTTGGGCCTCAGGGGTTTGAACAATTCATTTTCTCCCCATCGCACCTTGTATACATTGAAAGGTGTGATGCATACTGAGCTAGCCATTGGCCAGTCAGTATGCATCCCACCCAGTACACAGCTAGGGTGCGATGGACGCAAGGAGGAAAGTTTATGCACTGTTTTTTCATGGAAATTTTGCCTGTTTTTTCCCAAATCAGGATCCTAATTCTTCTCTTGTTTATTTTTCAGAGATTCATCGGATCAAGATGGTCGTTACATGGTGTGAACGTGAGCATGAAGAAGAGGATATGATTGCCTTACATGATCTGGGTACGGTGACTGCATTGTGGAACTATGGCTTGCACAAATTCTTTCGTATATCCAGCATGAGGCAACAAATCAATTTGTTGCAATATTTTCTCGATGCATGGGATCCTACCAACCAAGTGTTCCAGATTCGAGGTAAATCCATCCCTTGTGTTATGCTCCTATACCAATAGGTGTCATATTTCATGATTGACTGGTTAAAATCTCTAATATGTTCATCCTTTCCTTGTTGTATAGGTTTCCATTTTGAAAAAAAACAAAATCAAAAAATTAAAAAATGTAAAGAGGGTATGCCCTAAAAGAAATATCAAAGGGAAAAAAGAATGAAATGGTCAAAAAATGAAAGAAATGAACCCCAAAGAAAAGGACCATGAAAGTGTGCTAGTTCAAAATGTCACTACTATTCTATTTTTGCAAATAATATGATTGTGTGCAGTTGGTTAACTCTTGCCACAGTTGATGAATGGCCAAATAGCTTAATCCTGGCCAGTTCATCTTTGAATTTCCTGTTTTAGATATAGAGAATAAAATCTGTTCAAACTGTTCAATCTTGGCAGATAAGTAGTTAGGTAAAGAAGCAAAGGAGCTCAACTGTTAAACCTGAGCCCTTGGATGTGATAAGGATAGATCTAGATAGGATTGCAGTGAAAAGAAAAGAAGAAAATGAGGGTTTTCCAGTTCAAGTGCACCCAATGACAAAAGAAGAAAAAATGATAGGTACTGCAGGCTGGGTAGGTAGTTTTGATGTTGCAGAAAGAAACTTGTGATAAGTTTTGTCTCTCAGAATGATTAAATCTTACTTCTATCACAAGTACTATAGCAGAAGGATGACTAACTCCCCCATCCTTTCTCCAAATCATTTGCTATTTCCCCCCAGAGATATTGAGATCTGCTCAATATCCCCAAATTATTCCATCTCATTTCATAAAAAGGCCTAAATAAAACCACATTCTTACTTTAGGCAAAGAAGCCACATTCCTTATGTAAAACCCTTTTCGTTCCCTTAGCCTAAGTTTCTCATCTTTAGACTTAGCGCTTGCTTCCAATCATATTCATATTAACCAATAACTGTATTATATAAATCCCTTGTATAGATTACCCTTCCCCGTAAATATTATATATATAATAAAACCCCTAATATGTAACAATGCTGCCCCCGGTCGATTACGACCATATTTCTGTCTAAACAGGGATTTAAATGTTTATTCGAAATCTTTAAATAGCCTAACCCACCACGCAAAAACCAAAGAGTTAATTAACATCTAGTTAAGTAACAACTTAAACAAACCCTGACAACTAATCAAACCCACCCCCATATTATTAAAAGTCATTATTTAAATGTATGGGTCCCTCGCCGTAACCATCCGCCATATACCAATGTCGCCAACCGTCTGATTGGCGCCCTCCCATCGGACGACTCCAGATCATATCGCGCCCCACTCTGTTTTCGTACTTTAACTCCCAGGGAGCCGGCGGTATTGCCGCCGTATCAGGGATACGCATCAACCTCTCGCCGTGCTCGCTGCCTCTCTACCCCTAACCACCCTGGCCCATAAGCGATGCAGGCCAATATCGCTTACTGCCCTCCCGCTGACCTCGCCCACTGATGTCACCACCATGTCACTGCCGAGTCACCATCCCGTACCCCCGCGTCACGACAAAATGTCACATCTCGATGACGTCATCCGACCAAAAAGCGCCAAAAAGCCCCGCGGAAGCCAAATTTTGTTAAAAGGTTGAGAAAATGTCATTTTCACCCATTTCTCTCTACAAACTACATTCATGCAAATTACGTCTGATTCATTGCTCGAGCATACAGTCCGCCACCCGGCCAAACAAAGTCCAGCGTCCTGTTCTGCAGCTCGTCGGTCAACTTGCAGTTGCACTGTTCGCCTCTAAAAACAGGTATTTACCCCAATTTTCCCCCCAAACCTGTAATTTCATTTTTCCCTCTATGAATTTTACCCAACAAGGCCAAATTAAAGTAAAATCAGTTCATAACTCTCAGAAAAAGACACCCAGAATTGCTCTTTTGCCCATTTTTCCACAGAAACTTGACCTCCAATTTAAGAACACAACAAACAAACATGGAAGCCCCTATGGCCCTCAATGTCGCACCCCTCAATGCACCTCACAAGACCTGGATTGGTTGCCCTTAGCTGACAGAGATTTTCAAATAAAAGAATTATCTGGCGATATGAACCATCTCCAGGCATCTTGCTGAATTAGGAATAGTCATCTGAGTAACTCTGATATCCTTGGAATATGGGAATCTAATCTCCCCAGGTATTACCTTCCCTCAGTTAATGTGTTCCCATATATTATCCACCATTTCTGTGTAAACTATGACCCTGTTAGTAAAGAAGTTATGACCCCATCCCAAAATGTTCTCTTCTACATAACTGCTGAATCTATCAATGAGATGTTACACTTCCATCCCACTCAGCCCATTGCTCCTCTTTCCATGGGATTTTTTCTTGAGCAAGGTTCTCAATTGCCCAATGCAGAAATAACCCGGATTGCTCGATTATTCATGAAACCAGATTGCCAGCCCCAAGGCCCACCTCCCTATGTGCATGCCTGGTTCACTGAAATAGGCAAGCTTATTCTTGACATGATATCCTTTATCTTGGGATTCAAAACCAGTGAATTTTTTGATGAGACCATCTTAGTTATGTTGTCAATGTTTACTCCAGGACAGCGCCCTGCTGTCAAATATGATTATGTCTCTTTCATTGCCAATAAAATCAATGAGTAATTCATAAATCTGGACAAAGAAGGAGTCTTCAAGTACACCTCATTCATATATCACCTTCTGTTATATTATCAGAAAGACAGTTTTTTATTTCCCATCAGGAAATTGGATTCCAAAGGAGAGAGGAGGTCTGTGATCTTTTGGACCTCGGTCTTCCACAATGTTTGTGAATCCCCTTATACCTACTGTGAATTCATTGACTTGTTTATACATCCAGCCTCCACTCTATTGATAGGAGCTCCTCTTCCTAGGCTTTCTGGTGATATAAAGAAGATTTTACAGCTCTCAAAAAACTACAGAATAGGTGACTGGTACCTCTACCAGAATCATACTGAAATCAGAATATATGGCTGTGAGCTGTGCCCTTATAAGCTGCCCAAATATGTGCCCATGAGACTGTTTGCACTGGAGTATTTCAGGCAGTTTATCAATGCAAATTTAACTCGCTTTTGTAATGTAAAGAAAAAGGCTCAACTGAGAATAAGAAACTAGTTAGGCCCTTTTATCATCAATAAGAGGGAGGCATGGGAAGATGCTGATAAGATATTAGGGGAAGACCTTAAATTGAAGAAAAGTTTCTGGTGGGTGCCATATGACCCAAATAGCTTTATAAGTGACAGAAAAGTAAGAAACAGGTTGTCAGCCTATAAACATCATAGGATCCCTGAAATAGAGCAATTTGCTAATTAGGATGAGTGGGTAGAGGGTACATTAATAGAAGAGATTACTGAACAAGAAAAAATGAAAAAAGCTATGAAGGATCTTGAAAAGACCCTTGACCTGGACTCTTTTGGACAGGTATCTTTCAAGCTACCTCAGCAAACTGGAGTGGGTACATCCTCTGCTGGAACTTCACAGTAGCCTATACAAGAAACCAGTGCACCAGTTACAGGATCTTCTAAGGGCAAGGAAGTGGCAGGCACGGAGCAGCAAGCAATGACTGATCAGCAGGGGAAAATTCCTCCAGTCCAGACCAAAGTAGCAGAGATTCCTGCATTACAAACTCCTCTGAATGAGGAAAAAGGCAAGAAAAGAGACAGAGAAGAGGCCACACCCATCAGTGGACCTACAGAACAGCGAGGTGCAAAAAGGCAAAGACTGAATCCTCTATCTGAAGAGGAAATCATTGAAGAAACAATAGAAAGTCTAAGAGGTGAGAGGGTAACCAACCAACAGACATCCCCGGTGGTGGAAACATCAACTAGCACATAGGCAGGAGCTAGAAAGGCAGTATAGTGTGGAAGTTTCATCCACTAGGCCACCAAGTAAGCAGACTTCTGACATCAAAAGAACATTCACAGAGATAAAGGCTAGGAACGATCCACTAAGGCTCCAAATTTACAATCAATATCTTAAGATGGCCCCCACAAAGCAGCAAAGATTGATGTCTGCCTATGACATTAAGGAGGGGAAAATGATCATGAGTTATTTCAAGCCCAAGGTGCAGCAACCACAATCAGCAGCTGACTACATGAGGACAAATCTAGAGGTTTTGGCCAAAGACATTCATCCAATAGACCAGATTGAGCTGCACAAACAGACTGGAGAGATGGTATACTCCACACTAGCTGATAAAGCAATGTTGGCTCATAAATTGCAAAATTCCTTGAATAATACCTCTGCTCAGTTAGATTTGGAGAAAGCCTCTTCTCTTGCTAAGGACAATAGAATTAAATACTTGGAAGAAATTATCATTGAACTGGGGCATGATCCCAAAGATGCCAAAGGTATAAAGGCGTTGGTGAAGAAGAAAGAAGAGGACATTGCTGCCCTCATAAAATAGCTTAAAATGCCTCCTTCTATGCATCCACAGATAGCAGATGTTGTATAGCAGAAATCTGAAGAGGACATGATGGACCTGCTAATGAGACTGAATGAGGGATTGAGTGAAACAGAGCAGGCTTTGGAGAAATCTCTACAAGAAAAGAAGGGAGAGTCGACCTGCTAGCCACCTGAAGTAGCCCCAACAGTCACTACTACCCCCTCCACACTTATAACAGCATTGCCTCCCACTGTCCCGGCATCAACAGCAGGAACGAAATCATCAACAACAGCACTAGGCGGTAGTACAGTCATGAGCGCAGAGCAATTAATAAAAGCCATGGAGGAATTGAAACTCCAAGTATCAGAGCTGAAGAAGGTAAAAGAAAAATTGGCAAAAGTTGAATAGAGTGATAAATTCAAGATGAATGTGGCAGAGAAAACAATGGAGATCAAAGCATTGGAGAACAAGTTGAGAACATTAGAAAAGGACCTCTCTCTGCATAAACCTCTAGCAGAAATCAGGGGAATTTTGTGGACCAACATCACTCAATCCCTTAGTGATGTGTGGAGGTCTATCCAAACCATTTATGAGAAAATTGACTTGATAAGAGTGGCCCAGGTGGAAATTCAAAAAACAAGAGCCTTATTGGGACAGATGCCTGAGCAAGCTAACCGGCTAATACATTTTTTGAACATTAAGACCAGTGAAGAACTGGAAGCACTGGAAATTAGAGACAGAATAGGCACCATTCTAGACATCAAGAGAGTTCTAACCATGAGAACTCTAATGCAAAATTTGGACAGAAGATGCCAGGACATTCAAGTAGAGATTAATTATTTCACAGAAAAGCTTACAATCTTGCATGAAAAAGGTTTTCCAAGTCCTTTGGGAAGTAATGATCGTCTAATGAAACACAAGGACTATGTACATAAATTAAATACATATGTTGTTAATCAAGTTAATACATTATCAAGTACTTCAGGAGAAAAAGCACTTCCATCTGGCCAGTCCCTCTATAACAGCCTGGAAAATTTATTTTACATAGAACACGAGGTGAAGTATCTGTTCACCATCCCACCTAATTTCTTTAGGTACACAGAGACTGACGAAACTCTGAGGAATCTTCAGAGACATAAATTACCGAGACCGGAGTGGTGACAAAGTATGTTAGAGATCCTATAAACTTATCTTTGGTCAATTCAAAATTTTGGACCATCTACTATAATGCAGAGAACAGGAATGAATCACACTCATGCGGGTCAAAGCGCATCACATCAGGGTCAAAGAAAGTCCAACCAAGGCAGAATAACCAACGCAGAGTATCAGTGGAAGACGGCCGTGAACCGGCTTGCAGCACCTATCTCAAGTACATCTCATAAAGACGAAACAGCCAGCACAGCATCAAATTTATTACATCAATTTATTGCTCCCCTGTTTTCGAGACTGTCTGTCTCTTTCTTTGTAAAACGCATTAATGATCCCCAGATATTATATTCTTCAGATATTTTGAAAGATATTTGATATTTTTGTATAAATACCCCCCCAAACGAAGTATTTGGGGTTGGTTGATTAGGAAGCATTCTCAGACTTTGTTGTAAATCAGAATTTGGGAATAAAAAGAGTGTTGGAACCATTTTTTTTCTAGCTTACTGAATGAGGAATTGATGTTGAGGACCATTTTACAGAATTCTTGAATCATCTTATGGATCAATAAGTCCCTTCTAACTTGTGTTTTATAGTTTCTATGTTTTATCATCTATGTTTCATGATCTAAATAATAGAGATAAAGAATAACTCAGAATTTGCTTGATTGCACTCTGTATTCAATATTTGTTATTATCAATGTTTTCTTCAGAATTAGAATAAACAGTGAATTCTTAATTGCTCCTGTTTCCCCTGATTCTTGTAGGAATTTACAGGGTAAGTTCCTCAGACAGAACACCAAAAGGAAACCGCTCACAACCAGATCGCAGATCAATACACCAGTATTTTGACGTGGTTAAAACCCTCAAAGAGGGAAACAGTCCACGGCCTGAGCCAACGCGGCCACTTCAGGCAATTTATTAATAAAAGAATGAAAATTTACATATGTTTCTCTCATGCACGGATTACCCTACAAATGACCCTCCATGCGCTTTAAATAGAAATCATGGACCAATCGGGTGTCAAGCCACGGATCAAGTGTCGGTAATACCGAGGAGAGAATGAACCGTCGGATCACTACATATCGTGACCGTCGGATTGTAAGTTACAAAATGTACAACGGTAAAGAAACACACTTTATCTAACTCTATACCTAACTCTATACTAGACCAAGTTGAACTTAACTATATCCTATGTGTCGGAATATCCTAACATCCCACCTTAAGAACAACTTGGGATAGGATTGAAGGATTTACAAATATGACACAATAGGAGAAGGAAGGAGGCACTAGAGCCTATCCCCCCTTAGTGACAACTTCCTGAACTCCAACCATAAATCGAAGTTTAGTGAACTTCGCCTCTGTGAGAGCCTTTGTGAAGATGTCTGCAACTTGATCATCTGTTGAACAATATTGCACTTCAAGAACATGGTCGTGAATGAGCTTTCTGATGAAGTGCATGTGCAGTTCAATGTGTTTGCTGCGCTGATGTTGGACTGGAT
Organism: Pinus tabuliformis; assembly: GCA_031772625.1. Lineage (NCBI taxonomy): Eukaryota > Viridiplantae > Streptophyta > Pinopsida > Pinales > Pinaceae > Pinus > Pinus tabuliformis. Next base: position 341,157,270 of record CM062816.1, read on the forward strand.
CTTTGCATAGCTGAATGGCACTTTGATTATCACACCAAAGTGTAGTCGGATGCTGCTGCTCAAAGCCAAACTCTGACAGGATCTGACGAAGCCACAAGGCTTCCTTACTAGCTTCTACGACACCACGATACTCTGCTTCTGTTGATGAAAGAGAAATGGCACCTTGTTTCTTGCAAGCCCATGTAATAGGTCCTGAACCAAGAGTGAACACATAACCGGCAGTAGACTTCTGCTCATCAGGGTCACCAGCCCAATCGGAATCAGTGAAACCAACCAATAGAGGAGATGCTTCAGCACTGTAATAAATCCAAAACTGAACTGTACCTCGAACATAACGAAGTATTCTTTTAGCTGCTTTCCAATGACTTTCACGGGGGTTTTGCATGAAGCGAGCAACAAGGCCAACAGCAAAGGAAAGGTCAGGACGAGTATGGGTTAGATACAAAAGTTTTCCTACAAGTTGACGGTATAAGGTAGCATCAACTTCAGGAGAAGTACAAGTGACTGAAAGTTTGACTCCAGACTGAAAGGGAGAAGGGGCTGGCTTACAATCTTCCATGTGAAAATGGCGTAGAATATCACAGGCATACTTGGACTGGGAAAGAGAAATACCCTCCTTGGATTGCAAGACTTGAAGACCGAGAAAATAGTGTAAGTGTCCTAAGTCTGTCATTTCAAATTTCCTTTTAAGGCTAGACTTCACATGGTTTATAAGGTTGGGATCACTACCAGTAAGGATAAGATCATCAACATAAAGAACAAGGATGATAAGAGAGTTGCCCACTTTCTTGGTGTAGACAGTATTGTCAAAATGACACCTAGAAAAGCCAGATTCTAAAAGAAAGCTATCCATTTTGGCATACCAAGCCCGAGGAGCTTGCTTGAGACCATAAAGGGATTTCTTAAGTCGACATACAAGGCTGGAGTCTGTTTGTATGAAGCCAATGGGTTGTTCCATATAGATTTCTTCATGCAAGTCCCCATGCAAGAAGGCAGATTTTACATCCATCTGATGGACTTCCCATTTGAAAGAGGCAGCAAGGGAAAGAACAAGGCGGATAGAGTTCATTTTGGCAACAGGGGAGAAGGTTTCAGTGTAGTCAATGCCTTCAACCTGTGAAAAACCTTTAGAAACAAGACGAGCTTTATGTTTATAAACTTTCCCATCTGGTCCATACTTGGTTCTGTAAACCCATTTGCATCTAACAAGTTTTCGTCCCTTTGGTAGAGGAACAAGATCCCATGTATCATTTGCCAATAATGAATGATATTCTTCATTCATAGCTGCTTCCCAATCTGGATGGCCTGAAGCTTCTGCAAAGGAGTCAGGATCATAATTTACTGGAGCTTGAGCCAGTAAAGAAGAGGCTCTCTCGAACTGAGAACGTGTGCGTCGCTGATCTATAGGATCACTGGCAAGATCACCTGTTGCATCTCGAGTAGCACGAACCCATTTTGGAAGCTCAAGCGCTGAAGGAGGATCCTGAGATGGTGTGGGAGGATTGTCATCCTCACTTTCATCATCTGAAGAAGAAATGTTTTCAAAGGTAGAAGAGATAGGGAGGGGTGGCACATTCGCCGGACTAGGCTCGTAGGCCAATATATTTTCATCAAATTTTACATCTCTTCTAATGATAACATTTTTGGACTTAAATGGAATAAGTCTATAGCCTTTGACATCTTCAGAATATCCAACAAAAGTACATTTTTCACTCTTAGGTTCTAAAGCTTTATGCTTTTCATCTGGAATATGGGCCCATGCTTCACTTCCAAAAACACGAAAGTGACTTACATATGGTTTGATTGAGCTCCATGCTTCTTCTGGAGTGATATTCTTTAAAGCCTTAGTAGGAGTGCGATTTATTATGTAATTTGCACAGTTAATTGCTTCTGCCCAAAAACTAAGACCAAGTCCTTTAGATTGTAGCATACAATTAGCCATTTCCTTTAAGGTGCGATTCTTCCTTTCAGCTACACCATTTTTTTGTGGAGTATATGGAACAGTATGTTGCATTTGAATTCCATTCTCAGTGCAATAGTTGATGAATGTGTTTTTAACATATTCTCCGCCATTATCAGATCTTAACTTAAGAATTTGATGTCCAGATTGTTTTTCAACAGAGGCCTTGAAGGCCAAAAAAGTGTTAAATACTTCACTCTTGAGTTTTAAGAAGTATACCCAAGTGCGTCTGGAGAAATCATCAATGAAAGTTAAGAAATACTTGCAGCCAGAGAATGACACAACTGGAAGTGGACCACATAAATCACTATGCACAAGCTGTAAAGGGGCTGAGGCGTGCCAAGAGGCACGTTTTTCAAAACTGTCCCGATGATGTTTTCCGAGTACACATCCGGAACAAACACCATCTCTGCAAGATACCATAGGAAGACCTGTCACCATATTTTCTTTACATAGATGCTGAAGGGAGCGATAGTTTAAGTGACCAAATCGCTCATGCCAAAGTTTGCTCACTTCATCGTTATGAGCAACAAATACTGAGGGAAGATTTGATGACCCAAAGTTGTGAAACTTATACAACCTTGTAGAATCATCAGCAATGCCAGTAGCCAAAATCTGTTTAGGATCTCTTAAGTCCTTGATTACAACATCATGAGGTGAAAATTCAACGATTTTACCTTCACCTGAATGAGTTATCTGATATACAGATAGAAGTTTGCAAGATAAGGTTGGAACACATAATACATCATTAAACTGACCATTGTCTAGATGAACAGTTCCAGTCCCTACAACATTAAGAAATCTATCATCACCAACATATATATTTTTGGTGTTACAATCATTTAAAGAAGAAAACATGGCTTTGTTTTTGGCCATGTGATAAGAAGCTCCAGAATCAATGAGCCACTCATGAGAATGAGAAGAAGAAGAAGATGCATTTAATGCATAGCCAGACCGAGATGCTTGACAACCACATGCAGAAAGTGCCATTCCTGAAGATGAAGTTGAAGTTGAAGATTGCCCCAAATGGATGTTATGCTTCTTCATTGCTGCTTCCAAGGCTTCCATCTTCTTAAAGCATTTTGATTCTAAGTGGCCATCTCGATTACAAAAATTGCAATGTTTATCAGTCTTCTTCCCTTTGTTTTTATTTGTCTTATCATTTTGTTGAAATGATTTTTCATTTTGGGGCTGAAATTGCTTAGGACCCTTGTTTGGTTTAGGACCATTCTTTTTAGGATATGACTTCTTAGGATTCTTTAAATTTGGTTGCTGCTGGGCAGCTAACGCTTTCTTGGAAGAGTTTCCAAGATTAAGAAGACCAAGGTGTAAGAGTTTTTCTTGTTCTCTTATTAAAGAATCACAAAAAGAGTCAAAGGAAGGGGGCTTGTAGTCTGTTCCTTGAGAAATGAAGGCTTCTCTTGTAGAATGGAAGGTGGAAACAAACACAGAGTAGGCTGGTCCCAACTTTGTAAGAATGGAATAGATAAGGTTACTATCTTCTTTCTTAACTTTAACACCTTCCAAAATATATCTAAGGGTCTTGAACTTGGACAAGAAATCTTCAATGCAAGAAAAATTATTAGGGTCCAATGTAAGCAACTCATTTTCAAGTTGATGGGCTCTAATTTCATTTTTAATCCCAAAAACTTTATTGATTTGTTTCATTGCTTCATCAGGAGTATCAATTTCTGCAATATGGAATCTAAGATCTGGAGAAATAGACATCCCTATCAATCCACGTGCTTGATCTTGCCTATTTTCCCATTTAGCAGCCTTATCTTCATCCTTCGGTTTCTTTTCTTGGCCTGAAGCTATTTTGTAGAGACCTTTACTTCTAAGTAAATCCTCAGTGTAAGCCAACCATTGGAAGTAGTTGGTGCTGTCAAGGGTAACTTGGTATTGACTTTCCATTTCAATGGAAACTAAAGCTGAAGATGCTGAAAATAAGTGTTCCAATGAATAGATCTCGAAAAATTAGGCTGGTTTAAAAAAAACGGCTCTGAAAACGACTTCCAGATGAAGAAGTTATGGATTTTTGAAAAAAAATTGTTGAAGTTGCCGACGAAGTGCGGGAATGTGCGAAAATGAAAAAGTCTGCCCCCACAAAATGGAGACTTGAACCCAAGACCTCTACTCTCTTAAAATAGATTTGAACCAATTGATCTATACAAAAAATTTGAGAGAGAGAAAGAGAGAGAGAGGGGGGGGGTGCTTTGGGTTGCGTGCTTGCCTTGAGAAAGCTCTTTTTCCCTACAAAACAAGAAACACAAAACCCAACACGGACATGCAAAGAAAACGAACCTTATGGCTCGAAGTTAGCTTTAGCCGAAAAACTAAATATTTTCAAAAATGAACCTTGCAGCTCAAAGTTAGCTTTGGCCGGAAACTAAATATTTTCCTCAATGTTTCTGATTTTCCGAGATCACCCTAAGGCGCAGGGAAAAGAGCATACGCATGAGAAAAATCCTTCCTTTCTGTTTCTCATTTGCCCAAATCGCACAGAGTCGCAGGGCAAAGAGCATACGCAGAAATGAAAGGTATAGATCCGGTAATAAAAAAGGCTAAATAAACCGAAACCGAAATAAACAGAGAGAAAATAACAGTAAACTGCAAATAAACACTGTATACCTCCAGATCTTAAGAAAGACGCAGCTACGGCTACCAGAAACCTTTTCGCGTGAAACGAAAGGGGTTCCTCACTGGAACAGATGCTCCCAACACAACAGAGCAGTCCTCTCGGCCCGAAAGCAGTCAGAAACAGCAAATCTAGGAAACAGCAGTCGGATGCAGTTCTACCAGCTTCATATTTGGATCACCAACGGACGCGGCCCTCAAATAGCTCTGATACCATGTAGGAATTTACAGGGTAAGTTCCTCAGACAGAACACCAAAAGGACACCGCTCACAACCAGATCACATATCAATACACCAGTATTTTGACGTGGTTAAAACCCTCAAAGAGGGAAACAGTCCAAGGCCTGAGCCAACGCGGCCACTTCAGGCAATTTATTAATAAAAGAATGAAAATTTACATATGTTTCTCTCATGCACAGATTACCCTACAAATGACCCTCCATGCGCTTTAAATAGAAATCATGGACCAATCGGGTGTCAAGCCACGGATCAAGTGTCGGTAATACCGAGGAGAGAATGAACTGTCGGATCACTACATATCGTGACCGTCGAATTGTAAGTTACAAAATGTACAACGGTAAAGAAACACACTTTACCTAACTCTATACCTAACTCTATACTAGACCAAGTTGAACTTAACTATATCCTATGTGTCGGAATATCCTAACAATTCTTTCATCTTGAATATTTGCTAAGGAATTCTTAACTGCTCCTTAACAGTATTCAGCCATTTTCCCTCTGTCAACATGATGAAGGATTCTTAATTGCCCTTCACCCATTGGCTCTATTCCATCTGATTTTAGCCTACAAATTGTTCCATATTTGAGTACCTTGCTTTGTGACACCTTTCTCTGTTCAAAAACCTAATCCAGGAAGCTATCCTCCTTTGACTCCATCATGCCCAATGGACTGAGACTTTTCAATTTTACCTCGCTGTTCTATTGAATCTCCATTTCTCCAACCAAACTCAAAACAAAATCCTTGTACTTCATAACTAGCCTAACACATTTTAAAACAAAGCTAAATTATAAAGAGAAAGCCCTCTCTGGATGTAGTTTAGCTAGAACCTGTATCTAAAAGATTGGTTTGTGGTTACCTTGGACGTATTCCCTTTCTTACAACTTTGGGGAACAACCTGAGTGATAACATCATTGGCGACTCCACTGGGGACCTCAATAATTGTTTGCTACTGCTGTTTATTTCTTAAGCTACAGATGGAGCCTGAAGTTAGCCAACTAGCCTTTGAAACTGCTTTTACTATGCAATTGCAGGAGTAAATAAACGCTGCTTCAGTCTATCTCCAATCCAGTTCATATATTAAACAGTTGTCCCAAATACTTGATCAGTACCTTGTTTCACTAGATCTTTAAGAAAGGTCAAACTCCCATATTTTAAAACTTCCTACAAGATACTGTCAAAGTTGTATTGTTGAACTATTTAAAAACAAGAAAAAACATACTCAGAAGCTGGCTCCAAAGAAAAAGATATGTTACACCAGATCAAATCCTGATCCAAATCCCCCACCTATCTTTGGAAATCCTAATCTAATTCCTAAGATCCTTAGAAGCCAGGAGAGACAAGAACATTCTGCTAGTTCACCCTATGACACACATCAGCAGAACCCTATCCAATCTGAGCTTACTCTTGGAAAAGCACCATTCCTTTCTACCATCACTATAGCTTCTTCAAGTACTCCATCAGCACTTCAAACCCTTCTTTCCACTCCTCCATCCTCATCATATAATTCCACTGTTGTCCTTGCTCTTCCAGTTGTCACTCTTATATCTGCAAACATGGCAAACCGATATGCTCCCCTACAATTACCTGCAAATCCAAGGGCTATGCCTCAAGATTATCAAAGCAAAATCACCTATTTTTATGGTACTGGCACTTACACAGCTCAACAACACACTAAGAAGATGACTGATTATTTTGAAAACTATGAGATTGATGTTGATGATGTAAGAATGAAAGTCTTTGTCCAAAGCTTAACTGGAGATGTTAGAACCTGGTTTAGAGCACTTCCTACAAACACTATTGCTGACCCAGAAGCTCTTTATCAGACCTTCCTGAACAGATAGGAAAAGAAGAAAGATCATCTCCACATTTTATCAAAATATGAAAACTTGAAAAGAGGCCCACAAGAAACTATTCAAGATTACTGTTCCAGATTTAATAATGTATACAATGCTATTCCTCAAAATCTCAAACCTCCTCCAGATCTAGCCCTGATCAAATTCCCTGATGCATTTGACTCGGACATGGCATACCAGCTTAGGGAAAGAGCTCCTCGAAGCTTAGAAGACATGTAGACTATAGCTATCAGTGTTGAGGCCAACCTAATTTCTAAACGAGCTCGAGCTAGAGCTGAAAGAAGGACACCGTTCAAAGAAGAACCTTTTGCCTTTGAACAAAAATTAGATGCCATTATCAAAGGAATGGATAGACTTGGTGATAAAGTAGAGACAATTGAGAGGAAATCCCCTTGGGATGGTCAACCGAGCAACACTGGGAGAAATCCAAATTTCAGAAAAAACTAGAATCCTAATACTGGAAAGGCTGGCCCTGACCAAAACATTAGGCCCCCATTTTAGGAAAATTATGCTGAAGCTTCAACTTCTAGTGAGCCCACAGAAGACACTCAAATTAACTTAATGGGTCTCAATAGTGAACAACAAATTTTCCTAACCCAAGAAGACCAAGAGGCTCACACTCTTAATCAGTTCCAAATTCAATCAGGTGAGTCATTTGATTTTAGGGAGGGATATGACACAACCATCTATGAAGTTCACAAGAAATATAATCTGAGAAGCAGGAGGATAGATGTCCCTGAAGACAATAAACAGAAAGAAACCAAGCAACCTACCAAAGCTAAGGTTAAGAACCCTCCTGTACAAACTTTTCCTAAAACAATTCATAATCCAAATCATCCAATAGTTGAAGATGTATCAGACAATCAACAACCTAGCAAACAGCCTTCCACTTCCATTCCTCTCAAAGGAAATGTGGAAGAGCCTCCAGAAATCGAGTTAGAAGCATCCTCGGCCCATAACAACACTCCTGTAAAAGAGAAGAACACAAAAAATACAGCAGAAAAAGAAAATCTTGCTGCCCGAAATGCAAAAATTCAAACAGAAAAACCTTTCAACCTTGAGACCGAAATAGGCAAGTTAAATATAGCCATTCCACTGTCAGAATTAGCTAAGCATGATGTCTATAGAGAACAAATCAGCAGATCACTTCAAATTCCGGAAAACAGAGATGCAGTGAATGTCCTTGATGACCAGCCTGAATTAATTTTTGGCCCTAAGGTAAATGGAAAATCAGTAGATGGAGGGGTTCCTCCTTTCTATGTTAGTCTGGACATTCATGATAAGATACTTCATAATGCAATGTTTGATTCTGGTGTTTCTCACAACTTAATGCCTAAGTCTGTAATGGAGAAGTTGGACCTAGATATCACCAGGCCATACAAAGACTTGTTCTCTTTTGATTCAAGCTAGGTCAGATGTCTAGGATTGATCAAATACTTATGTGTATCATTAGTTCAATACCCTGCCAAGACAATTTTAATGGATGTAGTGGTTGCTAATATTCCACCAAAATATGGCATGTTGTTGTCTAGATCTTGGGGTGCAAAGCTCCAGGGATCCCTACAGATGGACATGTCCTATGCTACCATTTCGGTATTTTTTCAACCAAAGAGATTGTATCGGGAAACTTTAATGAAATATGTGGTAAGTAGCCAGGAGAAACCCCATAATTTTCCCATCTACTCCATGCATTCTGACATGGACTCCTTCATCCTATACAATGCTGAAAATTATCCTCAAACTGATGTGAAGGCTTTAGCATTAGAACAAGAAAAAATCATAAATGAAAAATCTAGTGTTCAAACTCAAAAAAGTTATGAAATAATTGTTATAACAGACACTCAAGAGAAACTAGATGAAACTAAAAATCCAGATTTCCCTAGTGAACAAATTTCTAAGTCTCCTGATATTAACTATGAAAATGAGATCCTTTGGTACTTGGAATTTGATGGATCAGTCAATAAAATAGGAGTAGGAGCAGGGATTTGGGTACATAATATGGAAAATGATCATGCTGAAGGACATGCATACAGGTTGAATTTTAGATGCACTAATAACATGGCTGAATATGAAGCCCTCTTGTTAGGACTTAAATTGATCAAAAGCTTAGGGGCAGTTAGGGTATCAGTTTTGGGAGATTCTGATTTAGTCATTCAGCAAATGAAAGAGAATTTCTTCACAAATAATCTCAGATTGAGTTCTTACAAAAGAGCAACAATTGAAATACTCAATACCTTTATGGAAACACAGCTTGCCAAAATTCCAAGGAAACATAATTTACATGCTCACAGTTTGGCAACATTTGCCAGCGCTTGTAAACTGCCATTTGAACCCAATCATCAGTTTACAGCTGAGATTAAACACAGGCCAACCATACCAGACAATGTAAAAAATTGGCAAGTGTTTGACAATGACACTCAGATTAATAATTTCTTGACCTTAAAGGAAGAATTTTGTAACACTAATATGGACACGGACACGGTTTGTGAAATTGATCGAATAAACAAAATTGAAACACACATTTCAATAGAAACTGCAACACAAATACTGCATCCAACAAAATTTACCAGCAAAGAGTTGCAAGAGCTTAAAGAAATAGACATTGATGAGACTATTGGAGGAGAATCTAAAGTTATTGATTTAAAAGACAACTATTTGCCCACGGGATTAACTCCTCTGGAAGAATTCTTTGATTCTAATGATATTTCAAAGAAACCCAAAATGCAGCCCCTAAATGCGGACATTGAGGACTGTAATATAGGAACTGAAGAAAATCATAAGATGATAAAACTATCCAAAACTTCGCCTCCTGACCAAAAGCTTAAATATGTTGAACTGTTCAAGGAATTCCAGGATGTTTTTGCATGGAGCTATGAAGATCTCAAATCTTATGATAATTCTGTAATCTAACACACAATACCCCTTAAACAAAATCAAAAACCATTCAAACAAAAACTCAGAAGGGTCAACCCTGTGCTACTCCATTTTATTGAAAAAGAAGTCAAAAGAATGTATGAAGCTGGGATAATTGCACCTATCAGATTTTCAGAATGGGTCCCTAATTTAGTATCCACTAGGAAGAAAACAAGAGAAATCAGACTGTGTGTGGATTTAACGAATCTAAATAAGGTTTCTTTGAAAGACCACTATCCCTTACTCAAGATGGACCACATTTTACAAAGGGTAGTAGGTGCCTCTAGAATTTCACTGTTGGATGGGTTCTCAGGCTTCAACCAGATTTTAGTTCACCATGACGATCATGAAAAAAATGCTTTTACAACCCCATGGGAAACTTTCAAATATGTAAAAATGCCATTTGGACTCAAGAATGCAGAGGCAACCTTCCAGCATGCAATGGACATAGCTTTTGTTAAAGAAATTCATGATTTTCTAGTCATATACTTAGATGATCTCACTGTATTTTCCAAATCAGATCAGCAGCATTTAGATCATTTGAGACAGGTGTTTTTAACATGCAGAAAGTATGGTATATCATTAAACCCAAATAAGTCTTTATTCGATCTGGAGGAGGGCAACCTGTTGGGCCACATAATCTCAAAATATGGCATCAAAATTGACCCTGACAAAATAGAAGCCATTTTACAAATACCACACCCTAGAAATATCAAAGAACTTCAAGCTTTCCTAGGGAAAATTAACTTTTTAAGAAGATTCATACCCAATTTGGCCGAGCTAATCAGATTGCTAAATAATATGCTGAAGAAGGATTCCAAGGTTAAATGGACAGTAGAGGCTAAACAAGCATTTGAAGAAATCAAAATAGCTTTGACCAAAACCCCTGCCCTTACAAGCCCAAAATTTGACACAGACTTCATAATATTTTCATTTGCATCAGAACATACTATTGTTGTTGTTTTACTACAGAAAGATGATCAAGGATGTGAAAAACCCATAGCCTTCTTTAGCAAAGCACTCAGAGATGCACCTCTAAAATACCCAATCATGGAAAAACAAGCTTATGCATTTGTGAAAGCCATCAAAGATTTCAAAGTCTACATATTATACTCCCACATAATAGCCTATGTACTAAATGTTGTTTTCAAAGATATCCTGACCCAAGAGGGGATTGAAGGCAAGAGAGGTAAATGGATTGCTACTATATTAGAGTATGATATTGAAATAAAACCCACAAAGCTTATAAAAGGACATGGATTGGCTAAACTCATGACTAAAACTAATTGCCAAGCCCTGGATATCAATGAATTGGATAATAAAAAGGAGATGGCGACTCCACAAATCAGCCAGGCCTTCCTAGAATCACCTTGGTATGCTGATATATGTTATGTATTATTAAACCTGCAAGATCCTCCAGGGTTATCCAGAACAAAGAAAAGGTTTTTAAAAATGAAAGCTTCAAAGTTTTGTATTTTAGATGGTGCTCTTTTTTGGAAAAATCATGAAGGTGTGCTATTAAATTATCTAATAAAAAATGAAGCTGATAAGGTACTCAAAGAATTTCATGCAGGGGACTGTGGTGGACATTTGTACTGGAAATCAACTGCTGATAAAATCCTAAGGGCTGGATTTTACTGGCCAACCTTGTTTGCTGATGTCAAAAAGTTTGTCACTGCTTTCCATAAATGTCAAATTTTTGAAGGCAAGAGGAAACTTTTACCTCTGCCCCTTAAACCAATTTCCACTGAAAGACCATTTCAACAATGGGGTTTAGACTTCATTGGGGAAATTCATCCTCCCTCTTCTGGCCAACATAAATGGATCCTCACTGCTACAGACTATTTCACCAAATGGATAGGAGCCATCCCTTGCAGACAAGCTAATGATTCAGTGATCATTCAATTCTTAGAAACCAACATCTTGTCTAGATTCGACTACCCTGAAAAAATTCTAACTGATAATGTTGTTGCTTTCAAATCCAAGAGAATGATCAGTTTCTGTCACAAATACCATCTCACTCTAGGCCACTCCACAACCTATTACCCTCAAGGTAATGGTCTAGCTGAATCCTCCAATAAAAGCCTGATCAATATTATTAAGAAAATACTGGAAGAAAACAAGAAAAATTGGCATAAGAAACTTATAAATGCACTATGGGCAAACAGATTAACTACCAAAAGATCCATTGGGACTAGTCCTTATGAGCTGGTCTGTTATCACTCAGGTTGTTCCCAAAAGTTGTAAGAAAGGGAATACGGCCGAGGTAACCACAGACCAATCTTTTAGACACAGATTCTAGCTAATTTGCATCCAGAGAGGGCTCTCTCTTTGTAATTTAGCTTTGTTTTAGGGTGTATTAGGCTAGTTATGAAGTGCAAAGGTTTTGGTTTTGAGTTTGGTTGGAAGGATGGGGACTCAATAGAACAGTGAGGTAAAACTGAAACATTTCAGTCCATTGGGCATGATGGAGTCAAAAAAGGATGGCTTTCTGGGTAAAGTTTTTTATCAAAGGATTTATCACAGAGCAAGGTACTCGAATATGGAACAATTTATAGGCTGAAATCTGATGGAATGGAGTCAATGGGTGAAGGGAAGCTAAGAATCCTTCATCATGTTTGACAGAGGGAAAATGGATGATTATTGCTAAGGAGAAATTACAAATTCCTTAGCTAATATTCAAGATGAAAGAACCAAGGGAAATAGGAGCAATTAAGAATTCACTGTCTATGCTAATTCTGAAGAAAACATTAATAATAACAGAGATTGAACGCGGAGTGCAAACAAGCAAATTATGGGTTATTCTTTTTCTCTATTATTTAGATCATGAAACATAGATGATATAATGAACACAGAAACTGTAAAACACAAGTTAGAAGAGACTTATTGATCCATAAAATGATTCAAGAATTCTGCAACATGGTCCTTAGCATCAGTTCTTCATCCTGTGAGCTTAACAAAAATGGTTCCAACGGCCTTTTATTCCAAAATCCCAGAATTACAGCAAAGTCTGAGAATGTATTCCAATTAACCAACCCCAAATACTTCGTCTGAGGGGGTATTTATACAAAATTGCCAAGATATTATGAAAAATATCTGATAGAAATAAATATCTGCTGACAATTAATGTTTCTCTTACATAGATAGAGATAGACAGTCTCGAAAACAGGGAGATAATAAATAGATATAATAAATTCGTGTTGCGCTGGTTGATCTGAATTTATGAGAAGTACTGGAGGTAGATGTTGCAAGTCAGTTTCCCAGTTGCCTTCCACTGATCCTTTGCGCTGATTTTCTGCTTTGGCTGGATTTTGTTTAATGCTGATGTGATACGCTTTGATTTGCAGGACCGTGATTATCTTCTATTCTGCGCATTGTAACAGGTGGTGCACAATTTTGATTTGACCAATGATAAGTTTACAGGATCTCTAGCATGCTTTTCCACCACTCTGGTCCTGGTATTTTATGTCTCTGTAGCTTCCTTAAAGTCTCATCAGTCTCTGTGTACCTGTAGAAGTTAGGAGGGATGGTGAACAGATGCTTCACCTCATGCTCTATGTAAAATAGATTTTCTAGGCTGTCATAAAGGGACTGGCCAGATGGAAGTGCTTTTTCTGTTGAAGTACTTGAAGATGCACTAGCTTGATTGACAGAAAATGTATTTAATTTGTGTACATAGTCCTTGTGCTTCATCAAACGATCATTATCTCCCAAAGGACTTGGCAAACCTCTTTGATTCAGGACTGTAAATTTTTCTGTGAAAGAATCAATTTCCTCCTGCATGTCCTGGCATCTTCTGTCCAAGTTTTGCATTAGAGTTCTCATGGTTAGAACTCTCTTAATGTCCAAAATGGTACCTGTTCTGTCTCTGATATCAAGTGCTTGCAGTTCTTCACTGGTCTTGGTATTCAAAAAATGTATTAGCCTGTTAGCTTGCTCAGGCATCTGTCCCAATAAGGCTCTGGTTTTCTAAATTTCCACTTGGGCTACTCCTATCAAATCAATCTATTCATAAATGGTCTGAATAGACCTCCATACATCACTAAGGGATTGAATGATGTTGGTCCACAAAATTCCTCTGATTTCTGCCAGAGGCTTATGCAGAGAGAGATCCTTTTCTAAGGCTCTTACCTTGTTCTCCAATGCTTTGACTTCCCTTGTTTTCTCTGCCACATTCATCTTAGATTTATCATAGCTTTGCTCAACCTTCGCCAATTTTTCTTTGACTTGCTTCAATTCAGATACTTGGAGTTTCAACTCCTCCATGGCTTTTATTAGTTGCTCTGTGGTCATAGCAGTGCTGCTGCCTGGTGCTGTTGCTGTTGATGTTGCTCCTGTGATGATTTCTGCAGTTGATGCTGGGACAGTGGAAGGCACTGCTGTTATAACTGTGGGAGGGGTAGCTATGACTGTTGGAGTTACTTCAGGTGGCTGGGAGGCCGACTCTCCCTGCTTTTCTTGTAATGCTTTCTCCAATGCCTGCTCTGTCTCACTCAATCTCTCGTTTAACCTCATGAGCAGGTCCATCATGTCTTCTTCGGACTTTTTCTGTACAACATCTGCTATTTTTGGATGCATAGAAGGAGGCATTTTGAGTTGTTTTCTAAGGGCAGCAATGTCCTCTTCCTTCTTCCTCATTAGCGCTTTTATGCCTTTGGCATCTTTGGGATCATGTCCCAGTTCAATGATAATATCCTCCAAGGATTTTATCCTATTGTCTTTTGCTAGAGAAGAAGCTTTCTCTAAATCTAGCTGAGCAGAGGTGTTCTCCAATGAGTTTTGCAATTTATGAGCCAACATTGCTTTGTCAGCTAGTGTGGAATACACCATTTCTCCAGTCTGTTTGTGCAACTCAATCTGGTCTATTGGATGAATATCTTTGGCCAAGACCTCCAAATTTTTCCTCATATAATTAGCCGCCGATTGTGGTTGCTGCACCTTGGGCTTGAAGTAGCTCATGATCATTTTTCCCTCCTTTATGTCATAGGCAGACATCAATCTTTGTTGTTTTGTGGGGGCCATCTTGAGATATTGGTCATAAATTTGCAGCCTCAATGGATCATTTCTAGCCTTTATCTTTGTGAATGTTCTTTTGACATCAAAGGTCTGCTTGCTTGGTGGCCTTGTGGATGAAACTTCCACACTATGCTGCCTTTCCAGCTCTTGCCTGTGTGAGCTGGTTGATGTATCTATCACTGGGGAGGTATATGGGCTGGTTGTTCTTTCACCCCTTAGGCTTTCTATTGTGTCTTCAATGATTTCCTCTTCAGATAGAAGATTCAGTCTTTGCCTTTTTGCACTTGGTTGTTCTGCAGGTCCACTGATGGGTGTGGCCTCTTCTTTGTCCCTTTTCTTGCCTTTTTCCTCATTTAGAGGAGTCTGTAGTGCAGGAATCTCTACTGCTTTGGTCTGCACTGGAGGAATTTGCTCCTGTTGATCAGTCATTTCTTGCTACCTTGTGCCTGCCACTTCCTTGCCCTTTGAAGAACCTGAAATTGGTGTGCTGGCCCCTTGTATAGGTTGTTGTGAAGTCCCAGCATAAGATGTACACACTCCCATTTGCTGAGGCAGCTTGAAAGATAGTTGTTCAAAAGAGTCTAGGTCAAGGGTCTTTTCTAAATCTTTCATGGCTTGTTCCATTTTTTCTTGTCGAGTAAGTTCTTCTACTAATGTACCCTCTATCAACTCATCTTGATTAGCATATTGCTCTACTTCAGGGATCCTATGATGTGTGTAAGCTGACAGCCGGTCTTTTACTTTTCTGTCACTTATAAAGCCATTTTGGTCATATGGTACCCACCAGAATCTTTTCTTCAATTTAAGCTCTTCCCCTAATATTTTATCAGCATCTTCCCATGCTTCTCTTTTGTTAATGATAAAGGGGCCTAATTGGTTTCTTATCCTCAGCTGAGCTTTTTTCTTCACATTGCAAAAGTGAGTCAAATCTGCATTAATAAGTTGCCTGAAATATTCCAGAGCAAACAATCTCATAGGCACATATTTGGGCAGCTTATAAGGGCACAACTCACAGCCATATATCCTGATTTCAGTGTGATCCTGGTAGAAGTACCAGTCACCTATCCTATAGTTCTTGGAGAGCTGTAAAATCTTCCTTATGTCACCAGAGAGCCTAGGAGGAGGAGCTCTGATCAATAGAGTGGAGGATGGATGTATAAACAGGTCAATGAATTCACAGTAGGTATAAGGGGTTTCAACAATTCTGTGGAAGACAGAGGTCCAAAAGATCACAGACCTCCTCTCTCCTTTGGAGTCCAATTTCCTGATGGGAAATATAAAAATGTCTGGGTGATAATACAACAGAAGATGGTATATGAAACTTGTGTATTTAAACACTCATTCTCTTTCCAAATTCATAAATTGAGCATGGATTTTGTCAGTAATGAAATAGGCATAGTCATACTTAATAGCAAGGGGTTGTCCTGGAGTAAAGGTGGATAATAGAACCAGGACCATCTCATCCACAAACTCACTGGACCTGAATCCCAAGATTATTGATATCATGTCAAGAAGAATTCTTCCAGTCTCATTGAATGAGACATATAAATAGGGAGGTGGGCCTTGGGGCTAGCATTCTGGTTTCATGAATAACTTAGCAATCCGGGCTATTTTTGCACTGGATAGTTGAGAGCCTTGCTCCAGTAAATATCCCATAGAAAGAGGAGCAAGAGATTGAGCTGGAAGGAAGTGAAACATTTCATTGATAGACTCAGCAATTATGTAGAAAAGGACAGTTTGTGATGGAGAGATAAATGCTTTACCGACAGGGTCATAATTGGCACAGCAGTGGCGAATAATATCTAGGAATATATTGACTGAGGGAAGGTAGTACCTGGGGAAATTGGATTCCCATATTCCATAGATATCAGAACTGTTCAAATGACTGTTTTTGATTAGGCAAAAAGTATGAAGATAATTTTGGCAACCAATTGGGTCTCTTATTTGGAAATCTCTGTCGACCAAGGGTAAACGACGTTGGTCTGTATGAGGTGCATTGAGAGCCGCGACATTGAGGGCCACATGGGCTTCCATTGTTCAATTTTCTGTGTTTTTAAACCGGAGGTTGAATTTCTGTGAAAAAGGGAAACAAAGCGGTTTTTGGATGGGTTGGTATAGCAATTATGGACTGCTTGAGTTTAAAATTGGCTCCTATAGGTACAATTTTGCAAAGGAAACCAAAAACACAGGTTCGAGAGGTGAGACGGGGTAAATACCTATGTTTTTGAGGTGAACGAGTGCAATTGGCAGGTTGACTGACGAGTTGAGCAGCAGGGAACTGGTCTTTGCTTGGCCGGGTGGCGGACTGGAGCTTCTGTAGCTGCTGAACGTAATTTTACATGAAACAGTATTGTGAAAACAACGAATGAAAATGAAAGAAAATGATAATTTTATGGGTTTTTTTAATCAAAAATTGGTTTCGCAGGGCTTTTGGCGCTTTTTGGTCGGATTATGTCACCGGGATGTGACGTTTTGTCGTGACGTGGGGTACGGAGGCTGACGTGGAGGTGATGTAAGTAGACGGGGTTAGAGGGAGGGCGGTAAGCGGTATCGGCACGCACTGCTTATGCGCTAAGGTGGTTTTGGGTGGAGGGGTCGCGAGCATGCCGGAGGGCGCCGCATGTCCCAAGTACGGCGGCAATACCGCCGGCTCCCCGGGCGGTAAATATCGAGCGCGGAGGGCCTTGTGATATAATCGTGGGCCGTTGGATGCGCGGGCCCAGATCCAACGGTTGGCGCAGGTCTGAGGTGGCTAAGGGTTACAGTGCGGGACCCATATAATAAACAATGTTTTTAAATATATCGGGGTGATTTCTATTGGTTGTCGGGGTTTTTGATAATTAATTAACCTGATGTTAATTGACCTTTGGGTATTTGCGCACGGGGAGGGTTATTATATGGTTCCAGATGAACCTATAATTCCTTTGTAAACCGAAATATGGCCATAATCGATCGGGGGCGGGATATTAAATTTTTTGGGCTCTTTTATATGTTTACAATACGGGGGGGGAACAAACTATATGGGGATTATATAATAAGGTTAATGTGTTAGTATGAGAGATATGTTTGAACAAAAAGCACTAAGTTGTAGAGTCAAGAACTTAGGCTTAGGGAAATGAAGAGGGTTTTACACCAGAAATGTGGCTTCTTTGCCTATGGCAAGAATGTTATATTACTTAAGCCTCTTCATGAAATGGGGTGATTTAGGAGTATTGAGCAAATCTCAATATCCTTGGGGGGAGGTTAGTAAGTGTTTTTTGGGAGAAGTGTGAGGGGAAGTTAGACATGCATCACTTGACTTGTAACCAAAAAATTGCCATTGTACTTATGATATCAATAAGATAAACCTCTTGAGAAACAAAAATTAATTATAAGCATGCTTCTGCAACGCCAAAACTACCTACCCAGCCTATTATATCTAACATTTTTCTTATTCTTCCATGGGTGCACTTGGACTATAATTTCTTTGTAAACCGAAATATGGCCATAATCGATCGAGGGCGGGATATTAAATTTTTTGGGCTCTTTTATATGTTTACAATACGGGGGGGGGGGGGAACAAACTATATGGGAATTATATAATAAGGTTAATGTGTTAGTATGAGAGATATGTCTGAACAAAAAGCACTAAGTTGTAGAGTCAAGAACTTAGGCTTAGGGAAATGAAGAGGGTTTTACACTAGAAATGTGGCTTCTTTGCCTATGGCAAGAATGTTATATTACTTAAGCCTCTTCATGAAATGGGGTGATTTTTAGAAGTATTGAGCAAATCTCAATATCCTTGGGGGGAGGTTAGTAAGAGTTTTTTGGGAGAAGTGTGAGGGGAAGTTAGACATACATCACTTGACTAGTAACCAAACAATTGCCATTGTACTTATGATATCAATAAGATAAACCTCTTGAGAAACAAAAATTAATCATAAGCATGCTTCTGCAACACCAAAACTACCTACCCAGCCTATTATATCTAACATTTTTCTTATTCTTCCATGGGTGCACTTGGACTAGCAAACCCTTACAAATTTTCTTTTTCCTTTCATGGGAATACTATCTAAGTCTGCTCTTATTTCTTCCAAGGGCTCAGATTTAACAGTTGAACTCCTTTGCTTCTCTACCTAGCTACTTACCTGCCAAGATTGAATTGTTTGGACAAATTTTATTCTCTATCTCTAAAACAAGAAATTTAAACATGAACTGGCCAAGATTACGCTATTTTGCTATCCATCAACTGTGGCAAGAGTCAACCAATTGCACACAATGAGATTCTTTTGCAAAAATAGAATAGTAGTGGCATTTTGGACTAGCACACTTTCCTGGTCTTTTCTTTGGGGTTTATTTCTTTTCTTTTTTCTCTTGACCATTTCATTCTTTTTTCCCTTTGATCTTTCTTTTAGGGCATACCCTCTTTACATTTTTTAAGTTTTTTTTAATTTTTTCAAAAAATGGAAACCTTTGCACCATGGAAAAGATGAACATATTTGGGATTTTACCAATCAATCATGAAATATGACACCTATTGGTATAGGAGCATAACATGGTATATGGTATGGAGGCTTTATTTCCTTCATCCTTAGGGGTCCCTGTAATGAAATTACTGCAAGAAGCTCAGGTGGAACCAAATGATATTCAGAGAAGGATTAATCATACTATCCATTTACCATAGACCAGAGAAGAGGTATATCAAATATCTCAAGTGTTACAAGAAAAACTCAAGAAGATATTTGATAAGAGGACCAAGGCAGAAGATTTTTTCATAGGAGACAAAGTTTTGAAATGGGACTCCTGGAGAGAAGACAAAGGCAAACATGGGAAGTTTGACTTCCTATGGAAATTACCTTTTATTATTCGGGCCTCACAAGGAAACAATACCTACTTTTTGAAAGGCCTGGATGGTACAGAAGTAGAAGAAGGACCAGTAAATGGTCGGATGCTAAAACACTATTTTGATCTAGTTTGTTGATATATCATGACTCTAACTTGTACATAAGGATGTTCAGCTTCCGCAGCTTTTTACAGCAATAAGAATAGGAAGGAATGTGCAGAAAATTTTGAGGAATGGTCAGGGAACTTTGCCTTTTTTTTTTTGTTTTGCATCATTTTTAGTTTATCAGAAGTTGTAGAAGAAGACTTGGGAGCTGAAAACGTAAGAACAAACATTCAGAAAAACTATCCAAAAAAGAGGTGCAATTGTTTGAATCACCTCATGAGAGATGTCTATATTTCACTTGGTCCTCTGTATAGTTTTGTTTACTAACAGCAAAGGAAGATTTCAGAGTGCAGCAAGAATTGTACATAAGGCCATCTGACCTGTTGTTCTTGACTTTTCACCAGGAAAAGCCATCCCCAAGTGGAGCCAGTGTTATGCTCATATACCAATAGGTGTCATATTTCATGATTGATTGGTTAAAATCCCTAATATGTTCATCCTTTCCCTGATGTAAAGGTTTTCATTTTGAAAAAAAAAAATCAAAAAATTAAAAAATGTAAAGAGGGTATGCCCTAAAAGAAAGATCAAAGGGAAAAAAAATGAAATGGTCAAAAAATGAAAGAAATGAACCCCAAAGAAAAGGACCATGAAAGTGTGCTAGTTCAAAATGCCACTACTATTCTATTTTTGCAAATAATTTGATTGTGTGCAGTTGGTTAACTCTTGCCACAGTTGATGAATGGCCTAACAGCTTAATCCTTGCCAGTTCATCTTTGAATTTCCTGTTTTAGTGATAGAGAATAAAATCTGTTCAAACTGTTCAATCTTGGCAGATAAGTAGTTAGGTAGAGAAGCAAAGGAGCTCAACTGTTAAACCTGAGCCCTTGGATGTGATAAGGATAGATCTAGATAGGATTGCAGTGAAAAGAAAAGAAAAAAATGAGGGTTTTCCAGTTCAAGTGCACCCAATGGCAAAAGAAGAAAAAATGATAGGTACTGCAGGTTGAGTAGGTAGTTTTGATGTTGCAGAAATAAACTTGTGATAAGTTTTGTCTCTCAGAATGATTAAATCTTACTTCTATCACAGGTACTATAGCAGAAGGACGACTAACTCCCCCATCCTTTCTCCAAATCATTTGCTAATTCCCCCCAGAGATATTGAGATCTGCTCAATATCCCCAAATTATTCCATCTCATTTCATAAAAAGGCTTAATTAAAACCACATTCTTACTTTAGGCAAAGAAGCCACATTCCTTATGTAAAACCCTTTTCATTCCCTTAGCCTAAGTTTCTCAACTTTAGACTTAACGCTTACTTCCAATCATATTCATATTAACCAATAACTGTGTTATATAAATCCCTTGTATAGATTACCATTCCCCGTAAATATTATATATATAATAAAACCCCTAATATGTAACAATGCCGCCCCCGATCATAGAAGTATCTAAGGCATATACTTATTCCTGTGGGAAATAACTTTGCACAACGGTACGCGCGCGCTGCTCTGAACCGCGGAGCCGAGAGTAGGTTTGCCGCCGCCACAGTTCTTGGACGCAGCCATGAGCGGACCTGGGGGTGGGGAGTCCGCTCCCACCCCACCATTATCCTCCGAAGATGCATTTCGAAGACTGTTAACGCAGAAAGGGAAGAAGCAACAACACTCTGAGGTGCCGAAATTCATAAAAAAGCTCGATGAAATACCAGAGATAGCACTTCCAGAGGAACAACCGATTAAAATTGCTCTTGCGTTGTCTGACAGAGGCCTGGTAGGGCAGTTTATGGGCCGATGGCCGTCCACTAAAACCACGGACGATTGGATTCAGCGAAACTGGAGACCTCAGCTGAAAAATAACGTGATTTGTTATGCTGTAGGACGAGGCTATTTCATCTTTGAATTTACCACCAAAGAAGATCGCGACCTGGTATTCAGAAACGGGCCGTATTTTATGGGAAATCAGGGACTGTATCTCAACAAATGGAGTCCTGATTTTGACCCATCCATCGATGTCCCCAAGGAGGCGCCGGTCTGGGTTTGCTTACCTAATCTCCCTCT
The DNA here is from genome assembly GCA_031772625.1 of Pinus tabuliformis. Taxonomy (NCBI): domain Eukaryota; kingdom Viridiplantae; phylum Streptophyta; class Pinopsida; order Pinales; family Pinaceae; genus Pinus; species Pinus tabuliformis. Next base: position 341,178,873 of record CM062816.1, read on the forward strand.
ACACTGTTGGAGCTATCAATCTCTGCAGAAGATTGGTAATGGGTTGGGTCGATTCATTGACAAAGCTGATCACAAGGGCCAATATACATGTGCTAGAATCTGCGTGGAAGTCGACTTGGAAGTCGGGCTACCAGAAGCGATCAAACTCAAAGTTGGAGAATGGCAGCACTACCAGAAGTTGGACTACGAGCAGTTGCCTTTCAAATGCCGAACCTATCATGAGCACGGACACTTCCAGAGAAACTACCCAAAAGCTCCAACAGGGAACACAGTTGAAGAAGAAGGATGGAAAGAAATCAGAAAGGGAAAGGTTGTTCCAAAGCCTCCGAGACAGAACAACTCCGCTCCAATGGGGAAGCCTCACTTTAACCCAAAAGCCGCTGCTGCTTCTAAAGATGGATCCTCCTCTGGAGAAAAGGTGGATGATAAGGAGACCCAAGAGGAAACCGAAAATAAGGAGAAATAAGGGAAAGTAAATGAAGTTGAACCAACAGTCCCTCCACCCGAGGAGTGTCAGAGGGGAAATGAAGGCAATGAAGAACACATTAGTCTAGCCTCAGACTCTGAGGGACAATCAGAAGAGAGAGATTCTGAAACTGACAACTCGCTAGTCACTCCAATCAAGACGACTAGAGGGCGGAAATCCAAGAAGAAACAGAGAGAGGAAGAAACTTACAAAGATGTCCTCCAAGGCTCCCAAAAAACTCTCAAAGCAATGATGAATACCAGATCTGGGCGCAAGAGTAACAAGGCTCCAATAGGAGCCTCATCTCCCCAAAAAAGTAAATAATGAAATACGTCTCCTGGAACTGCAGAGGTTTAGGTAGCAGGTCGAAAGAGGAAGCCCTGAAAGATATAGTGAGAATATACTCGCCTGAAATCCTCCTCATCCAGGAGACAAAGCTGGAGGATCTTCCTCTCCTCCAATCCAGTAAAGTTTTTTGGAAAAAAGGCCATGGAAGAGCGGTTAGTGCAAGAGGCGCCTCTGGTGGAATAGCCACCTTCTGGAACAGCGCCATATATGACTTTATTCAAGAAAAAAGCAGCCCTCACTGGCTCTTCATTCAGCTACTCCACAAGGATTCTGGTCAGCAAGTAAGTATGTTTAATGTTTATGCTCCTGTATTGCCAAGCGAGAAAAAAATCTGTTGGAATTCGCTTCATTCATTTCTTTTAGAGCAAAATCCGGAGAATATCATCATTGCAGGTGACCTGAATGTCACCCTTGCTCTTGATGAGAAAAAGGGAGGCTCCATTGTTAGGGATCCTGCCAGAGAATGGGTTGAAGACATAATGCTGGGCTGGGACCTGGAGGACATTAAACCTCCTTCAGGTAAATTCACTTGGTCCAATAAAAGAATAGCCCCCAATCACATTGCTGCCCGGTTGGATAGATTCCTTGTCCACTCTTCTTTCCTAACCTGCGGTCTTATGGCAACCTCTAAAATTCTTCCAAATCTCACCTCTGATCATAAGCCCATTCTTCTCGAGCTTTCCCTGGATTGCAATCTAGGCCCCATCCCATTTCGGTTCAGCCCTCTGTGGATCCAGCAAGAAGGCTTTCAAGAGGTGGTCTCCGATTCTTGGAATAGGCCCGTCCATGGTTCTCCATTCTTTGTGTGGGAAGAGAAAATCAGGGTTCTAAAAAGAAATCTTAAAGATTGGGCTAAAAGACTGCAATCCCCCACAGCCAAAAGAAAAGAAAATCTAAACAGGCTCGCTGCTCATCAGCTAGATATGGAGCATAGTCCTGTTTCTCAAAGCCTGCTACTAAAAGAAGTCGAGCTCCAAAAAGAGGTTCATAGATCTAGCAGGGAGGAGGAAGAATTTTGGCGACAGAAGTCTAGGAACCTTTGGCTGCAGTCCGGAGATAAGAACACCAGCTTCTTTCATAAGCAAGCCGAAGCCCGAAAGAATTTCAAATCAGTCTCAGAGATTAATTACCAAAATACTGTGATTAAGGATTTCGAAGGCATCAAGAGAGCTGCATATTCCTTCTACCAAGATCTTTACTCGGCTCCTGAAGAACCAGCTATTGATCCCCATTCCTATCCGATCGATTTAATTCCCAAATGCGTCAAGGACTCGGACAATGCCATGCTGACAGCTCCGATTAGTATGGAAGAGCTAAAGGATGTTCTGAACAACATGGAGCCTGATAAAGCCCCAGGCCCAGATGGGTTCTCTGTCAGGTTCCTTTTGACTTGCTGGTCAACAATTAAAAAAGACCTATTGAGGATGGTCAGAAAATCCCAAAATTGTGTAAAGCTAGGCGGTGGCATCAACTCAGCCTTTCTCGCCTTGATCCCAAAAGAGATAGGCGCCTCAGATTTCAGCAGATTTAGGCCAATATCCTTGTGCAATTCCAGTTATAAGTTGGTCTCCAAAATAATAGCCAACGGGCTGAAAAACATTTTGCCAGACATCATCCCTGAAAATCAAGGCGGATTCATAAAAGGAAGAAAGATTTTGGACAACATTGTGCTGGTCCAAGAAGCAGTTCACTCTAGTTGCCAAAGAAAGGAGAAAGGTATGGTGATTAAGCTCGACTTGGCTAACGCATTTGATAGGGTGAGAATGAATTTTTGTTTGTTGTGATGAAGAAGCTAGGCTTCTCAACAAAATTCATAAACTGGGTGAAAGCCTGTATTGCCTCACCATGGATCACGCCTTTGGTCAACGGCCGTTCTACTGACTTCTTCCAAGCTTCTAGGGGCCTGAGACAGGGATGCCCTTTGTCTCCGCTCCTATATGCTGTCCAGGCCTCGGTGCTTAGTTTCCAACTAGATCACAACCAGCAAAATCAAACTCTACCTGGCCTCAGAACTACTCACAAGGTGAAAGACATTAATCATGCCCAATTCGCCGACGACACTTTGCTGCTTGGAGGAGCCAGCATAATCTCTGCCAGACATTTCAAGAGGGAACTGGACATTTACAGGTTGATCTCGGGCAGCAAAATCAATTATCGAAAATGCTCTATCTATGGCTGGAACTGTTCGACCAAAGAGTTGTCTGACATTGCAAGACTTTTAGAAATGGATGGAATTCGAAACTGGGAGTCATTTAAATACCTAGGGATTCCTATCTTCAAAGCTAAGCCTAAAGTTGCTCACTGGTTGCCTCTGCTCGATAAGATAAAGAATAGAATCCAAGCTTGGGGTGCCTCTTGGCTGAATAATGCAGGGAAAGTCATCCTTATGAAATCGGTCCTAATAAGTATGCCTCTATTCCAAAACTCTATTCTCCTTGCCCCCAAAACCTTTCTCAGCAAATTGGACAGCCTGTTGAGAAGATTTCTGTGGGAAGGTGGGAATAACAATGATAGAAGGATCCATTTAGTGAGCTGGGAAACTCTCAAGCGACCATTTCTGGAAGGAGGCCTCCATCTGCGTAACTTGGCTGCCCAAAATCTTGCTTTGGGATCCAAGATTCTATGGAATTTAGTCTCTGGAAATACTAGCTAGAGTAAAAGAGTCATTTGGAAGAAATACTTCCAAGGGCAGCGCTTGAGATGCCTGGATAAGCCTCCAAGAATTCTAAAAGGTTCTCCAATCTTCAATCTTTGCAATGCTGCTAGGGAGCAATTCAGCCAATACCTTTATTAGATCCCTGGTAATGGAAGGAAAATCAAAATCTGGGATGATTCGATCTTGGGTGACCAGCCAATGAATCATGTGGAAGGTCTTGCAAACATCAAAGATTGGCTTTAGTCTTGCAATCTGCACACATTGTGGGATATCTCGAATTGGAAGGAAGCTCCTGATAGAACCTGGGATGGTTGGAACCTGGGGGAGGTCCCCATAATGCTGCAGGGGGAAGCTTCTTTACTATTAGATATGCTCCAAGGTAAATCCCCTTCAAAAGCCACTGCTAAAGACAAAAGAGGTTGGGGATCCATCTCTGGCCATTATACTATTTCCGAAGGTTATAAAAGAACTATGGCTGTCCCATATGCTCCTCCAAATCCAGCCCAATGGAAATTTATATGGGATTTCCCAGCTCTCCCAAAAATCGACTTCTTCTGTTGGACCGTTTCCCACCAAAGCATTCTTTCCAGAGATAACTTGCGAAGAAGAGGGATGGAAGGACCTTCCAGATGTCCACTCTGCTGGTCTGCTGAAGAAACAATCAGTCACCTGTTGCTGCTTTGCCCCTTCGCTCAAGAAGTCTGGAGGGGAGTTCTGCTGTTAGAGCCAACTAACCTTGATCTTCCAGATAACATTCCTGCCCTGTTCAGAACTTGGGCCAGCTTATCTCCCTTCTGCCTTAAAAATAAAAGTCTTCTTAAAACCAGTTGGATGTGGATCCCTAAATTCATTTGCTGGAAACTATGGTTGGAAAGGAACAACAGAATTTTTCGAGAAGAAAGTTGCACTGCAATAAGAGTTATCTCAAAAATAAAAGCTTTGCTGGGCGAGGCATTGGAAGCCAATACTTCATCAAGGAACGAAATGAGTCTGGTCAAAGAAGAGGAGAAATGGTTCAAAGAATTGGTTCCAAATCTGAAGGAAAGGCCCTTTCATCCTGTTTCCGTACATGCCAATTGGGAGATTAGGCTGGAAGAACTAGAGTTCATTAAGTGGAGATCGGCCCTGGAAGATCACTGTTTATTCTTCGATGGGGCCTCTAAAGGAAACCCTGGGGTTGCTGGCAGTGGTGGAGTTCTATTGAGACCTGGAGGTTCTCCGGAACTGAGATTCCATTGGGGTCTGGGAATTGAAACCAACAACAGAGCGGAGGCTCTTGCATTGTGGCAGGGGCTGACACTGGCGATTAAAAGAAATATCCTTTCTCTCTCAGTCTTTGGAGATTCAAGACTTATCATCCAGGCCATGCTACACCCTAAGACCTCCCATCAGGTTCAGTTAGCCACCATCATCAGGAAAATCAGGCTATTACTGCCCAAATTCAATAAAATTTCCTTCTTCCATATCTTAAGGAACCTCAATTCCCAAGCTGATACAGAGGCCAATCTTGGCTCCCTCTGTTCTCGGAGATCCCTGGTGGTTAACTCAACTGAATCTTCTTGTTCCATTCCTTAAAATACCTGCTGTTCGACCCTCCTTTCCTTCCTGAATTAAGGGCTGCCTATTCCCCCCTCTTTCCTGCTCTTCGGGACCTATGCTCAAATCAAACTATGTAATCCGATAATTCAAGCCTGATATCAGCCTCCGTTTATTGACCTCTGTTTACTGTTATGTTCCTGCGCCCTCAAAGGAACCTCAAGGGCGCATCTCAGTTTCAGATTTGATCTTCACCCCACTCTCTATCCTGAAGGTTTGGTTCAGCATAATCAGAGCCTCTCTCTTCCGGAAAGCAGCATTCGCTGTTCTACCCAAAATTGCGTTGGAGCTCCCAGCTGATGAAGCAATCTCTCCAAAGCGTGGTCAATCAGGTTCCTACGCCATTGATGCTTTTTGGAACAGCAATTTCAAGATCCGCAGGAAGATCAATAGCATCGATGCTTTGTGGCACAGTAAGTTCAAGCTCCGTTTGAAGTCCTCTGGCACTGTGCGTCGATTCATCTATTCCAACAGCCATCACTATGCGATCTTATGTCAAAGTCGACGTAGCTTAATTCTCTGTCTCAGAACATCGGATGGACTGGCAAATCTCCGGATTAGAGGCGAGCATTCTCTTCTCCATTAAGAATTTCCCAGTTCTCTGTCTATGAATCTCCAGAATTGTAAAAGCACGCGGTAGCTTGTTTACCGCCCAAATAAAACTAACCGTTACTGTCCAAAAAAAAAACAATGCCGCCCCCGATCGATTACGACCATATTTCTGTCTAAACAGGGATTTAAAGGTTTATTCGAAATCTTTAAATAGCGTAACCTGCCGCAAAAAAACCCAAGAGTTAATTAACATCTAGTTAATTAGCAACTTAAACAAACCCCGACAACTAATCAAACCCGCCCCCATATTATTAAAATTCATTATTTAAATGTATGGGTCCCCTGCCGTAACCATCCACCATATCCCATTGCCGCCAACCGTCTAATCGGTGCCCTCCCATTGGACGGATCCAGATCATATCGTGCCCCACTCCGCTGCTGTACTTTAACTCTCGAGGAGCCAGCGGTATTGCCGTCGTACCAGGGACACACATCAACCTCCTGCCGTGCTCGCTGCCTCTCCGCCCTTAACCACCCTGGCCCATAAGCGATGCGGGCCAATACCGCTTACCGCCCTCCCGCTGACCTTGCCCACTGACGTCACCGCCACGTCACTGCCGAGTCACCATCCCGTACCCCTGTGTCACGACAAAACGTCACATCCTGATGACGTCATCTGACCAAAAAGCCCCGCAGAAGCCAAATTTTGTTAAAAAGTCAAGAAAATGTCATTTTCGCCCATTTCTCTCTGCGAATTACGTTCATGCAAATTACGTCCGATTCATTTCTCGAGCATACAGTCCGCCACCTGTCCAAACAAAGTCCAGTGTCCTGTTCCACAGCTCGTCAGTCAACCTGCAATTGCACTGTTTGCCTCTAAAAACAGGTATTTACCCCAATTTGCACCCCGAACCTGTAATTTCATTTTTCCCTCTGTGAATTTTACCCAACAAGGCCAAATTCAAGTAAAATTAGTTCATAACTCTCAGAAAAAGACACCCAGAACTACTCTTTTGCCCATTTTTCCACAAAAACTCGACCTCCAGTTTGAGAACACAGCAAACAAACATGGAAGCCCCTGTGGCCTTCAATGTCGCACCCCTCAATGCACCTCAAAAAGACCTGGATTGGTTGCCCTTGGCTGACAGATATTTTCAAATAAAAGAGTTATCTGGTGATATGAACCATCTCCAGGCATCTTGCCGAATTAGGAATAGTCATCTGAGTAACTCTGATATCTTTAGAATATGGGAATCTAATCTCCCCAGGTATTACCTTCCCTTAGTCAATGTGTTCCCAGATATTATCCACCATTGCTGTGAAAACTATGACCCTGTCAGTAAAGCAGTTATGACCCCATCCCAAACTGTTCTCTTCTACATAACTCCTGAATCTATCAATGAGATGTTACACTTCCATCCCACTCAGCCCCTTGCTCTTCTTTCCATGGGATTTTTGCTTGAGAAATGTTCTCAATTGCCCAGTGCAGGAATAACCCGGATTGCTCGATTATTCATGAAACTAGATTTCCAGCCTCAAGGCCCACCTCCCTATGTGAATGTCTGGTTCACTGAAACAGGCAAGCTTATTCTTGACATGATATCCTTTATCTTGGGATTCAAACCAGTGAATTTTTTGATGAGACCATCTTAGTTATGTTGTCAATGTTTACTCCAGGATAGCCCCCTGCTATCAAATATGATTATGCCTCTTTCATTGCCAATAAAATCAATGAGCAATTCATAAATCTGGACAGAGAAGGAGTCTTCAAGTACACCTCATTCATATATCGCCTTCTGTTATATTATCAGACAGACAATTTTTTATTTCCCATCAAGAAATTGGACTCCAAAGGAGAGAGGAGGTCTGTGATCTTTTGGACCTTGGTCTTCCACAATGTTTGTGAAGCCCCTTATACCTACTATGAATTCATTGACTTGTTTATACATCCAGCCTCCACTCTATTGATAGGAGCTCCTCCTCCTAGGCTTTCTAGTGATATAAAGAAGATTTTACAACTCTCCAAAAACTACAGAATAGGTGACTGGTACCTCTACCAGAATCATACTGAAATCAGAATATATGGCTGTGAGTTGTGCCCTTATAAGCTGCCCAAATATGTGCCCATGAGACTGTTTGCACTGGAGTATTTCAGGTAGCTTATCAATGCAGATTTAACTCACTTTTGTAATGTAAAGAAAAAGGCTCAGCAGAGAATAAGAAACCAGTTAGGCCCTTTTATCATCAATAAGAGGGAGGCATGGGAAGATGTTGATAAGATATTAGGGGAAAACCTTAAATTGAAGAAAAGTTTCTGGTGGGTGCCATATGACCCAAATAGCTTTATAAGTGGCAGAAAAGTAAGAAACATGCTGTCAACCTATTAACATCATAGGATCACTGAAATAGAGCAATTTTCTAATCAGAATAAGTGGGTAGAGGGTACATTAATAGAAGAGATTACTGAACAAGAAAAAATGGAAAAAGCTATGAAAGATCTTGAAAAAACCCTTGACCTGGACTCTTTTGGACAGGTATCTTTCAAGCTGCCTCAGCAAACCGGAGTGGGTACATCCTCTACTGGAATTTCACAGCAGCCTATACAAGAAACCAGTGCACCAGTTACAGGATCTTCTAAGGGCAAGGAAGTGGCAGGCACGGAGCAGCAAGCAATGACTGATCAACAAGGGAAAATTCCTCCAGTCTAGACCAAAGCAGTAGATATTCCTACATTACAGACTCCTCTGAATGAGGAAAAAGGCAAGAAAAGAGACAGAGAAGAGGCCACACCCATCAGTGGACCTGCAGAACAGCCAGGTGCAAAAAGGCAAAGACTGAATCCTCTATCTGAAGAGGAAATCATTGAAGAAACAATAGAAAGCCTAAGAGGTGAGAGGGTAACCAGCCAACAGACATCCCTGGTGGTGGAAACATCAACTAGCTCACATAGGCAGGAGCTAGAAAGGCAGCATAGTGTGGATGTTTCATCCACTAGGCCACCAAGTAAGCAGACCTCTGACATCAAAAGAACATTCACAGAGATAAAGGCTAAGAACAATCCACTGAGGCTCCAAATTTACAATCAATATTTTAAGATGGCCCCCACAAAGCAGCAAAGATTGATGTCTGCTTATGACATTAAGGAGGGCAAAATGTTCATGAGTTATTTCAAGCCCAAGGTGCAGCAACCACAATCAGCAACTGACTACATCAGGACAAATTTGGAGGTCTGGGCCAAAGACATTCATCCAATAGACCAGATTGAGCTGCACAAACAGACTGGAGAGATGGTATACTCCACACTAGCTGATAAAGCAATGTTGGCTCATAAATTGCGAAATTCCTTGAATAATACCTCTGCTCAGTTAGATTTGGACAAAGCCTCTTCTATTGCTAAGGAAAATAGAATTAAATCCTTGGAAGAAATTATCATTGAACTGGGGCATGATCCCAAAGATGCCAAAGGTATAAAGGCGTTGATGAAGAAGAAAGAAGAAGACATTGCTGCCCTCAGAAAACAGCTTAAAATTCCTCCTTCTATGCATCCACAGATAGCAGATGTTGTACAGAAGAAATCTAAAGAGGACATGATGGACCTGCTCATGAGACTGAATGAGAGATTGAGTGAGATAGAGCAAGCTTTGGAGAAAGCTCTACAAGAAAAGTAGGGAGGGTCAACCTCCCAGCCACCTAAAGTAGCCCCAACAGTCACTACTACCCCCTCCACACTTAGACTTCTGGTTACTAAAAAGAAAAGAAGCTACACTTTCACCAGATGAGGCAGAAGGAGGAGGAACCAAGTTCAATTGGGAATAAAGCAAAGGGTCCAGAATGGTTTGATTCTCTAAGGTATTCTATGAGGTCTAAAAAAGAAAAGAAAAACACTAATTACACCAGAAAATGCATATATTATATATGTCATTACGCTTTCTTATCAATGCATCTATTATATATGTCATTACGCTTTAAGGCTCAACCATCCGTCCAAGGTTTCTCCAGTCTGGAAGGCTAACCTCGTTCTGGTATGACTCGTTCAAGTCAATCCTTTGATTGAATGGTTTAGACGGTATGGCTGGGCTGAAGGTAAGTATTCCTCCTTTGCTTATCGCGAAGAAAGGGAAACATACTAATCATCGGAAACATATCCCCGTAATGGTTGAGCCTTAAACCTTTTCAGTTTGTCTAGGCTTTTCTCATCTGCATGTGGGAGCTTCGGAGAGGAATATCTAATTGGAGAGGAAGAGTTCAATTTACTACTATCATTGGAGCTTCGGAGAGGAAGATTCTGAAGTTCGTAGAGTAAGATTAAGCTGTACATCCCCAACCTGGCTGGACCATCCTAGCACGCACCAACAGCTCACTTTCTTTTAGAACATAACCCCCACTTATATTGGAGTAGTTATGGGAATATGACAAATCAGCTCTCATTGGAGTTAGAATAAGATTCAAATCAGCTCTCATCGGAGTTTTAGCAAATCTTTGTACAAATACCTAACAAATGATGTCGGAGCTTGTATCAAAGCTTTAAGTCAATATGCATATATTCTGGTTACTCACCATTCTTTCTTTGGTAGCTCTCAATTTGCTGTTGGAGCTAACACTGTAGATATGCGAGTCTAACGTAGATATGCCAGCATCATATGTAAAGATAAGCCATTACTTCATGAATTTCCCAGTTCTCAGAAGGCCAGGATCAGACTCTATCATCATCTGGATATGCCACCTTATATTTCTCAATTTACCATAGACAAAAGCCTTAATTATAGTCTCGTCCATGCACTTTGGTTGGTGGAGTCTTAAGCTGTTAGAGAAAGAATGACTAGACAAGTCCAGTTCGGAGAGTAAGATTCTCAAAGCTATTCGGAGAGTAAGATCTATCGGAGTTAGAGGAAGATTCAAATCAGCTCTCACCAGACCGTCTTAAGCTGTAGAGCTCCCTATTGGACTGGACTAGTTTCGGACAGGAAGATCTCATTGGAAACTAGCCTTAAGAGACAAGCCCTACTAAGTCTGTACAGTAAGCCCCATTGGACTGGACTAGTACCCCCCTATGTGGATGGAATGCCTTAAGCCCCAGTGCCATAGAAGCAAGCCTTAAGAGAGAATATCTTAGTCCATGCACTTTGATCCGTGTGAATACCGTAAGCTGTATAGAAAGAGGTGGAGTGAATACCGTGTGCTGCTGTAAAGACATAACTACTCTATACAAGTCTCGGAGAGTAAGAGCTCTTCGGAGAGTCATATTTTTCTTGTTTGGAGAGTAAGAGTAATTAGTCCACAAACAAACACCCCAATAACCTTTTCAGTTTGTCTAGGCTTTCTAATATGCATAACCCTTATTGGAATTAGATCACCTATCACAAATCAGCTTTCATCGGATATGAAGTAAGATGAAAATCAGCTCTCATTGGAGTTAGAGTCAATATATAAATAGAATCCTTTCTTGTCGGAGCTTCACATGGTGGTCTCCAAGCTTTCACTAAATATGCATATATGAGGTGAACTCACTCTGTTGGAGCTTCAGACCTAGAAGTGACCCCACTAATTGCGTCAAAACGAATTGTGTCAGATGCTGCTGGATCCACTACCCATGCATGCCACTTTCTCTTTATCAATTTACCAGGAAGGCGCCAGGTTCAGACTCTATCTAATCTGGATACGGCACCTTTACTTAGATCTTGACCATGCCACCTTTTCTCTCACGAATTGACCAGTCCAAGGCCCATATTCACTGAGATCAAGACTAACTGACACGTCCTTCAAGTCTGGATCTGCTGTTAGATCTACCCATGCCACCTTTATTTCATGACTTTACCATCTGGATAGACAGCTCATGCTCGTAATCCAAATAGACGGGCCACCTTATCTTTCTCAATTTACCATCCCGCATATCAAGGTGTCTTGTCCCAGTACCATGGAAAAAAGCCTTAATAGACAAGCTTCTTATTATTAGTCCTGTTAGTCCCGCCTGGAGCCTCCCTATGGACACTTGTTGCTTTTAGTATTAGCCTTGGTCCTGGGAAACAAGCATTTTGAGACTATCTTAGTCCAGAATTAGTCCCCGCCCGGAGCCCCCCCTATGGACACTAGCTTCTTTAGTCGCCTTGGTCCAAGCAGCAGAGAAACAAGCTGCCTTCAGATACTCTAGTTTAGCCCAAGCAGTTTTTTAGTCCCATGGATGGACTGCCTGGAGCCCTATGGACAACACTTGCTTTAGTCTTCTTGGTCCAGATCAAAAGCCTTAAGAGAGAGTCTCTTAGTCCAAGCAGCAGAGAAACAAGCCCTAAGAGAGTCTTCTCCAGCGTATTTCAAGATTTCACTTATGAATGATTCTTCCACTCTTTGTAACCGGCTAGTTCCCCCGTTAGTGGTGGTCTCCCATCAAACCCCCAAACTGGATATGTTTCTATAAATCAAACCCGCCAATGATACTGATACTTAGTGTTTGAATCTGCTGTTCCCGAACGTTTCACCATTCTTTTTTCTACTCAATGAGCTTTCTTTCTTGCCTTTAAGAGAGTCTTGTCCGTCCATTGGAGTGAAGATCGTCTTAAGCTGAATAGACAGAATACTTACAAGTCTTGGAGAAGAGTCTTATGGATTGATTGATCACTGGATTTCTAGATTTCACTTCAGAATGCATTCTTCTATAAGGTATTGAAGGTCTTGCCTTGGTCCTGTGCTGGGAAACTCGCCCAAAGAGACAAGCTTATTAGTCCAAGCAGTTAGTCTTAGCCCTACGAACTTACTGCTGCCTTTCAAATCTTGCCTTAGCCTAGCCTACCGTTCCGAGTGCCTTAGTTTCGTGTTAAGCCTTTGTCCAGAGTTTCAGTGACACGCCACCTTTCCTTCCTCAATTTACCACTTATCAGAAGGCCAGGTTCATACTCTCTATTGGATATGCCACCTTTTGTTGCTTAATTTACCATCCCCACAGGCCACCTTTACTTCCAATTTCCATCAATGAGGACTAGGCAGGCTCTTATGCTCGTGATCCAGATAGACATGCCACCTTTTCTCTCGCAAATTTCCCACTTGGATATACGGCTAATGCTCGTGATCTGGATATACAGGCCACCTTTCCTTCCTCAATTTACCATCCATCTCAATAGGTGTCTTGCCAAGGTAGCTATAGCCTGACTTACGAAATGAGCACCTTGTTCCCCCATTTTCACCTTTCTCCATAATGAATCACAATTTGAAGTGACTATCTGGAGATTTTCTTTATACCGTCTCGATACGCTTCCTACCCCACTTTTTCCCTAATTCCACCCGGAAGACATCTTTTATATTGCATTTACCTTCTGTTAGAAGCTCTTCCTTGCCCGGTGCGGACAAGCAAGAAATGACCTTGCCCGGACAAGCGACTACGTTTCAATTTACTTATTGGGTGGGGGGGCGTTGGTCGAGAGTTCGGCAGGCTCACCCTTCTCTTTTTTCCATTTTTGCTACCTGGCTATTCAATTCACCTTTTCGCCTCTTTAGCTACCCACTCTTCCCAATATTGTGTCTTAATTCAAAATTTTGTTATATCCGGGCTTTCACCGCAGCTGCTAGTTGACGTTGCTTGCGTTTAGTTTCACCGGTCAGTTCCTTTCGTACACGCCTGCCTCCATGTTGACCCATCCCATCTAGCTAGTGAAAGATACATTGTGCTTGCGATCATGCCCTGACCACCCACCCAGGTCCCGCCTATCTCCATTCTGGAAGATATAGAAAGGCTTACCCGCATTCGTTAGTTCCCATCCATATATAAGGGTCGAGCGAGCTACTCATCAGCGAGATAGGGCGTTTTCGTTAGATATATATATAGGGGGCCTCCCAAGCAGAGCATATGGATCAAGCAGTATAGATCAAGCAGTATAGATCGAACAGAGCATATAGCCTATAGAGATATAGGGATATAGGGGGTCGGCGCGAGCCCTCCTCGTCCTGCCCCATATATGGATAGGTATCCCACTAGAAATTCCTATATAGCTGGGCCCCTATGAATCTAATTCAAGGGGCTGTCGGTCAAGAGCAGAGCATATAGTAGATAGCCGCTCTCGACCCTGAATACCCTCTTTGATCCCATCCCGGCTGTTCTGTTCTCGCTTTGATCCTTTATATGTATTGTCTAAAATACATATAATAGTAAGATGGAGGATAGATAGGTTGGATGGCTAGATTGATGGGTATGGGTATGGGTATGGCATTGCCTCCCACTGTCCCGGCATCAACAGCAGGAACGACATCAACAACAATAGCACCAGGCGACAGTACAATCATGAGCACAGAGCAATTAATAAAATCCATGGAGGAATTGAAACTCCAAGTATCAGAGCTAAAGCAGGTAAAAGAAAAATTGGCAAAAGTTTAATAGAGTTATGATAAATCCAAGATGAATGTGGCAGAGAAAACAAGGGAGATCAAAGCATTGGAGAACAAGGTGAGAACATTAGAAAAGTACCTCTCTCTACATAAACCTCTAGCATAAATCAGGGGAATTTTGTGGACCAACATCACTCAATCCCTTAGTGATGTGTGGAGGTCTATCCAAACCATTTATGAGCAAATTGACTTGATAACAGTGGCCCTGGTAGAAATTCAAAAAACAAGAGCCTTATTGGGATAGATGCCTGAGCAAGCTAATCGACTAATACATTTTTTGAACACTAAGACCAGTGAAGAACTAGAAGCACTGGAAATTAGAGACAGAACAGGCACCATTCTAAATGTCAAGAGAGTTCTAACCATGAGAACTCTAATGCAAAATTTGGACAGAAGATGCCAGGACATGCAAGTAGAGATTAATTCTTTCACATAAAAGTTTACAATATTGCATGAAAAAGGTTTGCCAAGTCCTTTGGGAAGTAATGATCGTCTGATGAAACACAAGTACTATGTACATAAATTAAATACATATGCTGTTAATCAAGTTAATACATCATCAAGTAATTCAGGAGAAAAAGCACTTCCATCTGGCCAGTCCCTCTATGATAGCCTGGAAAATTTATTTTACATAGAACATGAGGTGAAGCATCTGTTCACCATCCCACCTAATTTCTTCAGGTACACAGAGACTGACGAAACTCTGAGGAAGCTTCAGAGACATAAATTACCAGGACCGGAGTGGTGGCAAAGTATGTTAGAGATCCTATAAACTTATCTTTGGTCAATTCAAAATTTTGGACCATCTACTATAATGCAAAGAACAGGAATGAATCACACTCATGCGGGTCAAAGCGCATCACATCAGGGTCAAAGAAAGTCCGGCCAAGGTAGAATAACCAGCACAGAGTATCAGTAGAAGACGGTCGTGAACCGACTTGCAGCACCTACCTCCAGTACATCTCATAAAGACAGAATAACCAGCACAACATCAAATTTATTACATCAATTTATTGCTCCCCTGTTTTCGAGACTGTCTGTCTCTATCTTTGTAAAACGCATTAATGATCCCCAGATATTATATTCTTTAGATATTTTGAAAGATATTTGATATTTTTGTATAAATACCCCCCCAAACAAAGTATTTGGGGTTGGTTGATTAGGAAGCATTCTCAGACTTTGCTGTAAATCAGAATTTGGGAATAAAAAGAGCCTGTTGGAACCATTTTTTGTCTAGCTTACTGAATGAGGAATTAATGTTGAGGACCATTTTACAAAATTCTTGAATCATCTTATGGATCAATAAGTCCCTTCTAACTTTTGTTTTACAGTTTCTATGTTTTATCATCTATGTTTCATGATCTAAATAATAGTGAGAAAGAATAACTCAAAATTTGCTTGATTGCACTCTGTGTTCAGTATTTGTTATTATCAATGTTTTCTTCAAAATTAGAATAAACAATGAATTCTTAATTGCTCTTGTTTCCCCTTATTCTTTCATCTTGAATATTTGCTAAGGAATTCTTAACTACTCCTTAACAGTATTCAGCCATTTTCCCTCTGTCAACATGATGAAGGATTCTTAATTGCCCTTCACCCATTGGCTCCATTCCATCTGATTTTAGCCTAAAAATTGTTCCATATTTGAGTACCTTGCTCTGTGACACCTTTTTCTGTTCAGAAACCTAATCCAGGAAGCTATCCTCCTTTGACTCCATCATGCCCAATGGACTGAGACTTTTCAGTTTTACCTTGCTGTTCTATTGAATCTCCATTTCTCCAACCAAACTCAAAACAAAATCCTTGTACTTCATAACTAGCCTAACACATTTTAAAACAAAGCTAAATTATAAAGAAAGAGCCCTCTCTGGATGCAGATTGGCTAGAATCTGTATCTAAAAGATTGGTTTGTGGTTACCTCAGTCGTATTCCCTTTCTTGCAACTTTGGGGAACAACCTGAGTGATAACACCTTTGAGAGTTGAGGATATCTACTTCTTGACCTGTTTATCGAAGCGTGGTGCCCCTCTCTCACTATCAAGACCCGCCCGTGGGGGTGAATCCGTGAGAGATTATATTCGTCGGTTTTATGGAGATGGATCACAACCGAGCAGGGACGACAAGATCAATATTCGAGATGTCACGGACCGGTCCTTGAGAACTGTCTTATTCACCTTCGCTAGATTAGTTGGTAGTGCGGCTCTTCATTTGGCCAACAAGTCTTATATGCAGTATGCTTTGGAATGCCTTGAACCAAAGGTATTCAACTAGTGTGATGCAATACTTCCGGTTATAAAAGAACAGCTCACCAAGCTGAAGAACAGAAGATCCAAGAACTTTGGTTATGGTTTTATTCTGACCACTTTCGCCTTGAAGAGGATCCCACTGATGCAGCCACAATACATTTCACTCGGATTTCCAGCACCGACGGAAACACAGATTCAGAGATGGGTCAATCTCATGGCCAAACACGCTGGTTAGTCGCATATTTCATTCTCTAATGCCTTCTTTGAGTGGTTTTACTATCAGAAGATGGTCTTTGCCGAGTACCCATATGTTGGGATGGATTTCCGAGGTGACCCAAATTTGGTGTTGTCGAATGGCGAGCAGTGGACTGTTATAGGTAAAAAGGTCTAACCATTTCTCTATTTATTGCTTTTATAATGTTCTTGTGTTTTTTAAATGTTATCAAGACTAATAAAACTCATATGTTTGTGCAAATATTGGACGGTGCGACCAGCAGTGCGCCCGAGGGTAGCAGTTGTCGTTCCAATAGGAGAGGATATAGGGAGGGTTGTCCTTCGTGATCTAGACGTAGTTGAGACCATTGCAGTATTGCAGGATTAGATCGAGGGTCTCACCCTTGGTATTCAGGATGTGGGGACTGACGAGTTATCTCTGAGATTACAACGCCATACCACTGGTGTGCCAAGTCGATGGACTAGGCTCTTACGTATGATCGCACAGGCGGTGACTTGTTATCACCAGCACTATTAGTCTAGGGTGCTTCCCTACATTTTTGAGTTTTTGGGTCGTATGACCGATCTTGTCCTGGACACAGAACATTTTGTAAAAGAATATAAACAGTTATATATATTTTTTATTTTTGGAGCTTTACTTCGGTTAAGTTATATGATCCTGATGCAAATGTTGGTTGACCTGCTTTTTCTTTTATAAATGCTGCAAATGTCTATCTAACACATAATTTGCTAATGAATCGGTTAATGTGTTTAAGTTTATGGAAATGTGTTGATATTGAATAGAATCAAACTGCCTTTCCAAAATCCTGACCCTTAGGAACATACGATAGATAGCTGGATTCTGAACGGAATAGATGCCAGTAAGCTGTAGGATGATGAGTTGTGAGTCTAGCCTGACAACAAGTTGGTGTATGCCATGTGCGATGGCATCAGAGAGAAGCTCTATCAACGCACTGTATTTAGCGATGTTGTTCGTTGACCGACCAATACATACCCCTCTGAAACTCACTAACTCGTCGCTTGGATAAAAAATGGCCTAAGCTGCAGAAGATAGGTTCTGCGTACTACAACTAGCTCCATCGGCATATCCAACAAATGATTCCAATAGGTTCGACATCTGCAACAAATGCAAAAGTGGATTACCTAACCAAAATGATCACTCTTGACGAAAACAAAAACGTAACAAAAGCATATAAAGAGATTACTACACTTAGTCAAGCATAGTAACGCTTAAGGTACAACTCGTTTCGGGGTTGCGACAGTGGAATCCCATCGTAATCTACTAGCTCGTAGGCTCCTTTTGCTAATACTCGCTTAACAATGTAGGGCCCCATCCACAATGATTGGAACTTACTTGCTCCCAATTTATCAGATTCCTGATCGTAAAGTAAGACCAGGTCACCTTCTGAGAAGACACGGGGTTTGACATTTTTGTCAAATTGTGCCTTGACTCATTTCTTATGAGCTTCGTTAGCCAAGGTAGCGTCATGATGGGTTTCATCCAGTTGGATTAGTTCCAAGAAACGAGCCTCTTCCTCTAAAGTTCCGGGGAGAAGTGTTGAGTACCAAACTTGCATCTTCCCTATACACCTTTTTAGCCTTTTTCCATTTACCTGGACATCCTAAGCTGTCAAATCATTGCATATTAGTTTAAAAAGAGCATATAAAATGGTTTCCTAACTATGTCTTGTGACTGCTGTTTGATCTAGATTTTTGCTCATTCAGCTGCGGAATCTTGTCACTTTCCACAGCCAGCTCAACTTTCCGCAGCCTTTTTGTTTAAGTCTATGTTATAGGTGTCTACAGGCGAATCCGGCCACATGGGCAAGTTGCAAATGAGGTGGACATGGACCGTATCCTATTGGTTCAGTCGAATCCCTCAGAGAAGGTCGTGGTCAAAGACAGTCAAGCGGTGGTCAACCTAAGAGTTTTACGGTGGCAGAACTTTGTTTTTCACCACGTGAAGACTTGCGTGGCAAATTCCTAAATCTCAAGAGACGTGTTAACACCTGTGGACTGCTCCATGAACCGAATCTAACAACCACCCTCCTTGGATTTAATTTTCGCGGCTACCATAATGCTAGATTTCTGGACGTGGTTATTCACGTGTCTTTTTATCAGCACAAATTTTAGGAAAGTGGTTATGTTATCCTCTGTTATAAATAAAGCGTTCTCATACGCATATTAGCTAGCTTTTTGAATGTAATTTTGACTGTTTATGAGCCCACTATGCCGTGACTTTATCCTTGTGTTATGACTGCATTTTAATACATGAGAAGACACTGTTTATAAGTTCAATTCGTGGTTGATTGCTGATTGGCCGAGGTTGTGCAGAGGGCCCCTGTACACACCAAGGTTTTGTTAACTGCTGTATAGTTTCATGCTTTATTTCTTTACATTCCTGATGCCATAATTGTTTACTTGTATATATTGCACTGCTTATGGTATTCATGTCGATTGTTGTCCATAGTTTTTATGCTTTCTAATGTTGTTAACTGATCAATGTCTTTGTTTCAGGTTCTAATAGGCAGCCCGGGCATTTGCACATAGCTTTATAATGACTAATGACATGAAATTATCTTGTCCTTCTACTGATTTATTTTCTTAGTTCTAATTCCAGCACTGTTTATTTCTTTCAGTTTTGTTCATTTACTTTTCTGCAAGATAGATATTAGATTACTCATGTCATTTTTAGTTACCTCCTATAGCCAGAGCGAGTCGAATAGTGAGGGATTGAAGTATGAATGCGTAGTTTGATATTAGTTTATTTTTTTGCAAGTTAGTTATTGAATTGCTCATGTCATTTTCAGTTACCTCCTAAAGCCAGAGCGAGTCAAATGGTGAGGGATTGAAGTATGAATGCGTAGTTTGATATTAGTTTCATTTTATGCAAATTAGATATCAGATTGCTCAATTTGTTTATGATTACCTCCTAAAGCCAGAGCGAGTCGAATGGTGAGGGGTCAGAGTATGAGTTGATGTAATATGATTTAGTTTACTTTTCTTGCAGTTTTTGAATTTCTTTGAGTTCAGTTTCTTTTTATACAGCAGCAAGGATACTGGGTTTCATAGTCACTAGCTCACTGTTTGATTTAATTAGAATATTGGTACATTTTTATTAGGAATTGATTTCACCATTGTAATTTTAAAACCTTTTTTTTTTGAAATTTTGAAGTTTGGAAATAATTTTAAAGGTCACCATTGCCTTGAACACTTATATCCATACTTGACTTTTAGAATTGCCATCTCACATTAGGGAATCAACAAAAGATAAACCCAAAAACAAACCAAAAATAAAAAAACGACAAAGAAGTAAGAAATTCGTTATCTTGCATATATAGTGCACCTCACTTCAGCAGTTTACGACTCCCGGATTGACAATTAATATAGCAATTTAGGACACACTAAATTGACCAAACATTTTGGCGTCGTTGTCGGGGAAGTGAAACTAGGTAGCCAATTTCTTTAAAAAAAACAAGAAAATTTCAAGGAAGGTAAAAATTGATAACTTCTCAAAGTATACTCTCCTCTTGCACTTAGTGTGATCTGAAGGACAAGGAAAGAGAGTTATTGGTTCAATAATCTTTTGGGTATGCTCTCTTCTTGCACCTAGAGTGATATGGAAGATCAGAAAGAGAATTATTAGCTTGACTTGAAGAAAAATAAAAAAAAATGACATGCATAGAGCAAGAGATTCTAGGGGAAGGTTTATAGCTAGGGCCAAGAGTTCGATTTTTACAACTCCATCTACTTCAAGGTATAGACAAGATACACCTCCATCATCTCCAACTCACACTCCTAGCCTTAGGATTCCTGGAATTCAAGGGGCAACAGCTGAATTAGGAGACTCTCCCACACTATCCACCAAATCTGAGTTAGGAAAAGACCCTTTCTTTACTTCTACAGGAAAACAAATTGTAATCGAGGAAGTAGAATCACCTGAAGAAGAAGAGGGAGAAATTCCTCCTCGTTCGCCATTAGTAGAAGAACCAAAGGACTCTGAAATCTCTGAGGAAACTATCATGACAGAGGAAGTAGTAAACGGATTTGGAGGAGGTAGGGGTAGAGGTAGAGGAGGAGGAAACAATGGAGGAGGTAGAGGTAACAACGGGGGAAATAGGGATGGAGATAACTCATTTGGATTTCCTATAGTTGATGAGGAATATCGAACAACAATGAAAAACATCTCACCATCTGTCCTCCCAAACTTTTATGGGTTGCGAAGTGAGGATCCTGAAACATTTCTATTTGAGTTTGAAGTCATGTGCCGAACTTATGATTATATGGAAGACTCTCAAAAACTCAAATTGTTTCCTTCAACATTGAAGGGAGCTGCTCTAAAATGGTTCATGGGATTAGTCACTCAATCTATTAGGACTTGGAATGATATGAAACAAACATTTTTGGATAGATACCTGAACTATTGTATGCCCACCAATCATAAGGATGAGGTATTCAAAATGGTGCAAAAAGAAGATGAAAACTTGGAGGATTTACTTGAAAGATTTCAATACAACCTGAAAAGAGCAAAAATGAATAACCTAGATGAGGAAACCTTGAAAGCCCTTCTATTAAAAGCCATTAGAGATGAATGGATAGATATTTTGAACATGATGGGAAAAGGAGATATATCTCAACTTCCACTTCATGATATAGCAGAGCTATGTGTCCATCTCTCAAGGGGAAAATCTAAAACTGGAAAAGGGCCTAGAGATCCTTCTCTTATTAGAGCAAACAAATCTGCAACTGGATCACTAAGTATGGCTGAGATTGGCAACATGCTTGATGAGTTCAAAACTGATATTTTAGGGAGCCTTAGTGAGCAACTAGACACCCTTAAGATACAAAACAAGCAGAAAGCAGAAGCTGAAGCTTTGGCCATCTTTTGTCCAAAATGTAGGAAGAAACATGCTCTAAGGGAATGCCCCTTAGATGCAAAAGTTGTAGAAACATGTATGATTTGTTCAGAAAGCCATGAGACCAAGGATTGTCCTTCAATTCCTGGGCTCAAAACTGTCTTTCAAGAAGACCCAAATTCAATTGAGTCTCTCTGTTTTGTTTGAAGGAGACCTTGGCAGGGACAACAAAATCAAGGGTTTAACAACCCCACGAACTTTCAACCCCCACCAAATTGGAATCCTTGGCAACAACCTTGGTCCCAACCTCAAAATCCATTTCAATCATGGGTACAAGGTATGCAAAATCCTTATGGGAGATTTGCTCAATTCTATCAATATCCTCCATCTTTTCAAAATCAACAAGCTCCACAACTTCCAAATCAAAATCCACAACTTTCATTGCCATTTCCACAACAACAACAACCTTCTCAACAAAATCCAAATTCCCAACTCTTGCTTCCATTCCAACAAAAGACAAATCAACTACCTTCCCAGCCTTTGCCAAACCCCAATAATAAAAACCCTCAAAATGCTTACATGGTAGAAGGACAACAATTTCCTACCTATATGATTGTTCCTCTCAATGATGTACAACTCAGATCTGGTAGAGTTTTAGAAAAGCCTTCTATAGATGCTCAAAAGCAAAGCATTTCTGAGGAAGATTTTATTGAAGCCAATAAAGGTTCTGAAGCATCTCTTCAAAACCCAAGCACTCAAAAAGAAAAAGAAAAAGAGTCAACCCCCACAACTCCTATAGTTGAGCAACCTGCATCTTCATCCACACCTCCTTTTCCTAAAAGATTACAAATTGACAAAGGAGTGGAAAAACAAATCTTGTTGCCTAACTATGATTTTATAGATGAATTAAATAATGTCTGTATCAAGATTCCCTTGCTACAAGCCATTAGAGAGATTCCTATTCTAGCAAAAACAATAAAGGAGTTGAGTCTCAAAAGACCAGGAAGGAAACCAAGAGATACAAGAAGAATACACCTGGTAGGAAAAATTGCAGATATCATGATGGGAAAAATTACCATGTAAAAGTATGTAGATCCCGGTAGTCCAATTGTCAAAACACATATCAATGGGGTAGAAATTCCAAATACTTTGATTGATTTAGGGGCTGCTATCAACATTATGAGTAGACAGACTATGGAACAGCTAAAACTTCCTAATCTTCTTTTTACACCTACTCTACTGCAACTTGCAGATCAATCAATTATTAAACCAGATGGTGTATTAGAAGACATTTCGGTCTCCTTAGATTCTTGGGAATATCCAGTAGATTTCATGATTTTAACTCCCAAGAGTAATCTAGGAGGGCACCCACTCATCTTAGGAAGACCTTGGCTAGCCACAGCTGATGCTTTTATCAGTTGTAGATCTGGGGATATGTATATTTCTGATGGTAATTCGACAAAGAAATTCAATTTGTATCCTCCAGCGAAAGCAATTACAGAAGTAGGAGATAATGAATGGGTCGATGATAAGGACACTATACAACCTGTCTTTACCATTTCTGAAATCAGTGAAGATAGTCAAATTCTGAACACATTAGAAAATTTTGAAACATCTTCAGAATATGACCACACACAATTTCAGTTAGATTCTGACATTGAGTATCTATCATCGAGACAAATGTCTCTTTACTCTATGGATGAGTTTGGTAGTTCCGCCATTGAGATTTTTCCAAGTAAAACATTGAATATCAACAAAAACTTGGAAAAATCACAACAGGGAGAGCTAACCAAAATCTTGCAAAAACATTCTACTGCATTTGCATGGGAGTATACTGATATGAAAGGTATTGACCCTAAGACTTGCATTCATCACATCTACATCGAGGAAAATAGTAGACGAATCAGACAACCTCAGAGAAAGATGAATCCAAACCTTAAGGAGATAGTGAAACAAGAGCTCCAAAAACTACTCAATGTAAACTTCATTTATCCAATTTCAGATAGTCGATGGGTTTCTCCTTTGGTTATAGTACCTAAAAAGAATGGTAAATGGAGAGTCTACATTGATTACAGGGAATTGAATAAAGCAACTTTGAAGGATCACTTTCCTTTGCCCTTTATCGATCAGGTATTAGATACTCTAGCAGGCAAAAAGTACTTTTCATTTTTGGATGGTTTTAGTGGCTATAATCAAATTCAGGTAGCACCTGAAGATCAAGATAAGACCACATTTACCTGTCCATGGGGAACTTTTGCTTACCGAGTGCTTCCTTTTGGATTATGTAATGCACCCACAACATTTCAAAGGGCAGTACTAGGAATCTTTTCTGATCTAATCCATGATTGTGTAGAGGTCTATATGGATGATTTTACAGTTTATGGTAATTCATTTGAAGAGGCATTAGAGAATTTGGAAAAAGTCCTTATAAGATATAAAGAAACAAACATTTCATTGAGTCATGAAAAATGTTTTATGATGTTTACTGAAGGTATTGTTTTCGGACATCACATTTCAGGGGATGGGATTAAAGTTGATAGATCAAAAGTTGAAGTCATCTCCAAGTTGCCTACTCCAAATTGTCAAAAAGATGTTAGAAGTTTTCTAGGATTTACTGGGTACTATAGAAGATTTATAGAAAACTTCACCAAAATAGCATCTCCACTCTTCAAATTGCTTACAAAAGACTGTGAATTCAAATGGGATCCTGATTGTCAATCAGCATTTGAAACTTTGAAAACAAGAATATCTGAAGCACCCATCTTGAGAGGGCCAAATTGGAAACTTCATTTCCATATTTCTACATATGCTTCAGATACAGCTCTAGGAGCTGTGTTGGGTCAAAAGGATTTAGTTCCTTATGCCATTTACTATACCAGTAAAAATTTGACTCCCACTGAGTTGAACTATACTATGACTGAAAAAGAATTCTTAGTTGTTGTCCATGCAATCAATAAGTTTAGACATTATATAACAGGCTATGAAACTTTTGTCCATACTAATCATTCTGCGATTAGATATCTAATGAAAAACCCTGTTACTAATGGCAAAGTTACAATATGGATCTTACTTTTACAGGAATTCAATATTACTGTGTTGGATAGACCAGGGAAACAAAATACAGTCGCTAATTTCTTGTCTAGGATCTAAAATACTAAAGAAGATTCTCCTGTAGAGGATAAGTTTCCAGATGAATATTTATTTGCAGTAACTACTAAGACTCCTTGGTACACAAATATTGCTAACTATTTGGTTACAGGGAAACTACCTCCACATCTATTTCCTAGTGAAAGAAGAAGAATTATTCAGGAGAGTTCAAAATATTCGTGGATTTCTAACGAATTGTTTAAAACAGGGCCAGATGAAATGCCTGACATCCTCAAATCATGTCATGATGAACCATGCGGTGGACACTTTGCTGACAAAAGGACGGCCTATAAAATGCCTATCCATTTCAAATATTTGCCCCCAAGTAACTGACGCGACAGAATGTAAGTCATAGGGTTGCAATCTGACAAAATGGTAGTTTTGCGAAAGAGGATATAGTGTTGAAATATATGTACTGCTTGAATAGCTACAAGAGCCAGCTTTTCAACATAGGAGTACTTGCTTTCTGTATCATTTAAGTTTCAACTTAAATAATAGACAAGATGTTCGATTCCATCATCATAAGATGTTCAAAATGGACAACATAAGCTCTAGGCAATTCGATGTACCATTTTTCTGCTAGACCAGTTAGCGTTCGCTAAAAAAGGCGAAGCCTAATCAAATCATCATTGAGGGTGTTGGAAGAACACCACAGATGAAATGTCATCACATGATTCGATGGATCTTCACTCGGATTTCCATTGAATTTAGGAATATCTGACGAAAGTTTATGAGGAATCGCTGGCCACCAAGGGGCGTAAGAAATTGGATCATTTGTTAGCTGATTCAGATCAGGTAATTCTAAAGTTGGTACGAAGGGAAACTGTTGATTCAGGTTTGGCGAAGTATACCCGGGATAAAACGGGATCGCCTAAGCAGTGGGTCTTTGCATACCAGCATAATGTATTTGATGCTAATAACTTTGATAAGGTTGATGGGAATAACCATTATAATATGATTGTTGGTAACCGTTTTGAATATACGACTGCCCATTACCTGCAAAGCTCTGTTGCTTAGGTCCCTGGTATGCTTGTTGGAATTGCGGTTGTTAATATTGCACCAGCCATGGCTGTGAGACCATTTGCTGTTGTCCAATACTGGATGTTTGACCAAGATGAGGGGTGATAGTACCCGTTTGAGCCTGAGTCGCTTCAGTTAAGGAGCCACTAATTGGTGGTTGTGATTGAGTCGTGGGGACAAGAGGCTGTTGTATTACGACCTGAGAGACTTGAGGTTGACATACAACAGGCAGCGCTTGTACTTGCGACACCGTCACAATAGCTGGGGTAGTGGGAATGTTCGACACAGGTTGATTTTGTTGTATTGAATATACAACTCTTGGTTGTTGAGGCAGTATTGGCACCAAACCATTGGATGTAATTCCAGCTTGACCCAAATTTTGTTGTAAACTCTCATATGGTTGCTCCCCCGGAGGGAACAATGAAAAGGCATATTGCCCCCCATATGGTGGAAATCTAGTGTTCAAAGGGTAAATTGGTCTTTGGAGACTGGACTGCCCAAACAGATACTGATGTGAAGGATCAATTTGTTGAGTCTCAACATAAGAAATTCCAGATAAGATTCTGAATGAACAAATAGGAACAGACCATGCTGTCGAAACAGTCCCTGGGTGGACTCCATCTAGTGGTTGAGAACTAGTTGGGACAAATGGTATACCAGCAAACATTGTCGAAGTAGCGGCAGGAAGTTCTGCTGCTGCTGTATCAGAGGACACAGTCCTAGATGTCGATGGTTGTTCAAACATATTGAGTTTATCCAAAAGATTTCCTAGCGATTCGACAAGAACTTGCGATGAAAGGTGATCAAAAGAACTAACTTCTATGGTAAAAGGATATAGGTGGATCCCAGTTCCAAAATGAAATGGGGTACTAGATGGAAGATCTTCCACAATTTCTTCTATAGCAATCAGTCTGGGTGGAAGAGGTAGACCGTCAGGTCCGTAAAATATTTCTGGTGCCGAAGAAAGTATAGACTTTGCAGCGACAGATGTTGGAGGGGTGACACCTTCCGAATCAGCCCTAGATGGAGCCTGTTTAGGAATAGAAGTGTTTACTGTTACACTAAGATCAATTCTAATGTCCTCTTGTAACTGCAGAACTTCTTCTGTAGAGGCAGGAGTACCAGAAATAATTGGAGTAATTGGAGTCTCTGGGGATGTTGAAACACAAGTTTCAAATAAACCGAAGACTTCGACCCAGTTAAACGAGATCACTTGGCCCGGAATGGTTTCGTTTCCGGAGTCAAAGACGATTGACTCGTTAGTCTCCGTGAACGACGGGGTTTTGATTGACTTTCTTCCACGATTGCAAATTACTCAATCAACTCAAAATAAAAAGGGGAAAATTTTATTCCGAATTAAATGAATTTTATGACACTTTGACACAACTTGCCTTTTCAATTTTTAAGAGTCAAGAAAAAGCTAAAGATGACTCTAGTCAGCTTTGATTTTTAGTGAGCCTAAAGTGAAAAGTGCTCAGATGGACCTTTTCTTTTAAGGAGTCTGAAAAAGAACGAAAGCGACTACTCTGGAAATCTAGACAGAGGGATTACCAAACCAATCGCAAAACTGCAATATCCACCTCGGTGGTAAATTATAGAGAAATTACCAAGGACTTTAGGTACGACAGTCAATCTTCCCGAATTTTGTGTTCAGTGCATTGCAATCGATAGGGCGATAGACACAACTTCCTAAGGATAAAGGATATCGGCCTATTGTGGCCTCCCAATATATACTCGACGGTATGTGGGAGCACAAGTCCGTACTGGCACTTGTCGTATCAAAGGGGAGGAATCACCCAACCTACGATGAAAACGATAGTTACCAGGCTTTACGATGCCGGAATACATCTCTAGCCTAGACTTCTAGATGTTGTGCGTTAGGTTCCAAAGCATTTTTATGTTCATTGAGGCTTATTTTATAGTTGATCTTTCTTAAGAAGTTTTCCTTTCAAGGTTCACCGCGTGATGTAGATGTACAACTCCTAAATATGCAATCTAAAATTATAATCAGTCATTTACTTTCTTTTAGCAATGAAAATTCTAGCTACTAAGGAAAGAAAAAATATGGTTCTTTCAACATAGAGCAGAGAGCACACATTGAATGCACTTTTCCTAAATCAATTTCCGCATGAAGTCTAAATGCAAATGCACATGCATGTATTTGTTTTTTCAGTTCCATTAATGTGAGAATGACAAAAAGAAAACTAAGTAAAAATCTGAACTACTTTTCTTCAAAATGACACTTTAACAATTTCTTTTCAAAAAAAGAAAGGAAGACTAAGACGACACTTTCTTTTTCGAATGGAAAACTGTTTTCGACACTTCAAAGAATTGATAATTCAAATCAAATACAATGGCAAAAGTGTAATCGACTATCTAAAAGAGGAAGACTTTACAGCACTCTTTTTCTTGATTGAAAAAGACAGTTGCGACACTTTCGAATCAAAAGACGGCAGTTCGATTAAGCTACTGTTTGTGAAGGAGGACTGTAAATGATGAAAAATACATTAAAAAACATTCACAATTCCTTATCAATGGAGGCTGAATAATGTAAAGGAAGAAGGTTTCAACAGTGGTATATTGATCATAGACAGTAAAACTATTGAATAAAGCTGAAAGTAATGAAGAAAAAACCAAAATCTGGAGGCAGAAACAGTCACATTCAATCATCGCACCTGTCCTTAAGGAAAACAGGGATGCATCTCACCTACAGCACACGGGAGGTGCGATGCATCCAGACTGCCAATGAGAGACAATGCGATGGTCCAGGGACGAGACTGAGCTTGGTTTTTCACCCACATTTTGCAGCTAAGTTCAGGGACTTAGGCTGAGCTTATGATAGACAATAAACACAAAGTATAGGCGTTGATCTAATGAGGTTATTGAGCTACCACTAGGGCACTTAGGATGTTTGCAAGTCAAATGTTCAGTTCATAAACCAACCCGGAGATTGACTGAAGCAGCGTTGATCTACTTTGTAGTTGCATAAAAAAATCAGTTCGAAGGCTAGCTGGCTTAACTTCAGGCTCCATCTGTAGTTTATAAAGCAAACAACAGTAACAAACAAATAAACTATTCATTCCCCAGTGGAGTCGCCATTTTGTTTCCGGGAAAACTAGTGTCCATTCAGAGCTGCTAGTCCCACTAAGACGGGTGGCTATCTTAGAAACAAATGATTCAAAGTGACTTGTGTTTTCCTTTATGAGAGATAGATGAGAGAGAAGCAGAGAGTACGAACCTCAGTTTTTCGCTTGGCTCCTTGCTTGTTTCCTCTCCCCTTTGATAGAGCTTTTCCACTTGCTTCTCACTTGTCCCACTTCAAAGAACACTTGTAGAGTCAAAGCAGCAAAATACCATCAAAGCATAGAGATCTATAACCATAAACAATGTAGAATTAGATGTACATTAACCATACAAATGCATACACAAATACAAGATTCAAAAATATACAAGTATATGGAGGAAAACTCAAATAGCTTTATTGATAAAAGTAGTAGAAGAGAGGATTACAACCCAGTTGTCTGATCCAGCATCATCTTCCAAGCATGAAAGCCCTCTTCACCTCATGAAAAGCTAGATCACCCAACAATACAATGTCTCAAAGAGAAACCAACAACACTTCCTTACAAATTACAAAATTCCAGACTTTTGGATCTCTAGGATGAGGGATCCATATATAGATATCTGTAGGGGAGTGAGTCAGCTTATGGGATTTTGATTAGTGTCATTTCAATGATAGTTCCTGGTTCCACTTGGAGATTTCATGATCTCTTACTCATCCCTGGGCAAATTCAGAGAGGCAAGTGTCATATGAGCAGTTTCTAGAAGATTCTCTGAGTTTCCACCTAGAAAACTGCCTCTGCCATTTGTCTACTCTCACTCATCGCACCCTACAGAAGGGCTTTTCAGTACGCATCGCACCCTTTGTGTGTAGCAGGTGAGATGCATCGCACCCTCAGCATGGAGTAGTCTGTATGGTCCAGTTTTGACCAGTTCTGAGCAATTTTTTAGGGATAACTTCTGGGAAATGATGTAATCATTTGACCTTGATCATTTAGGGTATGAAACAACACTTTTAAGGGTTTGAGAGCCTTTGTTTTATGGACATATGTGATTGGGGTTGCATTGACCAAATATGTCTATAACAGATGTGATGCATATGTACATGCTCCAAAGGAGAAAATAACAAAGTTGGATAGTAAATCTGAAAAGTACATCTTTATAGGGTATAAGGGTGGTTTAAAAGGTTATAAGCTTTGAATCCAGTAACAAGGAAGGTTATGTACAGTCGAGATGTGGTGTTTAGAGAGGTGAAATATGTTATTAAACATGAAGTCATACTAAAGGAACCTGAGAAGATAGAGTTTGAGCTAAAGAATGAAGAATCTGACTCTACAGCAAAAGAGAAATCAAAAGATGAAGAGCCATAAACTTTAGTTGTGAGAAGATCAGTTCGAGAAAGAAAGCAGCCAGAAAAGTATAGTCCGTCTTCTTTCTATTCAAATTTTTCTTTATCTATTACTTATGATGATCCCAGAACTGCGAATGAAGCAATAGATTTAGAGGATGGAAAACTATGGAAAGAGGCCATGGTTGATGAAATGGCATCTTTGCACAAAAATGAGGCTTGGGATCTGGTGGAGTTGCCTAGTGGAAGGAAACCCATTGGTAGAAAATGGGTGTTCAAAAAGAAGATCAATGCCAAAGGAAAGGTGGAGAAATACAAATCTCGGTTGGTAGAGAAAGGTTATTCCCAGGTGTCGAGAATTGATTTTGGTGATATTTTTTCTCCGGTTGCCAAGATAGCTTCTATCTATTGCTGCTACTTTTGATTTCGAGGTAGAACGGATGGATGTGAAGACAACATTTATTCATGGGGATCTGGAAGAAGATATCTACATGAAGCAACTTGAAGGCTTTGTGGTGAACGGTAAGAAAGAACTGGTATGCAAGCTAAAAATGTCTCTATATGGGTTAAAACAGTCACCAAGGATGTGGTATCAGAAATTTGATACATTTATATGGGGACTTGGCTTCACCAGAAGCAAAGAAGATCACTGTGTGTATTTTAAATTAATTGGTAACCGTATTATTTATCTAGTCTTGTATGTGGATGATATGTTGCTGGTTGGGAATGAAAAAGAAATTATCCAGGATTTGAAGACCAAATTGTCCTCCAAATTCAACATGAAAGATCTTGGTGCTGCAAACTATATTTTGGGCATGGAAATTAAACGAGATCAGAAAAAGAGGAAGCTCTGGTTAAACTAGAGGAAGTATGTCGAGACAATATTGAATAGGTTTAATATGCAGGATAGTAAACCAGTGAAGGTTCCTATTCCTGTAGCTGTAAAGTTATCTACTGAACAGTGTCCCAAGACACAAGAAGAGGAAGAGGACATGTCCTATGTTCCATATGCAAGTGCAATTGGTAGTCTGATGTATTCAATGGTATGTACTAGACCAGACATTGCACATGCAGTGGGAGTATTGAGCAGGTTTATGTCAAAACCAGGGAAGGAGCATTGGACAACAGTGAAGCGGGTTTTTCAGGTATTTGCATGGCATTAGTGATTATGGTTTATGCTACCAAGGAAGACTAGGATTGGACAGAGTTTTGGACATCCGTGGCTTTGTTGATGCAGACTGGGCTGGATATCTGGATCAGAGAAGATCTACAAGTGGATATGTGTTTAACCTATTTGGAGGTGCAGTTATTTGGATGAGTAAGAGACAATCTGTAGTGCTAATGTCAACTACAAAGGCAGAATACATGGCAGCCACTGATGCGAGAAAGGAAGCAGTTTGGTTGCAGAGATTGTGTTCAAGTATGGGGTTAGTACAACGAGCTATAAGGATAGACTGTGACAACCAAAGTGAAATTTTCTTAGAAAATAACCTTGATTATCATTCAAAGACAAAGCACATTGATGTTCAGTATCACTTTGTGAGGGACATGGTAGAAGACAAAAATGTGTTGCTGGTAAAGGTGGACACTTTGAAGAATATTGCAGATGCATTGACGAAGTCTGTGAGCACTGAGAAGTTCTCTTGGTGTAAAGAAACAATGGGTATTTCAGGGGCTGCTCTCCTGTAGCCCCCTGTGTAAAGAAAACAACCAGTGGGAGAATGTTGGGTTGTGTTATATTCTTTCCATGACTAGCTATAGTAACTAAGCCAGGGGCAAGGGAGGGGGTGTGTAGAGGGGGAGCAGAGCCCACCCTTTGTTGCGCTGGGCGCAACGGGGAGGTCACGGGGGGTAACAACCCTCCTATTAGGGGGTTTGAGGGAGGCGGTTGGCCCCCTTTATGAGGTCTGGGGCGCTGCCTCGAGAATTTTTTTTTGAACCCTATATTAGCTGGGTGGACCTACCTATGGTTTTGTGCATGGATTTTGCACATGATTTTGGGCATGATGGTTTTCAGTCCATGGTATTTTGTAGATCCAGTCAAGGGAACTACGGTTATGTTCTAATTTAGGGTTAATGGATTGAGGTTTATGGATGCTTCGAAATGTATATATAGGTATTGTAACATTGAAAAGAACATAATGAAAAATCAATCTGGTAGTCCCGGTTTTGGGATCTAGGAGAAAATATCTGTGTATATTTGTTTTACGTGTTATGCTCTTGTCATTGTTTATTTTCTGTTTTTATAATTTGTATGCAGGTAATTTCTATATGGGGTTAAAACCTACACATGATTGAATTTTACAGTGATTTACAACATGGGTCTTTTTATGACCTTTACATAAAGAGACATAAAGGACACTTATAACAAAAAAGTGGGACCTCAATAATGAGATAGCAAGACCATGATATGTATCAACAACCACCAAGTATCAACATAAACATTTTATAGCAGCAACATAGGTGACAACAGTATCAACACCCTCATCATTAAGAAGGAATATATAGATTAGCATCAATCTTTCAAACATCATCAACATGTGACCAAATATGTAATGCTTCCAATCATCACCAATCAACTGTAGCATAAGATTTTGCAATTAATTTCTATCAGCAACTCATCCCCTTGACCTCATGTCATCAAGGTCAACATACTTTCTCCACATATAGGAAGAGCCACAAACCTCAAGCAGAAAAGACATATCAATCTCTTTCGGCATATACATATCCTTTCCATGCATCAATAATATATGTGAAAGCCAAAATTACCTACAACATCACAAGCCATAGAACAGATCAACAACATCGTTAACCAACACCTTTAGTATACATATCTTCAAGATTTAACAATAGCTTAACCAAACTTAAACAACATATAGGCATTATGGAAGCATATGACATAGTGGAAGCAACATGTGTATCTTCCAGCAGAAAGGAAAAAGGACTGATCAACTCCATCATCAACATCTTCAATGGACATAGCATATATATATTTGTTTTCAATATCAAGAAGGATTAACCAACTAAACCAAGTGGAAGACATCAACCACAACTTCATTACATGCAATCCGTGCATAATTGATGACAACACCATATGTGACAGTAGTAGAAACAATAGTAACAATCATAAATCAACAATGGCATGTATTCATCATAAACATCATCATGCAACAAGGAGTGCTTAAGAGACCATAATGCCAACAATGCACTATTAGAAGCGTAGCAAATGCTCCCCTTAGACCTATGCCATTTTTTCATCATCAAATCTAATCACATTGTGTCCATCTCATCAACTAGCAAATGCATCAAAGAATCATTTCAACCAGCAACAATAATATTTTGCAACAACTCATAACTTCATCACGAACCAACATCATTCTAAGCAACATATGAGCATCCTCAAATGACTGTAACAAATCAATGCCAGAACCAGAGATGCCAATAACGAACTGATGGAAGCATATGAGTAGCTCCCCCTGAATCTGTGCCACTCCTTTTCATTTCAGAGAGACATATGTGATTGTATAGATCAATAATCACTTATATACACGATTGTCTTTCATGAGAATGTGTACATAATGTAAAATGTTGATTTTTCATAACCACAACTTCCCCTGAACGTGTCTTGTTTGTTTCCATGGCTCAAATTTTCTTCATCAATGCAATGTTATTATTATAAGCATCACCAAAATATCAAAACATCATAGGGAACCATTATCAAGATATACATGCATAACTCCCCTTGAGATCATACACTCGTGATCCTGTGGACCTGATAGTCATTGCTTGCTCTCCATGAGGTTATGTACCTCAAATTTTCTTCTACAATTACTATTAGAAGTATGCATTAAAAATAGACTACAGTGAGGACCATATTCTTTTAATATAAATCTTAATAAGATGACCTATACCTCTTATTTATGCCTGAATTTATCTTTACTAGCACATATAATTTGTATGGCATTTCGTATCCTCTTGTTATAACCCTTCGAGTTTCTTCTTCTATGACTTTGCATTTGGTTGATGTAAATACAATTATATTTCTTTTATCAACCATTTGACCTACACTTAGAATATTTTTCTTCATCCATTGAACTAGCAATGCATCAGTTGCTTTTCTATACTTGTCAAGTTTGGCTCTACCTTTTCCTAGAACTTTTGTTGGAGCATTATTTCCAAGAATAACTTTACCATCTTTGTTTTTCTTGAGAGATTCAAACTTTTTCTTATCTCTAGTCATGTGATGAATGCACACGTTGTCTATGTATCAGTCATCTTCATCTTCAAATGAGCAAAGAGCAAGGCCACACCTTATTTGTTATTCTTCCTTTTGCTTAATATGAGAAGTGATGGTGGATTAGTCTTTTTCAGATTTGTTGGTAACAACATTCTTGTTTGGTTTCTTGCCTCATTGTCTATGAGAATCCATTGACTTGTTCCTACATTCTTTTGTTACATGCCCAAACTTGTTACAAGTATAACATCTTACATGACAAGAAAATGATGCAGTGGAATAATAATATTTTTGTTTCATATTTCTTCTACTACAGTCAATAGATTGTGACCAAATATGTTGCAAGAAAAACAATATCTCTTAAAGAAACATGAGTACTTGGGAGCTGATGATCTTCCTATGAAGTGGCTATTTTCTTGAGATCGAAACCTATTTCTGTAATTCGCTGCAATGTGTCCATAGTTGTGACATGTAAAACATTCAACATCATTGATTAGAGGATAGAATCGATTAATGTTTCTATTATTGGGAGCAAATGTTTTCCTTTGAAAATTCATTTTTCATGGATGTTGATCCGGTTGAATTCTTATCTCTTTATCCTTCAAGTTTCTTGCATGAGCCTATGAACTAGATTCTCCTTTTACAGTTTCATGAAAACCAAGACCAGATCTAATGGAGGGAGATATTTGACAACTAATAATTTTATCAAAAATCTTAGGACTATCTTAAATCTCAAATGTTTATCTTTTTCTTCTAATTTTCCTTTTATAATATTTACCTCAACCTCTAGTCTTTGGTATTGTTCTTCCTTTTCCAGATAATGCTTCCTCATTCCTTCTTCAAGCTTTCTTCCTTCTTCCACTTTCTCTTTTAATTTGATAATATCTTCCTTCAACCCATTCTCTTGTTCTTCAAATGCTTGGAGTAGCTCTTCATTTCACTTGTTTGACTTTTCAAGATTTGCTCTTAGAGAGACGATCTCAACTTCAATTCCTTCACAATATTATTTAGATTCCACTGTAGCATTTACCGATTTAACATGAACCCTATTATCATGTCACTGCAGCTTATCCTTAATATTTTAAATCCTTTTCAAGGCAAACACAAGTTTTCTTCTAAGATTAAGAACTTTTTCTAACATGTTGTCTTCTTCTAAATCAGTAACTCCAGCTGACATAACAAAGGTTGTTTTATCATCATACTCATATTCTAACATATTATTTCTCTTAGAAATAAGATTACCTGTTGGTTCTCTTGATGAACAATCTCCCTTTGTTTTTGCTTCATGGATTGCCTGTAAATGATCTCATACTTCCTTTGCAGTTTCATAATGCATGACTTTCTCTAATACAGAATCAAGTAAGCTACAAAAGATAACACTTATTTCCAGTCTATTCTTTTCCAAATATTCACCTGATAAGGAAGATTTAGTGTAGCCATTACATACTAAATGACAAACTTCAGATCCAAGGCCCATTAGCTTAGACTTCATCTTTTCTTTCCATTCCTGATAATTGTCATCACTTAGCATAAGCATACCATTGTTGTCCATTGTTTCTGCCTTCCCTTGTTCTTTTGGTACAATTTTTCCTTGACCCATAAGTGTAGATATTACCACAACATTAGGTGACCCACTGTCATTTCTCTCCTGAATTGACTTCTTCCTTTGAGTTGCCTTTTTATTTTTCTTATTTCCCATCAACCTCGATCGACTTCAAGTGGTTAAGCTTCAATTGGAGTGACCTTCTTTGATACCAAATGTTTGGAAAAATACTAAAAGTGGGGGAGTGGGGTGGGGGTGAATAAGTATTTTTAAATTCACATTAACTTTTTATTTCTTATTCTGAATTTTGTACGCTATTGTTATTCAAGAGACCAGTGTATGTACGAGACTTTAGTGAATGCAAACAACGTATATCCAGTTAACTAATTTTTCATAAGTTCCATCGAATCTTTATATTTAACTAGTGCATTAGTGATTTCATCAAACATAGAGCAATACACATGAAAACCAAGATTTTAGGTGGAAACCCAATGTGGGAAAAAACCACCACTGTCTTCGTCTCCATCTTCTTCTTTAATTATTAAGAAAGCTTCATTACATCTCGTATTAACACAGACTCTTACGAGCACACAGGCACCCAGCTACATAAGGTTACAACCTTCACTCATTCTCCAGTACCCAATGGAATGGAGCTACAACCCCCCGTTCTCGTTTACTGGATCCTACCATAAGGGAGCACCTACCCCCCTGAACAAGTTTACCAGCTACCACTAGAAGGAAGCCATGAGTCCCTCACTGAAGGCTCCAATCCTCAACATATCTTCGTGGACCACGTTTCATAATATTTCATATTGGATCCACCTAACTCAAAACATCAAAATTGTAGGCCACATTTCATCATATTCTCAACTGGACCCACGCCCATCATTATGCTCAATGCGAAACTAAATACTTAATTTGAAAGACAATCACTAAACCAACTGAATCACTGTAACATCAGAAAACTAATCACTGGACCTCAATCAACCATTCCAACTAGATCAAACCAATCCATAATAGATATAAGTCATCAAATCATACCAATGCACAACCACTCATAAATGTACCAAGGCATAACCATCACAGAACAAAGTGTTGTTACTACAAACCATGATCATACATACATAAGAATGTATACGTTATTGTTCTGAATCACACCCGCATATATACTCGTTTCCTCTATATCGCAACTACGTACATATCTCATAATACTGAACAATAAATCATCGAATCATTGTAACACTGAATCAACCACTGAGCCATGCATAGACCATTGAACCAATCACAGATCACTAAACCAATCACAGATCACCATACTGTAGCATCATATTCCACATTTAGCTCAATCAACATTGTTAGACATAGATCATACAAATAGAGATATCATTGGTAAGTAGCAAACATAGCAGAACTCATCAAATGTCATTATCAAGACGCACTGCAAACCCTAGAATATATACACGACATCCATGAAACATATCAGTGTATGCATACGACTACCATGCATAAAACCCACGTACATATCGCAACATACTGAAAAAAAAAAAAAAAATATATATATATATATATATATATATATATATATATATATATATATATATATCTATATCTATATCTATATCTATATCTATATCTATATATATATATATATATATATATATATACATATATATATATATATATCTCAAAATATATATGCGACCCTTCAAAGATATATTAGTGTATGTACAAGACCATTCAAATGCAAACCAACGTACATATCTTAAATCATTAAATCATACCTTCGCTGCATAACACAACAGCTATCAAACCCAAATCTCGGCACACATACTGTTAGAGTCACACATCATTATATTCATATTCCTACCATCATCATGGATCTATAATTATTAGCTACAAACATAAACATATCAAGATATATGTATTCATTTCAAATCTATTAGATCTAAGCCATATCCATGTGTTAAAATTGGAAATTAGGGCCAAACTCCATGTTGGTCACCTTGTTTATGGCAGCTGATATTTTTCTTGGATTCCTCTCACTGATAGATGTAGGATTGATTTAACGATCATCTAATTACGACATGTAATCATGGAGATAAGAATTTATTCGTATTCTTGACAATTTGTCAAGGTCAGCCAGCAAGCAAAACAATGATTTTCACCCCCATCATATCCTCAACGTGGCATATAAAAGGAGGAGACCTTGTGGCATAATGTCACTCATCTCATCTCTCATTCTTCTCTCTCCTAGCTTGATTGGGTATGTGTAGGAGGAGCAGGTATCTCACACGTGGGAAGAAGGAGGATGCAGATATGGTTAGGGCAACGTTGACTTGGGTTGACTGAGCTGTAGGTAGGTAGATTGAACATCATTGACCAGCATGGAGATTTCTTTGATTGCCGATTGGATTGGATAGCCTCTCCTAGGCAATCTACATTTATGGGCAGCTTCCTTGACATGTTTTAACCACACTTTGACCAACATTGACTGTCAAAGGTTGACGCAGATCTGCCCCAGCCTTGATTGTAGTTTGACTGGAGATTTTAGACTGTTTTGGGCTGCCTATTCTTGCTGTTGGAGGCCGTGTTGACTGAAGTTGACTAGAGGTCAAATATGACCTATTTGACCAGCCTTGACTTTTCCGGTTAGGGTTTTGTTGTTGCTGTCATAAAATTACATATTTGTATAATTATACTATCTCTCTCTCTTTGCTGAATTATTGAAGAAAATAAGAAGAATTGATCAAGGGTTTCCCCGCATTGGGGTTTGTCCCTCGCTGGTGCCACATCTTGTGTCCTCTTGTCTTGGCTTGTCTTCAACTATTTATATTTATGCTCTATCTACACTTTACTATCATGCTGATGTGATTTCTATTATGGGAATTGATATTGGGCTAATAAGAAAATTTGAAGTAAATTGCTCTTAAGCATAGAACATACCATAAATTAACATGGTATCGGAGCTGAGGTGAAGACAAAGCCCAAGAAAGAGTGAAAGAGAAATCACCAAAGACAAAAGGAAAGGAAAAAAGGCTCAATGGGTTCCTCATCCCAATTCCTGGCCAAAGACAAGCTCTGTGAGAAGTTTGACTATCACAGATGGAAGATGTCTCTTGATCTGACATTGGAAGAGCAAGAAGTGTTGGACTATGTGAGGGGTAAAATTTCGGGAGCCTCCATCAAATGCACCGACTGCTAAAAAGAACAAGTACAGTAAGGGTGAAGTCAAAGCAAAGAAGATTATCTGAGATTCAATTGACAATCATCTGGTGGCCTATATTTCTGAGTTGAACACCTCCAAGGAGATCTACGAAATATTCGTAAGCTTGTTTAAAGTTAGTGATGCAAATCAAATTTTGTTCCTCAAAAATAAGTTAAAGGATATTAAGAAGGGAAAGGATGAGGATATTCAATCCTACTTCTTAAGGATCACTGAGATCAAGAATGATCTTCTATCGATTGGAGAAGTCATTCCTGACAAGGAACTAACTATCACTACCCTTGGAGGGCTCCCATTTGAATGGTATATATTTAGAACCACTCTTCTCAATAATGATTGAATTTCCGGTGTTTGAAGAATTGATGTTGAGATGCATTCAAAAAGAGACAAGAATGGTGGAGCAAGAAATGCCTTTAAACAAAGGCAACCCGACTGCTTTCTCCTCTCATGCCAAAAGGAGAAATAATTTTGGGT
Source organism: Pinus tabuliformis (assembly GCA_031772625.1). Lineage (NCBI taxonomy): Eukaryota > Viridiplantae > Streptophyta > Pinopsida > Pinales > Pinaceae > Pinus > Pinus tabuliformis. Next base: position 341,218,245 of record CM062816.1, read on the forward strand.
CTAAAGGTCAATTCAAAGGAAAACTCGGATCGAAGGGTGGAAGAAATGGAAGATGCATTATTTGCAATAAATTTGGCGACTATGCGAGGGAGTGTCCAAATAGGAAGGATACATCACATGATGATGATCATAATCACTCTAGGGGAAACTTCAAAAACAACAACCATAGGAATGGCAGGTCCAATGGCAAAAGAAAGAGGAATGTAGGAAATCAAGTAAATGGTCAACCCTCCAAGAAAGCAAGGAACTCTAGGTATGAATCAAATATTGTTAACAATAAGCAAGATGAGTATTATCTTATATCGGCCCTCTCCACTACCTCTCCTCCGAACTTCTTGGGAAATTGGCTTATTGATAGTGGTGCCTCAAGGCACTTTACTTGTTACAAGGAAGCTCTCTCTAATTTAAAAGAAAATGAGACAAACTTGGAGATTATTGTTGGAGACAATGCCACCTATCCCATAAAGGGTGTAGGGAATGTTGCCCTTGAATTGAATAAGGGTAACATGATCCACTTGCAAGAAGTCTTATATGTACTTGATCTCAAGAAGAACCTGGTGTCCATTTTGGCAATGTAAGACAAAGGCTACAAGGTGGCATTCATTGATGGAAAGGTACATGTTTGGAAAAATAATTTTAAAGATTCTTTTACTCTTGGGTTCCGGGTTGAATCTTTATATCAAGTTGGAGGAAGTCCATTGGGGGCCATGTCTTGCGACACATCTCTTCAATCCGAACTATGGCACCAGAGGTTTTCCCACCTTCATTATAAAGCTCTACTTGATGTAAGATAGATGGTGACAGGGATGCTTGAGTTCAAAGTAGAGCATGGAGGCGTATGTCCGGGATGTGTCAAAGGAAAGCTTAAAAGGGGACCATTCCCCTCAAGTAATAGCAAGTCTACAAATATATTGTAGTTGGTCCACTCCGACATATCTGGTAGGATGCCCATAAACTCTTTGGGAGGATATCTATATTATCTCACTTTTACAGATGATTATTCTCGCAAGACTTGGATCTACTTCTTGAAAAAGAAGGGTGAAGTGTTCACCCGGTTCCGTCACTTCAAAGCCTTGATCGAAAATCAAACCGAGAAGAGAATCAAGATATTAAGGACTGATAATGGGACTGAGTATGAATCCAATGAGTTCCATGAATTTTGAAAAGAATATGGCATTAAGAGGGAGACCACAATATCATACACTCCTGAGAATAATGGTGTGGTTGAAAGGAAGAATCGTGCGATTGTGGAAGATGTTCATGCCATGCTCCATGATCAAAGGCTTCTAAAGCTTCTATGGGACGAAGCTACGAATACCACCGTATATGTTCAAAAATTATGCCCTCATCAAGCATTGGGCTTAAAGACTCCCAAAGAAATGTTCACCAGTAAGAAACCCGATGTCTCTCATTTTAGAATTTTTGGAAGTCACGTATACTTTCATGTGCCGAAAGAGAAGAGAAGAAAATTGGGTGCATCTAGAAAGAAACGAATCTTTGTGGGCTATACCGAAAATACTAAGGGCTATAGAATTTATGTGGCTAGTCAAAAGGAAGTCTAAATAAGTCATGATGTCACCTTTGACAAAGATATGGCTCTTAGCAAGGTTGGCAATCTTCCTATTCTAAGGAAGGATAAAGAAGTTGATGCCAGGAAGCCGGATGAAAATGAATATGAAACGATTTCAAATGTTGAAGAACCTATGGATCCTATTGATCCTCCTCCTCAAGATCCCTCATCCTCTAGGAGGAGGCCCTCATGGCTTAGGGGGACTCTTGAAGTTGCCGAGAGACATATTGCACCCAGAGGGACTTTCCATGAAAGTAAGAAGCTGACCAAGTATCAAGGATACTTGACCATTATGAGCACTATCATTCAAAATGAACCTACATCGTTCGAAGAAGACATGAAGCATCAAGTATGGAAGGATGCTATGAATGAATAATACGAGTCCATAATGAAGAATTATGTCTGGAATGTGGTCCTCGGACCCCAGGACAAATCAGTTGTCACCTTGAAATGGCTTTACAAAATCAAGCATGGAGCTGATGGGAGCGCTGAAAAGTACAAGGCTCGCTTTGTTGCTTGAGGCTTCTCTCAAAAGGAAGGTGTGTATTACAATGAGATATTTGCACCTATTTCCTGATACACCACCATCCACTCGATCATAGCCCTTGCTGCTTCGCAAGGATGGAACCTACATCAGATGGATGTCAAGACCACATTCTTTTATGGTTCGATTAAAGAGGAATTCTATGTGGAACAACCTGAGGGGTTTGAGATTCATAATCGGGAATCTCATGTATGCAGGTTAAAGAAATCTCTCTATGGGATGAAGCAAGCAAACCGAGATTGGTATGAGAGGATCAATAGCTATTTGATGAAGCTAGGTTTCACTAGGAGTGAAGCCAATCCGAACCTTTACTTTAAGGTTGAAGATGATAAGCCTCTCATACTGATACTATATGTTGATGACCTCTTTCTGACTGGTGCGGACCCTCTCATTCACAAATGTAAGAGGGATTTGGCTTCCGAATTTGAGATGAAGGACCTAGGACTGATGCACTACTTCCTAGGGTTGGAGGTTTAGTAAAAGCCAGGAGACATTTTCCTATCTCAAGGAAATTTGGAATGGTGGACTGCAAGCTCGTGACTACCCCGTTGGAGCTTAACTTCAAGAAGTTATGCGCGGTAGTGTTGCCAAAACTGTATTGGGAAATGCTTCTGAGTATTGCCAACTCATAGGAGCATTGATGTTCTTGGTGAAATACCATCCAGATATATGTTTTGCAGTCAACAAATTGAGCCAATATATGGTTGAGCCTCATCACTCACATTGGATTGGTGCTAAGAATCTTCTGAGATATCTTCGGGGCACAATCACTCATGGATTGAGATACACTGTCGTAGATATGAGGCTGCATCATTATTTCGATGCTAATTGGGTAGGCAGTGTGGTGGATCGCAAGAGCACTTCCAAGTTCTGTTTCTCTTTGGGTTTTGCTTCAATATCCTGGATGAGTAGGAAGAATAAGTCGATGGCGTTCAGAACCACTGAGGCTGAATACATTGCTGCGAGTATGGCCTCCTCTGAAGAAGTCTAGTTGTAGAAGCTCTTTCGTTAGCTATTTGGACATATAGTAGATACTACCGTGATCCTCTGCGACAACCAGAGTGGGATTCATTTATCAGAGAATCCCATATTTCATGATCGCTCCAAGCACATCGATATCATGTACCACTTTATCTGGGATATGGTACAACGAGGAGCAATAAGGCTCCATCATATTGGGATTGATGAGCAGGTTTCCGACATTCTGACGAAGCACCGGGAAAGGTCAAATTATTGACTTTCTGAGAACGACTAGGAGTCGTGGAGAGACCCTCTTATGAGGGTCCTGTATGATATACACTGAGATCTGGGAGCTCCAGGGGAATTGGGGTACTTCTTAGAGTGGTGAGCAACCATAGGGTGAGTGGTTCAACCTTCCCCTAGTGGTTTGCTATGTACAAGGTGAGTGGTTCAACCTTCCCTTGTGATACCCCGTGGCAACATGTAGGCAGGATGAGTGGTTCATCCTTCTTCTACTGAGACATCCTACCCATGTCGTCTGGGACTCATGGAATTACCTCTCATCTAAACAATGAGTAGGGAAATGAGGATAGGGACCATAATAGTACCGATAGATGCATCGTGTAACTACCGTACTCCCTATGCTAGGATGATATTGATTTGGGATCAATTGGAACTGACTTCGGGTCAGTAAGAGTGGTATGCCACACTCTCTTTATTTGGAACTGATTTCAGATAAGTAAGAGTGGTATGCCACACTCTCTTTATTTGGAACTGATTTCAGATAAGTAAGAGTGGTATGCCACACTCTCTTCATTGGGATTGACTTCAGGTCAATAAGAGTGCTATGGGACACTATCTATCTGGGACTGACTTCGGGTCAATAGAGAATGATATGATACATTCTCGATCACTTATTCTTCTTCATAGTTAAGTAGAGCAAAGAAGAGCAGAGCAGAGCAATGCATTGATGGTAAAGATAGTACCCACAGACATATGGATTAGCAGATGGAGTTCTCCCTAGTTGAGAGGGAGTGTTAAAATTGGAAACTAGGGCCAAATTCCTCTCACCGAGAGGTGTAGGATTGATCTAACGATCATCCGATTCCAACATGTATTCATGGAAATATGAATTTATTTGTATTCTTGACAATTTGTCAAGGTCGACCAACGAGCAAAATAGTGATTTTCACCCCTTGCTTATCCTCAACATGGCATATAAAAGGAGGAGACCTTGTGGAATAATCTCACTCATCTCATATCTCATTATTCTCTCTCCTATCTTGATTGGGTATGTGTAGGAGGAGTAGGTCTCTCACACGTGGGAAGAAGGAGGATGCAAATATGGTTAGGGCAGCATTGACTTGGGTTGACCGAGCTGCAGGTAGGCAGATTGTACAACGTTGACCAGTGTGGAGACTTCTTTGACTATGGATTGGTTTGGACAACCTCTCCTAGGTAGGCCACATTTATGAGCAGCTTCCTTGACCTATTTTACCACACTTTGACCAGCGTTGACTATCAAATGTTAACCGCAAAACCCCAGTGTTCATTGGAGTTTGACTAGAATTTTCAAACTGTTTTGGGTTGTCTATTCTTGCTATTGGAGGGCGTGTTGACTAAGGTTGACTAGAGGTCAAATCTAACTTGTTTGACCAACCTTGACTTTACTGGTTAGGGTTTTGCTGCTTCTATCATAAAATTACAGATTTGTATAATTGTACTATCTCTCTCTCTCTCTGCTGAATTATTGAAGAATATAAGAAGAATTGATCAAGGATTTCCCCGCATTAGGGTGTGTCCCTGGATGGTGCCACATCTTGTGTCCTCTTGTCTTGGCTTATCTTCTACTATTTATATTTATGTTCTATCTGCATTTTACTATCATGCTGATGTGATTGCTATTCTGGAAATTGATATGTGCTAATAAGAAAATTTGAAGTAAATTGTTCTTAAGCATAGAACATACCATAAATTAACATGGTATTGGAGTTGAGGTGAAGATAAAGCCCAAGCAAGAGTGAAATAGCAATCACCGAAGACAAAAGGAAAGGAAAAAATGCTCAATGGGTTCTTCATCCCACTTCCCGACCGAAGACAAGCTCCGTGAGAAGTCTAACTATCACGGATGGAAGATGTCTCTTGATCTGACATTGGAAGAGAAAGAAGTGTTGGACTATGTGAGGAGTAAAATTCTGGAGCCTCCATCAAATGCACCGACTGCTACAAAGAATAAGTACACTAAGGGTGAATTCAAAGCAAATAATATTATCCGATATTCATTTGATAAGCAGCTGGTGGCCTATATTTCTGAGTTGAACACCTCCAAGGAGATCTACAATAGATTGGTAAGCTTGTTTAAAGTTAGTGATGCAAATCAAGTTTTTTTCCTCAAAAATAAGTTGAAGGATATTAAGAAGGGCAAGGACGAGGATATTCAATCCTACTTCTTAAGGATCACTGAGATCAATAATGATCTTCTATTGATTCGAGAAGTCATTGCTGATAGGGAACTAACTATCACTACCCTTGGAGGGCTCCCTTCCGAATGGTATATATTTTGAACCACTCTCCTCAATAATGATCGAATTCCAGGGTTTGAAGAATTGATGTCGAGATGCATTCAAGAAGAGACAAGGATGGTGGAGCAATAAATGCCTTCAAACAAAGGAAACCCCGCTGCTTTCTCCTCTCATGCCAAAATGAGAAATAATTATGGGTCTAAATGTCAATTCAAAGGAAATCCCAGATTGAAGGGTGAAAGAAAGGGAAGATGCTTTATTTGCAATAAATTTGGCCAATATGTTAGGTAGTGTCCAAATAGAAAGGACACATCACATTATGATGATCACAATCACTCCAGGGGAAACTTCAACAACAACAATCAAAGGAATGGTAGGTCCAATGGCAAAGGAAAGAGGAATGCGGGAAATCAAGTAAATGGTCAATCCTCCAAGAGAGCATGGAACTCCAGGTATGAATCAAATGTTGTTAGTAATAAGCAAGATGATTATTATCTTATATCGGCCCTCTCCACTACCTCTCCTCCGAACTCGTTGGGAAATTGGCTTATTGATAGTGGTGCCTCAAGGCACTTTACTGGTTACAAGGAAGCTCTCTCTAATTTGATAGAGAAGGAGACAAACTTGGAGATTATTCTTGGAGACAATGCCACCTATCTTGTAAAGGGTGTAGGGAATGTTACCGTTTAATTGAATTAGGGTAACATGATCCACTGGAAAGAAGTCTTATATGCACCTGATCTCAAGAAGAACCTGGTGTCCATTTCGACAATGGAAGACAAAGGCTACAAGGTGGAATTCATCGATGGAAAGGTACGTGTTTGGAAAAATAATTTTAAAGATGCTTTTACTCTTGGGTTTCGTGTTGACTCATTATATCAAGTTGGAAGAAGTCCATTGGGGACCATGTCTTGTGACACATCTCTTCAATCTGAACTGTGGCAATGGAGGTTTGCCAACTTTCATTATAAGGCTCTACCCAATGTAAGACAGATGGTGACAGGGATGCCCGAGTTCAAAGTAGAGCATGAAGTTGTGTGTCCAGGATGTGCTGAAGGAAAGCTTAAAAGGGGACAATTCCTCTTAAGTAATAGAAAGTCTACAGATATATCACAGTTGGTCCACTCTGACATATCTGGTATGATGCCCATAAACTCTTTGGGAGGATATCTATATTATCTCACTTTTATAGATGATTATTCTCGCAAGACCTGGATCTACTTCTTGAAAAATAAGGATGAAGTAGTCACCTGGTTCCATCACTTCAAAGCCTTGATCAAAAATCAAACCAAGAAGAGAATCAAGATATTAAGGACTGATAATGGTACCAAGTATGAGTCCAATGGGTTCCATGACTTTTGCAAAGAAGATGGAATTAAGAGGGAGACCACAACACCATACACTCCTGAGCAGAGTGGTGTGGCTGAAAGGAATAATCGTACGATTGTAGAAGTTGTTCGTGCCATGCTCCATGATCAAAGGCTTCTGAAGTTTCTATGGGCCAAAGCTGTGAATACCACCGTATATCTTCAAAACCGATGTCCTCATCAAGCATTGGACTCAAAGACTCCCAAAGAAATTTTCACTAGTAAGAAACCCGATGTCTCTCATTTTAGAATTTTTGGAAGTCCCATATATTTTCATGTGCCGAAAGAGAAGAGAAGAAAATTGGGTGCATCTGGAAAGAAAGTAATATTTGTGGGCTGTAGAGAAAATACTAATGGCTATAGAATTTATGTGGTTGGTCAAAGTGAAGTCGAAATAAGTCATGATGTCACCTTTGATGAAGATATGGCTCTTAGCAAGGTTGACAATCTTCCTATTCTAAGGAATGATAAAGAAGCTGACATCGGGAAGTTGGATGAAAAGGAAGATGAAACGATGCCGAATGTTGAAGAACCTATGGATCCTATTGATCCTCCTCCTCAAGAGCCCTCCTCCTTTAGGAAGAGGCCCTCATGGATTAGGGGGCCTCTTGAAGATGCCAAGAGACATATTGCACCCGGAGGGACTTTCCGTGAAATCAAGAAACCGACCAGGTATCAATGATACTTGACCATTATGAGCACTATCATTCAAAACGAGCCTACATCGTTCGAAGAAGCTGTGAAGCATCAAGTATGGAAGCATGCTATGAATGAAGAATACGAGTCCATCACGAAGAATGATGTCTTGGATGTGGTCCCCAAACCCCAGGACAAATCAATTGTCACCTCGAATTGACTTTACAAAATCAAGCATGTAGCTGACGGGAGTGCTGAAAAGTACAAGGCTCGCTTTGTTGCTTGAGGCTTCTCTCAAAAGGAAGGTGTGGATTATGATGAGATATTTTCACCTATGTATGTACACAACCCTTCTTTCTAAGATCAATGTATACTTTCTCAAACTTCACTAATATCATCCATCTGTCACTAAACTATCATTTCTATGTCCATAGCATCTGTAGTAGGTGTACCAATCTGCATTAGTTCCACAGTCACCAATGTTGACATCAAGTACATCTTTATGAAGTAGGTTTCCATCAAGGACAACATATTAGCCATAATTCCAACACCATCCTGCCACCCTTATTAATAAAATATAGAACAATAGTCTCGGGCTCTCGCACGAGGGAGAATGCCACACTTACAACAATTATCAATCTTCTTTGAAAAATCACTATCAAGACACTTCCACTGCAATTATGTCACTTTAACTTTTAGTACTTGCATTCATTTACAATTATTTTGTCTGTGAAACTCTTGTACTTGGCCTACTTCCACAAGCATAGACTAATGTGTCACTGGTTTTCCCTATGTCCAACTTCTACTAGTCTTAAACGTGTTATCATAATTTATAGACTCATCACATTATCACTTTCAACATCGGGTCTACTTCAAATCAAATTCCAAAGATACTTCTTTCAACCTTTGAAGATGTCTTTGACTTTGTTTAGGATTATTCTTCAAACAAGTCTACTGTAGGCATAATTCATAGGTCTGTTACAAGTTCAAGCTCAACCTTCTTCTGTAGCCCAAAATCGTCCTTCTCCAGCTATCTTCACAAGCTTTTATTCCTTACTTTTGCTACTGTTTATAGGAGTAGTTTGGCTCCTTAAATATGGTCAGAATGATGCTTTATTTAACCTTGAGGCTTGCAACTTTGTGGCCCTATAACGTGTTGAAAAATGTAACTAGCTTCGGTTTTAATAATGGCATATGTAATTGTGGTTTTATGTAATTGATGTAAAGAAGAAAATAAAATTATGTTTGTAATGTTTCATAGGTTTCACGAGCAAGAAATTTTATTTTAGTTATGGCTCCCAGTGTGAACCCTTATGATTGCTCATAAAGTCAAATTGAGTCAATGTCATGTATGAAGGACCCTTATTGGGCATATTACATATTTGTATGAGTCATCAAAATAATAAAAAGGCCCTCCAAGAACAAGCATCTCCTTCAATTCGGCTTCAAGATAAATTAATGGATCTTCTCCAAAAGACATGTCAAATCACCCACAGTTCAAGTCAAATTATTTGATGGGAAAAGCACTATAAATAGGGTAGCTTAGCCTCATTTTAGTGACAAAATTTCGGTCAAGGTGAAGTCTGTAATAAGTAGTGAGAGAAACTCAATAAGGAAGCCTCATCATCAAGCAAGGAAAAAGGGAAGTTATACAAAGCATTTCAGATCTATTCTAGGGCTATATCTTGTCACATGTGAGAAGAAAGGAGGCGACATATGTTGCAGAAGAAGTTGAGAAGATTACTAGAGGAGCCAAGGTCAGTAAGATCACTTGTGAAGTCGAATCAAAGGAGATGTAATCAAGCCAATTCAAGGAGAAGTCATAATAAAGTCTCCCTTCTAAATGAAGTGGTAGAAAAGTATAGAAGTTAGTCACACATGTTGCAAATAGGGTTTCAAAAGAAGTCGAGGGTTGCAGGTATGATCCTAGAAGCTGAGATCTAAAGGATATTTGATAAGGAAGGAGAAGTAAGCAGTTGAAAGGGTCAAACTAAGATGTCATATTAACGAAAATATTAAGGAGATGGTCTTTCTCTTTGGATAGGTGGCTTTCGTCAGAAATCCTCAGTGCACGAGTAGATAGCATGTTGAGAACACCTAACTTTTTAGCCGAGAAATGATGAGACTTCGCATGAAGATAATGCTCAGATGGGTTTTCTTTCGAAATAATTTGTGAGAGAAAGAACCATCATCCTTTTTCGAAATAAGGACATCAAGGAAAGGAAGGAAACATCAACTTCTTGCTCCATAGTGAACTTTATGGAGTTGGATTGATTGTTGAGATGTTGGAAGAAGAGATCTAACTTCCCTTGACCATGCAGTCAAATGACGCAAGTGTCATCCACGAATATTTTCCAAAGCTTTGGCTTAAATCGAGTTGAGGCCAAAGCTTTTGATTCAAATTATTCCATAAAAAAATTAGCAACAATAGGGCATAGGGGGGAGCTCAAGGATACACCACATGTCTGTTCATATAATTCCCCTTAAAAAATTATTTTCTTTATTCTTTTGACAAGTACATTACATAATCACTCAAGTACATTATTGAAGATCGGACATAGTTACTTTTCCAACACTCCCTCTTAACTAGGGGGGTATTCATAATGTACAAATACAATGGAAGATCTCAAACTATATGAAAACATGAAGAACCTTTAGGCATCGGAATGCCATGGACTATATTCCTGAACAGGAAAATCCATCCAACCAATCACTCAACAATTTAGGCACTGCAATGCCATGGACTAGATTCCTCACTAGGGTAATCTATCCAAACAATCACTCAACAATTTAAGAACCACAATGCCACGAACTAGATTCCTTACCAGGGCAAGCTATCCAAGTGCGACTAAGGTGGGCTCAAGCTTTTAGACCCTCTAGGTAGCATCAGGCTTACTTGCTAACCACCAACCCAAACATACATGTGTGTATCCAAAACCGAGCTCAATAAACAACACCACCTTTTCAATTTTGGGATTCCTGACATCAACACATAGTGCCAGCCTGATGTCTCCCTAGGAAATGCTTCACTCACAAAGCCTCAACAAATATCTTCCATTTATTTATCATCAATACAATCACCAATATCTACCAAAACCAACAGGTTCCTTAGATATTCAAACTTCTTATTAGGAAGAGCCTTTGTCAGTATGTCTGCTACCTGTTTGTCTATCGGAACATATTCTAACTTCACGATCCCATCCTGCACTAAGTTCCTAATAAAGTGGAACTTATTATTGATATGTTTTGTCCTCGAATGAAACACGGGATCTCCAAACATCTTGATACAACTTCGATTATCACAATTAATCACAGTAGGACCCAGAGAATTTTCGAACAAGTCTGTCAGAAGCTTCCTTAACCAAACAAACTCTTTTCCTACTTCACATGCAACCACATATTATGCCTTGACACTACTCAATGCAACAGGATCTTGCTTCCTAATCATCCATGAGATCCTAACAGCTCCCAGACTAAAGCATCCTCCAGTAGTGCTCCTTCCATCAGTCTCAATGCCACCCCAATTAGAGTTTGTGAAGCCAATTAGATTGACTTCCTTACTATCATACTTTATGAAGTGATGTATAGTGCCACAAAGATACCTCAATATATGTTTGGCAGCTAGCCAGTGATCATGATGAGGGTTCAACTAAAAATGACTAAGAATGTTCACTGCAAAGCATATATTTGGCCTAGTATTTACCAAATACATTAGGGAACCCACCAACTGATGATATGAGGTAGGATCCATGAGACTTGAGTTGGAGCTCCTCAACTTCTTGAGGTTTGTGATCATAGGAGTAACCATCGGCTGAGAATTCATCATCCCAAATTTTTGCAATAACTTGATGATGTACTTTCCTTGTCCCAAATATATCTCCCCAAGTTTTTCTCATACTTCTAGACCTAGGTAATAATGCATCAGTCCTAGATCCTTCATTGCAAATTCAACTGCCAGCATCTTCTTGCATTCTTGAATTCTTCGTTCTACACCGATAATGAATATATCATCCACATATAGTAGAATAATGATTGGATCATTATTCATGACTTTAATATATAGATTCGGATCAACATTACTCTTCACAAACACAGTTATGAGAAGATATGCATCCATTCTTGCATACCATGCCCTTGGTGCTTGCTTCAAGCCATATAGAGCCTTCTTGAGTCTGCAAACATGAGATTCCTTGCTATTCACTACAAATCCTTCATGGTTTTCGATGTACACTTCCTCATCAATAGTCCCATTCAGATATGCGGTCTTAACATCCATTTGATGGATATTCCACCCCATTGTAGCAGCCAGTGAAACCAACGATTTAATGGTAGTGTACCTTGCAGTAGGTGCAAATGTTTCTTCATAGTCAATGCCTTCCTTTTGAGAGAAACCCCTTGCAATGAACCTTTCTTTGTACTTGTCTATACTTCCATCAACAACATGTTGATCTTATAGATCCACTTCGATGTGACAACTGATTTGTCACTAGGTCTAGGAATGATTTCCCAAACCCCATTCTTCATGATGGATTGATATTCTTCCTACATAGCTTCCTTCCAAACCTCTTCATGCTCTGCTTCCTTAAATGTAGATGATTCAGCTTCATTCAAATTTTTCATATATGCAACATAACCAGAATACCTTTTTGGTTTCTTACTTTCCCTGGAGGACCCTTTCGCAGCTCCATCTCCTTCAAGATATTCTAATGTTTCTCTCAACCAATTTGGCCTCTTCCTTATGGTTGGGATAACCACCAATTGAATAGGCTTACTTGGTCCTTTTTCGTCATCATTTAAAGTAGATTTCTCATGAACTTCATATTCTTCAAATACGAGAACTTCTTCGTCATCAGAATCAATAGGAATATCCTTTGATTTATTGTAAGCTTGATTCTCATAAAATATGACATCCTTGCTTACTTCAATGTATCTTCCCTCCTTTATGTAGATTCTATATGCTTTTGAGGAAAGACTATAACCAATGAATATTCCCTTGATACTTGTCGAGTCTAACTTATTTCGCTTGTCTTTCGGAACATGGACATATGCTGGACTTCCGAATATGTGGAAATGATCCACACTCGGCTTATTTCATGTGAATACTTCTTTGGGTGTATATTATCAAGACTCTTATGAGGACTTCTATTTTGAACGTACACGACAGTCATCGCTGCTTCACCACATAAGAAATTTGGTAGATCTTGATCAAGGAGCATAGTTCAAATGCCTTCTTCGATTGACCTATTCTTCATTTCGTCCAATACATTTTGTTCGGGATAGTAGGGAACAATGAGCTCCCTCTTAATATCTGCATCCTTACAATATGAAATTAACTCTTTAGAGGTGCATTCCCCATCATTGTCAGACCTTAGGGTCTTTATCTTATTTTCAGTTACGGTTTCCACCTCAACCCTAAACTCCTTGAACTTATCAAATACTTCATCTTTAGTTTTCAGTAGGTAGAGCCATGTCTTCCTTGAATGGTCATCAATGAATTTTACATAGTAGAGATGACCTCCAAGTGTCTTGTCAGACATGGGCCCGCATACATCGGAATGAATGGGATCTATTATTTCTTTAGATCTAGATTAACTATAATGAAATGGCTTTCTAGTATGCTTCCCCAAAGAAAATCCCTTGCACACACCTTCATGGTCTAACTTCATATCAGGAATACCATGAACCAATTTACTAAGAGTAGGGATGACCCTATAATGAAGATGGCCATAACTTTGATGCCATAATTCAATTGGACTTATTTCCATATGAAGCAAAGCTTGAGGAGATGGAGTGATAACCCAGTAAATACTTCCTTCACAAACTCCAATAACCCTAGCTTTCTCGATACTAGAGTTCTTTCCCCAAACCAATACTTTTCCATTAACAAAAGAAATTATTTCCCCTTTATCTTCTAAACAAGAAATAGAAATTAAATTCTTTTTCAAACTTGAAACATAGAGAATGTTGTTGAGATGCAACTCCAATCCATTGTGCATATTTAATGATGTAGATCCCAGGCCTTTAACAACATAGCTTTTGTTGTCACCCAATTCCACTGCATGAGAGGATGACTACTTTGATAGTGTTTGTAGTTTCCTACTTTCACCTATCATGTGTCTTGATGCTCCACTATCAATGATCCATGCATTGTCATCAGTAAGAGATCCTATAAGGGCAGCCGAGAATCCATGACTCTTGACGTTGTTGAATAGGTAGTAGATGATCTTCTTGATCCATTTCCAACAGAGTTGAAACCCAAACTTATGTATTTCACCATAGAGGGATAATCCATGCTAATAAAGTGATCTTCGACTTCTCTTGAACGTAGCTCTGATACCATGTTGGAAAATCAAAGATATTATATTATGGTTTTATTCTCTTTTCTTGATAATTACTTGTGAGCATGTTTCCTTCTTTTACTTCTTTATTATCTTATCTTTCATCAAGGAATTATACATACATGATCATCACAAAACAAGAGACACAATATCTAGGCACATGCCAGGGCAAAACCCCCCTCGAGCGAAAAACCCAGTCAAGATAATTCTTCCTTTCAATAGCATTCTTTGAGACTCTTCACCCTAGACCAAGACCAAACTTTCCCTCCACACCATGTCAGCCTCCAAGATCTTCGACCCCTTCCAGAAACTTTGGCAAGGCAACAGTTTCCAGCAACATGCAGCTTCCGATAGTAGCAAAACCCTAGGAGACTTCGATCTCCCAGACCAGACCACAAAATAGAGAGAGAGAGAGACTATTAGTGTCAATCTTTGCAGCCTTCCTCTAGTGATCAAACATTCTCTTACAAAGTGATTTTAAGGTGTCAATGTCAAATTTTGTCATTTCAGTGAGTCTTCAAGCAAAATTTGGTCACTAGGTATTAGGTCTAGAGTTTGCTTCTACCCTTGTCAAAGTTGTCCAAGTGTCAGTCCATGTCACTATTCATCTTAGTGTACCATCATTTAGAGGATTGTCATCATGATGTTAGGTTCTAATGGGTCATTTTACACCTTTTTCATGCTTCAGTTGCGCCTAAGTAAGGTTCATTTCCCTCTCCTAGGGTTTTGAAGGTAATTTCTCTTGGATGGTCAAATCATCAACAAAACTTGTATCCTGACGTTCATAAACCTTCCCCTATCCTTAATGTACCTTATTAAACACTTCCCATCACTGATATCCCTCAAATTCCTCATTTTCGCACAAACCCTAGTTTCTTGCTACAACTTGACAATTTTCTAGGCTAGGCCTGTGTTTTGCCCTTTTGGACCTCTTCCCCTCACTCAATCTCTGAAATTCCACTTTCCCCTGCTTCCTAACATCCCTCCCTACTTCCAAAAATTTTCTCAAGAATTTAGAAGCCCCTTATCCCCTTCATTTCGCTTCATTTCGACAAATCCCCTGTTCCACACATCGGGATAGGTTTTACTTCAATGATGTTTCTAAGCAAGAAAAGATGAATTTGGGAAAAATGAGAGAGGTTTTTGTCCAAAATAGGCCAAGGAAGAAAAAACTCATTCAATTTTTACACAGGTGTCATGGTTTTAGAGAAATGTCAAAAATACAGTTGCCTCAGGAGAATTGATGCACCTCTGAAGTGACCTTGGGAAAATCAAGTTTTCTCCTAGCTTGGTTGGCCAAATTACTTGCTTGATGAGTCAAATGATAACTAGACACAAAGAGATTTCCAATGAGCTATCATGAGCTCAATTTGGAGTTGAGGAAGACCTTCAAAAGTTGACTGCAACAACACTCTGCCTTGAGGTAGCCTCATTTTGCACATTTTGGCTAGTGTTGGGAGATTTGATTTTTGACAAGGTAAATGAACTCCAAATTGACAAATTCAAGTTGGGTTGGAAATTAGACTCAATAATATTTCCAAATATCTATCATGTGCCCAATTTGGACACCATAAAGGCCTCCAAAAGTCTCCTGCAAAAAGGTGCTACGCATTGAGATGGCGCGGTGCATTAGGCAGCCCTCTGCAGTGTAAAAATGAACTGGCGCGGCGCATTGGGCAAAAAATCCTGAAATCCATGCAAATATTCATCCAAAGACTCTCAAATTTCTAAATTATTCATTGCCCAAGTAAGTTAACATCCCTCCATGACCAATGAATGAATTTCTCTTGGTGCTTATGGTGATTTAATGAGATAAAACTCAAACCCTACCTCCTTGCAATTTTTGCTCAAAAACAATTGCCTAGGGTTTTCAATTTGTGTTTTTGCTGCCAAGTCCACTCCATCATTCCCTTACTCTTTTATTACTTCATTTATTTTCCAGTTTCATCAACTCATTCCCTAATTCCCATATCCCCAAATTCACTAAACCCATATCCCTAACTCCCACTATCCCAAACCCTAGTTACAAATTCCTAAACCCTAATTGCTATCCCTAAGCCTACATACTATTCCCTAAACCCCCTATTTCCCAAAAAACTTGTCAATAACATTCCCAAAACCCCTCATACACTTTCCCTTCACAGTCCCTCATACATTCTCATCCTTGGTAGCAGAAAACTAAAAACACCATAAATCTCTTCATACTCATCAAGAAAACTCACACATTGGCAAACATGGAGTCTGATCCTTCCTATGACCAAGATGAGGAGACACTCAGTGATTCTCCTAGAGAAATGCATGCACCAAGGAGACCTCGCAAAAGTGGAAAACATAACCGGGAGGAGCCCACTTCACTTGCCGAGTTGCAGCAGCAGCAAAACGAGTACTATCTCCACCCGGGTGGAAGGGGTCTCATTTTCGCCATCAGTAGAGTAGGTACAGGACAAGGGTAAGAAGCCCTTGCATGATGAGGGACCGTCAGGAGGTCAAGAGGCAGATTTCATCCTCATTCAGGATGATGACACAGATTTGGGCTCACAAAGCTCAAAGCTCAAAGAAGTCATTCGGGAGCAGCAAGATGACATTCATCATTTGTCTCTCAATCTGGAAAGAGCCAAGTGGATAATTAACTATTTGGAGTAGAGGAAAAAACAACTAGAAGATCAGCAAATCATCATGGACCTCCAAAACATGAAGGCAAAATGGCAAGCTGCCAAGAAGAGGAAAACCAAGTTGACAACACTTGAACAAGAAATCCAAGCTGATCATGAATCTTGGCTTGAAAGGACAAAATTGCACTTGGAGAGGATGCTAGAGAAGGCCAACAACAAGAAAAGCATGTTGAGGCACATGGCCCATCATTACTTGGCGAGAAAAAAGGTGTGCAAGGCAAGAATCAAGAACTTGAAGGCCAAGTTGAAGAAAGCATCGAGGAAGCGAAAAGAGCAATATAGACTTCAGATCTTGGCTGAGGCTTCCTTGGCCCAACACAGCACTTGATGAAAGACAATTTGATCCGGACTTAAACAGGAATGCAACAAATTACAGAGATAACCATAAACACAGATATGCAGCGGAAATAATACTTCATTTCATTAATGTAAAATACTGAAATATGCTTACAAATAGTAATGGAAATAAACTTGCTAGGGCGATGGTAGCTTATCTATGAGAAGAGATGTGGTGACTACATGCCTCTGAACTGTGTTACAATGAGGCTCGAAGGCCTATTTATTGTTGAGAAACAATGGAAAACCCTTAACATTCCAAAACCTAACCCTAGAAGATGAAACGCCAAACTGTGGGCCCTGTTTGGGTAAATTGGTACACCAACTTCCCGGGGTCGTAACTTTGACATACGATCTATGTTTGACGCATACAATAGCTCGTTAGAAAGATCTATCTGAGCACTACCACTTTGGGAGGCGACATGGATCCATGGACCCATGTTGCCCCAGATTTCCAAAAAAAACGTTGTTTAGGGCCTCAAAACGGCTTCGGAAGTTCAAGACCCGAAAAACTGCTAAAAATAGTAAGTTGTGCTACAATTAAAGAAACTGAAAATGCTGAGAGAAACAATGGTGGGGGTCCAGGTGGACTTGGCAGGTGGCCACCAATATCCACCTGGATCATTCCCCCCCCCCTTAGGAAGCAATGGTCCCCATTGCGTTGAGTTCCTCCATGAGATGAGGAAACTTTTGCTGAACTTGTTCCCTGGTGAGCCGCTTGCCCTGGTGAAGGAGTTGGCCTGCTTTGACAACTCGATACAGCTGGATATTCTGTTGGCGAGTGTTCTTGATCTGTGTGTCCATGATCCGATCAGTTGTAGCTTGTTCCATGCAATCTGGATTTAATTCTGTGGGTGTGAGCTGTTCTACAATGTCGGATGTGTCTAGCAATGGTGGAAAGTATGGCTGAAGGCGGTCCACATTGAACACTGGGTGCAGGCCAAGGAATGGGGGAATGCTAAGCTCAAATGCATTGTCTCCCACGGCCTTAGTAATGGTGTAAGGACCATATCAGAGTGGTCTCAGTTTCCGATAGGCTCCAGTAAGGCGTTCCTTTTGCAAATGCAACCAGACTTTGTCGCCCACCTGAAACTTGTGTGGCACCCGATGTTGATCATGTCGCTGCTTGTACTCGGCATTTGATGTCTCCAAAATGTCATGGACCTGCTAGCGAATATGTTGGATGCGCTCAATGAAGCTAGTGGTCTTATCTATTTCGGACTGGACATGAGCTGAATTTATGTGAGTAGCTGCAAGTGGCATGGCCACATCAATGGGGCATAGTGGCTCGAATCCCAAACCCACCTGAAAAGGGCTATGGCCAGTGGAGCTGTGAAGAGCTCGGTTGTAGCTGTGTTGAACATAGAGGAGGCTCTCGTCCCATGTGCGTGGATGCTTTGAGTTATACATGCGCAGAATGTGCACAATCATCCTATTGACAACCTCTGTCTGGCCATCAGTTTGAGGATGGAAGGCTGTGGACTTCGTGAGTTTGGTGTCCAGCATTGACCAGAGACTGGACCAAAATGTGCTGAGGAACCGACTGTCCCGATCTGAGATGATAGACTGTGGGATCCCAAAGTGCACCCACACTCGTTCAAAGAAGAGTTTAGCAGTGGCTTCTGCTGTGATATTCTTCTTACAGGCCACCATAATGGCCATCTTTGAGAACCTGTCGACGACCACAAAAACACAGTCATTTCCATGCTTAGTGGAAGGAAGGCTTGACATGTAATCCATGGAGATGGATTCCCAAGGTCGACTAGGGGTAGGCAACGGGGTATAGAGGCCGTGCTTCTTGATGGTCGGTTTGGCAATGGCACAGGCAGTACATGATCTGATGTACTTCCCAACATCCTGTCGAAGATTCGGTCAATAGAAATAATTTTGCAGTACTGCCACTGTTTTCTCGACCCCGAAATGCCCAGCAGCCCAACTGTAGTGTGCTTCCCAAATCATCTTGGCACGCTCGCTTGAAGGAACACAAAGGTGACCCAGGTGGCATAACAGGGTACCCTGGAGGTGAAAATCTGGAACATGCCGACCCTCCAAGAGTGTCTAGTATGTGTGGCCAAATTCAGGGTCGCTTTTGTAGAGAAGTGGCCAATCAAAAGTCTCGTGCCCACAAGAGTTGAGCACGGTGGTTAACGCCATGATCGGTGGTCGACTGAGGCAATCTGCAACATTATTGGTGCTGCCCTTCTTATACTTGATATTCAAGTGGAACTGTTGCAAGTATGTAGACCACTTTTGATGGCGATCATTCTGCAATTTCCCTTGGGTCTGTATGAACTGCAGGGGTCGGTGGTCTGTGTGGATGACCGTTTCCTTCCCCAAAATGTAATGCTTCCATTGTCGGCAGGCCTGCACAATGGAATACATCTCTTTATCATAAGTGGGGTACTTCCGGACTGTGTCTGAAAGTGTTTCACTGTGATATGCCACTGGATGTCCATGTTGAGTAAGGACTGCCCCAATAGCATAGTCAGAGGCATCTGTCTCGACCTCAAATGGTTGTTGTAAATCTGGTAACACGAGCACTGGTGCCGTGCAGAGGCGATCCTTCAACTCTATGAATGCCTTCTGTTGAGATTCAGACCAAAATAATTTTGCTTTCACTCCTCCCTTGGTGACTTGACTCAAGGGCCAAGTAATATGAGAAAACCCCAACACGAACCTGCAGTAGAAGTTGGCAAGACCTAGAAATCTGCGGAGCTCTGTTAGAGTGGTTGGAGATGGCCAATCCCGAATGACTTGGATCTTGGCTGGATCCACATGCACCCCCTGTTCATCAATGATGTATCCCAGATACTGAACCTGGGCCATGCCAAAAGTGCATTTCTCCAAATTGGCACATAGCTTGTGTTGCCGCAATGTTTGGAGAACCTGTCGGATGTGGTGGAGGTGCTCTTCCCAACTCTCGCTGAAGATCATAATGTCATCCAAGTATACTACTACAAGTGAGTTGGTGAATGGTCGCAAGATGTCATCCATTAGCCTCATGAAGGTTGCAGGAGCATTCGTCAATTCGAAAGGCATAACCAACCATTCGAAAAGGCCCTCCTTGGATTTGAAGGCAGTCTTCCACACATCAGAGGGTTCGATTGGTACCTGGTGATATCCTGACTTTAGATCGATCTTGCTGAAATATTTCGCCCCCTTTAGTTGGTCCAGGAGGTCGTCAATCCGCGGGATCGGGTACCTATTACAGACAGTGATCTTGTTCAGCGCCCGATAGTCAATACAGAGTCTCCACGTCCCATCCTTCTTCTGTACCAACACAATCGGGCTCCCACAAGGCGATGAACTCGGACGAATGTGACCTTTCTGCAGGAGCTCCTGAATCTGCCTCTTGATTTCATCGTTCTCCAGAACGGAGCGCCGATAGATTGGTCCATTGGGTAGCGGCGCACCTGGGGTCAGATCGATGGAGTGCTTGACCTGATAGTGCAGAGGAACCCCTGAGGGGAGGTGAAGATGTCCTCGTACTCCTCCACGACCTTGTCCATCTATAGTTGTCGTGCGGAGGGGCCTTGTCTGGAGGCTGCGGCCACCGTCTTCTTCTTTCCTTGAGGGCGTATCATCAGGAAAACAAATTTCCCGGTTTTGGAAATGAGCTTACTACATTGTTTTGTAGTAATCAAAGAGATGGCGGTAGGTGGTGCTACCTCTGGTATCCTGTACAACTTATTTCCCAATGTAATAATAACAGCATGGGGCCTTGATTCATACACAGCATGTCGCTTCCACAAGTATGGTTGTCCTAATAATACATCACAAACCTCAAGGGGAGCAATGTCACACAATACCTCATCCGCGAAGGGCTTGATGTTGTATGGAAGGCGACACTGCTGGCTCACACGAAGATCTCGTCCTTGGTGAAGCCACCCGATGGTGTACGGTTGTGGATGTTCTGTGGTCGGTAAGCCCAACCGCGTCACGACCTCTGTCGAAATGAGGTTCTTTTGGCTCCCGCTATCAACAATGAACTGTATCGGGGAGCCCTTTACCCACATCTGGGAGTGGAAGAGACGCTCCTCCTCCTCTGGATCTTCGGGTTCATTTTTCTGGATCTTGGCGATAGCAACAGTGGCGTTGGGATCTGCATCAATGATCTGCTTCCCTTTGTCATTCCCCTTGTCGGGTTCTGACTCAGATTCGGAACATGCATCTATTTCTGAAACCTTTAGCTCAGCCACTAGTGACTGCTTGGCCCGACACTCACTTGTGTTGTGAGTAGAGCTCTTATGGAACTCACACCATTTTCCCGTGTCCTTTTTCGGCTTCGCGGCGCTGTTCTTTGCTTGTAGCTTCGGCGGGTTGTCTTGGGCTGCCCCGCCTTGGCTTTGTTGTTCTGTGGTTTAGGGGTACCTTTCCTCTGCTTTGGATTCGCAGATCCAAAGTCTCGCTTCTTTTGTTTAAACTTTTGCTCGACCTTGAAGGCATATCGGTATGTTGTGTCGAGCGAGGAGATGTTCAGGAATTGTATTTCTTCCCGAATGTACTTGTGCAGGCAGCCACGGTATTTGAGTATCAAATGCTGCTCTAAATCCTTGATACCCAACTTTGTGCGAAGGGTATGGAAAATATTGGTGAACTCCGGCACGTCTTGGTCCCTTCCCTGCCGCAGCGTGGTCCACTTTATGTATTCATCCTCATAGCTTCCGACAGGGTAGTACTGCTCCTTGATGGCATCCCGGAATGAATTCCAGGTGGGTGCGGCTGAAAATAGTGAGCCAGTACTTTCATCCTTCTGCTCATAGTAGGTTTCCCACCAGCCCTTGACGTGGGGGGCTGCTTTGAGAAGAGCGAAAACAATCTTTTCCCGACTCGAAAATTCATGAATAGAAAAATAACCCTCTAGCAGATTTAACCATTTATCTACGGCATCTGTGTCTATCTAACCCTCGAATATGGGGATTTCAAAATTAACTTGTACCTTAAAGGGTGTGGCGTTTCCAGAGTAGCTGCTGGAAGCCGATGCGTCGCTTCCGGATAGCCGCTGAAGGATCTGGGCAAAGTTGTCCATCATCACGTTCTGTTGTCGCTCGAGGGCTTCTTCGAGCAAGATTTTGATAGGATCTCCTGCCCCCTCGTCTTTCTTCTCATCCGCCATGGGAGGCCATCGGAATTTGCGAGGTTGGTCTTGCAAAGGTTCGACCAGTTCAAGCCCTAACTCCTTATATCCCGACCTTGTTGGGGACATGCAAAGAAAAAAAGAGAAAAAGCAGACAGCTCTGATACCACTGATCCGGACTTAAACAGGAACGCAACAAATTACAGAGATAACCATAAACACAGATATGCAGCGGAAATAATACTTCATTTCATTAATGTAAAATATTGAAATATGTTTACAAACAGTAATGGAAATAAACTAGCTAGGGCGATGGTAGCTTATCTCTGAGAAGAGATGTGGTGGCTACATGCCTATGAACTGTGTTACAATGAGGCTCGAAGGCCTATTTATTGTTGAGAAACAATGGAAAACCCTTAACATTCCAAAACCTAACCCTAGAAGATGAAACGTCAAACTGTGGGCCCCGTTTGGGTAAATTGGTACACCAACTTCCCGGGGTCGTAACTTTGGCATACGATCTCTGTTTGACGCGTACAATAACTCGTTAGAAAGATCTATCCGAGCACTACCACTTTGGGGCCCCAGATTTCCAAAAAAATGTCGTTTAGGGCCTCAAAACGGCTCCGGAAGTTCAGGACCCGAAAAAATGCTAAAAATAGTAAGTTGTGCTACAATTAAGGAAACTGAAAATGCTGAGAGAAACAATGGTGGGGGTCTAGGTGGACTTGGCAGATGGCCACCAATATCCACCTGGATCACAATTTGGGACACTTTTTGCAATTTTGGAATTTTTGCCTTAAAAAAACAGGCTTTTCTGCCTGATGCGCCGTGCCACCTGGCACTCGCTTTTGATGGGGACCTCCTTTTGAGGAAAACTCAGCATTTTTGGATTTGTCATGGAAAAATATGCATGCTCACAAATGGCCAAGAAATTTTAACAGGTTTTGAGCTTCCAAAAGGGTCAAAAACACCTCAAAAATGACCTTTCTGCCCCTTTTTTGACACACAGGAAGTAGTGTTGGGAGAACTTAGTTTTGGAGGGGAAAATGGAGGCCAAATTCAAAAATTCCATTTGTGCTGGAAAGTAGACAGGTAGACCTTTCCAACAAGCCCACTTGGAGAAAATTTGGACACCGGGAAGGCCTCTAAAATCAGCTGCAAAAAGGCGCTACGCATAGGGAAATCAGCGCGGCGCATTGGAGGAATTTTGCTCAGTTTGACCAAAAATACTTTGTTTTTCGCCTAGTTTCTTGACAGTTTGACTTTTTCCTTCTAATTGTCGAACTCATGATGTAATTTAATGTGAAATGACGGATTTTGATGTAATTATTCTAAATTTTCACTCATAGAGGTAGATTCATCCATCAAAAGGTAATTTGCAACTGAATGAATCAGTTTCCTAGTTTTTAGAGGCAAGTTGTTCCACTGCCTACTTTTCAGTTCTAAGTTTAGATTTTGTTAGAACAGCTCCTAATCTTATGAGCTCGACCCCTAGAGGCTAGGATGAGTTGGTTGTTGCCTATATCTTGTAATTTTTCAGTCATTAGCATGGTTTGACTTTTGGGAAAGCTTGGAGCTTAATTGTATACTCATTTCAGCAGTTTGGCTAAGGAATAGACCAGTGGTTTGCAGCACTTTATGGGATTCATGTGGCATCTTTCTTTGGTATTGTGTCTTCCTCTGTAATTGTAAGTCTACATGTGTTTTATGTATGTAATATCTCTCTTTATTTCATCTTAACTAAAACAAACAAGGATAAAGGTAGAATACATTGAAAGTGCAGTGCTCTACCTAGGGTTTGTATAGTTATCTATGTTTTCAGCTGTTTGAAAAGGATCCTTGAGTTCTTCATGCCCTTTTCAACTCCTTATCTGTCTAAAACCTCTCCATATCACTCAATTTGAAGTACCAAATCACTTGCCTACCTTTCCCCATAGAGATCTCTGCAAAATTGAGCCTCATTCCCTAGGCCCAAATCTGCCTTTCACATTTGAGCCAACAAAACATCATCAAATTCAATCAAACACCTCTGTACACATACCTAGCCTAAAATCAGTCATTACATCAGTCATCTCAAGTTTTCATTGGCCATATTTTCTGAGATTGACAAGGAGAGAGCCCTCTCCCGACCTGGTAGGGCTAGCTACCAGGTTAAGCGTGGTTTGATGTTACCCTAGATCCTACCTTTCTCAGCCTGAGGTAGATTTAGGCCCTAACAGAGACCAAAAGCTCGATTTTCTTCTTCTCTAGAGATTCCCCTAAACTCGCACTCCTTTTCTCCTTTCGACAGTAGACTTCGCAATTCCGAGCTCTTCTAGAGATATCGAATTGTTGAGATAGTGGGTGCTCCAAATGACTTCAACCTCCTTCAATATATAGGCTTCTTGTGGGTTGAATGGGGTGCTTTAGGCCTACTAGATCTTCCTTAGGCCGACATGATGTGTAGGACACATAATTCATATTTGACTTGATACAAAACCTTTTTACATGATCTGAAAGTCCAAGAAGGGTCTCTTCGAATGTATAATGACCCTATAAACTCAATATTAATCCTAGGAGTCCATAATGGAGACATTGACCAATATAATGATGACCCAAGCATAAAACCCGTGCTTTAATAAGTCATTGTTACAATAATAAAAAATATTTTATTTATTCTTTTGACAAGTACATTATTGAAGACCAAACATAGTTACGTTTTTTTCCAACAAATAATTTGTTATATTAGTTTTCA
Organism: Pinus tabuliformis; assembly: GCA_031772625.1. NCBI lineage: Eukaryota > Viridiplantae > Streptophyta > Pinopsida > Pinales > Pinaceae > Pinus > Pinus tabuliformis. The sequence goes on from CM062816.1 coordinate 341,243,004, forward strand.
TGCAAAGTGTTTGAAGAAATGCTTGAATGGTTTAGTGATTCATTCCATACAAACTGTTTGATGAAATGCCCCATTGAAAATGTTGTTTTTTGGATGGGGATTGTATTATTGTATAATAATGTTGTTGTAGTTGACGTATGCCTATTTGCATGCAAAGAATTCGAAAAAGGTGTTTTATTACAATTTGTAGACAATCTGTTTGATAAAATACCTCAAAGACAAAAAATCAAAAGTTGCATGATTGAGTGGTATGATTCGGTTAGTATGTTACAAGTGGAATTAGAGTCATGTTTTTTATTTGGTTTCATATAAAATGTTTGACAAAATGTATACAAGAAAAATACTACTCAATTAGTTGTATACAAAGTATTCAAAGAAAGGTTTACATGTAAAGTGTTTGACAAAATGTATGAGAGATGAAAATCAAGTTTTTGTGAGTATGGTTAGGATAAATTTAATAAGGCTTTGTGACAAAGTGGTATCTAATCTTATTGTCAAGTTATTAAAGAGAAATAGAAAATTTTGGGTACCATGTAACCTCAATAAATCATTGAGGGAACTCGGTATGTTACACGTGCCATCAACAACTCTTCAATTTGTGTGAAGAGTCCAAAGGCTTGAGATTTTTTCTTGGTTTAATATGGCTATTGGGTAAAATTCTATAATGAGTTCCTTCACTTCTACATCTCATGCACATTAGACCTATATTTCTATTAAATACTTGAATTCCAGCACATGGCTCCTCACACATGTGACACATTTGAACTTGAGCCAATCGTTCAATCTTATCATGAATTTTTCAATATTCACACCTTGGAATGCTCTAATTATACCATCCTCATATAGATTTCTTCAGTTGCTTCTATCTCAATAATTTCTACATAATTTTTCTCTCCAAGAGTAACATGTTCAACTTAGGCGTAGATATCTTTTAAACTTATTTTTTTCATAGTATTTTCTTTTGCATCTTGTACTATTCGCGTGTTTGTTGAATATTATTTTCTTTTTTGATATGCTCTTTGTTGTTCGACTTTTAGTTTTCTTTAATTTTGATGCTCTTCAATTATCATTTTTTGTTCCTTCTTTGTCAATTTGCTCTTTGTTGTTCAATTTTTTTGTAGCTCTATTTTTTATACTCTTTAATGGTCATTTGTTCTACCTTTCTTTGTTCATATTCTCTTTGATATGCTCTTTGTCATTCAGTTGTCATTTGTTTTAACTTTCTTTGTTGATATGCTTTTTGTTCTTCACCTTTCTACTTTATTTGATTTTTCCTTTGTTCATCACTCATTTCTTCTGTCTCCTTTCTTTGTTGTTATTGTTGTCAAACATCCTCACATGTTTGTTTGTTCGCATCCTCAACATGCACATCATCCATTTTGTAATTTAGAGAAGACACAATAACATGCCCTAATTGATCAGGTTGTTCAGGTAATGTTTGTAGTTATGGTTTCAGGGCATTCAGTTTATTGTGTAAAAGGATTAAAAGTTAAAGTACCTGGTCGACGACATAGTCTTGTCATCATCCCCACCAGTGTCAGTTACAAATATGTGATGGTCGTCATCATGCAATATTGACGAATGTCGCACGGAGACCACAAGGATGTACAAGGGTCGATCGTCTAGTAAAGGCTTCAATTTCACCGATGTCACTTTGCAGAGCTGACATGGGTCTTGAAAAGTTAAAAGAAACTCTTTACCTAAACCTATACCTACACCCTAACTCCTAAGCTATCTTTATTCATCATTGTTTACCCTAAGAATCATATTCTCATAAACGTATGCCTAAATCCTAATGCATTTTTCCTAAGTCTAAACCATACATTCATGTTCAAATCCTATGCAATCTACATTGAAAAAAAAACCTGTGTATTAAAAAATACATTAAAACCTATGTTTATACACCCCTCGGCCTATTCAAATGTTTTAATAATAAAAAACATTAAAAACAAACTACAACACAGTCCTAACTGTTGGGCTTGGAGACCGCAGCGAAGGACCATGTGAACACTGAAATGTAACCATCGAAGGTGAGGGATAACCGTGCGGGAAATTGACAGCGTCGAAACTACAGCAGGTTGTTAGACATGTGAATAGACAAGCAGTTATGGAACAAGTGGAAATCGTTGCAGTGTTGACCATCGGGGTTAGCAAACCACAGCAGAACCGTGGAGTTGTCATGTAAACGTAGCGCAACCTTCACCGCCATCGTCACCGTAACTGCAGCGCAGAACCGTCGGCGCGCTGACCGCAGGTTTTGGCCACCTCTCACATGAGCTGTCACACTCCTCCGCGCGATTAGCCAACTATTAGCGGTTTCGGGGTTATACTATGTTACTTTTGGGTTTTTAAAACAGTTTATCAAACAAATTAATTTGGTGCCCATGGAACCCTACCCTAGGTGTCTCATGTCAACAAGACCGAGCTCTTAAACCAACCAATTTGCAACCAATTCATCCTAAATGCATTCAGAAGTGGTTATCATGTGCCTATAGGCCTTTTTAAGGCAGATTTTGTCCATGAAGAAAATTCGAGTGGAATTTGAGTTTTCATGTGCAGGTTCTGGAGGATAGAAGCGATTTTGTTTTCAGGGTTTCGGGAGCATCAGGAGTCGAATTTGGAAATCGTAAGCGGTGTTGGAAAGCTGGTTCAGAGAGATATCTAATGACAAAGGACAAAATTTCCTATGTGCAATTTCAGTCTATCCATTTCACAGTGTAATCGACTTCTCCCTTCTCATTCCTAATAAAATGGTCGCCCATCTTGAAAGCAGACCCGAAGACGTCCATCAAGGATGAACTCCGTAATCAATATTGTTGTCTGGTATAACTGTGTTTTCACTATTTTCAGTTCTATTTTGCATCTTAATCGTGGTTTATCAGCTGTCGTAGAGTGATAAATTCAAACAATTTTTCTCGATTTACGTGCTTTCAATTAACATTCAACTCAATAAGGGCTAATCAATTCTACATCAGTTTTTAGTATATGGTCATATTAGATCATATAATTTGGTATCAGAGCAGGTTTCGTTTGTAGAATGTGCCATTAAATGTTAACCAGGTCTAAGTCGCAATGAGGAGAAGGAATCCTTGAGCAGATCGATCCAGAGATTGGAAAGCGACAAGTCCTTCAGAAATCGACCATGTCAGGACCTGATGCAGAAATCTTCCAGTGCAGAATATGAAACGAAAAATAAACGTAATAAAACATCTCTTTTGAAACTTGATGTTAAATTTGAGTTACCCGTTTATGATGCCGAAATGAAATCCTAAAAAGCTAGATAACTGGATAAAGCAGTTACAAGCGTATTGTCGCATTCAGAAAATTTCTAAAGATAAAACTAAAATTCAATTAACTACACTTAGAATGGGAGGAACAACTTTAATCTGGTGGGAAATTAAAACTCAGATAGATGTAAAGCGTAAAGGAAAAGGCATCTCTTCATGGTCTAAGTTTTTGAAATCTCTTAGGAAACAGTTCTATCCTTTAGGATACACGCAACAAACTATTATTGATTGGCAACATCTGAGGCAAGGTAAAGGGAAAAGTGTTCAGGAGTTTACTCAGGAGTTCAGAAAGAAAGCATTGGCGCTTGGTATTTCATTGGATACATGTGAAACTTTGTTAAAATACATCGACAGTTTACATTCATATTTACAGCATACCTTATTGATGTTTAATCCTGACGATTTTGATGAGGTGTGTGTTCAGGACATACATATTGAATCAGGTGGCAGACCATTCAAGTTGTCATATTAGTCATCTAAAGAGATGGAAACCAGAGATTCCAGTGACAGTAAGGGGAAGAACATTTCGAAGAGAAAGAAATTAGCGATCGTTCAGAAGGAAAGACCTACTTGTTCTCATTGCCAGAGAATCGGGCATGATGAATCAAAGTGCTGGAAACTTCATCCAAAACTTAAGCCCAAAAAGTTCCTTAAGGAAAAGGATGAAAAGAAAGCCATTGCAGCAGTCCAGCAGGATCTAGGTTCAGATTCAGGTGATGAAAGGAGGATAACCATTGTGGTTACGACAGGGAAAACTTTTGATATTGGTTCAAGTTCGAAAACTAATGTATCTTCTTCAAACATAAATCCTTCACATGAGGATAAAAGAGTTGAACTCTTCCACATAAGGATAACTTCTAAGCATACAAAGGTTGACACAATGTTTGATAGTGGGTCAAAAGCAAATTTAATATCTGAACATATAGTTAATCAATTGGGATTGGAGACACAGAATCATCCAAGACCATACCCATTAGGTTGGATTAACAAATCAACTTAGATACATGTCACAAAGTAGTGTCGGTTAAAATTTACAATTACATCTAAGTACATTGATGAACTGGAGTTAGATGTGGTCCCAGTAGACATATGTGGAGTCATCTTAGGAAGTCCTTATCTTTTTGATAGAGATGCAGTGTTTTACAGAAGAAAACATAAATATCACCTAAAGAAAGAAGGGGTTGAATTTATTGTTAGGGCACATAAAGTCAAACTAAACTTGGATTTAATTGTTACAAATCAAGTTAAGCAGTTCATAAGTTCAAGTAAATATTTACTCATGTTTATTAAGGAACAATATAAGGATGATTATTCAAGATGCGAGATTCAATTTATAGATCAGTTGGTTAAGGTGGTTAATTCTTTTCCAAGAAATCTTATTCATAAACAGGATAAGAAACATGAGATACATTTAATGTACTATGAACATCTTCTTAAAGACAGAATGAATCTCAATTCATTCATTCAACTAAATTCTAGAAACTATCATCATCAACAGTGTATTGCAGGGAATGGTACATGTGAGTCTAATTAGAGACTTGTTTCAGATGGTATGTTTATTTTCAGTTTTAGGTGTGCAAGCCAGTATTGGCGAAAGTCAGTGTTGCATTTCTTCGGTATTGCATCATCATTTCATGCTCTAAAAAGTAATGAAACCTCTTATCAAGTGGAGAGGAAGTCTATAAGTTTTCATGAAAAAACATTTTCGAAAGCAGATCTAAAGTTTCCTTATCATGATTTGAAAACTAATGCATTAAGTGAAAGTGTTAGTCAATGGAGATATCAGTTAATAGAAGAAGAAATAGTGATTCAAGTAAATCAACAATTACTTAGATACTTTCAAAATCAAACTAAGTTGCAGCAGTCTTTACATCACAGCTGGATGAGTTTTGTGCAGCAAGTTCACTTAGTAATCAGTCAACAGGAAAGTAAATCAAGTCAAGTAATTGATATGAAGTCAAAGTCAAAGGTATCTTTGAATATTTCATTTATTTTAGAAAGTAGATTGTTAATACTCATAAGATGTATTGAACAAAGTTCTACAAATACTTTTTTCAAAGATGTTTATGAATCACTAACTCATGATTCTTTGTGGAAAGAATACAATTGCCATGTTGATAACAGGTTGTTTGCCCATCGTCGCAAGTTGTTCATACTGCGGATGGAAGAAACAGGTCACCGAATCAAAAGGTATCATGGTCAACATCATCAGGGTCATCACATGCAGGTGATTGATCGAATGTATTGGTACATTGTTAGGTCAAGGTGGAAAGAGAGGGAGTTCTACCCTCATCGACTAAATGTTTAGTCAAACTTTTGTGGTCCAAAAGCTTTCAAGTGGAGAGGAATGATCCAGGAGGATCCGTTGATCCAATTGCACAAGTGTTCAAAGTGTCATCATCAATGTTCATGGGTGTCGTTCAGTGTCGTTGTCGCTTCAGTTCAGCTTCAACAGATTGATAGTGTTGGTTATGATCAGGTTGTTCAGGTAATGTTTGTAGTTATGGTTTCAGGGCATTCAGTTGATTGTGTAAAAGGATTCAAAGTTAAAGTACCTGGTCGACGACATAGTCTTGTCGTCATCCCCACCAATGTCCGTTACAAAGATGTGATGGTTGTCGTCATGGAATATTAACGAATGTCGCACGGAGACCACAAGGATGTACAAGGGTCGATCATCTAGTAAAGGCTTCAATTTCATCGATGTCGCTTTGCAGAGCCGACATGGGTCTTGAAAAGTTAAAAGAAACTCTTTATCTAAGCCTAGACCTACACCCTAACTCCTAAGCTATCTTTTCATCATTGTTTACCCTAAGAATCCTATGCTCATAAACCTATGCCTAAATCCTAATGCATTTTTCCTAAGTCTAAACCATACATTCATGTTCAAATCCTATGCAATCTACATTGAAAAAAAACCTATGTATTAAAAAATACATTAAAACCTATGTTTATACATCCCTCGGCCTATTCAAATGTTTTAAGAATACAAAACATTACAAACAAACTACAACACAGTCCTAACCACCAGGCTTGGAGACCGCAGCGGAGGACCATGTGAACACTGCAATGTAACCATCGGATGTCAAGGATAACCGTGGGGGAAATTGACATCGTCGGAATCACAGCAGGTTGTTAGACATGTGAACAGGCAAGTGGTTATGGAACAGGCAGAAATCGTCGTAGTGTTGACTGTCAGGGTTAGCAAACCACAACCGAACCGCGGAGTTGTCATGTGAACGCAGCACAACCGCCACCGCCACCGTCACTGTAACCACAGAGTGGAACCGCCGGCGTGCTGACCGTGGGTTTTGGCCACCTCTCACATGAGCTGTCACACTCCGCACGGTTAGCCAACTGTTAGTGGTTTCAGGGTTATACTATGTTATTTTTGGGTTTTTAAAACACTTTATCAAACAAATTATTCAGTGCCCATGAAACCCTACCCTAGGTTTCTCATGTCATCAAGTTCGAGCTCCTAAACCAACAAATTTGCAACCAATTCATCCTGAATGCATTCAAAAGTGGTTATCATGTACCTGCAGGCCTTTTTAAGGCAGATTTTGTCCATGAAGAACATTAGAGTGGAATTTGAGTTTTCAAGTGCAGGTTCTAGAGGATAGAGGCGATTTTGTTTTCAGAGTTTCGGGAGCATTAGGAGTCAGATTTGGAAACCATAAGTGGCGTTGGAAAGCTGGTTCAGAGAGATATCTAATGACAGAGGTAAGAATTACCTGTGTGCAAGTTCAGTCTGTCCATTTCACTGTGTAATCGACTTCTCCCTTCTCATTCCTAATAAAACGGTCACCCATCTTGAAAGCGGACCCAGAGACGTAGTCCATCAAGGACAAACTCCTAATCAATATTGTTGTCTAGTACAACTGTGTTTTTGTTGTTTTCAATTCTGTTTTGCATCTTAATCATGGTTTATCAGTTGTCGTAAAGTGATCAATTCAAGCAGTTTTCCTCGATTTTTGTGCTTTCATTTAACATTCAACTCAATAAGGGCTAATCAATTCTACATCAGTTTTTAGTATATGGTCATATCAGATCACTAATTGTAAATTTGTAAAGAAAGGAAATATTGAAATTAATGCAACACACACCAAATATGATGTTGAAACATGAAAAACAATGCATGTTGTTTATAAATACCACAAAATATAATTTAAGTCAATCTGAAATTAACATACATAGAAATGAATGCATCTAAATACAAAATACAATTTAAGTCAAACTTTACTAAATGGCAAAGTATCCAAAAAATTTCTAAAAATATATATATTTGAAAGAAAAAATGACAACTAAATATTTGTGAAATATAAAAGATTTGTATATATATATAGTTTAAAGCATGATTACCCAGATACATTGGAAAATTGATAAATATCTCACCTCAACTTTGACTGTAAAATGCACCAAGATCAATTTTATGAGATTGTAAAATGCATTCAATTATATGCATTTAAAAATAATGCTCGATTTCACCATATATATGTATTAAGCACGTACTCATGCACAGGTCTAAGTATTTAGATGTGCAGAAGTCGCATAATTGACCTTTAACCTTAGCAATTACTTTAATTATTAAAGTGATTGACTTGTATAAACTAAAGTGATTCATCTCAATGCTTTCAGACTCGAAAAAAAGTGGAGAAATTAGCTCAAAAGACGTTTTTATCGGTAGGACCCAATTTGGAAAATTGGGGTTTGAAACATTTCGGGAGCATTTTGAGGTATCAAATGATGTTTTTTGGGGGTAAAACTTTGTCGCTTTGGCACCAATTTTTTTTTTTTACATATTTTAAACTACAAACCTTTTCAACAACGCAAGAATCACATCAATCAGAGTCTATATCTGAAAGTTATGCCACTCAGAAGTTGACCTTCTTATTTTCACCACCATAATTCTAGAGGATGACACGTCAGCCCCCATAATTCATGGAAAAGGGGCTAGCCACGTGATTATGATGTTGAAGACTCTAGAAGAGTCTATATTATAACTCTAGTTAAGAGTTGAGGTAGTCAAACCTAACTACTAGCAGGCTATCATGTTTTGTCATAACCAGGCCACTAGGAAGAAAAGGGGTTCCATTCTTTCAAGTGCATTTGTTCCATAATTGATCAACAAATAGTAATTAGTTGAGAGGGATAGGAGATAAAGCACATAGAGAGGATTTTGGCACTGTAATAGCCCATGAGCCACATGACATACTTCTTTGTACTCGCAGTGATTTTCTATTTAGAGGAAGAGCAGAGCAACCTCACCTTCCAATTGGGTTTTTCTCCCGAAAGGGTTTCCTAGGTCATATATTGTGTCAAAAGTGTGTGTGAGCTTTTATTTCGAGGTCTATTTTTTGCATAATTTTAATTCACAAGCATACTTTATTAACAATAATCTCAGCCCCAAGGGTTTGCTCAACTAGTCAAATAAGTGCCTCGTCGTTCGGGAGGTCACAGGGTCAATTCTCCCCAAAGCCCTTGGGGTTAGGCCTAGCTATTGGCGCGGGGCTTGATACTCTTGATCAAGCTCAGATATTTCTGTGGACATAGTGGCCACCCAGTGACCGCGGGTGTCTCTGAACCACACGTGAAAATATATATATATAGATATATATATTAACAATAATCTATAAATCTAAAGAGAAATAAAATTGTAATAGTGTATACTTTGTATTTTTAAGTATAATTTTATTAGATTTGTTGTGACAAACTGTCCAGTGGAATATCCAAAATATTTTACAGATCACATGCACATGTCTAAGTGTCTAGATGTGCAAAAATCACATAATTGACCTTTAACCATAACAATTACTTTAATTATTAAAGTAATTTACTTTTATAAACTAAAGTGAGTTAATCTAATGAATTGCAAAGTTTGTTTGCATTAGTGAATTAGATGAATCTCAATCATTTATCTCAAGTAATGTTCAGATATAATCTCAACCATCAATCACTTTTGATATTAGGGTTTTCGATTTAGTCAATGACTCAAACTTACAAAAGGTAGGCTAGGCTAAGGGAGAAGATACATCTTTTAGCACAAGACATAGTGAGATAGTGAGATCTTAGTGATTAGGTGGAGAATGAATTTCATCCAAGTGTGTAGGGTTCGAGGAAGAGTGCAAGGGGAAACATGGGAAGGATCTAGATTAGTTAGCATATCGAATAACAAGTCAAGGGTTTGATCATCTATATCATTTCCATGTTTTTTTGTATTTATATTTTTTTGAGAGACCATTATCCAAGGAAGAGAGTTATTGTATGTTGTATATTATCATTGTTAATGAAACAAAAAATGTTGAAGGGCATAAATCTTGTGTGCATGTGTATGAGGTTGGTGTTTTTTAATTGGTTCCAATGTTATATTTTATTTATATGTTAAAATCTCAGTTGTGTTTTTTATTCAGTGGATGTGCATCTACTACGAAATAATTAACCAAGTTGTCAGGATTAGAAAATTAACATGGTATCAGAGTCTAGTCTCTTTAAGTACTACACAAGTTAGATTTGTACAAGAGTCATAGGGACCAAGTAGTCCAAATTCACATATGGAATGGGCTGCACAGGGATCAGAAGACTTGTATAATAAATTGTAAGACGTGTACGAGGTCATGACTACAAGATGCAAGTGTCATGGTTGTATGTCATATAATGGTAGAGACCAAGAGAAATTAAAGTAGTCTCAGTGGTGAAGAAAGGTATTGGGACATACCTATGGCTGAGATATAAAGTAAAACAAATACAAACAGATAGAAAGAAAAGTGGTTTGCAACCACCGAAAAGGGCTATGGTGGGACCCACAGGAGTTGTAACACATATGCAGTCATAGTCTGCAAGCTACATAGGAGTGAAGAATCCATCTAGCCACTTCAAATAATTTTAAATCGTAAATCACTAGAAAATGACAAGAGCTAAAGTGTTGTGAAGGTTTGACAATGGTCATACATGGTTGTACGTAGCTGCAGTTATGTAGAGGGTTAAGTTGCCACACAAGAAATCATGGCCAAGGAAATACGCCATCATATAGTTGTATGAAAAACATTATGTAGTCAGAGCAGAGCACAACCATACAAGGTTCATACGAGGGTGTAGGTTATAGGTGACATTGTGCAATAGGAGATAGGTGTATGGAAACAATTTATGGTAGAAGGTATGAAGAATTTGACAAAGAACATAGTGGAAATGCACTTATATTCTTTGAAAATCATAATATCGATAAACAATGACTTATTTACAACAATGTTAAAGGCATTAAGATGCTCTATCACGAAGTTTCCATTATTCATCATCATACTATACTTCTTTTGAAGGAATAATTTATTTACCAGAGACTCGGGGTAATACAAACCCCTGACATATCCCATAATGCCTTGGTTGTGGCTTCCTTGACATTAAGTAATGCTATATATGCAATGCATAACCAAATCATACGTTTTACCTCTATATCCAACTTTTTCTAGTTTTTCATCACCATACCCATAGATGTAGTACCAAGATCTAATTTGCCCTATTATTATTTGTTTATAAGAAGGCCAATCATATTGAGTCTCCATAGATCAAAGCTCTAACTATTAAAATCCTCAATCTCTATTTATGGAATCACTCACCATTATCTTTCACACAAAAATCACTCCCATAGAGCCCTTGTTGAAACTAGTTTCATCGTATGCCCAAGATAGGCTTGCCTTACGAGGAGCAAGAAAAATCCTAGTAACAAAGGTGTTTCCCTAAATTCAATAACCAAGTGACAATAACAAATTTAAGTTTTAATAATTTTCAAGTGAAGTAATGCATACACATCCTTAAGAAAAACACAAAGTAAATAATGATACACATAAAGTACATATACATTTACTCTGGAAACCCTTAATTGGGAAAATCCACATATATTGGAGCCACATCTCTATCTTCTTCAATGTATTAACTTATTTGTTCACAATATAAGATTTAGGAATTCAATAGTGTTCAAAGTCCCAATACACTAACATGGACTAGATTGCAACTCTAGTCCCTTAACTAAGATTAGATTATGGTGGCCCTAGCAATTGCCCAAAAAAGCACAAAAATTGTTATAGTCAATGGCTTATGCATGAATGTATAGTTTACATACAAAAATATAACACATTTCTAACACATTACCAAATGTTATGAACCCGATACTTAGAATATCATGATAAGCCAACATACACACAATGTAAACCAAATATGAACACTAGGCATGACTCTCAAAGTGATATGTATGAGTTACACAATAATTCCTTATTTAGTACGAGAATCTCCTCCAAAATATAACCCAAGTACATCTGTATACCCAAATCATAAGTCCATGTGTATAATAATGACTATATTAACCAATATATTTACATATGCTTATTCATTGAACACGTATCCTCACTCTTAAGTTGACCGTCATCCTATTATAGGTACATCTAACCTTGTTACAGGTACAATTAACACCATATATGGATCCATTAAGGTCACAAAATTGCTAGGTATGGTGCATTACTTATGCATGTCACTTATGTGTCATTAGTTGCATTTCTTAAGTGTGTTGCTTAATATTGTGTGTCAATTATGGTGTCTCATATGTGCTGCTTAAGCATGTAATTTATGTTTATTGCATATGTGTTCAAACTTTTCAAAAAAAGGAGAATGTAATTTCACATTTCATATTGTAGAACCCATTAAGAGTTTTTCAATGAGCTATCACATGCCTTAAATAGAGCTTCGAGGGAAAATATATGGTCCCACAAATTTGATTTGTTACTCCAACTATTTAATTTACATTGTAATAAAACTAATAATTATCCCACCACTTGCTGATTGTAGAAGGGTAATTAGTAAGTCACAAGGTTAGTATGTAGTGGGTCATGAGTTTGAATTTGCATTGGGACACATGAAAACTTTTCATGCCCCAATTTGCGTCCTTGGATTGAATTGTTAGGGTTGGTTAAAATAGAAAAAGAGACACAAATCAGAATACTAATTGAGATACAAATTGGGATGTAGAGATGCATGAATTGATGCACTCAAGTCACAACAATGCAAGTTTAGACATTGGAATGGAACTGAAGACACTGATTTGGGTGGAAAGACATAATTATAAACAAGTTATTAGGGATGTAAATAGAGATGCAATGTATGCTCTAGGACACAAAGGGTCACAAAAAGGGATGTGTATCAAACGAATGCTAAGGAAAGGGTTCTAGAAAGTGAAGCAAATGTGTCATATAAGGACACAAATGAGATGCACTCAAATGTGTCCCTCTATGTGACTTAAAGACCTAGCAAAATATTAAAATAAAATACACTACATTGTGATAGAAAATGGGATATTGCAACTCTATTTTGTAGTTGTGCAAGGACTATTTGAATGGTTGGTGATGTCATTTGGTCTTATTAACGCCATTGCAACATTCATAATAAGGATGAACATTGTGCTCAAACCATACCTTGATTCATTTGTGATCATATACATGGGTGATAGACTAGTTTTTCTAAGTAAACCTTGTGAGGGTCACTTGAAGCACTTGGACCAAGCATTTGTGACAATTTAGAGAGGGAAAATACTTGTGAATATAAATAAGTGTATATTTGAATAAATATAATTTTTTGTCTTGGATTCTCAAAGAATCAAGAGGGACTTAACAATGATTCAATGAAGATTCCAACCATTGTTTTAAGCTAACCATTATCAAAGACTATTCATGATATATGAAGATTCACGAGAATGAATAAGTAGATCATAAAATTAATTGTCATTTTTCTTATGTTGTAAACACTTTTAATGCATTAAATCATAACCAAAATAGTTTTAATTGGGGTGTTTCTAAATAGGAATATAAAGTAGAAGGATTAAACATCAAATTGTGATTGCTCCATTTTTCACCATATCTAACAATGAATAAGCCTTGGAGATTAAGGTGGACACTTCTAAACATGACATGTGTTTAGTATTGATGTAACACTAAAAACCCATTGCATACCACTATAAGATTATTTAGAAGCAAAATTATTCAATGTATGGTCAAAATATATACACACCAGTTTAAGTAGTGAAGCATTGATGACATTATTCACTTGAAAAAGAGTTTTCCTTTCACATTGAACATAAAACTCTATAGTTCTCCTTGCATGAAGCAAGATAAAAATGCAAGGCACATGAAGTGGAATTATTTCAAGATTGTAATTAAATACCATAAAAGAATCCTAAATAAAGTTGTGCATTTTCTATGAAGATAACCAACGATTTGATTGAACAATTCTTTGTAGTTCACATATTGGAAGCTTATGCATGTTGTCCAAATATCATGTGAAAATACACAACCTTGCAAAACTTTGTGATAACCCCACCAAATGAAAAATATTGCAACTATACACTTAAGGATGTTATTTCATACAAGTTAAATGCTATTGGCATTCTTCATGGAGATCACATACAATAAATAATGTGTGTGTACTATTACAAAATTAGTTTGGAGCGAAAAAATTAATTACAAATTGACAAAGACATTTCCATTGGGTAAAGATGGTACACGTGGCAACAAAGTTTATCATAAGTTGTTTTCTTTATAGTATATTAAAATAAACAAATAAAAAAGTAGGTAAGTGATTCCATTTATAATCCTAAGCAAATCACGAGAGTCAATTTTAATGGATTTTCTTAGATTGTTATTGACAACTAGTAGGGACAATGACTATTTAACAGTAGTTATAGATCATACCATACAAGAAAATAGTTTCATCACAAAGTGCCATAAAATTGATCTTTAAGAAGACATGATTTTGCATGACTATTATTAGTCGTTTCCAACTACAACATTGATGTCCAAGCTACTTTTGGTAAGCACCATTGTGATTGATGGACACTAAGCTAAAATAAATATTGTCTTGTTTCCATAAACCAATGGCTTCTATGACTCCATATTTTAATTGTTACACATTTTTAAACATAGACATCCAAAGACATGGGATGTCAAAAGCTAATATGTGCACCATAGTTATCATTTTAGATTACATAGTGCAAAAAAAAAAATCACCTTTTGGATCACATGTCAAATTTATATCCATGGATCCTTTATCCCAAAGGAAATGCTTATAAGGTTGTTGCATATGGGAAAATTGTAATAAGGTTTATAGACCACATCTAGAAGATTGATAATTGAGTTTAAGATGCTTTTCACATGAGCCAATAGAAGCAAAATGCTATGCAAAATGTTGAAAATTCAAGTGTAATAGAGCCTAGTAGTAATTTCTAAACATGATAATTACTTTTGATGTTTTATATGTCTTCTTTTAACATTTACAGCTTCTTCATCAGCAATTATACTTTATAAATTCAACCATACAAGAATAAGAAAAGTAGAGATCATAATGCACATAAGCAACACAATGTTTACCTTGGGAAAACCCACTTGGGGTAAAAACCCAACAATTATTTCCTTAGATAATCAATTCAACAAGAGAGATCGAAGTCATAGACAAACTGGCCAAGATGGTCCAACAAGTTCCAAGTCAATCCTCCACAAAATTCCAAGTCAAAACATCCACAAATTCTCTTGGTAAAGCCCTGCTATAGATTTGTATTAAGGCCGAATTTCGGTCTCTTTCTCTACCACCAAAATCTCACACTTCACCTCAAAATCTTTGGATTCCACCTCAAAAATCAACATAGAAACTCGGATTGATCTTAGCCTTTGAATTTCGGTCTCTTTCACTTCCACCAAAATTTCACACTTCACCTCAAAAAATTTGGATTCCACCTTAAAAAATCAACACAGAAACTCGGATTGATCTCAGCCTTCTGTAGTCACTTGAGCGAGGGTAGATAGATGACTTGTTCTTCTTCTTTTTGGCCTCCTTATCTTCTTGTCTTCCTTCGCTAGAGAACAAAGATATACGTGTAATACTTGTGATCTGAAATTCCCTTTGGATGGAGGACGAATGAGCTACTTATAGGCTTCTTGAAGGACGAATGGGTGTCTCCTTGGGCAGGTCGACATGATCATAGGAGGGCCGACTTGGACAACTTGTGGAGCCATAAATTATCAACAATAAATTCAATTTTTCTTTTCATAAGGTCATGAAGAACATGCCTTTATACATTTGACAAATACATGAGCATGAAGAACATGTTAGAAAAATAATAATTTATTATTTCAAGTACATCAAAGATAAAAATACAATTTATGAAGACCGACCATAACTATAAAAATTCAACACTCCCTATTAACTACGGAGGTGTTCATAATGACCATCAAGATGATCTCAAGTTGACAAATTCTCAAGGAAAGATCAAGATTAAGATAAGCATTGTCATCAATATCATAATCACAGGCACCATCAAACAACTATAGACATAGTCTAGGTGAAACACCAGAGGCCTCATCAATGATAAACAAGCTCACTCTAGAAAGAGATTTGAGCATGATGTTAGGAGGCTCCTGCTCATCTGAGCGACCTCTACGACTATTCTTCAACCAAGGTCAAACTGACATAGGGAAAATATCCTCTGTTGGACCATTCTTAAACCAAGGTTAAAGTGACAAAGGGCGAATATCTTCTACAAGACAAATTTCCAACCAAGGTCAAAGTGACACAGGAAGAATGTTAATCTGCCAGACCATTCTTCAACCAAGGTTCTAAAGACATAGGAAGAATGTCAGTCCATGATGTTATATAATCTGTCAAACCATTCTCCAACCAAGGTCATAATGACACAAAGAAAATGTTAGACCATTCTCTGATCTAGGTGAATATTGGTGGCCACCCGCCTATTCCACCTAGACCTTCAATCGGTTTTGTCTGTTTCCTTGATTATAGCAGCATTTACTAGTTTAAGCAATTTTTCGGATCATGAACTTTCAGAGTTGTTATGACCCCCTAAACGACGCTTTTTTAAGGTACGCAATAGGATTGTAGCCTTGGGTAAGGGTCTGCGACAAATCCTGTAATACTTGGAGAGATATTTCCAATGAGGTATCGTACGTGCCAAATGGAGATCATATGACCAAGTTACGACCCCAGGAAGTTGGTTGCCCAACTAACCGCAATGGGGCCCACAAACTCTTGTTGTTTCATCTCCTGGGGTTAGGGTTTTGGTTGTTTAGCATTTTCCCTTATTGTTCAATAATAAAAAGGCCCTTGAGCCTCATTGTAACACAATTCAGAGGCATGTAGCCACCACATGTCTTCTCAAAGATAAGCTACCATATTTCCATTTTGTGTGTAATCATGTATCAGTTCTTTAATATTAATGAAATGAAGTTTTATTTTTGTTGCATCTCAGTGTTTATGTTTATATATGTATTTTGTTATTAAGTTGGGATCAACGGTATAGAAGTGGTCTGCTCTTTCTCTATATTTCTTTGAATCTCCCCAACGAGGTCAGGGTATAAGGAGTTAGGGCTCGAACTAGTTGAACCTTTGCAACACCAACCTCGCAAACCCCGATGACCTCCCATGGCGGAAGAAAATAAGGATGAGGGGGCTAGAGATTCTTTCAAAATATTGCTCGAGGAATCTCTCGAGCGACAGAGGAACGTGATGATGGATAACTTTGCCCAGATCCTTCGGAAACTACACATAGGCGATGCATCTTCATCCAATAGCCACTCTGGAGGCACCACTCCTTTTAATGTACAAGTTAACTTTGACATTCCCATATTTTAAGGCCAGGTAGATGCAAATGTAGTAGATAGATGGTTAAATTTGTTGGAAGGATATTTTCGGTTCATGACTTTTCCAATCGGGAAACTATTACTTTTGCACTCCTCAAAGTTGCCCCCCATGTCATGCACTGGTGGGAAACCTACAGTGAACAAAAGGACGAGAGGGAATCTTTAATGTTTTCAACCATGCCCACTTGGAATTCTTTCCGAGATGCCATCAAGGAACAATATTACCCTGTCGTGAGCTATGAAGATAAATGCATAAAGTGGACCACACTGCAGCAGGGAAGGGGCCAAGATGTGTCATAGTTCAGAAATATTTTCCATACCCTTTACACGAAGCTAGGTATCAAGGATTCTGAGCAACATTTGGTACTCAAGTACCACGACTATCTACACAAGTACATCTAGGATGAGATGGAGTTCTTGGACATCTCCTCGCTTGGCACTACCTACTGATATGATGTCAAGATCAAGCAGAAATTTAAACAGAAGAAGTGAGACTTTTGATATGGGAATCTGAAAAGAGGGAAGGGCGCCCCCAAACTACAAAACAAAGGACAAAGCTAAGGCGGGGTGACCCAATACAACCCATTGAATCCACAAGCAAAGAACAACACCACGAAGACAAAGAAGTATATAGGGAAACGATGTGAATTCCATAAGAGCCCCACTCACAACACAAGTGACTGTTGAGCCAAGCAGTGACTGGCGGTCGAGTTGAAGGCTTCCGAATTAGATGCATGCTCTGACTCTGAGTTAGAAACCAACATGGGGAATGACAAAGGGAATAAAATTATTGATGCAGAGCCTAGTGCCACCTTTGCCACTACCAATATCCAGAGGAGGGGGAGCGACTCTTCCACTCACAAATGTGGGTGAAGGGTTCTCCCATGTAGTTCATTGCCAGCAATGGAAGCTAAAAGAACCTCATTTCAACAGAGGTTGTGAAGCGATTGGGCCTACTCACCAGACCACACCCACAACCGTACACCATTGGGTGGCTTCACCAAGGGTGAGATCTCCACATCATCCAACAGTGCCGCCTTCCCTACAACATCAAGCCCTTCACAGATGAGGTATTATGTGATGTTGCTCCTCTTGAAGTTTGTGATGTATTATTAGTCCAACCATACTTGTGGAAGCGTCATGTTGTGTATGAGTCTAGGCCTTGCACTGTCATTATTTCTTTGGGCAATAAGTTATATAGGATACCAGAGGTAGCACTGCCTACCACCATCTCTTTGATCTTTGTGAAGTAATGCAGTAAAATCATTTCCCAGACTGAGAAATTTCTCTTCCTTATGATTCATCCTCAGGGCAAGAACAAGAATGTGGCCACATCCACAGCCTCCAAACAAGGCTCCTTTGCATGGCAACAACAGATGGGAAAGGTCATGGAAGAGTACAGGGACATCTTTACCTCACCCATGAGATACCCCTACATTTTCAGGTCAAGTACTCCATCGATCTAACCCTGGGTGTGCCGCTACCCAACAGATCGATCTATTGACTCCCTATTCTGGGGAATGATGAAATTAAGAGGCAAATTCAGGAGTTGTTGTAGAAAGGGCACATAAGGCCAAGTTCATCACCCTGTGGAATCCTGATCGTGTTGGTATATAAGAGAGATGGCACCTAGAGACTCTGTATTGACTATTGGGCCTGAATAAGATCATTGTCCAGAATAGTTATCCAACCCCACAAATTGATGACCTTCTGAACTAGCTCAAGGGGGAAAAATATTTCAGTAAGATTGACTTGAAGTCCAGGTATCACGAGGTACGACTTGAACCCTCCGATGTGTGGAATATTGCCTTCAAATCTAAGGAGGGACTTTTCGAATGGTTGGTCATGCCTTTTGGGTTGACAAATGCCTCCACAACCTTCATGCGACTAATAGACGACATCTTGCGACCCTTTACCAACTCGTTTGTGGTAGTGTACCTAGATGGCATCTTGATCTTCAGCCAGAGTTGGGAAGAGCACATACACCATATCCTACAGGCCCTCTAAACCCTATGACAACACAAATTGTGTGCTAATTTGGAGAAATGCACTTTTCGTATGACCCATGTTCAATATCTGGGGTACATCATTAATGAGCGGGGTGTGCATTTGGACCCAGCTAAGATACAAGTTATTTGAGATTAGCCAGGGCCAACCACTCTAACAGAGCTCTGCAACTTTCTAGGCCTTGCCAATTTCTATTGCAGGTTTGTGTTGGGATTCTCTCATATCAATTTCCCTTTGAGTCAAGTCACGAAGGGCGGAGCGAAAGCAAAGTTATTTTGGTCTAAATCCCAACTGAAGGTGTTTGTCAAGTTGAACCATCGCCTTTGCTCTGCACCAGTGCTCACATTACCAGATCTGCAAAAACCATTTGAAATTGAGACAAACACCTTCGACTATGCTATTGGTGCAGTTCTTACCCAGCAGGGGCATCTGGTGGCATACCACAGTGAGACACTTTCAGATACAGTTTGGAAGTATCCCACTTATGATAAAGAGATGTATTCTATTATGTAGGCCTGTCGAAAATGGAAGCATTACATTTTGGGGAAGGAAATGGTCATCCACGTAGACCACTGACCCCTATAGTTCATACAAACACAAGGGAAGTTGCATAAATATTACCATTAGAAATGGTCCACGTATCTGTAACAATTCCATTTGAACATCAAGTACAAGAAGGGCAACACCAATAATGTTGCAGACTGCCGCAGCTGACCACCGGTCATGGCGCTGACCACTGTGCTCGACTCTTGTGGACATGAGACTTTGGGGTGGCCGCATCTTTACAAGAGCAATCCAGAATTCGGCAACACCTACCATATACTCTTGGAAGGCAAGCTAGTTCTAGATTTTCACCTCTAGGGTGTATTGTTATGCCACATGGGACATCTCTGTGTTCTTACAAGCGAGAATGCCAAGATGATTTGGGAGGCGCACTACAGTCGGGTCACTAGACACTTTGGAGTAGAGAAAACAATGTCAGTGATGTAGAAGTATTTTTATTGGCCAAACCATTGATAGGATGTTGGGAAGTGCATCATATCTTACACTGTCTACGCCATTACCAAACCAAAAATAAAGAAGAAAGGCCTATATACTCCTCTACCTACTCCTAGTCAGCCTTGGGAATCCATCTCCATGGATTACATGTCGGGCCTTTCTTCTACTAAGCATGGAAATGACTACGTGTTCATGGTCGTTGACAGATTCTCTAAGATGGCCATTTTGGTGGCCTGCAAGAAGAGTATCACAACAGAAGACATTGCTAAACCCTTCTTTAAACAAGTGTGGGTACATTTTGAGACCCCACAGTCCATTGTCTCATATCAGGACATCAGGTTCCTGGATACATTTTAGTCAAGCGTCTAGTCGATGTTGGATACCAACCTCACCAAGTCCATGACCTTGCACACCCAAACTGATGGCCAAATAGAGGTTGTCAATAGGATGATTGTGCACATTTTGCGCATGTCAAACTTTAAGAATCCACGCACATGGGATGACAACCTCCCCTATGTCCAACACAACTACAATGGAGCTCTCCATAACTCCACTGGCCACAACCCTTTTCAGGTGGGGTTGATATTCCAGCCATTATGTCCCATTGATGTGGTCATACCATTTGTAGCTACTCAAGCAGATTCAACTCATGTCCAGACCGAAGCTCATCGGGCTAAAAAATTCATTGAGCACATTCAACACATCCATCAACGGGTCATGACATATTGGACAAAGGCAATGCTAAGTACAAGTAGCATCATGATCAACATTGAGTGCCACACAAGTTCCAGGTGGGCGACAAAGTTTGGTTACATTTGTAGAAGGAGCGCCTCGTTGGGATCCACCCAAGCTTTGCCTGCTCCGATATGGTTCATACACCATCACCAAGGTTGTAGGGGAAATTGCTTCGACCTCAACATTCCATCGTTCCTTAGTTTGCACCTAGTATTCAATGTGGATTGGTTGCGACCATACTTTCCTCCATTGTTGGACATATCTGACGTCGCAGAGTAGCTGACACCAACAAAGCTCAAGCCAAGTGGTGGGCTCCAGTATTGTAGCAATAATGCTACAACTCCTGGAGCTCCCTTCTTTAGTTTTATCAACCCGGTAGTTCGTAACAAACTTGGAAGCGACGGTGTTGTATGCACAAGTACTAGCTCTTGCCACAGCTGTCACTTGGTCAGCTGGCACAAGTCCGCTAGGGGCTCAAGCCAACTTCTATGAGCTCTTAGAAGAAGCTTTTTAACTGATGGACGAAAGCTAATCTCAAAACAAGCTAATCTATTTGCAGAAAGGAACTGAAAGCCAACAAAAAACGCAAACCCTAGCAAACCCTAATTCTACCAGCTAGTCTCACTGATGCAGAGATGGGAATGCAAACTACTGAAAGCGATGCCATTACTTCTATGAAGGTAAAATGCATGTGTTTAGACTACCTCTATCTGAAGAAAACACTTTTTGTATTTTTGTTTCAATTATTAGAATTATCATGCATGTGCTTTTAACTAGTTTTTTACTTGTGCAGAGGTGGATCAAGGAAGAGGAAGGTTTGAAAAAGGTTGGGAGAGTTCAGATAAGGTCTAAGGGGTCCCTAACACCCTTCCAGATAGTCTCACAAAGTTTGGCTCCCAAGAAACCGTGTTTATGAGCTTCTACAGGAAGTCTGCAGGGGTTCTACAGGATGTTTCAGAATTTCTACAGGATGTTCTACAATCGGACTTTGGGTGATGGGTGAGTGGAAGAGGCTGCATGGGTGGATAGGGAGGTAGGAGAGGGGTTTGTAATGCCTTAGTGACCGAGAGATGAGATGATGAGGGGGTGTGCTAAGCTAGTTTGTCTGGAGGAGAGTAGATGGAATGGAAGGCCGAAAAGGGAGGATAATGTGGGCAGTAGTGTAGCTGAGAGACAAGGGGTCTAATTGGGAGATGAGTAACTGGCCTGGGCAAGGCTTAGAAGGATGAGAGGGTGAGGGAGTAGTACTGCACAGTGAAAACTGAATCAAATCATCCATGTCTTGCATATAATCAAAACATTCCTAACTGTTTAATGGAACTAATGAACAGCAACGTTATTCTTAAGGAAAAACCATGTATGGTACTGAAGCAAAGAACATTCCAAGAGGTCTGAATGCATGGACAACTTCTACAAACGAAAATATTGCACCACAGATTGCATGAATTTGTAAACCAATGTTTTTGGTGGGTAGCACTGTCTGCAATTCCAGCCCCTAGAAAGAGGTGAAAATGAGTGTGCAGGCAACCCTTTTTTAGAACTTTTATCAACTCCAATCTCTTCACTCTACTCTAAACAGCTGAAGCAATTCTGTCTTATGAGAATGACCTACTTAACCACACCAAGAAATCTAACTCAGCAAACTGCGTTTCAAATGCATGTAAAGAAAACCATAATGCTGAAGGAAAAGATAACAATACAAAGGAAGGAGGCCTTAGGCTCTCAGGTTGGGCCCAACCCCGAGAGCTATGGCTCCTTTTAAAAACTCAGGACTGAGATCAAATAGGACTGCTTTCCATTAAAAAACAATAATCATAAGTCAAATAGCATGCCAATAATTGGCTACAAAAGAGCAAAACCGAACTAGCAGCTCGTAGTGCAGAATGTGCAACAATGTTTCAAAAGTCCTTTTCGAAGGCTAAAGCCTTAGCATTTATACATCACGAGGCCCCAAGCTAGCCTCCTAAATTAGTGGGACTCGGCTGACCAAACTAGGAGTGAACTGCTGCTTCCTCAAAATCCGTTTGGCTGCCTTCTAATCCGGTTGTGGTGGCTGTTAGAGCTCGGAGTTGGGGGTGAAGATCCCGAGGAAGGCCTTTTAATGTTGGACAACCCTCCTACGAATCCTCAACCCCATCTTGGCTGTCTCCTGGTCCTTATCTGCTCGGTTTTGTTCCAATCATGTGTCAAAAAACCTGAAATGAGCACGTGTTAGCCACCTAGGAATAGTGACTGCCCTTATTCGTACAAATGACATAAACATACTAAAAAATGATGCATAAGTTATGAAAAATGAAGGATTGAGCAAAGGTAGTTAGGCCAAATGAGCCCAAAATGTTACCAAATTTGGGGCTCATCATCACCCCCCAGCTAAAATGATTGCTCATCCCTGAGCAACTAATCCAGCTCCTCGTCCTTCATTGCTTTCACCGCCACCCTCACATCCCAGGCTTCTGAAGTGGTCTCCTCCTCACTGGCATGGAACCCAGCCTTCCTTTCCACCTCTTCCCACTGCTTATGCTCTTCTTTTTCTGTGCTGCCTTCCATCAATCCTAACAGCAGAGGTGGGCTTAGCTTGAGGCCAATCCAGCTGGCTTGAAGGTTCTGTATGGACTTTTTGTAGAGGGGCACCCGTGCTAGAGCTTCCCTCATTCGAGTTGGAGTATGGTATTCTCTGATTTTAAGGCTGTGGGACAATGTGTTCCATCGGCGGGTGCAAGCATGAACACAGTTGTCCCCTAACAGTCGCTCCATATCCTCGAAATGTGCTATGGCCTGTGCCTACTGATCCATGTATTTCAATAAAGTTTGAGGGTTGGTGGCTAAGTGTTGGTGGGCCGATATCAATGCAGTGGGATCCCCTGGCTCTGCTCTAATCAGCAGTGGCTCATGTAATTCTCGGTCCATGACTTCTTTGACCTCTGCTGCCCTCTTTTCTTCATGGTTCAACCATGAGGCAAATGCCATCAACTGCATATCCCCTACAACTGTGTTGGGATCCCATGTAGTCACATTTGGAAGGGCCAAATTATGGAGATAGAACTCCGAGAGTTTGGCCTTATCCTCTGATGAACTGCTATTACATAATGCTGTGAACTGCTGGGGGTCTTGGAGTTGGGAGATACCCCTCTGTGCCAATGCATTTATCTGAAATTGCAGCCACTGGTCTCGTAGGTACAGGCCATAGGATTTGGCCGGCTGTCTGCATTGTAGAGCATCCATGGCCCAACTGGCCATGCAAGCCAGTTGTGCCTCTTTTTGCTGCAACTGCTGTTTGAGAGCTTGTATCTCGATTTGTGCTTGCAGTTCCCCTTCCTGTAGATGCGAGGTTGGCTCCCCAAGACCAACTTGCAGTCCTTCTCTGCCTTGATGTTCTGCTGTAGTGTCCCCTGAGGATGTGCCCTTTTCCTTCTTCAGCTCCTGTAGCTGCAGTCTAAGTTTCTCGTTCTCTTCCTGTAGGAATACCCGCTGGCAGTTTGCCACGTGTTTGGCCATAGCTAATTCTTTTCTCGCCTCCTTGAGTTGTTCCTCCAAGGGGCCTATATCTGCCACTCCTTTTGATTTAGCTATTTTCATCCACGTGTGGGTCCTCAACCTTTCTTCCTCCAACGCAAAGAAAAGTGACACGGTGAATTTTTGTGGAATAATTTTCCCAGCCTCCAAAAAGTTATAATACGAGCTCAAGCTTGGCTGGGGACTTGGTTCCGAAATATGCTCCTTATCTTCTTCCCTCGGTGGCTCTACTTCGTCTCCCCTAAGTGGTGATGAGGGTGCCTCTCCCTCCATCCTCTCTGTCTCCTTAAGCCGGGCTAGTGTTTCCTGTAGAGCGGCCTCAGCATCCTGTAGCCGGGCTTTTGAAGCCAGCCTATCCATCCTCTCCTTCCAAGTAGTTGTCTTCGGGCTCCCCCGCTCATAAGTGACCGATATTTTTGAGGGGGACCTCTCCCTTGGCGAGGTAGGGGTATCTTCTATAGTAATTGGGCTGCTGGATGGAGGTTGAGGCCTGCCCGATTTGATTCTCACGCTTCTCCTAGCTTTGAAATACAGAGGGGTCTCCCTCTTTTGCTTTTCCTTCAGCTTAGGAGGTGTACTGAGGGTGGCCAGCACGGCTGCTGCCTCCCTTGCAAGAATTTCCGCTGTCTTCTCTTTTGGTTTTCCTTTCTCAGGGCTTCCTGTAGAAGGCCCTGTATCAGCTGATTTCTGGCTTCCTGTAGAAGTCGTTTTTGGTTTTCCTGTAGAAACAGGTGGCACCGTTTTAGCCTGTTTGGCTGAGGGTGCTTTGCTTTTTAACTTGGTTGAGGTTGCCTTCGAGGTGCCTTTACTGACGTGGACTTGTCCCGTCCTTTCCACCCTACTCTGTAGCCTTTTCTCTCTGGGTGTCAATGTGGATTTGTCACCCTCCTTTTCGGCAACCTGGGGTTTCTCTTGCCTCCCTTTTTGTTCTTTCTTCGGTGCTTTGGCTGCAGGTTCTTGGCCTCTCCCTTTCTTCTCTGTGTGTGCTGACTCCTTCTCCTCGCTGCTGGAGGAGGTGAGCTCCTCGGTCAACATTTTGATATCGCCATCCTTAGTCAGATTTCGGAAGGCTTCCCACGAGAGAGGGACTGTGTAGGTGTGGAGTGCATCCTCCACGAGGAGCTTAATGAGCCCATGGTGGGCTACCTGGTCTGGCGTGCCCTCTCGTAATTTGGTGGCACATTCAGTCATGGACTGCAGAAGGAAGTAAGGAATACTTAGCTTGTTTTCTGAAGGTAGGTCCATTTGGTGCCTCAATTCTGTGAGCAGCCGGAAATGGTACCCATATACGATGCTGAATCGTCCTTCGCACATTATATACTTCATGATTTGGAGGCTGACCTCACTCTAAAGCGGCTGTAGGCTAGCTCTACGAACCCCGTTCTTATCCTCTGAGAATTGCTCCTCCGGTGGAATGAACTCTTTTTTAGCCTTTTGGCCTAATTTCCTTTCCTCCATGTCCCGTGGTACCCCCATTGGGAGGTCAGTGACCCTGCTGATGAATTGTGGGGTGAGTCTGAGATTCAAACCCATGAAATTGACGATGGTCAGTGTTTTCGATTTTGGCTTCAAAGCTCGCAGGAACTCCTCTGCCACCTCATCATCATAAGCTTGAAGTTTGTCGCAGAACGACATCCATCGCGTACGGGTGAACAGTTCTACCACCTCCAGGTTTTCCTGTAGTTTCTTTGAGTCTGTCGGTTCCTTTCTGATGAATCCACCTGTCATGGTGAAAGCCTACTATGTTAGCCGGAGGTGGCGGGTGCGTATCAAAAGATGGCCTTTCGGATTTCTTTGGGACAGAGCGCAGAACTACGCCTCTGTCACGCACACAATTCGTGAATTCTTGGCTATCTTACAGATGAGCCTTGACAGAGTTTTAATTACGAACCAAATCCTGTAGAAAACCCCGCATATACTACGACGACACTTTTCATGCAAAAGGAAGACGACGCTTGCAATTTTATGCTCAGACTGTAGTTTTACATTTTTGAGGACGTCGACTTCGCCACCCTTCAAACCAATTGCATGGGAGGAACAGGTTCAGGCTTACCTTTTCCAATTCGCCACCTTTGACGTGAATAGATCAATTTTCCTCTGTAGCGGCTAGCTTCCTGTAGCGCAGCTTCCTGTAGAAGTCGCGCACAGGTTCCGGAGAGCACGGCAGTGGTTCTGCGCCTTCTATGCCACCACCAGACGTCTGAACAAGCCGAGGACTTGGAGTAACGAGCTTCAAAGAAATTCGGACACTTACTCGACTGCAAAACGGCTGGTGATAAATGAGTGGAGTGACGATCTAGCTGGTGGATTTGAATCCCGGCCGAACTCGTGGCGTGGGGGTGAGTTGTCCCTGCCGGACCGTTGGACGACGTCACCTACTCATTTCACTGCAAGTCTCCCTTACTGCCGCATCATTCCCTGCAGATCCGCCGCCGCCATTTCCGTTATATCGCCGCTTCTCCCCGACTGGACGCTTCTCACGTGTCCATTACCCGTTTTGCTTGCCACGACCAACACTTTCCAAATCTGACTAGACCATCTGACTGGTCGTGGTGGCCAGTTGAATGGCTACCCGACTGCTCAACCCATTCATTTCCACACTTGCAAACATTTCAAAGCATAGTTCATGTAATTTGGACGAAAAAAAGGTGAGGCACTTACCTGTGCGGCCGCGACGTCATTTCCAGGTTTCAGGACGAGGGTGATTGGATTTTCTTGTTGCTGCTTCGTGCACAGGCACGGGGGTTCCTCCTCGCAGACTGTTGTTGGTTGCAACGCTTATTACCTGGCTGCGGATGGTGCATGTGCCCGCTCTGTGTGTTGCAGGCGCCTTGATGGTGTGCACTCTAGCTGGATGAACTGCTACGGGATTCCTGTAGGATGTCCTGTAGCAGTTTCTCCTCCTCGGTTGCATGCTGAAACGGTGGAGATGGTGGCATCACGGTCACGATCGCAGGACCCTTGGACGGCTTTGACAAGTAGTGCATGGTATCCCTGCATCTTCTTTTCCATTTGAGAATCGCTTCTTCTGATAATTTGATGTTCTGATTTGACTGTGCAGGTATCTCCACTGCATGGCAACTGGGGTGGTAGAAGGAGGCGACAGCAGTGCGTGATGGAGAAAACATTAGCTTGCATGCCTCCGTGTCGGACCTCGGGCGTTAGATCTCCCCACACAGTCGGTTCTGGGTCATCCAAAGCTTCTACAGGAAGTTTCCTGTAGAAATACAGAACTTCCTGTAGAAAGTCCTGTAGCTTCCTGTAGGAGGCTAAACTGTGATCAAATCACGCCCAGACCTTGGAAGAGATGAGTGTTTCCGGAGGGAGTGCTGGTGAGGTCGCCTGGTAGCATAGTAGGGACCCTTGTCTTTGAGTTGAGGGGCCTCTTTTCCTGCATGGAATACCTGCAACCTGCATGCATTGCCACATCTTGAACTTGTTTTCCCTGTTTTTTTATTTTTTTCCTTTCTTTTTTTTGAAAGACAGCGGGGGCGCCTCCATGAGGTTTTCACCCTTACCATCTGCCTTGAGCACCTCAGAGAGGTTTTCACTCAAGGGTCTTTTTCAAACATTTCCAGAAAGACAGCAGGGATGCCTCAATGAGGTTTTCACCCCTACCATCTGCCTTGGGAGCCTTAGAAAGGTTTTCACCCAAGGATCTTTATTATCCTTTTTTTTTTTTTTTTTTTTTTTTTTTTTTAAGATCTTTAGGGTACGCTCAAAACAGAGGCAGAACCCTTCTCTATGACCAATACTGATTTTTCCACAGTTTGGATGAATTCTTGCCTTGAAAGAGGTTTCCTGTAGATCTTTAGTCGATGCCCATTGACAAGCATAGGGATGGCCTCCTCATCAATGGTCCGAATAAGAACAGATCCATTGTCATTACATTTTTCCACTGCATATGGTCCCAGCCATCTGGTTCTCAGCTTTCCCTTGAAATCCTTATGCCTGGAATCATACAACAGCGCCCAATCTCCCGGCTGAAATTACTTGTCATGGAGGTGTTGGTCATGCCACACCTTCCTCTGAAGTTGAACCACTTCTGAGTGGAGAAGGGCCTGCATTCGGTGCTCGTCCAATCCATTCAGCTGTAATAACCTTTCTTGTTGGGCATGGCTGAGATCCAGGTCCAGCTGAGCTGCCATCCTCAAGGTGTTGTATTCGAACTCAATTGACAACAAAGCTCTCTTCCCATAGACCAGCTCATAAGGTGTGAAGCCGGTTGTGGTCTTCCAAGTGGTGTTGTAAGCCCACGTGGCCTCAACCAGGCGATCTGCCCAATCTTTCCTGCTGCTGCTCACCACCTTAGTCAAGATCCCTTCCAATGCTCTATTGGTGACTTCCACCTGCCCATTTGCTTGAGGATGATAGGGGGTGGAAGTCCTATGCTTGATTTTGTGATGAGCAAGTAGGTCTTCAATTAAGTTAGAGGTGAACTGGCTTCCTTGATCGGTGACTAGCTCTCTTGGGTAGCCAAATTTGTAGAAGATGTTCTCTCTTAAGAACTCGGCCACCTTTTCTTCTGTCGCTGCTTTGATTGCCTTGGTTTCTGCCCACTTTGTCAGGTAGTCTGTGCACACAATGATGTAAGACCTTTGCCTCGAAGGAGGGTTGATTGGACCCACAAAATCCATACCCCACTTCTCAAATGGCTCAAGAGTCACTTGAGGTTAGAGAGGCATTTCATCCCTTGGAGTCGGTTTCCCCATTCTTTGGCATTGGTCACATTGGCTGATATACCTTCTGACATCTTGATGAAGCGTGGGCCAATAGTAGCCTGCCTGCAGGATTTTGAAGGCAGTCCTTTTGGCTGCAAAATGTCCTCCACAAGGTCCGTCATGACAGGTTAGGAGGATATCAAAGACTTCCTCCTCCCTTACACAACGCCTTAAGATCTGATTAGGGCCAAGCTTGAACAGGTTGCCCCCGATCCAAGTGAATGAGGCACTCTTCCGTATGATCCTGCTCTTTTCTCTGGAGGATAGGTGCGGAGGAAACTGTGCTGAGACAAGGTAGTTTGCTATATCAGCAAACCATGGAGAGAGTATCGAAATAGCAAACAGATGTTCATCTGGCATCTGGTCATCCACTGTTCCATCCTCTCCTGCAGGTAAATCCAATCTAGACAAAAAGTCAGCAACAACATTTTCTTTACCTGGCTTGTCAACAATAGTCAAATCAAACTGCTGCAACAAAAGTAACCATCTAATAATACAAGCATTCACATCCGGTTTATTCATTAAATATCTAATTGCAGCATGATCAGTATGTACAAATGTTTGATATCCAGTGATATAATGTCGAAATTTGTTCAGTGCATGGACCACGGCCAAGAATTCTTTCTCAGTTACAGTGTAATTCAGTTCTGCCTTGGATAAGTTTTTGCTGACAAAGTAGATGGCGTATGGAAGTTTTTGTTCAACTTGTCCTAGGGCTGCCCCTATGGCTTTGTTCGAGGCATCAGTGTGGATGTGGAAAGGTAGGGCCCAGTTTGGACCTCTCAAGATTGGGGCGGACACCAACTTGTCCTTTAATTCATTCAGAGCCTTCTGACAATCGTCAGTCCATTTAAACTCAACATCTTTTGCCAAGAGGCCAAACAATGGCGAGGCTAGCTTGCTGAAGTCTTTAATGAATATCCTATAATACCCTGCTAATCCTAAGAAGCTTCGAACATCTCTTACCTTCTGAGGAGGTGGAACCTTCTTGATGAGTGGAATTTTGTTGGGATCCACCTGTAATCCTTGGCGAGAAATTGTATGGCCTAGCACGGTCCCTTCAGTCATCAAGAATTCACACTTTTCAGGACTAAGGGCCAGGTTCATCTCAATGCACTTGGTTAGAACTTTTCCCAGATTGGACAATGCTTCCTGGAAGTTGGACCCATAAGGAGTGAAGTCATCCATATAGATTTCCACCGAATCATGGACCAGCTCGGAAAAGATGCTCAAGACGGCTCTCTGGAAGGTGGCAGGAGCATTGCATAGTCCAAAGGGAAGAACTCGGTAAGCAAAGGTACCCCAAGGACAAGTGAAGGTGGTCTTATCTTGGTCTTCCGGGCTGATTTGGATCTGGTTATACCCGCTAAACCCATCTAGGAAAGAGAAAAACTTCTTCCCTGCCAGGCCATCCAACACTTGATCTATGAAGGGTAGAGGAAAATGGTCTTTCTTGGTGGCCTTGTTCAGTTCTCGGTAGTCCACACAGATCCTCCACTTCCCGTTTTTCTTGGGAACCAACACCAAAGGGGACACCCATTCGCTATCCGAGATGGGGTAAATGAATCCGGCATCCAACAGTTTTTGTAATTCCTCCTTGACGATGTCCTTAAGGGTTGGATTCATTCTCCTTTGGGGTTGCCTAACCAGTTTACAGTCTTCTTTGATGTAGATGTGATGGGTACAGACCGAAGGATGGACTCCTTTCATCTCCTTATAGCTCCAAGCAAAAGCATCTAGATGACTGGCCAACAGACTACACAACTCCTTTTCCTGGGAAGGAGATAAGGAGGAGCTGATCTTTAACGTTCTCTCAGGGCCGAACTCCACATTTTTGACTCTGGGAGTGACAGGGTTGGTCACACAAAGGTCCACTAAGGTGCTGGCTTGGGCATCCTCCACCAATTTCTCTAAGGACAATGCACTGGGAGGTGGAGTCTGGATCAAGGTCTCAATCAAATCATCCTCGGTTGGGAGGCCTCCCCTAGTGGTGTCTAGGGTGCACAAAGGTGCTGAGTACACCTCATCCTCTTTTCCTTCCTCCAACCAAAGTGGTAAGTCATGCTCTAATAAGGGTTGGGCAGGAGGGTACAGGACTAGCTGCTTGGACATAGGACCATTTTTGATGGTCATGTTTCCTGCACGGCAGCTTATGTAAGCATCTGCAGTGGCTAACCAAGGCCTTACCAAAATAAGGGGGTATCCAGTAAGCTTTGCCTTTGGTTGCAAAACCAAGAAGTCCGCAGGGTACTCCCAAGAGTCAACAGAGACCAAGACATCCTCTACAATCCCTTCGGGAGTCACGGTGGAGCGATCTGCTAGTTGTAGGACTGTCGAGGTCTTTCTCAAGGAACCCTGAAGGTTGAGTTTGAGCATGGTATCTCTGGTCATCACATTAATGGCAGCCCCCAGATCAATCAATGTGTGAGGTATGATGGTGCCATTGATGTGGACATCCACTACAGGACTCCCAGGATCCAGATACTTTGGGCAGATGGCCTGCCCCAACATAAGATCAGACAGTTGTCCTATGACATTGATGGTTGAAGCATCTCTTTTTCGCCTGCCTAGGTGTCTGAAACACTTTTCCTTCACCAGTTTGTTGTATATCGGTACATCTTTGATGGCTTGGAGAAGTGGTATCCTCACACACAACTGTTTGAGTTCTCCCAGAAGCTCATCCTCCTCTGGGTTGTGTTGTGTGGTGGCCGTTAGTCTCTCAGGAAAGGGTGGAATAGCCTTTGGTTCACTTTCCTGTTTATCTTCCTCGTCCTCTGGTGGAGGAGGGTGGCGATCCGGAAGAGTCTTTCCAGATCGTAGATTGATCTCCTGGATCTCCACAGCATAGGTAGGGCATGATGTTTCCCCAGTATATACCTGCTGGGCCTGTCTGTTGTTGAAGTTTGGGTTCGGTTGAGCAGGCATTTGGGGTTGCCTTGGAGGAGCAGGAGGTAATGGTTGTGGTTGAGCTGGTGGTGGAGGCAAAATGGCGGGAGGAGTATTGTACTGGGGCCTCCACCCCGATTGAGGTGCATTCCACTGAGGCTGTGGCTGGGCATGTGAATGAAACGAAGGAGTAGTGGGCTGAGTATGGTACTGAGGCGGGTAAGACCATGGAGGAGGTATAGACCAGGAAGGATGAACAGGGGGTCCCTAGGAAGGCATAGGAGCAGATTGGTTGGGGCTGTAATAAGCTTGGGATGTCCCTTGCATCCCCTGTTGGTAAGGTCTGGGTCCATGTGGCCTCCTTTGGTTGAGGAAATAGAGAGGTTCAGTGGGTGCTTCTGTCCCTTGATACATGGCTTTAAGCCCAGGTAAGGTTGGACATTGGTTTGTGGGGTGGTCCTCCTCACAGACAAAACATACCTCAACTGAATGTAATGGGCACTCGTTCTTAGGGTGTTTCCTTGTACACCTAGGGCAGAAGATAGCCAAAGCCCTCTCAGCTTCCTCCTTCTTCTGCTGGATTCGGAATGTATCAAGTTGCATGGCGATGGTCTGTCTCACCTCACTCTTGAGGTCCTCTAATTGATTTGCAAACTCATGTTTGGAGAAAGGAATACCAGCTGAGAGGAGGTTTCCTCTACCTCTTTTCCGAGCTGCCCTAGAGTGGTTTCTAAACACAGTCTTTATGTCCTCATAAGGTAGTTGGTAAATATCTCCTCCAGCTAGCATGTGAAGGGTATCTAAGAGGTCTTCAGGGACTCCTCGGAGTAGGACCAACTTGAGGGATTCAGGGTCAAGTGTGCACCTGGCCCGTTTATAGCTGAGTTGGAACCTTTCCTCGTAATCTTCTAAAGACTCATCATTCCCCATGGTCATCCGAAAGATTTCTCCCTTGGTTTCCTTGGACCTACAGTAGTCCCGGTATTTGGTATTGAAAGCTTGCTGCATCTGGGCCCGAGTGGTGATATTGTTCCCAGGTAAGCCCATGAACCAGCGTAGTGCTGCATCCTTAAGGGTAGAGGGGAAGAGTTTCAGTTTTTGCTCATCCTCGTTATAGTCATAGGTTCGACAAAGGACGACAAACTCAAACAGGAAGGTATCAGGGTCTTCAGTAGTTAGTCCATGGAAGTGAGGTAAAGCGGAGGGGCTAATGTTCTTCATTTTCATGTCTCCATTGGTCTCTCGGATGGGGAAGGCACCTTCAATTCTCTCGTCTTCTCCCCTATTGTCAGCCATAGCTTCAGATGGAGTGTTCTCTAACTCTTCTTCTGCTATAGGATCTTCGTATATCTCAGGAGGTTCACCTATAGGTTCTTCTGGATCACTGTCACCAAAGAAGAGAGAAGGGTGACTCAGTGATGTGGTGGGGGTGTTGGGTAAGAATTTTCCTGTTTTATCTCGATTTCTACGAGGCATGAAATGAAAATACTTCTGATTGCTTTTGTTTTTTCTGGTACCTGCAAAACTAAAATAGATTGAATTGCAACTACTATCTTGCTGAAATGGAAATGCGGAATTGAAATGAAAGCATGAGAGGACTAATCTATTTTGCTCAAATGAAATTGCAGGAATGAAATGCTAGGCTACGCTTGCGGAATTGAAATGCTAATCTACGCTTGCAGAAATGAAATTGCGGAATTGAAATGTTAATCTATGAAAGCAGGAAATGTCTATGCTACTTTTGCAGAAAGGAAATTGCAGAATGAAAATGAAATACTACTTAGCAGAAGGCGAGAGTAGGAAAGTAGAAGAAAAGCAACAATCACTAATACTCTGTCGCTTCGCTGGCAACGGCGCCAAAAAGATGGTGGGCTCCAGTATTGTAGCAATAATGCTACAACTCCTGGAGCTCCCATCTTTAGTTTTATCAACCCGGTAGTTCGTAACAAACTTGGAAGCGACGGTGCTGTATGCACAAGTACTAGCTCTTGCCGCAGTTGTCACTTGGTCAGCTGGCACAAGTCCGCTAGGGGCCCAAGCCAACTTCTATGAGCTCTTAGAAGAAGCTTTTTAACTAATGGACGAAAGATAATCTCAAAAGAAGCTAATCTATTTGCAGAAAGGAATTGAAAGCCAACCAAAAACGCAAACCCTAGCAAACCCTAATTCTACCAGCTAGTCTCACTGATGCAGAGATGGGAATGCAAACTACTGAAAGCGATGCCATTACTTCTATGAAGGTAAAATGCATGTGTTTAGACTACCTCTATCTGAAGAAAACACTTTTTGTATTTTTGTTTCAATTATTAGAATTATCATGCATGTGCTTTTAACTAGTTTTTTACTTGTGCAGAGGTGGATCAAGGAAGAGGAAGGTTTGAAAAAGGTTGGGAGAGTTCAGATAAGGTCTAAGGGGTCCCTAACACCCTTCCAGAGAGTCTCACAAAGTTTGGCTCCCAAGAAAACGTGTTTATGAGCTTCTACAGGAAGTCTGCAGGGGTTCTACAGGATGTTTCAGAATTTCTACAGGATGTTCTACAATCGGATTTTGGGTGATGGGTGAGTGGAAGAGGCTGCATGGGTGGATAGGGAGGTAGGAGAGGGGTTTGTAATGCCTTAGTGACCGAGAGATGAGATGATGAGGGGGTGTGCTAAGCTAGTTTGTCTGGAGGAGAGTAGATGGAATGGAAGGCCGAAAAGGGAGGATAATGTGGGCAGTAGTGTAGCTGAGAGACAAGGGGTCTAATTGGGAGATGAGTAACTGGCCTGGGCAAGGCTTAGAAGGATGAGAGGGTGAGGGAGTAGTACTACACAGTGCAAACTGAATCAAATCATCCACGTCTTGCATATAATCAAAACATTCCTAACTGTTTAATGGAACTAATGAACAACAACGTTATTCTTAAGGAAAAACCATGTATGGTACTGAAGCAAAGAACATTCCAAGAGGTCTGAACGCATGGACAACTTCTACAAACGAAAATATTGCACCATTGATTGCATGAATTTGTAAACCAATGTTTTTGGTGGGTAGCACTGTCTGCAATTCCAACCCCTAGAAAGAGGTGAAAATGAGTGTGCAGGCAACCCTTTTTTAGAACTTTTATCAACTCCAATCTCTTCACTCTACTCTAAACAGCTGAAGCAATTTTGTCTTATGAGAATGACCTACTTAACCACACCAAGAAATCTAACTCAGCAAACTGCGTTTCAAATGCATGTAAAGAAAACCATAATGCTGAAGGAAAAGATAACAATACAAAGGAAGGAGGCCTTAGGCTCTCAGGTTGGGCCCAACCCTGAGAGCTATGGCTCCTTTTAAAAACTCAGGACTGAGATCAAATAGGACTGCTTTCCATTAAAAAACAATAATCATAAGTCAAATAGCATGCCAATAATTGGCTACAAAAGAGCAAAACCGAACTAGCAGCTCATAGTGCAGAATGTGCAACAATGTTTCAAAAGTCCTTTTCGAAGGCTAAAGCCTTAGCATTTATACATCACGAGGCCCCAAGCTGGCCTCCTAAATTAGTGGGACTCGGCTGACCAAACTAGGAGTGAACTGCTGCTTCCTCAAAATCCGTTTGGCTGCCTTCTAATCCGGTTGTGGTGGCTGTTAGAGCTCGGAGTTGGGGGTGAAGATCCCGAGGAAGGCGTTTTAATGCTGGACAACCCTCCTACGAATCCTCAACCCCATCTTGGTTGTCTCCTGGTCCTTATCTGCTCGGTTTTGTTCCAATCATGTGTCAAAAAACCTGAAATGAGCACGTGTTAGCCACCTAGGAATAGTGACTGCCCTTATTCGTACAAATGACATAAACATACTAAAAAATGATGCATAAGTTATGAAAAATGAAGCATTGAGCAAAGGTAGTTAGGCCAAATGAGCCCAAAATGTTACCAAATTTGGGGCTCATCACCAAGCTGCATTAAGAAGGCCACAACTGACAGGATCATGGACACACAGATTAAAAACACTCACCAATAGAGGATATAACTATATTGATTTGTCAAAGCATGCCAACTCCTTCACCAGGGTGAGTTGTTCACCAGGGACCAGGTTCAACAAAAATTTCCTCACCTCACGGAGGCTCTGCATGTAATGGGGACCATTGCTTCCTAAGGGGGGAGGACTGACCCATGTGGATATTGGTGACCACCTACCTATTCCACCTAGACCTCTAGTCGGTTTCATTCTTTTCCTTGATTATAGCATGATTTACTATTTTTAGCAGTTTCTCGAGTCCTAAACTTCCAGAGTTGTTTTGAACCCCTAAACGACATTTTTTTGGAGCTCTGCAACAAACCTACAAGCCCTATGACAACTCATGTATTACTCAAAGAGATCTCTCCAATGAGGTATCATACACGCCAAACGAAGATCATATGACCAATTTATGATCCCGAGAAGTTGGCTGCCCAAATAATCCCAATGAGACCCACAAACTCTTGGCGTTTCATCTCCTGGGGTTAGGGGTTTGCTTTTTTATGGTTTTCCCTTGTTGTTCGATACTAAAAAGGCCTTTGATCCTCATTGTAATGCAATTCAAAGGCTTGTAGCCACCACATCTCTTCTTAGAGATAAGCTACCATAGCCCGATCTAGTTTATTTCCATTATGTATGTAAGCATATTTCAGTTCATTGATATTAATGAAATGAAGTTTTATTTTTGTTGCATCTCGATGTTTATGTTTATATCTGTATTTTGTTGCGTTCTTGCATAAATCTGGATCATTCTTCAACCAAGGTCACAAGGACACAAGGAGAACGTTTGAACAAGATGGTGTATTGTCAACTCTCTCTCTTAATGAGAGGGACATACCCCACATGTTCAAGCTTGTCCTTGAAATGCATAAGCTTCACTCTAGACAAAAGGCTTCATAAGAATATCAGATATCCGCTCATTGGTGGAGATATATTGAAGCTTCACTGCTCCCTTCTGCACCATGTCTCGAATGAAATGGTACTTGATCCCAATGTGCTTCAACATGTCATCATGGTTGTCACCTGCACCTAATCAAGATAATCTTTCAAATAGCCTCAGAAGTCATACTACTTCTCAGCTTTCTAAATCAACTGCAATATAGTCACTGAGTGCAACAAATTTCTGCTTCTAGCTCATCCAGTGGAATCATATCAAAGCCCAAGTTGAAGTGATATCCTCATAAACTCTTTTTTTCTTTAGCACTCCTAAGCCAATCTAAATTTGTAGTTGGACAAATCTCAAATCATGACCGACTTTCCCATAACCAACTATACCATGTTGATACTCCAACATATGTTAAGCAACATATCATGCCTCAATCATAAACTGATCTGCTCCCTTCACTGGATCACAAATGTTTTCCGGTCACCTTGATTGGGTGCTCCATATCAGACTAAGACATATCTTGCTGTGGTAACTCAAGGTGCTCCCTTTGCCATTGTTATCTTTTAGTCCCTTTGAAGTTAAAAATAGGGTTCCTGAGGAAGTCTTGACTGCTCCCTCTAAAGCAATGAGCTCTTCTAATTTCATCAGAAAACAAATCATATATGATCAACCTTGATTCACCAATCCAAGTGTATCAAATCTGAGGAGGCTGCACAAAGCCTTCTTTCTTCTTATAAGTACAATACTTCTTCATGTACCTCACAAGCTTGAGGTAGGTAATAAGTACATTTCTTTTTTCATTAAGAGATGTAATCTTTGCATCCAACATAAATCATAGAAATAAATTTTAACAAAAGTGTACCCGACTTCATAATATTTTCCCTCTCATTGAGATAATCCTTTGCTTTGTGCTTCTTATCATCTATTCATAATTGACTTGGAAGTTATCATTGACTTATTTTCAACATATATCAAGGGCCTTCAATATTTGTTGATCTATCTGCTCCTTTTGTGCTCAGATCTCATCTAATACAATATCTCTCAACATAAACCATGATTTTAGGAAAGTCCTCTTGTCACATTCTTTGCTTCATTCTTCCACTTCTTCCATCTCTTGCTAGAGCATATTCAACATGTACCTGCAATCCTCACTAGGAGGCCATGGAAGAACAATTATAACCACACAAAAGATACAAAGACAAGACATTGATTCCTAGAAAAAACAACAATAGTAATAATCAAGGAAAATATATATAAAATACTTATTTTTTGATAAAAATGCCAACTCCCTCTTGATCTAATCCTTCTCGCAACTAGGTCCCCATTATGTCATTCCTTCCTTTCATGAGCTAGAGTTACCTCTTTCAACAAAAATGTTGATCTAGGTCTAGTTTTAGGGGTTTCTCCACAAATCCTAGGACTTTCTTATCAAGAATCCTAGATTTATAGGGTTTACCAATCAATTCTAAGAAGGGGTCATAACATAAAAGTTATGACTTCTCTTTTTATGTGAGAGACCCCTTCAGGTCCCTCTTACTCCTAGCCTATTTGCAACAATTCTAATAAAATAAGGTTGTATCATTAGTTGCTAAAGCTTTTGTAGTATCATTCTTGGACTTTTTTTAATGATGATGCTCATCATCATAATTGCCCTTCCTCCTCTTATTGTTCGATGCTTCAGGATAATTATTTCTATAATGTCCAAATTTTTGACATCCAAAATATTGGTCTTTTAACAAGTCTCTCTTTCCTAGTGAATTGGGTCTTCTACCTGCATTTTTATTTTGAGAGCCAAACTTATTTCTTTCATTATTCCTTCTATGTTTTGCAACAAAAACCTGAGTTTTTTCTTCATTAGGACTTTGGATCTTTCCTTTAGTTATAAACCTAGATTCCTCTCAAGAACAAGAGGTCAACAATTCTTCAAAACTTGGAGTATCCTTTCTAACATAGATTCTGACGACATATACATCCCATAAATTTACTAGTCCATTGATTGTTGTAGTGATCAATTCAAATTCAGAAATGACTTCACCAATACTTTGTATATGATCTCTTATGTGTGTTATCTTCATGAAATAGGAGGCCATAGGTTCATCTTTTGACATCTTAGTATCGCAGAGTTGATTCCTTAAAGACATCTTTTGGCCAATGTTATTGATTGACTACAAATGAACAAGAGTATTGTAAACTTCCTTTGATGTAGCCAATTCTGAAACTAATGGGATTAAATGGTCCTTAAGAGATTCAAATAGAATTCTTTGAGCCTTGACCTCAACTTTCCTGAATTTTTTCTTTCCTTCATCATCATCTTTATCTTATTGAGGTACTTTGTCTTGGACATATTGCAAGATGTCATGTTCTTCTAGGACAAGATCAATCCTCTTTTTTGATGCTTTGAAGTTAGATGCTACTTCAAGTTTCCTTCCTTTCAAGTGGGATCCATTTGCTCATAAATATTGGACACAAGATAAGACATTTATTCCTTGAGCGAGAGAGAGATTCAACAAAGTGTGATATTCAACTTTCTTTCTTCACCAAAGCTCTGATACCATGTTGTAAATTCAAGTGCAATAGAGACTAGCATCAATTTCTGAATATGATAATTACTTCTGATGTTTTATATGTCTTATTTTAACATTTACAACTTCTTCATCAAATAATTATACTTCAGAAATTCAACCATACAAGAATAAGAAAAGTAGAGATCACAATGCACAGAATCAACACAATGTTTACCCTGGGAAAACCCACTTGGGGTAAAAACCCAACAATTCTTTCCTTAGAGAATCAATTCAACAAGAGATATCAAAGTCATAGACAAACGAACCAAGATGATAGTCCAACAAGTACCAAGTTGACCCTCCACAAAATTCCAAGTCAAAACGTCCACAAATTCTCTTGGTCAAGGCTTGCTACATGTCTGTACTAAGGCTGAATTTCAACCTCTTTCTCTACCACAGAAAGCTCATGCTTCAACTCAGAAACTTCGAATTCCACCTCAAGAAATCTACACAGAAACTTAGTCTGATCTTGGCCTTCTGTAGTCACTTGAGCAATGACAGATATATGACTTGTTCTTCTTTTTGGCCTCCTTATCTTCTTGTCTTCCTTCACTAGAGAACACATATATAGATGTAATTCTTGTGATCTGAACTGCCTTTTGGATGAAAGACGAATGAGTTACTTATAGGCTTCTTGAAGGAAAAATGGGTGCCTCCTTGGGTAGGTCAACATGATCATTGTATGGCCAACTTGGACAACTTGTAGAGCCATAAATCATCAATAATAAATTCAATTTTTCTTTTCATAAGGTCATGAAGAACATGCTTTTACATTTGACAAATACATGACCATGAAGAGCATGGTAGCCAAATAATAATTTTATTGTTTCAAGTACATCAAAGATAAAAATGCAATTTATGAAGACTGACCATAGCTATAAAAATTCAACACATAATGCTACAACAACCATCATTTTTAGACATGAAATGAAGTCTAGGTTTACCTTTCGTATGAGTGTTTTCAAGAGAAAGATAAAAAGATTAAGACAATTAGATATGATCTTGTTGTGTAGATTAGAGAAAACATGTTCAGTTTGAGATTATTAGTCCATTCTTCCAGTCTTTAATATAGTTTGCATAAACTTATAGGAACTATTTATTTTGGACATTGACGAATATGAATAATTCATGCTCACTCCTAAAGAGTCGTTGTCTAAGCTTATGCAAAGTTATAACTAGTTACACTTATATAGTGTTAAGCACATACAACTAGATACAAAACCCTACAACTCTACCAAATTGGGATACAGAGTTCACTGCCCTTTGTTGGTAAATGACACACCTTATAACAATTTCAAGCTAATTTTCCTCATATGTTATGACAATCGTTGGGGACCAACAACTCCTAAGTACGGATGTTTAATCTAGAAAACAATTGAAGATAACTAAGTCCATAATTGGAGGAGTTACACATAATAACAATTCAATATAGAGAATTGTTTACATGTGGGGACACACATTAGCTTTGGCATGCATCAAATTGACAATTTATTAGTTGTTATGATCACACTAATCTTGTCAAGCTACCTAGGCATGCACTTAAGGTCACTGACACATAACTTAGTTAGCGTATGAATGTTGACATGGATGTACAACTCAACAATGCATTACAATGCAAACCAACGATGACAACAAATCATCACTTTCTTTCTTTTTCTCCCTACTCATGTTCTTGATTTTTGCACACTAATGCATAGTTAGATGTAAACGATCATGATGCAAAATGCTTTGTATTCTCTCATTTTTTGTATTTATTTATACTAGGTTTTTAAATATATTGGGGTTAGGTATAGTTCGTTCAATTGATTTGTTTCACTTGGATTACATTGGGTGTTAGCCTTAGCTAGATTGTAGTAGGGAAAATAACACTTCTTTTCTCAACCAAGTAAATTAGACATAACTTACATAAATAAAACAAGACCTAATTAACATTAAAAAATGATATAATATTGTGAAATACATACATATAAAATGATAATGCATAAATATAAGAGACAAAATCTTTAGAAATATGTGATAGTGATGATTCACTACTAAATTAATTAGATATAATAATAATAATAATAATAATAATAATTCAATTTTAAAGTCAAAACCGAGTACACCAAATTTGAGTATGAGACTTTCTTGTTTGTAAGGCAAAGGACCACCTATTTGACTACTAAAGTCTACAGATGAATACATACTCTACCCCTTTAGATTTGAACATATAACCTCTTAAAAAATACACATGCTCTTCACCATTAAACCTATTATATAAAAATAAAATATTAATTATAATATATTTAAATATATAATATTATATTACTAGTATAGCCTATCTAATAATAAATGGGATTAATTGCTATAGATAAAAATATTTTTATAAAACCTTGATTTAAAATTTCAAACCATACCATTGTTATATTGCGAAACCCATATATCCAAATATTGTTATGAAATTAGTATCGATACCCCGTTCATTCCACGAAAACCCAATTTCATTACAAAATTCAGACCAACTTCGTGAGTCCACCCAATGCGCTTGTAGTTGTCTATGAAATATTGATGCCATACATATTTCATTACACATAACTCTCTGTTTTCCGATTCCACACTGGCATTCCTTTGTACAAACAGTCAATTGAAATTAAAATACCACTTTCATGTGGCCCTGCGTTATCGCTGAAACTCTATGACGGACTTATCCCGACTTCGATTGCCCTCGGTCGCGTAACCCGTCGCAACAAGCGACTTTGAAGAATGCTCATACACTTTCTAAGGCATTCCAGTATGTGCCAACTAGTTTTCCATCTGCAGCAGCACATTGTAAGCCCACTTCTGCATTCGAAGCAGTCCCTAACGTCTCTCCATCTGTCCCACACCATAATAAACAGGACATTCGGAGGCCCACCTGGGCCTTACAGAGTCACCCTTGATGTTTCCAGAAGGGTCACTCAGGGCTCTCCTGTGTTAGTCCCACTCAAATATGAAGAAGAACAAGAAGCCGAAGCAGCAGCAGAATCCTCCTCCTCTGAGACGCCTATTCCCCTTGACAGGCTCTTCATTCCACCAGGAGTGGATGCATCACAGCTCAAGACAGCCAAGAGGTTAGAGGGCTCAAATATAGTGATAAGCCCATATGCTTATGATGCTGACATTGAACAAGCAGAGTTCATAAAGAGCAGCAGCAGAGTGGAAGAGTGCCCCATGGATGGCTATCCTGAGTTCGCTCTTGTGGGTCGTTCCAATGTAGGGAAATCTTCTCTTGTCAATTCACTGGTCAGGAGGAAACAACTTGCAATGACATCCAAGAAACCAGGTAGATTAAGGGATTCTGAAACT
This sequence comes from Pinus tabuliformis, assembly GCA_031772625.1. Lineage (NCBI taxonomy): Eukaryota > Viridiplantae > Streptophyta > Pinopsida > Pinales > Pinaceae > Pinus > Pinus tabuliformis. The sequence goes on from CM062816.1 coordinate 341,285,593, forward strand.
CAAACGATATCGTGTATGTTCTGTTTCTTTAATTTCTAGACAACACTTGTTTCTCCCGTTTACTGTTCGCATGGCATTAGGTTTCAAAGTTACTTTGTTAATTTGGCTATATACCAACCATGGTGGGAATCAGGCATTTGTGAGAGGACATGAGTTCACTGTCATTGGAAAATATGGTCAGACCACATATCAACAAGAAATCCCCATGTGAATGCCATATTAGATCCAAATGCCTCTCCTGTCTTTCTCTGTTGCAAATGGATTTGAAGAATAAACAAAACGTGTAGTAGTCAGGGAGGACGCTTAAGAACACATAACTGATAACTGTCTAGTTAATACTTCAGCTTTCCTCCCACAGAAATTAGGCTCTAAGCATCTCTGTTGGAGATAGGTCATTCCAATTTCTTATAAATGCCACGTGTGATTTGAACCTGTGAATTAGATTAGAAGGGAATTTTATCTCGGAATTTTCATCTACTAAGTGGCCCATTGGTGATCCAAAGGCTTTCATGACATGTTCACACATAGATATGAAAAAGGGAAATGGACAACGGAATGAGAAACAAGACTGGTGCGAGAAATGGAGTCTGGAGGTTTCTCATATAAGAAACAAATCCAATGTATCAATTTCACATTGAGAATGGGAAAAGCCCCTCGGACTCTAAAATTGTGAAAATTCCAGATCTAACTCTGACCTGAAACTTATTGCAGTTATTTGGTAATTATCCAACCTATCCTTTTAAAGATTATTTGTCTCAGCAAAAATATTTACTGTAAACACTGAATAAAAACACTACTACAATATTCTCCAATTAAAAAGTCACAGGAACTAAGAAAACTACACACATAAAAATGAACACCGATGTTTTTGGAAGAATGTCCCTAAAAAAACTCCAATGTGAGGAAATTCAGTTTTGCAGATGAGGGTTTTATTATTTCTTCAATGAATCTGTAAGTGATAGATATTACAACTGCTTGCCTTAGAAGGGCAAAGCTTCGATACAATATTTCTATCTTCTCCTCTGCTGATCAAATTGGCTAGGAAAATAATCCTTCAGCCCCTTTCTTACAATGCGCATTGCCTCCTTGCAAATCGCACTGGTAAATTGGCAATTCACACTGGCTCTCCAGCAAACTCACACGGCTTCTGGCAACTCCCACTTGTCACACGTGCAACCGTCTGGAACTTGTTCTGCCTTCTTGAAAACATGATCTGTCTTCCAGGCAATTCACATTGCCTCTTGGAGAACTCACACTTCCTCCGGTAAACTCGCATTGCTTTTGAAAATAACTTTGGCCTTCTCTATAGAAAAATAAATTGGTCAGTGAAACTCCCTCTGAAGCTGGAAATCTCTCAGATGAAGAATAACTCCGGAAAATGCTTCTCGCTCAATCACCGCTGAAACCCTCACTAGTCTCAAAACCCACGCTATCATTGTGCCCCAATTCATTGATCTCCAAGATGCCCATCGATTTCCTCTTATAATCTCTCGTTGAGAATTCAACGGCCAAGATCTAATCCTGATCGATGGCTAAGATCATCTTGACTCTATCAAGTACCTTTTCTAGAAGTCACTAGAGAGAAATCAACTTGTCTCAATTAATATTGATTAATTAACCTGTTTTCCTAAGTTAGACTTAGGAAAATTATTAAAAACTGGTTAATAATCTAATTAAGACATTTTCCCTTAGAAAAAATTCCTGGGCTTGGAGATATTTTATTCTCTTGTGCTCTTAGCTCTAATGACACCTCCTGAGACTAGAACACCTGTTCGAGGTACAAAATTTAACACTCCCTCTTAGAGAGGAAGGTGTTTTGCATAACTATTAACACCTAACTTATGTCTGAAGAAGATGAATCTTTCCTTCCTCAAGGCCTTTGTTAGGATGTCTGCTACCTGCCGATCTGTAAGCACATATAGTAGTTGGATTGCACCGCACTGTACACAATCTTTGATGAAATGATATCTGTCAATGTGCTTATACCACACCTTGGGACCCTGCTTGAGCCCATACAAAGCTCTCTTCAATATGCACATGTGGGTCTCACTGTTGTGTGTTACAAAGCCTTCTGGTTGTTCAATGTACACTTCCTCTTCTAATTCACCATTAAGGAACACTGTTTAGACATCCATCTAATGGATCTGCCATCCCATCTGTGCTGCAAGTGAGATCACGACCTTGATGGAAGTATACTTGGCCACGGGAGCAAATGTTTCCTTGTAATCTATTCCCTCCTTTTGAGAGAACCCCTTGGCCACAAACCTCGTCTTGTATTTCTCAATGCTACCGTTTGCATTGTGCTTGATCTTATAGATCTAACGTGATCCAACCACTGCCTTGTCTGTCGGTCTAGGCACCACCTCCCAAACATCGCTCTGCACGATCGAGGTGCACTCCTTGTTGGACATCTAATCCGCTAAGGGTTATGGTGTGGAAGTTGAACAATCAAAGGGAGTCTAAGAGACCTTGGAATATGAATCCAACGGTCATAACAATGTATTATAAATGTATATCTCGTGAATAGTAAATGTAACTCACGATTATCCTTCATATCCTGTCTATTCCATGTTTGTGTGCTTAACATGGTATCAGAGCTGGTGCATTCCTAACCTGCTCAGTCTTATTTGTGCCATTAGTTTTGTGGCCTTCCTCCAACGACCTATCCTGCCATCCCTGACATAGTGTTTTCTACTTGACAGCCAATACCTAATTCTCCTTTGAAAAGCAATTGGTCTGACATATCTGTACTAATTATTTCATTTTTGCATACCCATTTGGTGGTTAACCCATGTGAGCCTTTATTTTTTGCACGTCCTCTGAAATAATGGGGTGTTTAGCAGGTATCTGACAAGAAGGTAGCTAGAGCTTGTACGCAGGGTTTGGTACCGTCTAGCTTCTGTCCAATAGTAAAAACAAAAGTATGTTCTCCTAACACTAAGGTCTGTTAATTCAAACGAGCTATTCCTTGGCTGACAGTCTACAGGCCTGTCTTTTGGTCTACGTTTTCTCAGGTCAGGCTCCAAAAATAACGTTTTTTGTTGCATAACGTTTTTCCTCTGACCCTGGGCACTGTCCTCCAAGCCGTTTCATCTGATCTTGTTCCCTTCCTCTCACATCTACTGACACAACGTGGCCCCACTCTTGTTAAAAGAGCTTGGAGAAAGATATTCATAATCTCTCCAGAGAGTGTAGTCAATGGCCTCATAGAACCCAAGTTTGGCTCCAAAACGAAGTTTCATGGCATTCTCACTTGCGCTGCTACGGTGAATTTCAATGGTTCCATTTTTGTGAAAGGAATCTTATAATATGAGAGCATGAATTTGCTTCATGTACCATTCGCACAAAATCACAGTACACTCCATTTTTTTTAGTTTCGTCAAAGTTGGTGTTTTCAATCCTCTCTTTCTCAACTCCGTTGTTTCTTCTATTGATAACCCATCAATAGTTGTCTTGATCAACCTTGGATAGACAGGCTCATGTGGTTTCCATAACATTAGTGGAATAACAAGCCTATTTTTTGGATCATAGTTTTTGCCTCTGTATAATATGATGGTGCCATAATTTTCATAAATTATTTTCCCACCAGTGTTGTCCTCCAACTGATAACGAACATTTCTCATATCAACCATTGGCACACTGATACATTTTATCCTCACAGCGGATACATGTCTCCAATAGTTGTGTATATCATTTAGCATGTTATGAGTTAGTTCGTCTCTACCTAAATTTACTTGGCGTTTGGTGCTTTGGTGACGATTTTATCAACGAGAACTTGAATTTCTTCTTGATTGAGTGGCTCTTCCAGGATGCAAAAGTTAGAATGGTGTAGGAGAAAATGAAGTTATAATCCACTAAGCTACATTTGTTCTCCACGCATTGTAAAGTCGCTCTCTATTCTCTGCAATGTCGCTTGGGATTCTTGTTGAATGTTTTGAAATCTGTTAGAACATTGGTCCCTAATGTTGGTCGAAAGGAAAACAATGACGTTGTATTTGTGAATGAAGCATTGGTCTCTATGTTGAAGCCCCTGTATTGTGTATTGAACAACGATGGTTATGAATGCATTGAACATAATTCCGTTGAGTCCTAAATGCATTGAAGTCTGTGCATGAAAGTCCTGGTATGTGATGGTTATTATATGCTGATATAATGTTTGCGTTGATGTATTTGGTTCCATTCAAGGCTATTGTGCGCGGTTGTTAGTGTTATATGGCATATGTGAGATGAAGTATAATGTGCGAACATGAGTTAAGTTTTTCGTGAGGACATGTTAATGCGTTGTTGACTACATTATTAAGATAACAAGGTTGCCCTTGCTTATATATTGAGCAGTCCAGAAGTTTTGTGATTTATGGAAGTGACACACTGATAAATTTAAGAGCCCTCTTAATCATCAAGAAGACTCCGAGAATCAACTATTGGCTAGTGGAACATGAAAATCTTAAAGTCAAGATTTGAAATATTTTTTAATGGCTAATCTCCTTTCTGGTGTGTGAGATATTTATGCCTACATTATATATTCAATGATAGTTTGATACACAACACATGTTCTTCAATAGCTAGGGTTTATCTATTGCTACAACTTCCACTAGGATTGATGAGTCTCTATTTTTGAGACAATGGCGAGACTTGATGATTTGTTAGAGTTATTAAACACTCTAACACTGTCCATTGTTCATAGCACAATCCAAATAAGTAAAGACACTTTCTGATATTCAAATATGTTTGCAAAATGCACAAGAAAAGATAGAGTTTTTGCAACTTGAGTCACAACTACAGTGAGAAGAGTTACAACAAAAGATTCATCATTCTAATTTTTTTTGTTCAAAGCATTTCTCCGTTTGAGACAGACTCTTATCAGCAACCAACATCAAATCAAATGAATAGGTTGAGGTTGATTCAGTACCCAGTGTAAGAACAGATTTGCATGCAGATGCAGAAATTGAACTTGCACTTCCCAAACCCATCATCAGACCTTGGGAAGAGCTTGTTAGCAACAAGCACATAACGAATCTTGGATATGACAAGGAGGTGTCCTTTCATACTCCAGACTACTCTAAGCCTATTCAGTTTCATAGTGCTGGATTTCTTCAAAACAACTCATCATCACCTATTCCCGCTCTTTATTCGCAACCATAAATTGGCAAATGTTAAAATTGTGACAGAGTTGGCCATGTGAAAGATCACTGTTTCGATCCTCATCCGTGTGAGCATTGTGGTCAGCATACTCATCACTTAAATAGATGCTTCAAAAACAAACCTTCAACAAGAACAAAGATTCACCTTGGGTGGATCGCTTCTTAGTAATGGGCTTCAACAACCAAGAAGATACTTTAGTCATATGTTAGAATTTCTTCTAGAGTATTAAAAAGTTTTGCAGTTGAGTTTTCTTCATCTTCTCACCTTGCATCTAACAAGTGGGGAATTGATGATCATATACAAGCTTCAAAGAGAAATCAAGCGAGCCTAAGCCACAACCTTAACCTACTGCCTGAGCCTACAGCCATAGTTAGCCATACCCAGATTCAGAGTTGTAGCTAGAGACAAAGAAGCCCCTGAGCATGCCTTTGGTTGGTGGTCTTCCTCAAACCACCGTAGGTTGAGACCTCCCTTTTCAGGTTGAGGTTCTCCCTTTTTTACATAGGTTGAAGACCTCCCTTTTCCATATTGATGGTCTCCCTCTTCAAAGCATTAAGGACTAGTTCCTCTAGCAGAAGACTTCAGCTTCTTGTCAGATTTGGAAGAGTTCCGGGAATCGCACTAAGTGTTGTAGGTTGAGACCCAAAGGTCTCCCTTTTCACAAAAAAAATAGGGAGCACTTCCTCTAGCATAAGACTTCAACTGCTAGCCAAATTTGGAAGAGTTCCAGGAACTGCACTAAGCGTTCTAGTGTCGGTTGTCATCCTTAAACCATCGCTGGTTGAGACCTCAAGTTCTCCCACCTTATGCCATCATCTTAGAGAGCACATTCAACTTATTCTTGTATTTTTTGTATTAGAGCTCTCTTCTTGGACTCGCATATACCCATTCAGATTAGGGGGGGAATGTTGGACACCTAATCCAATAAGGGTTATGGTGTGGAAGTTGAACAATCAAAGGGAGTCCAAGAGACCTTGGAATATGAATCCAACGGTCATAACAATGTATTATAAATGTATATCTTGTGAATAGTAAATGCAACTCACGATTATCCTTCATATCCTGTCTATTCCATGTTTGTGTGTTTAACACTCCTCAACCATGGCATCCTGCCACACCTGCTATTGTGCGATCTCCTAATTGCTGGAAGGCTCGCTATCCTCAAACTGACTCATCGATGCCATGTAGTGAGTGTACCTGTCTGGTTCTCTCCGCTCTCTTCTGTCCATCGTAGGAGTCCCCACAAACTCCTAAGCATTTCCTAGTGTCTGTTGAACCTCTTGGTTCTTCCTGCCAACTGTAGAAGGTGGAATTTGGACTTCCACATCCTCTTGATGCATCTCCTGTATCTGTTGCATCTGTTGCTTCATGTTCTGTGAACTCTCTGGAACACTTGTACCTGAGCCTGTGCTCGTACTAGTAACAATACTCATACTATCCTATCCCTGATTCTGTTGTTCTACCCTTGGAGCTTCTGCTGGTTGCTCATTATGATCAATTGCTGCTGGCAAATCTCTGGACCTCCAATATGCCTTGTCCTCCATGAATCAGACATCTCTCCTGACAATTATCCTCCTAGTCCCTAGAATAAATATCTGATATGCCTTTGAAGTCTCATTGTACCCGACAAAGTGTTGATTCTTCAAGTGCAATAGATACAGGCACAATATTTATGAAATTCTGGTAATTACTTCTAATGATATATATCTTTTGTTAATAATTCCAATTTATCATTAAGCAATTACACTTTAGAAATTCAACCTTAAACCATAAAGGCAATAGAGATCACAATGCACAAAGAGAACACAAGATTTACCCTGGGAAACCCCACTTGGGGGAAAATCCCAACAACCTTTTCTTTAGAGAAATTTTTCAGTTCAACAAGAGATACATCTAATGTGGCTAGTCAACTATGACATCAAATTGATTAACAAGCTATGGTCAAACCCGGTCCACAACCCTCAATTGAAGTCAAGTCAAACTTCTTCCCTTCAAAACTTCAACTTTCTCATATCTACCTAGAATTTCAGCTTGCCCAAAATATGCTGCCGAGAAGCTACCCAAAATTTCGGCCTTGTAACTTGGCCTTGCACCTCGGCCCTGCAACTTTGACCTTGCAACTTCGACCTGCTCAGAAACTGTTGCCCAAAATTCACACATGCGAGGACTAGAGAGAGAAATGCGAGCTAGAGAGAGAGAGATCTTTTCTTCTTTTTCATCCTTATTGTCCTTTGCGTGGATGCCCCAAAACTTTTTTCCTGTGTGAGGTCTAATGGTGCCTTTATGGAGGAGGTCGAATGCCTTTATATAGTGTTCTGCCTTTGCGAATGAGTGTGTCTCTTCACTGGGGCCGACTTGACTTGAGGGAGGGCCGACTTGACTATTTTGGAGCCAAAAATTCAATTTTCAAATTTCAAAATTTTCTCTTTTAAGTCCGACATGAAGAAGATGTCATATATAAATTCTTTCAAGGGCTAAATAATCAAAATGACATGAAGAACATGTCTCACAAATTATTTATACATTACAAGGGCTAAAATATAAATTATGAAGACCGACCATATCTACAAAATTCAACACTCCCTCTTAGCTAGGGAGGTATTCATAATGACTAGACATATGCTCTTCTTGTGAACAAATTTCTCTAAGAAAAGGTTATAACAAATCATCACCATAATCAGGTCATAATTATGACACATGGTAAACCATGTTGAAATATGTAACTAGGTTCGGTCTTCATAATGACATATGTGAGCATGATTTTATGTATTTGATGTAAAGGGAAAAATAAAATTATTATTGTTATTCTTGAGGCATGGGTTTCATGCTCAAGGTTATTTGGTTTATAGGTGAAGCACCCATTGAGTGCCTCTAGGGCTTGTATTTGAGTCAGTAAGTCATAAGAGTCATTGTCATGTATGGAAGACCCTTTTGGGCATGTTACATATTGTAAATAAAATTTATTTGAGCCAAAATTAGAGTCAAAGACCATCCAGGATCTTGTCAACGGGCAAACAACAAGTTGGCCTACATGGAAGATCAAGTCGGCCTCATGGAGGCAATTCATACTTCTAGAAATCCTATATATAAGAGGGAACTTGACCTCATTTCAACACACATTTAAGCAAGTTCGATCTCCTCAAGAAAGAAGCTAAAAAAGGAGGAAAAAGAAGAAGAAGAGCTAGATCGAAGTTTTGGACCTCTCTCTCTCTCTTGTGTTAGGGTTTCTACAATCACTGGGAAAGACGAAATTTTGAAGCTGCATCGAAGTTGTGAAGCTGCATCTAGGTTGAAGCTATGAAGCTGCATCAAAGCTGTGAAGTTGCGTCGAAGTTGTGAAGCTCCATCAAAGCTGCAACTAGGTTGAAGCTATGAAGCTGCATCAAAGCTGTGAAGTTGCGTCGAAGTTGTGAAGCTCCATCAAAGCTGCAACTAGGTTGAAGTTGTGAAAGGTTGAAGCTGTGAATCTGCTAGGTCGAAGTTTCTAAAGCTACTAGGTCTAAGTTGCAAAAATTGTTGTTGGGGGTCGAAGTTGCTGGAAGGTCGAAGTTTGTTGCTAGAAGTTGTGTAAGGAAATCTCATCAAGAAGGAAGGTTGACTTGGTCTTGGAGGGGTCTTGGTCAAGGGTCATAGGTCTTGGAATTCGTCAATTGAAGTTCTATTAGAAGAGACGAGTTCTTACAGGTTTTCCTCTCAAGAAGAGAGGTTTTTGGCCCTAGTTGACAACCTATATTTTGTGTCCTCTTGTCTTATTGTTCTTTATGTTAGAGCATCTAGGGCAAAGTAGTGTTGTGATGATTCTCCAGTTCTTGATAACTATTTGAAAAGTCCCTTTACTTTTTCTAGTTGGCTTATACTTCTTCTTCTTATTAGTGCATATGTGTGTGCTTCATCAAACTGCTACAAAAACAAAATAACAAGAACACAAAATTTGGCTCTCTACCAGGGACAAACCCTCTCCACTCTTGAGAGGAAAACCCTTTGTAATATTTCTCATATTGAAGCTTCTTATTTGAACAACTGCCAAACCCTAGACCCTTGACTAGGATATCCTCCAAGCATTAGTCAAATCCTTCCTCTTTCTACACTGTCACTTCCGACACTTCTTCTGTCACTTTGTCTTCTAGGTTAGGAAACCCTAGAATATTAGGGCTTCTTTACTTTGTTATAGATAGAGGCTTCTTCACTTTTCTTTGGATACCTTGTAGGCCTAGGTATACATCTGAATGAGGATAGTCATGCTGTTGCCTTAAACTATTGTTAAACCCTTCCTGCACCTCACATGTGTGACTGTTTCTAGCCCTAGAAACAGTCCTATCTTCTTCAATCTTGGTCCTTTTTCCTTTGTATATGAGGGCTTCTCGTTCGCTTGTAGAGAGAGGCCTAGTAGACCTTGTTTTCCACCTAAAACAATAAGATATGTTGACTTATTCTTTTATGCTGTTGTGTCTGCAGTCAACCCTACCTTGACCTCGCATGTGTGGCTGTAACTGCTTCAGAAATGACCTACATACCTTCGCTGTCTTGTCTTCTTAACTCGCTGTTCTTGTAGCCCTTTTCCTTGCCTTCTATTCGTCCTTTAAGCCTTCTTCTTGCTTGCGGATTTCAGAGAGAAGTTTCTTGTCCTTTTGAGGAGTGGACAACCTCTATAAATAGAGGTTTGTCCCTCCTTTTCAAGCCAACATGATAGTCCTTAAGGCCGACTTACAATTTTGCTCTGTAATTCAATTTTACCCATCATTTTGCTGCTTGTAGACTTCGTTGCTGCTAGGAGAGGATTTGACCATGCTTGGAGGTGTTCCCATGACTTTGTATGATGACTTACATGATGTAACATGCCCTCAAAGGGTCTTATCATAATTACATTTTGACTTTGACTCTCTAGAAGCACTTCAAAATGTGCTTGACCTATTTTCAATGAGCAAGAAACTCATTGACAAATAATACAAAAATAATTTCTCTTTTCTTGAATAAGTACAAATATCAAAATTACATTTATGAAGACCAAACCTAGTTACATTTTCTCCAACACTCCCTCTTAACTAGGGAGGTATTCATACAACATTACAAGGTGTTTGGCAATTTTCAATCTTGAAGAATTCACATAAGAGAAACCGGATTAGCAATCCATCTGTTATGACGTCATATTCATCAGCATTGTCATAGTGCAAGGCCTTGACTAACAACTCCATCTCTTTACGAGACCATGAGCTACAATGCTGGCGAGACCAATGATTTATAGACACCTTCATCATTGTCTCTCAAGGTACATACCCACCCAGGTGTTCTCGAGTATGACCTTCTAGGACTATTCTTATCTTGGGTTCCTAGCCCTCAAAGAATATCGGTCCTCTTGCCTACTCTTGTCTTGGATGCCCTACACATCCTCAAAGAGTATCAGATGCCAGATGATTACCTAATCCTCCCATTCTTTCTTCCCAAGTGAAGACAAGAATGTTGTGTCTATCTTGTGTCTACATTTCCATTCATGGCCTTCATCTAGACTTACGGTTGTTAGTCCTGGTCTAGTGCATGACCCATTAAATGAAAACACAATTGTCACTCCTTTGTAATCAGGGGTGATCCAAAACTCCCTCTTGATCAGGGACTTGTCAGAGCTCCCTCTTAATTGGGGACTCTTTCCTTCATCAACAACTTCTTCTTCGTGGGTCCTTCAGCTGCTTGATCTCCTTCCTTTCTTGATGTCATGAAGTCTTCGATCGAACTTATTCTCAGTAGGGTACCATCCATCGATCACTTTCCTTCTTGGTTTGTTATGTCATTGCTTCGTGGAAAGTGACTATCAAGTTCTTCTTGTCATCTCGGCTACTCCTTTGTCATTTTGTCCATGCCTCAGAATGCTCTCCTCATGGATGCTCCATCATACTTGTTAGGTTATATGCTTTGACTTAGTAGTCCATCATGACTTCATCCTGATATTGTTTCAACATTGCTTTTCCTTTTGTTGGATGGCTTTTTTATCACGACATCTTCATAGAGTAGAATCAGTTATCTGCACCTTTTATATTTCCAAGGCGTCAAGGGTCCTTTCTTTCCTTATCAGAGTTGTCCTACCTTCTTTCGGGGGATATCTTTCAAGGCATTTAGTCAGATAGTGATTCTTGGTGATCATGGTGTTCTTCACATGCTTGATCTCTTTCTTCATTTGCTTCTTCTCAGATAGATAGGTCAAGCATCTAATGCTTCTTGTGGAAGCATTCCTTCTTTTCTTGCTTTCTGGACTTGTTAGCATTTCTTCTTGCTTCTTAGTCAGCAATCTTATTCTCCTTATGTGAGCATGTTCTTTTGTTGGCCTTCATTGCATTTTGGTACATGCCTTTGAGCATGTTCCTGGTGAAAGAGATTTTTTCATGCTTGATCATGTTATAGAACTATACCCATGACTTAATAATATACAAATGAAAACATGAGTTAAACTTTAATGCATACATACCTCATCTTGATCCTCTTTGATCATCCTTTGGTGTGGCCCTTCTTTCTTCATCTTAGCCTGCTTGTATATCATCCTTTTCTTGAACCCCATGAATGGGATTCGCAATGAGACATCTGCTTTGGTCCATGAACCTTCTTTTGAAGATTCTATCGCAGGATCTTGAAGATCCTTGCCTTGCAAATGTTTCCTTTTTGATGATGTAGGTCTTCTAAGAATCTGTTAAAATTGGCAACTAGGGCCAAACTCCATGTGGGTCATCTTATTCATGGTTGATAATATTTTTATTAGACTCCTCTCGTTGAGAGGTGTAGGATTGATCTAAAGATCATCCGATTCCGATAAGTATTTATGGAGATATGAATTTATTTTGATTATGGAATATTATCAAGCCTACCAACAACCCATGTAGGCTCAGAAGCCCAACAGTCGCACCTATTCAATTATCATTAGATGTGTATAAATACAGGAGGACTTTTCCTCATTTGGACTCACTCAACTCATCACATCTCTCTCTCTCCAGCGCAGTAAAGAGGCTCTTCTCTCCTGCGCAGTTGGTGACTCTTCTCTCACACATGTGGAAGGAAGCTACTAAACCTGAAGCTGCAACTGCAGATCCAAAGTTTGACCAGCGTTGACCATCAAACCTCCTCCTCTGAACTGCGCTGTAGGTCCATCTAGACCTCCTTTGAAGGCCACATTTTTTGGTGGTGGAATCAAGCCGATCCGACGGTTGGTTTGCGAGATATCGACTGCCCTAGTTTTGATGATGAAGCCTCTAATGCTGACGCTGTTGATCTAGGGTTTGATACTGCTGATATAAATCAGATTTATTGTACTATTTCTCTCTGTTGAATTATTGAAGATAAAAGAAGATTTGATCAAAGGGTTTCCCCACATTGTGGGGTTTGCCCCTGGCTAGCCACCACATCTTGTGTCTCTTGTCTTGGCTTGTTTTCTGTCGATCATTTAATGTTCTATCTGCACTTTACTTTATGTACATGTGATTGCTAATCTATGGATAATAATAAGAAAGATAAGTAAACTGCTATAAGCATAGAACATACCATAAATTAAAAAAATCTTATCATGATCAATTTTCCTTTCATCATGTATGAGGTCCTATACTAGGTATGCTTCTTCTACATGAATATCTTGAGCTATATCTGCCATGCTTCTATATTCTAGAAGATATTTCTACTTATGCATTTTTGTTCTTATCGTAAATGCTACATCTACATGAGTGTCTACAACTCTATCTACATTATGTTGCTAGATTCTAGAGGGTGATTCTAGTCATGCAATTTAGTTTATTCCTACATGCTCGTATTCTACTCAAAATTTTGAAAGAAGTCTAGAAGAAAAGATTTTGACCTAGTCATAGTAGAGATCTGAAGAATCTTCCTTCTTTTGCTTCTTTCCTTCTTCTTTCATCTCTTGAGTTATGTGAGCTTCTTCCCTCTTCCTTTTGTTATTGTTGTCCTTCTTAAGCTTAGGACAATTCTTTTTGTAGTGTTCATATTCTTGGCATCCAAAACATTGGATCTTGGACATGTCTTTGTTGTTTGTTCTTCGTGGACCAAACTTGCCAAATTTACCCTTTCTTTTGGCCATGGTAGCAAATGCTTGCTCCTTTGATCCCACATCTTCTTTTTCCTTAAGTCTGGTTTCCTCTGTTTTGCATAGAGACCACATTTCACTAAGAGTGGTTGCTTCCTTCTTGGCATAAATGCTAGATGTGAAGTTTCCCCACTCCTCAGGTAGAGCATTGAGTACAAAAATTGTCATCTCTCTGTTAGGCATGACTTCCCCAAGCTCTTGAAGTTGATCTCTCATTTCAAAAATTTTCGTGAAGTAGGGAGCTATTCCTTCCTCTGTTATCTTCATCTTGTATAATTCATTCCTCAAGGATATTACTTCTCCGGTTGTGGATACCGAGAATAGCTCTACTAGCTTATCATAAATTTCTTTCGATGTCTCAAACTTGGATACATAGGGAATGAGAGAGTCTTTGATTGATTTTATCAGAATCCTTTGAGCTCGTCTCATCCTTATTGTTTACTTGGCTAAGGCTTGAGTCTGATCCTTAGCAGGGATAGTGATATTCCGTTTGACAAGTTCTAAGAGTTCATTCTCTTTGAGAAGTAGATCAATCCTCTTTCCATGCAATAAAGTTATTGGTCCCTACCAATTTATTGCTTTCCTTGCAAAAAGACATTGATGTATATTCAGAAGGGGACATTTACTTACTTGATAGATTGTGAGATTTGATGGATTTGCTTCCTCCTTGAAAGCTTGATGGCTTGTCTTCCCTGGATCTTGATGTCCTTCAAGTTGCCTTCTTCAAGTGGACTTGTTTGGTGTTGAGGTTTGCTTGAAGACTTGTAGCTTGGTGTAGATCTGCTCTTCTTTGTAGGTGCCTTTATATAAGGCTGTTCCTCTAGCTATGTAGCCTTCTTTGATGAATGACGGATTGTAGACTCTTTTTGTCCTTGAAGTAGTTGAGACTTCTAAGCTTGATGCTTCAACTCTGTAAATGTTTCTCCTTGATGAGTGTTCTTGAGTTGCTCTTTCCTTGATGTGTCACCTTACCTCTGATACCATGTTAGAGAATCTAGGGCAAAGTAGTGTTGTGATGATTCTCTGGTTCTTGATAACAATTTGTGAAGTCTTTTTACTTTTTCTAGTTAGCTTATACTTCTTCTTCTTCTTCTTATTATTAGTGCCTATGTGTGTGCTTTATCAAATTGCTACCAAAACAAAATAACAAGAACACAAAATTTGGCTCTCTGCCAGGGACAAACGTTCTCCACTCTTGAGAGGAAAACCCTTTGTAAGATTTCTCTTATTGAAGCTTCTTATTTGAGAAACTGCCAAACTCTAGACCCTTGACTAGGATATCCTGAAGCATTAGTCAAGTCCTTCCTCTTTCTGCACTGTCACTTCCAACACATCTTTCGGCACTTCTTCCTGTTGAAGTTTCTAAGTCTAACAATTAGAAACCCTCCATGTACTTTCTGATTTATTCCTTCCTACTTGTTCTGATTAATTAACAAGTTATTTACCATGTAAATACTGAAAATAAACACAAGTACATGCTCAACACATTACAGATCATCAACTGAAGGAAACAAAAACAAGCACACAAATGACACCGTTATTTTTGGACTAATGTCCCCGGAAAAACCCAATGCGGGAAAACCAGTGTAGCTATCTGAGGGTTTGATTTATTAAGCAGTTTCATAATACAATCTGGGTGCCAAATTCGGCTCACCCAACAGAGAAAAATCTCGGCAGTAGTACCTCTCCTTCGGAGACAGATGCTCCGGCTGAAACCCTGGATAAACACTCCGACAACTCCTCAACTCCAATCTGCCCCACGAAAAACCCCAGTGTTAGCCTCTAGGGACTACATCAGCCTCTTCTACCCTCTGCGTTAGCTTTCCCGGCAGTTTTGGCAGTTCCCGACAGTTTTGGCTTCTGCCCTCTGCGTCAGCTTTCCTGGTAGTTTCGGCTTCTGCCCTCTGCGTAAGCTTTCTCAATAGTTTCGATAGTTCCCGACAATTCCGGCTTCTGCCCTCTGCGTCAACTTTCCCGGCAGTTCCTGGCAGTTCGGCTTATGCCCTCTGCATCAGCTTTCCCGACAGTTCCGGCTTCTGCTCTCTGTGTCAGCTTTCCCGACACTATCTCTGCCTCTCTGCTTCTGTATTCACTGCCCCTCAGGTGCAACTCTAGATCACTCTCTCAACTTTCTTAGCAAACCCAACCCTAGAAAGTCGAAATCTTGATCTCTTGGTGTGTTCTCCAAGTGACCCTCAAGCCTCCTCTTATGCTTTTCTTGTTGACAAATCAACAGCCGAGATTAAGTCCCTAGTCAACGACTAAGATTAGATCTAGCTTGATCCATGACTTTTGGACCATTCTAACACAGTTTTATATTAATTCACATTAATATTTTAATTTTCCTCAGTTTAGACTTAGGGACTCCATTAAAAATATTAATTATTTTAATATCTTCCAAACTATTTAGAATTTGCACAAACCCTTTTGGGTATTGGAGATCTGTTAAAATTGGCAACTAGGACCAAACTCCATGTGGGTCAGCTTATTTATGGCAACTGATATTTTTGATGGATCCCTTTCACTGAGAGGTGTAGGATTGATCTAAAGATCATCCGATTCCGATAAGTATTCATGGAGTTATGATTTATTTGTATTATAAGACAAATTGTCAAGTCGGTCAACATCCTATGTAGGCTCAGAAGCCTAATAGTCGTGTCTATTCATCATCTACGTTTTAATATAAATATAGAGGACTTGAAATCATTTGCAACACACATCCTCTTCATGTGTTCTCCTCCTCTCCACGTCTTGGGTTTTTGGAGAAGGAGGAACACAAAGAATATACGCTGGATGATGCTCTAAACGCAGTGATGAAGGCCTTATATGCAACCCTAGCTTATGCACTGTAATAGAGACACCAAGCCGCAGTAAGGGAAGGAATAAACGCAGTCTCTCACTCATTGTCTTGAAGATTCATACGCAGGGCATAGAGTTCCTTACACGCAGTTCATATAGACAGTCAATGTGATGAATCTGCTCTGTTGAAGAGCCGTAGTCATAACGCTGATCATGAGGAGACCTTAAACGCAATACATAAGGATATGTATATGCATGGCAGAGAGTTCCTTACACGCAGTTCATGTAGATAGCCAACGTGATGAATCTGCTCCGTTGGAAGAGCCGCAGTCATAACGCTGATCATGAGGAGACCTTAAACGCAATACATAAGGATATATATATGCAGGGCAGAGAGTTCCTTACACACAATTCATGTAGACAGTCAACGTGATGAATCTGCTTCGTTGGAAGAGCCACAGTCATAACACTAATCATGAGGAGACCTTAAACGCAATACATGAGGATATATATACGCAGGGCTGAGAGATTCCAGAGGCAGTTCGTAGCCGCAGTAGTAGAGGGAGATCTTGTCATACTGCCGTGATGCCCTAGCCGCTGTAATGCTACACGCATATAGTCAAGATCAAAATCCGCAGTAGGGTATTGACTGCACCATGGTTTTAGGTGCAGTCATGGCCTCATGAAGAACGCAACAATCGTTTGAGACAATCCTGTGATGTTCTCGAATCTGGCAACGTAGATTAGGCTACGTAACCATCTAGCAGCGTAGATCTGGAAATGATGAAGCTGTGTGTGATCTGGCAGCGTAGATCAGGAGTGTGTGATTTGGCAGAGTGGATCTAGCAGCAAACAACATGTGAGTAGATCAGGCAGCATGTGATCTGGGCACTCAATTGAAATGATGATTCTCGGCATGAGGATGTAGTCACCATGAATAGAATACCCTCGGCCTACACATATCTATGATATACCTGTAGCAGCTTCAACACAATATATTGCAATTCTTAATGAAGCAATCATTGTGCAACTGTGAGCTAGCTGGAGGAACAACAAGATGATAATGTCCTTATGCCACATTGTTGTAGGTAACAACGTGATTTACTTGAGATCTGTTCTGGGCATGTTGACATTGTTGTTGAGGGGCAGAACAGTGCAGCCTCTGAAAGAAGTCACAATGACAAGGATCATAAGCAGTAATGTTTATGATGGTTACAGTCTCACCATAAGGAGAATGATGATGGAAGATAGATACAACATAATGAGCATGACAAGTAAAGAGGCTGCATGATGATGAGAGCAGATGAGAGCAGCTCTGTCAGCAAGGTTCAACACTGTGATGGTACAGCATGGTGCTACACGGTAAGGTGTAGCAAATGGACGAAATGCCACACTGTGATAGGTGAAGCCATCTCCTTGGAGAATCAATTGAAGCAGAATGTCTTCAACTGATCTCATGTATCATCGTTATAGGAGATGATCTATGCTCAGATCTAGATAAGTCAAAGTGTTGACTTTTGTTGTAATGTACTATCTCTCTCACTTTCTCTGCTAAACTTTGAAGAACATAAAAGAAGAATTGATCAAGGGTTTCCCCACACTGGGGTTTGTCCTTGGCTAGCGCCACGTCTTGTGTCCTCTTGTCTTGGCTTGTCTTCTGCGATTTATGTTTATGTTCTATCTGCAGTTTACTTTAATGTTGATGTGTTTGTTAACTGTGAAAAACTAAATAAATTGCTCTAGCATAGAACATACCAAAAACTTAACATGGTATTGGAGCTAAGGTGAAGACAATGCCCAAGCAAGAGTGAAAGAGCAATCACCGAAGACAGTTGGGACAGGACAAAAGGATCAATGGGTTCCTCATCCCTCTTCCAATCCACCAAGGGTGAAGTCAAAGCAGGGAATATTATCAGAATGGCGCACCGGAAGTTTCTGATGGCCTACCTTAAAGGTCACTTCATTGGGAAGCTTGGATCTAAGGGTGGAAGGAAAGGTGGATGCCTTCGTTGCAATAAGTTCGGCCATTATGCGAAGGAGTGTCCAAATGGCAGAGACACATCTCTTGATGAATATAATAATCATTCCAGGGACATCTTTAATGATCATAGGAATGATAAGTAATGCAGGACATCAAGGACACGGCCGACTCTTCGGAGAAAGCAAGGAACCCCAGGTATGAAGAATCAAATGTTGTTTGTGATAAGATAAAGAAGCGTTATCTTATATTGGCCCTCTCCTTTAGATTCTTTGGGAATTTGGCTTATTGATTGTAGTGCTTCAAGGCACTTCTTTGGATAGAAGGGTGCACTCTCTAATTTGGTAGAGACGGAAACAACGTGGGATTATACTTGGAGCCAATGCCACCTATCCCTAGAAGGATGTCGGGAACGTTATCCCTCAACTGAATGGGGGTAACTCAATTCATTTACAGAATCTCTTTTATGTACCTGATTGCAAGAAGAACCTGGTGTCCATTTCAGCAATGGAAGTCTAAGGTTACGAGGTGGCACTCATCGATGAAAAGCAGGTCCACAGGCTTGGAACAACCCGAGGAGTTTGAGATTGATGATCAGGAATCTCACGTATGCAGGTGGAAGAAAGCCCTCTATGGCTTGAAGCAAAACACCCCGGGCGTAGTATGAGAGGATTGATAGCTGTCGGATGAAGCTGAGATTCACTAGGAGTGAAACCGATCCAAACCATTACCCGAAGGTTGTGGATGATAGACCTCTCATACCGACACCTATGTCTGACAGGTGCAAACCCTCTCATTTGCAGAAGTAAGAGGGAGTTGGATTCCGGATGTGGAATGATAAACTGCAAGCCTGTGACTACCTCGAGGATCTTAACTTTTAGAAGTTATATGGTAGTGATGTCGGACTAGATTTGGGAAATGCCTCTGAGTTTCATTCGCATTGATGTTCTTGGTGAAATTCCGTCCGGGACATATGTTTTGCAGTTAGCATGGTGAGCCTCACTAGATTGGTGCCAAGAATCTTCTGAGATATCTTCGGGGCACAATCTCTCATGGATTGAGATACATTGCCGAAAATATGAAACCACATGATTATTCAAATGCTGAGTGGGTAGGCAGTGTGGAGGATCACTAGAGCACTTCCAAGTGCTGGTTCTTCCTGGGATTGCTTCGATATCCTGAATGAGCAGGAAGCAAAAGTCGGTGGCTTTGAGCACCGCCGAGGTAGAGTATATTGCTGCTAGCATGGTCACCTGTGAGGTCTGGATGATGTGTTCTCCATGACGACTATGTAGCAGGATGATTAGTTCTCCTGTGAGGTCTAGATGTGTGTTCTCCATGACGACTATGTAGCAAGATGATTAGTTCTCCTGTGAGGTCTAGATGACGTGTTCTCCATGACGATTATGTAGCAGGATGATTAGTTCTCCTGTGAGGTCTGGATGATGTGTTCTCCATGACGATTATGTAGCAGGATGATTAGCTCTCCTCTGAGGCTTGGATGATGTGTTCTCCATGGCGATTGTGTAGCAGGATGATTAGTTCTCCTGTGAGGTCTGGATGATGTGTTCTCCATGATGATTATGTAGCAGGATGATTAGCTCTCCTCTGAGGCCTGGATGATGTGTTCTCCATGGCGATTGTGTAGCAGGATGATAAGTTCTCCTGTGAGGACAGGATTGATTAGCTCTATTGTCGAGGCATCCTACCCATGCAGTCTGGGACTCATGGGAAGTACCTCCATCTGATCAATGAGCAGGGAAATGAGGATGGGGACCATAGTAGTACCAATGGACGTATCGCTGTATCTACCATACTCCCTATGCTAGGATGACCTTCATTGATTTGAGATCAATGATACTGGTCTGGACCAATTGTCAGAGTTGTACCTACTATGACGCTGACTTCGGGTCGGTTGAGACTGGTCTGGGACCAGTGGTACATACTCTGAGACTAACTTCGGGTCAGTGGAGGACTGGTCTGGGACCAGTGAGAGTGGTACATACTATGACGCTGACTTCGGGTCGGTTGAGACTGGTCTGGGACAGTGGTACACACTTTGAGACAGATGATACTGGTCTGGGACCAGTGGTAGGAGTGGTACCCACTATGACGCTGACTTGGGTTGGTTGAGACTGGTTTGGGACTAGTGGTACGCACTCTGAGACTGACTTCGGGTTAGTGGAGAATGGTATGAGACATTCTCGATCAATTCTTCTTCTTCATGGTTCAGCAGAGCTAAGCAGAGCAAAGAGCAGAGCTAGAGCAAGCAGAGCCAACAGAGCTGAGCTGAGCAGAGCAGAGCCAACAGAGCTGAGCAGAGCAGAGCAGAGCCAACAGAGCTGAGCAGAGCACTGCAGGGCACTGATGCAGAGACAATATAGTCAGACATATGGATCAGTGGATGGAGTTCTCCCTAGTTGAGAGGGAGTGTTAAAATTGGCAACTAGGGCCAAACTCCATGTGGGTCAGCTTATTTATGGCAGCTGATATTTTTATTGGATTCTCATCGAGAGGTGTAGGATTGATTTAAAGATCATCCGATTCCGATACGTATTCATGGAGTTATGAATTTATTTGTATTATAAGACAAATTGTCGAGTCGGCCAGCATCCTATGTAAGCTTAGAAGCCCAATAGTCGTGTCTATTCATCATTTACGTTTTAGTATAAATATAGAGGACTTGAAATCATTTGCAACACACATCCTCTTCATGTGTTCTCCTCCTCTCCACGTCTTGGGTTTTTGGAGAAGGAGGAACACAAAGAATATACGCTGGATGATGCCCTAAATGCAGTGATGAAGGCCTTATACGCAGCCCTAGCTTATGCGCTGTAATAGAGACACCAAGCCGCAATAAGGAAAAGAATAAATGCAGTCTCTCACTCACTGTCTTGAAGATTCATATGCAGGGCATAGAGTTCCTTACACGCAGTTCATATAGACAGTCAACGTGATGAATCTGCTCTGTTGGAAGAGCCGCAGTCATAACGGTGATCATGAGGAGACCTTAAACGCAATACATAAGGATATATATACGCAGGGCAGAGAGTTCCTTACACGCAGTTCATGTAGACAGTCAACATGATGAATCTGCTCCGTTGGAAGAGCCGCAGTCATAACGCTGATCATGAGGAGACCTTAAACGCAATACATAAGGATATCTATACGCAGGGCAGAGAGTTCCTTAAACGCAGTAAATGTAGACAGTCA